>CM029775.1:29045633-29648000 GCA_017562165.1 Ectropis grisescens
TGATTCGTCGTCCTTGGGACCGAATCGATATTTTGATTGTACTTAGAAAGGGTTTGGGGAAAACTATAATAAGTAACACGTAATGTATTTTGATAGTCGTTCACTAAATCCTTGAGACCGTTACGGAACGGTACGAGCAATGTAACAAATTTATTTTATTTATTTTAGTGGAGAATTTATATTGGTACTAGCGTTCGCTATCGTTTGCATAGAATTAAGTAAGTTTAGAAATGAACCTGAGAATGTTCAAGGCATTTTTCAGGATTTAGTTTCATGTTATGAGTTTACCTTAAGTAAAATAAGTATTATGGAACCCAGAAAGCTGTAGCTGTATTATTACACTTTTCTCACAAATGTGTTTATCATCATCTAGATAGGTCTCGAAGCTAGCCTAAGAACTAAGTGAAGCTAGGATGTCACGTTAATGGCGTACCCAGAGCAAATGATCTTGGTATTTCTTACCTCATCGCACACCACAAGAAAGAGCAAGAGAGAAACAGTACGATTTATCACTGTTTTATGCTCAAATTTCAGACAAATTTATTTGTAAAATCAGATTTAGATCTTTTGAAAAAATATTTCTGCCATAATGTTAGCATTCAAATTGTCTATCCGTTGGTGTAAGTACCAAATAATTTCGATTAGATAATAATAATAATTGTTTATTTCAAAAAATACAGTACAGCACAATTCTACATTACATGACCAAGGTTACATAAATTTGAATAAATATTATAAGTATACGTATCGGAGGGCCCCAAACTAGGCAAAGCCTGTGTCTTGGGATGCATGACAATTACAATTATTTTTATGGTTTCGTTGTGAGGAGATGATTTAAACAATAATAATAAATTAATTAACAAAAAAAAACTACTATTTCAAGCCAAGAATTTGTAGAAATTAAATTTATCACTTTTAATTAATTTATATATTTTTTACCAGTTAATATTTATTTTGGCTAATGAGTAGATAACTCTGAAAACTGGACAAAAACTCGTTTTGTTGGGGGACGCACCTTAACATGTGATGTTATCAAGTTAAGATAGCTGATATAATACTTTTATAATGAGAAGTGCATACGTATAGTGTATAGAAACAGCCAGACAAAGAACAGTAATGTGTGTTTGAAACATAAACAACTATGTAGATCAACTATAATCATGTCTTTACACAACTTGCTTTTAGCTCAATTTCACTAATTTATAAGTCACAAACTACGAGAATATTTGAACCAATTTAAATGTATTTATAAAATTCATATATAAAGCTTCTATTAACGAATGGATTAATAAGTTTTTTCAGATGAATTCTACATAATATAGGAGCATTTTTATAATACTCATATTCGGGATTTTGCCATTTCTAATTACCTCAAACGTCGAAAAACTCATCTCGAAGGTTTTAGTAGAGTAACTTTTATCTCGTTAAATGCTATTTACATGAACTCTCGCAGGTTCGTAGACTAAGCCTGCTGGCCTTGTGCCTGTAAAAGCGTACACGTGTATGTTCACGCGCGACTGATCTCAGATCCCGTTAAGTATCTACTTAGCAAATAACTCAAAAATTGTTTGGAAACGGTATTTAATTTCGGTGCTATGAACTAGTTGGCGCAAATATACAAACAATATAAACAAAACATGTTTATAATATACATCTTTATATATAAAATGCTATGTTGGTTTGCGTACGCTTCAAAAAACTCAACAAGTTCTGCACTGACCGAGCTGAAATTTTGGAATCATATATAATCCGCATCAAGGATTGTTTTATCTAATTTTTGCATCAGTCACATAGGTATGTGCCACAGCGAAGCGTGGCAGGGTACAACTAGTAATATATAAAAATGACTCTTCGAAAATAACATAAATTAATTTTGATTACACAGGTAAATTTTATAACGCAAGCGATTCAATTTGATGGAAATTTTGAAAGTCATTAAAACTTTTTTGTTTCTTCTAATGAATCAAGTTAAAGATAATATTTTGTAAATATGGTTTTCAAGCTTTCGCAATTTGAACACATAATGTACGTAGGTACTATTTCTTCAGTCTTCTCGTAACCACAGCGGTTGTAACGCTGCGCTGGCGAAACGTCGAAGTAATTTAATAATGATGTGGATCGTAATTAAGTCCTGTATAGTATATAAGTTAGGTAAAGTTTTGTTTTGACGTGACAACGTCTTATAAATTGGTTTGCCGGGTGACACTTCAAGACACTGCGTTACGCTCCGCTCACGTTATGCGCTCACAACGAGAGCGAGTGAGAGGCACGCGTCCCTTCCACTCGGGCATGGTTAGCCCGCCTAAGAGCGAGAGAGACAGACATAAAAAGTGAAAGGCACGCGTCCCTTCCGTAAAATTATTTTACCACTCAAAGTCGTTGTCACGTAAAACTTTCGCCCGTATACCGACTTTACAGGCAACCAATTTTTTAACATTGACATTTTATAAGAGTTGATTTAAATAACAGTTGATAAAAACATCTGATGTGGTGGTTTTTTTGCAACGGCCTACACGCGACCCTTAAACCAAATACAATATTGGGGATGTATTGCAAAGAAACACAGATTGCATCTTACCTATATCACCTCGTGTATAGGTAAATCGTAATTTGATTTAATAACTGCCTATAAAGCTAAATGAGTTATCAGCTGTATACAAACACGAGTTAAGGTAGATAATGTTTAAATAAAAAGCATTTTTTTATCAAATGGCAGATTGTGGCGCTAATATTGTTCTGTTGTATCCATAAACGCAAGGAAAGGTTATGATTACGCTAATCTTAATTTTGTGTGACACAGGCTGCAAGCACAGCCGCGGTAACAGCGAGCACAGCCACCGCAACGGCCGGCACCGCGACCACACCTGCGACAGCTCGTGGCCGCTGATCCAGAGCGCGGCCGCCTTCATGGCCTCGCGACACCCGGAGGCGGTCGAGTTCGTGCTCTGGACGGGTGAGCACGACCCTGTCAAACAACAAGAACAACAGACATCAACAATGAATGGCACACAAGTTATTTTGTCTCAACTATCTATTTAAGTACTGTCAAGAAACCGTAACAAAAACCATAAACATTGGCACTTAAATTATATTATTGAAACTACTCGTATCGCTATTGATACGACAAAGTGTGATTAAGCAAAGAGTTAGATTGTTGACAAATATTTTTCAATCTTGAAATTAGGATATATTATATTATGTACGACATATTAACGATATCAGTTACCTGACGAATTGTAAATGGAACAAATTGCCGTGCAGTTTGGCAGAGTTGTATTTCTGAAAATGTCATTGTTAATTTTGTGTATTAAATAAAATAAAATGTAAATACGTATTTTTAAAATAATATTTCTATCGGTCTGTTTTACAATAGTAAGAGTAGGTACTCTGTTATGATAAAAATATTATTGTTTTTTTTTTTTTGCAATAGCTTTCGTTTAACCAGGAATTATCTGATAGGGCAATCCCGTAGTAGTCAGTACCGTACCGGAGTAGTAATTTGAAGCATGGTTACATATTTTTTTCTTTCCCACCCACATTGCGTCTATCGAAAAGTACAGACTCAGCACGTTCCACAGTATCGCAGTGCAATTTATAAATGTTTCTGTCAAACTTCCTGAATTTGGCCTATAATTGTTTTCCTGAATAAGGTCGCAATATTTGCTGGCAGCAATATAGTGTGATGACGTTGAACAGAGACATCCTGTCGTCGTCCATGGAGCACCTGGGCGAGGAGCTGCAGCTGGAGGCGGTGCGCAACGTGACGGACGTGCTGAGCCGCACGTTCAGCAGCCAGTTCGTGTTCCCGGCGCTCGGGCACAACGACCCGCCGCTGTCGCGCCGCCTCGTCGACATGTGGATGCAGTGGCTGCCCACGGAGGCGCTCGTTACCTTCGAAACTGGTGAGAACTGTTCTAGACTGGGTACGGCTGGAGGCTAGGACGTGCCACGGACCTGAGGGTCCACCGCCTATTTCGAGCGGTTTTAGCTTTGACGTTGCTTTATCTTTTCCCTTGAAATGATAGAGACAGTAATAGCAAAGCCATAGCCGATTCAGTTAGACGATAAAGGGGCTGGTGGCTGCGCTGTGATTGGACGTTCGAAACTGGTAAGAAAACCGTTGTGGCTTACCTACGACGGGCTACACACCTGGTTACTGCGTTGTAACTAGCTAAGACATACGAAAGCGTTTATCATCTTAAAATCTGGTAAAAGAACTGCTGTGGACGCCGAGACCGACCGGCGACAGCTGAGAACTACGCCTCGCCATGAGCCTGATTACTACGCTGTGATTAGCCAAGTGTGCTGACCCTTGTCACTTTCAAAATTTGACTTTCGAAACTGGTGTAAGAACTGTTATGGACTAGCTACGACGTACTATGGTACAGCTTTATGAAGCTGGTAGTTAGGTTGTGATTGGCTGAGCGGCATTATTGTACTAGCATACATTATCTCTGCCGGTGCCAAAACGATGACGAGACGATCTCGACAAACACCTACAAGAAAAAAAAAATCTGGGTAGGTTTTTATATACAAAACTGGTATTGGTTAACTGTAAATACAGGATAGGTACTTAAGACTTAGTTGAATCGCCGACACATATTATCATCATTATTTCATTGGATGTTAAGAATAAAATCCGCCAAACAAGCCACGAAACCAATCTTTATGTTTTTCTCATTTTAAAATCTATTTTCCTGAGTATTTACCGGAGTTCTGCAGCAGTGTAAAACTAGTCGTGGTCCTCAGGCGGGTACTACACCATCGAGCAGTCGCACAGCAAGCTGCTCCTGGTGGTGCTGAACAGCGTGCTGTGGTCGGGCGGCGCGGCGCGCACGGAGGGCCCGGCGCGCGCGCGCGACCAGTGGGCCTGGCTGGAGAAAGCGCTGAAGAACGCCAGGAGGAAGAATGAGATGGTAACTACGGACTAGAATCTTATAAACTTTTATTGTACAGTAAAAAGTGACCAGACTAGCAGGACATGTGCTTGATGGTAAACTGCCCGCCTGCCCATAACAGCAGTGTTCCGCAGTTATTGGAACATGAAGAGTCTAAATCATAACCTAGAAATACATTACATATTTTTATGCTCTGTCATTTGTAGCATCATTTTTTTTATATCTTGATAGATGTTCATTGTGCAAAAGTTCCAACAAAACGGACGAAAATGTGGCACAGAAAACCGGGTAAGTGCACACTATTCGATGTTACCAATGAACGCGTGCTGGTTGATTGATTTGGTCGTATTGTCGGTCATAATGCTGTGTGTGTGATAAGAAAAAAAAGAAAAGAGAAAATACCGCATCGCCTGTGAATTTAATAAAAAACCCTTATCATAACCGATTACTGTAAATTTAAATACAAGCGTTTGGCTACGGACTCCCTAATTTTAAGCAATACCGGGGCATGGAATGAAATGCTCTTACTGAAGAGACACCTATCTCAGTACTCTATGTTTGTACACATCGGAAAACAAAAACTCAGCTAGAGTGTTCAACAGTTTGAAAAGAGTAAATTCAAAACGGTTTGTTACGCTTGATTTTGTTAATCTGGTCTTTGGGATTGGTTCGGCTTCTATCTTTCTGTATCTCTATAATTCCAACAGTATTATACCATAATAGTTTTTGACCACTTGGTATATTCTATTTTCTTAATTTGACCTAGGCAGAGCGTTCAATAATATGTCTCATTCATTTATTTAGATGACTGGTAACCAGGGTGTATGTGACCAGGTGTACTTAGTGGCGCACGCGGGCCCGGGAGTGGAGGAGAGGCATAGTGCCGGCAGCTCCGCGGCGGCGGGCGGCGGCGAGCTCACCCCCGCCGCTAACGCCAGGCTCGTGCATGTCATCCGCTCCTTCAGTGACGTCATCGCTGGACAGTTTTACGGACACCGGCATGCGGATACCTTCAGGCTTATTTATAGTGAAGGTATGTGTCGGTTACGGGTATCCACAAATATTTCACTCTGTATTTCCTGCTGTGACTAATAGATTTTCCAAAGTAAAGAATGACTAGATGAGCAGAATATGTACCTGATTGCAACACAACACACTTGCATAGCAGCATAGTGTTACGCAGCTATTGGAATAATATGAAAAATCCAAATCATTACTTAGTACTGCGGTGCACTTTTCACCTAGAGATGCCTGTAATTTCACTGGAATCAGTGTCATTTAACCAAAACACAGTGATATTTGCACATTATTATTTTATTGGTAGCTTTGTTACAAAATTACAACAGAATTGCCTTACGTGTAAATAATATTTATGAATAAATCAAAATGTAGAGTAATATTCTAGAACGATAAAGAATAGTACATAGGTACTTGTTGCTCTTAACTTAAAAAATACGTCGCTAGCAATTTGTGTGTGGCGAGCCGACCCTTGCCTCCAATGCACGGTTTTAATATAAGCATCACTCATGCGTCCAATTAACCTTTTCTATGTGATTTTTTAAACGCCAGGTTATGTGATTGGTTGGTTTTGGTTGTCAGCTATGATGTTACCTATTTGTTAAAGATCATTATTTGCAATTTTTTTATTGAATACATGATTTGATATTAGCCGCAGCCTGCTAACACTTTTGTGTTTGTAAGTTGCACCTGGACTAGTCATAAGAACAGCAACTGCCAATCCGGAGTCAAAATTTGAATCCCACGCTCACGTTTTTTGAATTCATTTGCGTAATATCGCTAATTTAAAAACGACAAAAGAAAACATCGTGAAAACCCCAAAATGTTCTTTAATATTTTGTGGACATGCCCAAAGCAACGCCCAAGCCACGCTGGGCAATCGTCGATGATAATGACTATAAGTCTTTCAAAGAGAGACTCGTTTTTTTCTCCAAGGGAGAAGTCCCCAGCAGTGGAAACATTTAGCGAGCTTCTTGTGCCATTAACTGTTTGATCTTATACATTGATATAAGTTATTACTCTTGTTTCAGGCCGACCGGTATCATGGGCATTGTTAGCCCCATCGGTTACGCCGAGAGGCGCCGGCAGTATATCAAACCCTGGATTAAGACTTTACAAATTTGATACCAACACCGGAAGGTACAAATAATAACATACACCTGAATATGACATAGAACAGCACAAAAATAATATTTATAACTCCAAAACTTGTCCTTCTACTTTCTATCTCTATGGTGTATGTCTGTACAACGTCTTTCTTGAAGTATTCTTCAACGACAAGGCCTTTTAGATGCGATCGTGAGCAAACATGACCCGCCAAATTCAATTTTGGTTTCAGTATAATTTCACAAAATTCACACTGCAATAGGTAATTCGCATTGTAGGCTTAGTAAGGTTTCAGATGAGTTTTACTTTTAAGATGTTTTATCACGATGATACATCACTTCTATTCAAAATTAAGAGAGGAATAAACGATTTCACTGAAATAAACGTACTTTTGGACATTGCGTACAAATGGTTTGATGCAAATAATCTAGTACTTAATCCAACTAAAACGAAATGTATAAAGTTCACACTCTGCAATGTAATGTGCGGTAAACTTGATATAAGACTGAAGGATGAACTTATCGAACCTGTACAATCTACTTGTTTTCTGGGTATTTCAGTAGATTCAAAGCTTCAATGGGGTCCTCACATAGAGAGACTAGCTGATCGACTCAGTTCAGCTGCCCACGCAGTTCGTCAAATTAAAAAAATATCAGACGTTGCAACAGCTAGGCTTGTTTATTTTGGCTACTTTCACAGTATTATGTCCTACAGGATCTTATTATGGGGTTCGGCTGCGGACAGAAACTCTGTTTTCGTATTGCAAAAAGAGCAATCCGTGGTCTATATAATTTATCACCTAGAGAATCAGTACGGGAGATGTTCAAAACTATTAACATATTAACAGTCCCTTCATTGTATATTTATGAATGTATAATGTATGTAAGAAAAAATCGAAGTCGTCTGCAGAAATTAACTGATCTGAATCCAAAAGCGCACCATAAACACAAAATTGTATTTCCTAAGTGCAGACTTCAGAAAACAAATAACTCTTTCAAATGTAATGGTATTCGCTTCTATAATGCAATCCCTGTACAAGTGGAAGGCCTCAATGAAACCAAGTTTAAAAATGAAATAAAAGCTACCTATTGAGCAAGGCATATTATAATATAGACGACTTTGTTAAAGATAGTAACGTATGGAAGAGATGTGTCGAAATTAGAATCTTGTAATAAGGTAAAATAATAGATTTTTAAGACTTTTGATGTTACATTGTTTGTACTAATGTAGTATCTGTATACTGTGTGTATTGATTATTTGTTATATTGTCTTCGACAAAGCCTTTTTACAGCTGCATGTAATTGACTAGGCCCCTTTACAGCTGCTTTATTCTTTTTGACGTTGTTATTTTATCATATTATGTACACAGATTCTTTGCCTTTTGTAAATGACGTTACCAAGTGTTCTTATGAATTTATGGTATGAATAAATGAATTGAATTGAATTGAATTGAATTGAATTATCGTTAGATCTTGCGAACGCTTTGCCTCAAAAGGTATAATAAGTGTATAAATAGAACTGTACCTCACTTGTATATCTGTTTATTATTTGTTTTTCTCAAACTTTTCACTGGACTCACTGTGTCTACTAATAGAATTACTCAATCTAGTTATGAGGTTGTGTTTTTAGAAATTTTTGTCTATTTAACTTTCGATGTCAAATTAAAATGTGCAGAATCATGTCTGAATGTGGAAATTTTTGTCTGCATTGTATTTGTAGTTTCATTGACAGTAGTTCAATTTTTAGATAGTTTATGTTAGACGTTTTCATACTAGTTCTAAACTCGCCAGGTTCTGGACTACACGCAGTATTACTTAGACGTAACGAATAGCAAGGGCGAGCTGCAGTGGGCGGTGGAGTACAACCTCACGCAGTACTACGGGCTGCGGGAGGTGAGCGCGACCTCGCTCGACGCGCTCGCCGACAGGATCCGAAGTCATCACGACCGGAGCTTCTTTAACAAGTACGTATTTATTTTTTACGATTATTTAGTTGGCAAAATCTGTAACCAATGTTTTATCCTTGAAACCATAGCAATTTCTTTTAATTGTAAATTAACTCAGTTTCTTTGGCGCATAATAATTTTCATATCAATGGTTTTAGAGTTAATGAGTAAGACCCCATTCTGGATAGAGGCTCACCTGTTCCTGTTATAAGTTTAGCTTTGCCAGTTCTTTCCAATAGCTATTTCAATATCATCATTTAAAATTCAGTTTTAGTATTTACAAAATATGATTGCCAGACCATCATTTCTATATCGACACTTATCTTCAGCAGTCCCTACTATACACCAGCGGTCAGCAACAGGCGGACCGCGAGAGGTCAAACCTCGGTACAAATAGAATTTTATATGAAACCAAAATAATAAAAACGCAGCACTTAATTATGACCAGTTGATGTTTTCTGGATCTTGTTAAAAGAATTTCCGCCGTATCCGGACCCCACCTACTACCACCGTACACTATTCCATCTACGGTCTTGTTTCCAATAATATCATGAGCCGTATTTATATTGCTGATATTATACTTGTGGGATAATAGTAATGTATGAAACAGCTTTCAGCTCCTCTCTTTCTTTTTCGATAATTCAACAGAAATTTGGACACTTCATCGTAGACCCATCTTTTATTGCCAAATTAAAATCTACATTGGCTTTTTTTTTTACTATTACTGTCTCTATTAACTTCGAGCACAAAGAACAGAGAGAGAGAGCAATATCTCAGACAGTTTTAGTTTGGCGGTAGGTCCTCCGATCGTCGTTGATTACTATCTAGATAGGTAGCTAATAAAGCCTCTGGTCATCGTTTAACACAAACTTAGTAAGCCAATGCTCGGCAGGTACATGACGGCACTGCGCGTCCGGCACGGGCCCGAGCCCGGCGAGTGCGACGCGGCGTGCGTGCACGTCCACTACTGCGCGATCACGCGCGCAGACTACCACGAGTTCCGCGCCTGCGTGCGCAACCCCGCCTCGGCCCTCGCCTCCCGCGCGCCCACGCACTCCGGCGCCATCTTGCTATACGCCATTTTGATTTTAATATCTTCATAAATCGTTTTGTTTTACGTTTCCTACTCACAGATGGAACGTGTACCACGCTGGCGTCATCGTGTTGTACGCCATCTTGATTTTAATATCTTCATAGATGGTTACCTCTGTAATTAGCTTCAGTACTTTACTTTTATTAATTTTGTACTCAATTCATATTTATTTCACTTCAAAATCAAAGATTGAACATGACATGGAATAAATTTAAATGAAGTCCAGGAGTTTTGGGCGCCATCTTGTATAATAAGCTATTTTAATTTTGATTTCTTCATAGATTGTATATCCGTTGACTGTGTATATTAGTTACTAGCTCATGTACTTCGATTTAAATTTTGCATCAGTCTTTTGTTGTTTTTAACAAGAAATTGTGTAAAACTGTTTCAGATAAATATACTTGACAGCTTTTTAGCCCTATTTTGACGATGATATTAATAAAGCGCATTCCAGTTCTCGTTTCATGTTAAATTTTATTTGAGTATCAGAGTTACGATAAGTGTACATTGACTGTCAAGATCAAACATTTCTAGAAAATTGTATAATTGCTTATTGTTAATTTTTAATACATTCCAGGTAAATAAAGAAGCGATAGTTGTTGTAGCATACTAGCATTCTTTTAGATTTATTTTCATATCAAACTGTGGTCTAATTCTATTTGTTTTTACGTAGTCTGTATTATATTAGGTATTTATAATGTATTTAACGAGTGACTAGTCATAGCCTAGTCAAAAAACTTGTGTAATAGATCCTTGCTACATTGTCATCGTTTAGTATTTTTTACTGGAAATAGGTGATAGATGTAGATAGGTTTAACAACATATCAGTTCAGAGGTCGAGCTAATGCCAATTACTCGGGCATCGAGAACCTCAAGAGCCTGAAGTCTGTAGAATTATTCGCCCCCGGTATACCGTCAGTAACTCTAGCGCAAAGTTGCGTAACCCAGTGTTATCGCGAAATATAGTTATGTTGGTAAAGAAATC
The DNA here is from genome assembly GCA_017562165.1 of Ectropis grisescens. Taxonomy (NCBI): domain Eukaryota; kingdom Metazoa; phylum Arthropoda; class Insecta; order Lepidoptera; family Geometridae; genus Ectropis; species Ectropis grisescens. The sequence continues at coordinate 29,056,679 of CM029775.1, forward strand.
TTTCGTGGCTATTTTTCTGTGAAATACGAGTATTTTTTTTATTCTTCGACTCCTACTTACTTACATATTATATATTTAGTCACAACTATAATAGTCATCTAACTTGGCAAGATTGTAATTGAAAACCCATAACTCTTACAGCTTTATCAAGCTGGACGCGCAAAAACTCAATTTGATTTCCATAACTTAAAACCAACCACAATATAATTGGATCAATATTGTTACGAGTATGAAGATCAAAGTAACCAGTAAAATTGGCAATTAGGTATTAATTTTCAAAATATGTGTACAGTGATAGAAGATAATCTATAGATATGTTGTATAGTGCAGTCATTAAATGTACACACCCTTATGCCGGAACGACACGAGGCTAGTTTTTCAAGGATAGCAAGCTAGTACTTCTAAAGAAAAGACAAAACTACGCAACGCTAGTTTTGTTTGAGTTTACACAACTTTTAATTTTGAAATTTCGTGTTTCGCCTGACTTTTGAATAAATTAATGGAATAAGCCGAATATTCAACCAAAAGAATGAAAAGTAGTACCTTCCGATCGAACAAAAGCTAAATGTTCATATTTATAGTTAAATGAAGTATTTTCTAAATTTTCCTAGATGCATATACAGCAAATGCGACTAAAGCATCATAGATAGTTGTAACAGTATGTAAGTTTTATAATTTTATATCAATTCAAATGCATGATTGCAATGCCCGGTTGGGGTACGTTGTGTTACGACTAATTTTGTACTAATTTTGTTTTAAATGTACTTATTTATTACTGTAACATAATGAAGCAATAAATGATTGAGTATTGAGTATTGAAGATTGAGTATGGTTTAAATGCAGTTCACATTTTTATGAAGTATTTATGAGTTGAGTTATCTTCAGGAATTAACGTTTCAGAACACTATTACCGTTGATTGTGGATATAATTAGACTCTCATGATAATTAAACCAATAACAAATGATCACTAAGTTTGTGACAAAATAAATTCATAAATTTTCTATTATTTTATACGGAACTTTCCAAGCATTTGGGTTAGCGGTACCAACTCTACTTATAGTTGTAGAAAATTCTAAACTACTCTTAGGGTAGGTACATAAAACGTAGCCGCATTCTTATTCGAATCCCATAGCAATAATGCTTAATTTTGTGCCAATATTTTTTTAGAAATAAACAATGTATTTTTAATAAGTTATTTTGATATTTTCCGAAGTTATTTGGTGGAGCAAATCAATATTCATAGGCCTTCAACCTTGAACCTTTACGACACTGCGTCGAAACACCACGGACCACGTTCTTGCTCAAAAACATTATCAATGTCCACAATCAATGATAACAGTGTTCTAAGAACCGAGGTTTACAAACAATATTTACCATTTCGTTCTATTCGCATGTACTCGTAGGTATATCATGATTTGATCCAGTAAAAAAACAATTTAACATTTATGTTATAACGGAACGTGTCAAAATTAATTGAACGAACGAACATTGTGGATAATTAAAATTTAATGTTCTGAAACCATTAATTTTAAATGTAAATACATATCTATAGGAATTAAAACTAGCGTTAGATATTTGATATTCATTCGTTTCGAATAACTAAATTATTGTAAATTACAGTCGGCGATGATTTATTTTGAAAATGTTATTTGATTACAAATCATAAATTATATTAATGAGTGTAATATAGGAATAGTTTGTATGTTATTCGCTAATTTGAATGTGATAATATTACAGAAAATTTGTATATAAATCGTTTAAGTGAACTGAAATTTTGTGTCAGAAATAAACTGAAATATTAAAACTAAATATGTTTTAATGACTTTAATGACTTGCCGAGCAATATTTCCGTTTGATGGTAAGCAACACATCTGCTCATTAGCACAACAAAGTGCAGCTATTTGAGCATTGTAAATTACTGTTTATCATTGCACATTGCAAATACGATGTTTTATCTGTTTGTCTGTAATTTTTTTGAAAAATTGCCGTTCAAATCGAAAATAATATATTTATTTTTGAGAAGTCGCTTCTTGCGGTTTTACTCACTTGCAACCCGTTCCCGTAACTTTCCCGCAATAATAAGTAGCCTGTCTTCCAGGCTACAACCTGTGTTCCAAATGTCAGTCCTATTAGTTCAGCCGTTCTGACGTGAGTAAAACAAACGTCTTAATAATATTGTTTGTTGCTTAGTGATGTTGGAACGTTTGAATAAATAGGGTAGAAATATGGAACACGATGATTACCTGTAGCGAGGCAATTATAGTAACAGGAACGGGAACTACGCGGGGAAAAACCGTGGGGCGGTGCTAGTTTTTAATATGTAGGTAGAAAGTAGAATTACCTGATTTGTGAAACTGTTTGCCACCAGATTTACACTCCATTTCTTAGGGACAAAATAAATTACAGACTTTATTGTTCCAGCTTATACGAAATAGTATGATAAGCTCCTTGTTAAGATAAAACAAGTAAATTCTGTATTAAAAGCCACAACATTGAAGAAAGGAGATAACAAAGAAAACCTACGAACTATTGTAAGGTAGACTTAATCATAAGGTGTTCTCTTCCAGGCAACTTTGCACGAATAATACCTACTATATACAGTAACACAAACAGTAGCTCATCTTTGAATACAACTAGAGGCCTTTTTTATGGGGGGGAAATACATTTACGTATGCCCACCAACCCACCATGCAGGGACATGAGGAGTATGTCGGACTCGACAGCATGGGAGACGACATGGTGCTCCTACCGCCTAAAATCCCCCACGGGTTTTTCCTAGATGGCCAGGGGTCAGGGTCGCAGAGTCACTTTACACTCCTTTCAATGACCCTGACCCACCTGCCCTTGCATTTGGCTCTAGTGATGCGCTGGAAATCAGCAGCGCTTCACCTCCTCGAAAGCCTATCACTAAGCGGATACGCGTATCCTTAGGTGGAGTGTCAATCGGCCCTAAGTATCTGACGCCCCAGGCCTTCCTGTAGAGACGGGTTGCGACGCCAGAGTAATACGACTAGAGGCCTGATAAGCCTGATGGTAAACAACAAAGGTGCCAAGTAGTACTTTAAATATAGTAGCTTCAATAGGTACTTATACCGATTTCCTTACGATTTTTTCCTCTACACCTAAAGTGATTGTGATCAGTTTGTTCAACTGAATTAAATCCAGATGATAATGAATTTTGATTTATTACTCAGCAAGCAAGCGGAGGACAGTGTCGGCAGGATTCAAACCCACGACGCTAGTGAAGTAGAACGTTCTGTGTCTTTCACACATTTCAATCCCTTTCAATTCAAAAACATTCAGGTTATTTAAGAAATGGTCAAACATAGGTATATAATTTAAATGCAAAGATACGCTCAAATGATATTAACGAGAGGTTTGTACTTGACCACCACGTTTGCCGAGGTTAATTAACGACGATGTGATCTACGATGCAGCATGTTTTCCTACAACATATTCATTCTCGATTTGAAAAAGTAAAGAGTAGAACCATCGAAAAAACTCATGCAGACAAATATTCCACAGGTTATTCGTCCTAATTAACGAATTGGGATCAAACCTCCACTTTGCTTGCCTAGAGAGTTTGTGTTGCTCCTCGTATATGGCCTATAACAATGACAGTACCAGACTACAGAATAGTAATTGGAAAGCCCAGATCGTTAACTGAAGTTTTCCGATAGTTACTGGCACGAGCGGCTCTAACGAGGAATTTCTATGTGTAACATGCTACTGGTTATAATTTTAGTTCTACGTGATGTAGGAACGATGTAACGCTGAGGCTACTAATAGCCCTGCTCTTTTTGCTCCAGCCCAAGGTTCAGTTGACAGTAGAGGTCATCTGTGATCAGTTGTCCGTAAGTATATTTAAAATGCTGAAGGTAAACAACACAAATAAATAAATAGTAGTGGTACATTGCTCACAAAACACCATCTAGCCTCGAACTAAGCAAAGCCTGAACTATGGGAGCCAAATAGCTGATATGACTTTTATATTGGTAAATACATACATAGGTAGGTACTAATGATACATAGAAACACCCAGACAAAGAACATGTATTTGTATTTATCTCACAAATATTTGCAATGGGTGGTTATCGAACCCACGATTGCTACGGTTCGCAGACAGGCTTGTGTTTCAAGCTACAAGCAATGCATTCCACAGCTTAAACGTTCTTATCACAAATAAAAGTTGAGTCAAACCGCTTCGTTCGAGTCTATATTTTCCTTTATAAACTTTGTTGTGCCTTTGGAGCAATACGTCTAGTTCACTTATGTGTGAGTTTAAATCCGTTTGTTTGGTTTTTCAGATAAAAATAATAAAATATCCATCAATAACTGATGAAAAAAGTTGTAAGCTCTCCAAGATACAAATAAAAGCTACGCTACTGGCAACGACAAGTCAAGAAAATTCTGTCTAGTTGAAGTCTGGATGTTTCTAGTCCTTTGTGGTATCGTAATTCCTAAATTAGTTAGAACACTTCGATTTTTAGTGACACAGAAGCAAAACTTCAAGTTAAGAACTAACAACCCAACTGTTTTAAGAACTACAATACCACAAACAGATACGATAGATATGCAGACCTCAACCAGACCTGTCAAACTTGTGACGATTCTATTTTCACGTCATCTTGAAAAGCATCACAGTGTAGTAATAAACTTACTAGTACACGTTAGTTAATGTTTAAGGCTTTTAATGTGTATGATTTCACAGGTTCAGCATGAGTCGGATTATAATTATATACAGCAGTTAAAACTCACTTAACAATAACGTCGTACAAAAATAGAAGAATAGATTTGTCGAAATTCCAGCGCATTTCATTCGACTTATAAATAATAAGTACCACTCACTCAAAAAGAAAATTTACATGTTTTCTCTACTAAGCTGCAAAATTTCACTGCTGAACTCCTCTCCCGTCTCAAGTCAAGCATGTCATGTGTTGATGTAATATTTGTCAATCATATTTAAGTTTAAGTAAACAACGATTTCCCCCGCGATAACTCACGCCTATCGCGCATCTCCGAGCCAAGAGAACGGACGGAAGGGCGAATCTCATCAGCGAGCAGATGCCGATACCTTCAAAAAACGGCCAAGAAACAATTCCATGCGTTACGATAAAAAATAAAATACGCAACCGTCCATTGTGAAACGAACAAAGCGCTCGATCTCCCCCGGTTATAAATACAGGCATTATCGACCCTTCGACATTATTCACGCAATAACGCAACGCAACATTCATATGAATATTTTCTAAGGGCCGACCTAGTACTAATCTGTGAGGTGCCCTAAAACGCTCGGGAAAATAGGTCATATTGTACCTTTCCTTGAAAGCTGTTTGTCTTACCAAACCGAGCTGAACCCTGGCTCAAAACTGGAGGACGACACGAACGGGTCAAATTAAACTGGTCGGGAATAAGTTTATGCGGTACGAATACCTCTCGATGTACTGAAAGGGTTAAGTTCGGGCGAAAAAAATGGTAAAACGCTAGTAAGCATTTATGGGACGGAAAAAGAGGTATGAAAGAGGGTTCGTCACTTGGAGAGCCTTTTGTCGTCGAGAGTGACATGTGAGGGATGTAATGGGCGGAATATGGGCACGGCTCACTCACAGGGTTATGATGGTAATTCTTAAAAATACATTACCTTCTGGGTTTATTCTTCTGAGAGGGAGTGGAGCACTTTCTCTGTAGCCCTAATGTGCCGAGGAAATAACTGCGGAGATCACTACAACACAGTAGTGCGGAGTAACTACAGGTTTCGACTATTTATGATTTTATAATTTAGTTAATCAAATATGCATCATGTACTAGAAGCATGCCGCGATTTCATTCGTGTAGTTTCTGATACCGTTAATTATCTGGGATAAAAGTATCTACCGATATAAATGTTATTTCATACAGGTCCCTTTAGTAGTTGTTGCTAAATTAACTTTGGTATTTATAATATTAGTAGGATTACATAGCTTAAAGGTAAAATGAACAAAACTCAGACATAATATTTCAATAGTTTTTGAAAAATAATGAACGGTTTTAGAGTACTGCACTGCGTTTGTTACCTAGGCACATGAAATGAATATCTTTCTCTGAAATTTCATTGGAAACGCCTTCGGGCGGGCACTCCATAATATGTGCACATTAAAGTTTGGCTACGGTGAAATAACTATTCAAAACGAGCTGTGTGTCCTGGCAGATTCTGCCAGAGCTACTATCGTATAACTACAGGTTACTATGGGAATGATATACTATGAAACCAACATAAAATTGCAAAACGAACGTTTGTTCGAAACATAAAGCCATATTAAGTCATTTGCGTAATGGCGCTAACTTAAAAACAGGACAGAAAAACATCGTGAGGAAATTAACATGTACGTATAATCTTTTGAGGACATACGCTTTATGCCAACCCACACTGGGCCAGTGTGGTGGTTTATGGAGTTGACTTTCTCATTACGAGAGAAGGAATCCTGGGACTCGGATTCCTTCTGAATGGACACATTTAAAGGGCTGCTTATGCTATGCTATTATAGCTATAATTTAAACTAATTAAATGTTATATTATAAAGAATTATTGTAGTCATGTTAACTTATATAAACCCCATAAATCAGTACTGACAAGCCCCCTCATTGAATAAATCAGGCGAGCGGTGAATACCCCAGTGTGGACGGCCGTCAAACATGAACCAACATCATCAATTAGCTGGAAATTAATTCGAATATTGCGAGTTTCGATAATGCTATTATTAATACGTCGCGGTTGATCCGCAAGCTTCCGCACTTCGGCTGGCGAGGGTGTGCAGAAACGGTTACCTGGTCACAATTTGGTTCAGTAGTTTGATATTTCTTTAGTCGCGTCGATCAATTTTAAACCGATCTCAAAATTGGATGAGCTTCTCTGTTCAAATGTTTGTTTTAGATGTATGTTACGTTAAAAAGGTTTTCGAGGTGCTCCCATAATTATAAATTTTATCGAAATACATAGTTTTTGAAATATAAAAAAAAAAAACTGAAATTTGCTTACATTAATCTGGTCGAAGGACGTAGTGAGAGCAATCACAAACAAAAACCACCACACGGATAACGATACAATTTATATTTTATTGTATTTAGTGTTTTTTTTTTCGAAAAAAAAGAAATAATTAATTAACTTTGTGACTTCATGTCAGTGGCATGCTAATGTCGTGTCGTAGCAGTGTAGCGTTGGAGATGCACCAGAGCGGCGTAGCGGAACGTTCACGTTACGCGCCCTCTACGCGTACTCGTAGCTAGCTACAGATCATCATCAGACATCTACAGATGTCATCAGTACAGGCATCCGCTGACGCCGACGTGTAAACGGGTTGATTTGTTCGTCTGAGACCCTCTTTGGATGAGTGAATTCTTGTGAGTTCGTGTAATTGACATGATATTGCATTATATATCATATCTGTAGCTATATAGACGCCGCCGCCGTCCGAAATTAGTACTGTTTAACACTAACATTCTCAGTTAGAAGTTTTCACTTCTATTAAACTATCAATGAAAATTAAAAGTTAAATTGACAGATAGAGACTACCCTATTCTGTCAATTTTACTTTTCAATGGTCACGTTTGACTCCCATCTCACCTGATATACTATAGAAGAACGCCTGGAATGGATCGCTACCGACAAACGCCGCACTAGTAACTATGTAAGTACTGTTAAGTTTTTCTGAGTACTTTTTCTGTGCCAATAAAAAGTATCTATGTACGAGTATCTAGTGACCATAACACAGATATTGGTATTTTATGGGAACACAAATATTGGTATTTTATGGGAATTGAACGCACGATATTCGGCTCAGTAAGTAGGCTCCTGTCTGAAGCACGAGGCCAGTCATTTGTTTGATAATCATTTCATCACTTAGACAATTTGGTAAATGAAATGAAAATAAAATGAAATGAAAGTAATTTATACCAGATTAAAAATCCATACTACATATTAAATTGAATAAAACAATAATAATTACATTAAATTAAACTGAAAAATTAAAAATTAATTAATAAACTTTTGAAAAAATAAAATTATAAGATGAAAATTGATAATAGCCAATAAAAAAAAGGGAATTTACATATAAGGGTAGTATTCAGCGTACCCCTGGCGCGCACCGTGAACGTTCCGTTCATAAATATGTACCGCACAATGACTCGCTGATCGAGCGGGGCGAGGCGGGGCGGGGCGGGGCGCGGGGCGCGGGGGGCTGCAGCCTCAGCGAAGGCTTTGTGTAATATACACATACCATTGGTACACTCCGCGAGGCATAAGCTGAGCTTTGCATTTGTGTGAGTGTACATGGATAGTGTAGGTGTGACAACCGGCCTTAGGCGCGGCGCCATTCTGTCTCGCCGCGCTCCTGCCTGATTGGTGATCACTCACACTAATGCAAAGCTCAGCCTATTCCTCGCGGACAAAATTTCAAGCTCCTGCCTGATTGGTGATCACTCACACTAATGCAAAGCTCAGCTTATACCTCGCGGAGTGTAATTTAGTAATTATTAATTATTATTGAATAACTAGCAACGCTCGGCGGTTTCAGCCGTGTAGTTCCCGATTACGTTGATTAAATCGGGATAAAAGATAGCGTATGTGTTATTCCAGACTATTATCTATCTACATACCAAATTTCATCTAAATATTTTACGTAGTTTGTGCGTGAAAGAGTAACAAAAAAACATCCATCCAGTTTTACAAACATTCGCAGTTATAATATTGGTAGGGTTGTCATCAACGTATTTTACTGAATACTGGATAGTTTCCATATTATTCGTTCTTTTAAAGGCGCTTTTTTCCTTTTCTTCTTTAAATAAAGAGTGACGAGACGATCAGGACATGCGTTTGATGGTAAGCAACATGCCTGCCACAAAACAGCACAGTGACACGCAGCTATTGGAACATAAAGAGTCCAAATCATTACCTAGCACTGCAATGCGCTCGTCACCCAGAGATCTAAGATGTTATATCTCTAAGCCCTGTAATTTATCTGGAAATAATGCTCTTCAAATCGGAACACAGTAATGTTTGCACATTACTGCTTGGCGATAGAATAACTGGCAATGGTGTGGTACTCCCCCGGGCGGACTATGCCAAGAGTCCTACCGCTACAAAAAGGTGAAACTATGTATTTCTTTATATATTTTGTTAAAAGTGATCCTTGCACATCTCCAGATCTTAGAACAAAGCTGGCAAGTTCGTTCATGTTTATTAAATCACGCACAGCTCGGTGACGTCACAGTCCTGTAATTCAATTCGTTCTAGAATTAATGAGATTCAGGCCACGAGGCCGCGTGCCCGTACATTTGCCTCCCAATTAAATTACCAGCCTAATGATCTAAGAAACGGACCTTTTAAGGTCTGCCCACTTACGGGCCGAATGTAAACAGGCTTAAGTTGTTTTCCGCTGTTCTTTCAGACGCAGCGTGCATAAAAAGGTTTTTTTAAGGTTCCGTACAAAAGAAACGGTATATAAAACGTTTGAGGAGATGAAACCGGAGGGTAACTAACTGCTGGTATTTATACCTATAGGTACCTACTTATAGGTAGTAGGACCTATAGGTAACTAACTGCTGTAGGTATTTTGAACATGTATGTACTCAAGGCTTTTGCAAGCCAAAAAGCTTAATTTTGAGAAAAGTCAAAGGCGGAAGCGGAAGGAAATAATGAATTCAAATTTAAATTTAAGACTTTTTTTTCAAATAGCTTGACTAGCTAATAGCAGGTGACTACAGTCTAATATATATATATATATGTATATTTAACAAGAAAGCTAGTGTGTTCACTATCTTTGAAGTCTCTATCATGTAAAAAGTAAGTCATTCCTCAAACATTCATTACATTCCCTACTCTCCTCCTTTTTTCTACAAATCCAAAACAAATGTAGAAAAGACAAATGACAAAGGTTACAGACCTTGGAATCCATGAAGTGGCTAATTCAAATAAAAATGAACTTAAGACTATTGTCAATTTAATTTACCGAAAAAAAATTAAACGAGATTTATTAGTTATGTTGATGCGGAACTCTCTCTGTGTGAGTGCGACTTGCACTTGACTGGCTTAAATAGTTCTAAACTTGGTGTTGATATTGTTTTCTTTGTCAGAAAAAAGGAAAATCACTATTTATTGTGTTAGAACTGAATGGATTTGTTCGTGTTGTTGGTTTCTTGAAAACTACAATGTACCTAGATTAGATTACTTGATTTCGGACCACATTGTTCCACACAATTTACCATTTACAGTAGAACTAGGACTCTTCTCAGATACTGTCTAAAGAAGTACCACACTTTTCGTAGTTATCCTACCGCCAAAGAGTGTGCAAACATTACTGTGTTTCAGTTTGAAAAGCAGAGGAATTAGGAAACATTTCCTAGAGATAATTCAAGTAAATCAAGTCAAGTAAAAACTGTTACACGATGGTACATTTTCCCGAACATTTTTTTTGCAATAACTTTAAAAATAAGTCATATATTTTTTATATATTTTTCTGATGACTGTTATAACCTTACCTATCATACGACTTCGGCTTGACGTCGACTGAAGGGACACCCTGTATATCTTTGCGTCACGAGTACAGCGCAGTACTAAGTAATAATTTTGACTCTTTGTGTTCTAATTGCTACGTAAAGGCTTGTTCGCATTAGGTTAGTATATTGGTCTAGTAGCGAGTAATTTAGTGACTAAATGTGTCTGAACACTGAAAATTTAGTCGAGTAGTTTAGGAAGTGATTTAGTCGAGTCAATCCATTTTGTTCTATTTTCAACGGGCGAGTAGCACCCCCCACCGCGCGTTCGTTGGGAGCGGTGCGCTCATTGGCCTGCCGACTAAACAGGTTCGAACTTGTCGAATTAGAAGAATTTCGAAAAATAACTTAAATTTTCCAAATACGAAATTGTCTGTGGAATAACTTATTTTATTGACCACACAAATTTCCTCATTCACCTCTTCTAAAATAGCTATTACTATTTTTACATCATAGATTTTGTTTTTATTTATCTAGGTATATCTTTGTTTTACATACACAACAAAACAATCAAAGGTCTGTCAAATTACATTAAACTAATTGTACGTCCATCCCTTGCCTGTTCAGCTCGTATATACAGGACCAACAAAACCTTTTCCCGAAGCATTTCTTCCCCTTAAAAGTTTCCAAGTAATTTGTTCCATACTAAATACCCTTCTGGGAAACAACTGAAGTAAATACTGCGGACACACAAATGTGAGATTAAAGCTAAACTTCTGCTCCATTTCAACTTATTTAGAGAGGACAATGGCTCTCTTTCTGCACGGAGTATAAAGTGCCTGAATTATATTCGGGATACACACACATTTAACTCATAATACAGGGTTATAGATAAAGCCTGCACTTGGGAAAAAATGAAGCGGTGCAGTCGGTATCATTTTAGTTATAGTTTATATATTACTAACAGTATCCTGCAGTTTTACCCGCGTAGTACCCGATCTAATTATTTCCTCATGATAAAAAGTAGACTATCTTACTTCTAATAGGTATCCCCAAGAATTTGTGTACAATTTTTCATGATGAATGGGTAAGTAGTTTTCGTGTGAAAGCGTAACGAACAAACAAACTTACTTTCGTGTTTATAATATTAGTGGGATCAATTCATTTTATAATGGAACCAATCCAAAATATCAAAAACAAAACATTTGATCTATTTTAAATAAAGATTTGGAGCTGATAATAACAATAAATATAGTAGTGGAAATCTAGGGGGGAGGCCTAGGTTCAGTTGTGAACGTCTTGCGGCTGATGATGATGATGATGAATAACTATAAAATCATTGATTAATTTTTTAAGCAGCACCACTTGTAAACTATATACCTACTTCAATTTTATTGTATTACGTTCCATCTGTTTCGGTTTCTAGCCTACCCATCTTGTCCCGGCCTGTTCTTTCAGGGTTTTCTCTAACTAAAAACAGTGGGAATATGAAGGAGGCCGGCTGCATACCTGCCGCACAATGATCGAAAATATTTAAGTGGACATCCGATCGTAGTCCGAAGATTCGGAGTTGCGACAACAACTTTGAATCCAAAACCCATCGATTAATATTATAAAATAATAGGCTCGCCAAAATTCAGGGCTCGATCCTCGTCCGTTAATCAAACCGATTGGACCAAACAGTCCAACTACAGGGACGCGGGACCAACTTCGGACCCAGGAAATGATCCCAGAGGCCCCAAGGGTAATATTTCATTACTTCCATGGCATTTTCATTGACTCCAGACACGACTCCGCTTTATCATTTAGTTGATTCAGAACTATGAGGGTCGAACAAAATAGCTAAAATAGAGTTCTCGGCTACTATTTCAACCGATATTCGTCTTTAATACACGACGAAAAAACGACCGGGTGATTTTTTTTTATAGTTATTAGGTTCACAATTGACCGCAATCTCGCCTAATATTAAGCGACGACGATGGAGCGTGCTTACATGTAAGAAATCAATTCGTCTGGATGTAAAGACACCAATATCGTAAACATCGGGAAAAACCCACTCAGGTAACGCATTCTATGGTAAGCATGAATGTAAAAAAACACTAACAGAAGTTGATGTAACCAGGCGTGGTTGTACCAGCAACTTATTTTGCCGAAATGTTTTTGTTATTTTAAATCCATCTAGCTCTACGGGCTTTTCTGCAAGCGGCGCCAGATCACAATTTTGACGCACGTAGCAGACAGTGCTCTTTTTACAGACAAGAATGAGTTGTCATACGATATCGTTACAAATAAAAGCTATTAATAGTTATTTGTTATACAAGAGTGCAACGTTGATTTTAACCGCGTGCTCAATTTTGATGACCGAGCAAGCGAAGGATTCTAAAATTGAATCACGAGCGCAGCGAGTGATTCAAAATTAGAATCCTGAGCACAAGCAAGGGAATCAAAAGAGCACAAGGTGAAAAATCTTTGCACTCGAGTGCAACACGTAACTTTTCATTCCACCTCAGCGAGGAAATGACTAAATGCAAATTTTTAAATGTTTTCGCGCTAAGCAAATTAAAAAAAAGTAAGTACACCAAGGAGGTTCCGAGTCTGAGGTTTTAACATATTAAAAAAAAATGTATGATGCATTCGGCACTAAGGAGGTAGAAATGAATAGGTTGAATTATGTTTTGAATTCAAAACCTCAGTACACACGATGTTCTAAATTCAAATTTACTTTAACCTCTAGAGGGTAAAAACGACTTTTGCGCCCTGATATCAAGGAGCAAAAGTACTCTTTCCGAGCTGGTGGGATGAAAATAAATTTTTGAACGTTAAGCTTTTTTTTGTAGGTCCATCAATTATGAAGCCACAATGTTAGTTTACTTAAATTCCTCTAATACGTTATTTACACTTCCAATTTGTGTCACTTCGTGCCGGTAACCTTACAAAACCTTTAATCCTTAATCGCACCTAGAAGCCCCTACTTTCCATACAATAGTAATTCACAGTTTTATCTCAATTCGTATGCTAGTGAGCGTAGAGGCGAGAATCGGTTGTCCCGGCTAAACGCGTTTCATTTGTTTACCTCCCAAGTCACGGCCGGCAGCGGCCGGACATAAAATCAAATCAACCCACTAATAAACCAAAGGCAATCTCGTGGCCTGTACATTCACACAGTAGCTAAGCTCTAGTGAATCACGCAAAGTAAACTATTAAATGTCCACCAGCATTTATTTGTGAGAAGCCTATGTCCAGCAGTGAACATAGATAGGCTGATGATGATATTTATTTATGAGCCAATAATGAGGTAGTTATTTTGACAACTTTCTAGTACAGTAATGTCAAAATTATGTATGAGTATTTCATTTTATTTTACGAGAACGAAATACACTAGATTATGCAACATCCATTACAAACATTTTTAGGTGCACTTGCCCATACCGCGTTTGACTTTAGAGATGAGCTGGGAACCAACAGTGCTTCACCTCCTTAGGAAAGCCTATACCTAGGTTCCGGACGGCCCTAAGCATCCGTTGCCCCATGTCAGAGCGTAGGCTCACTCTTGTTTCCACTTTCACCTCGTTGGATGAGCGAGAGGTAATTGTTCCTCTCGCTCCTCCACCTACACGGCTTCTCACTGACGCATATTCGCTAAAATGGTCGGCACGAAAGGTACATTGTCACGACGAGGCTAGAGATAGCCACGGTATTGTCTCCGTAGCCACAATCCAGCCCTTATTTGTAATACTTAAGAATGTTACTGAGACGATAACAGTATTACTAACTAATCACTAATAGTAACTTTCCTAAGTCTTCCATTGACTTGGGATTTACTCCAAACTTTTAGACACGCTGCTCAGCTTGAAGAGCAAGGAGCCCGAATAGAAGTGCCATCCCTGGGCATGTCTATTGGAAGAGAGTTAGTTCCACATATCCACTGTGTCTCCCATGGCGCCGGTGGAATATAACGGGAACTCTAGTCACTGAGTCTAACTGAATACGAGTAAGTATTCTGTATCCAGTTCAATAACTGTTACCGAAACAATATATAGGTTCATAGTTACAAAAAATGTATCCGAGGAATTCCGGAACCTACCTTACTGACACATATTACATTTCTCCCGTCCAATTTAATATGGCCACCGGATTCCAAAACTGCATGCTTTTTTACCGCTCGCAGTGAATTATGGGCCGGAATATCGAACTTTTGAACAACTTTTTGTAACCGTTCATTCGAATTTTGAATTAATAGCAGTCGGTCAAAGGGAAATAGAATGGCGGAAAATAGTTGGGCGCGGTCATCGGGAATAGAATAATGGTTTATTTCGTTGTAGAGAACCGGTTACGTGTACATTTATTCCGATTTATTAGTTTGATTTACGTTTATTTTTGCCAGCGATGGACGTAATAAAAAAATCCAAGAGCAAATGGAACAATCGTACGGTTTCGAATATTTAGCGCAAAACCCATCCCAAAATAGTGAGTTTTGTTTTTATAGCATCGTGGAAACTAAACTGTAACTTTATATGTGCAATTTACCACTGGAAATAAAATAGAATAAAAAGACAACTCGTGTCACTGAGTGCTGTCGTATCCGTATGTTTTGAATAGTACTTACTCTAAGTATAAGTTGATGTGTCTTGTTAAGTTTAAAGATTTAGACATTACTTTTAGACTTACTGCATTATGTTCGAATCAAAGCTAAAGAAACGTCGTGTACTAACCGCACTGGACCAACGTTGTGGATTATGGCCTTCACTCTCTTCCTGCGAGAGAAGGCCCCGAGTCCCAGCAGTGGGAACATGTTGAGCTTCTTATGCTATCATATCTTCCAGAGACACAAAGTAAGACTGGTGCGGGAGCTGATTTTGCTGAGCGTCTCAAACGGGAAAAACATGCCCACCACGAAAGTAGATACATAATATTTGAAATTTTTTGGTGTTGAGACATTAGGCTCATGGGAGCCGATAGCTCAATTTGTTTTGAATCATAGATTTCAAATTGTTTTTGCTTTCGACTCCTTTGCTTTCAATGAATTTTTTGAGTGCTCGGTCGCCCCGACTCGAGACCAAAATGGTGGCTTATATTTGACTCCACAAACATGTAGGTAAGCATTGCCATTCAGCGTAGTAGTGCCGTAGGTAGTGATGCCGGACACACCTTTGACTAGTAGTAGTGTCATCTTTAAACCATCGGTATATGGACACTTTGATGTACTTAGTGTGAGCAGTATTTAACGTACATATATTTATAATGTAGTTTTCACTATTAGTTACAATTGTTATTAAGCTCTAACTCATTTAAAATAGTGAAAGAAGACCGAATTTTCGACCCGTCTATTTAAATTATCTTAAGCATCTTTCCATTCTAATCCAAACGCAAATACTGTTTACAAAAAACAGACATTCTGGCGGAAAGACTTTATTATGCAGAAGAGATAAAATAATTCAAATTATAATATGCTAAAAACTAGTGCCATAATATGAAAGACGCGAATCATATGCAAACCATTTACACTACTCATAGACGAAGTTTATTACCAATAAATATGAGTCTACGATATTATCGTTTAGTGGGTGTTTCTATGTATAATAAGTATGTATTTAAAACTATATAAGTATTATATCAGCTATCTGGCTGCCATCACACAAGCTTTGCTTAGTTTGGGGTCAGATAGTGTTGTGTGTGAATAGTCCACCAATATTTATTTATTTTATTATTTATTTAATTTCAAGGTGCTCAGGGCGCAACTATTAGACTAATTTTCGTTTTTTCAATGATTATACTTATTTTGTAAGTCTAAATGGAAACTACCTTTAAGTTGGAACCTTTATAACCAATAAATTAAACAGTTTAAACTTTAATTTTTATCGATGTGCTGATATTTTATGACTTTTGAATAATGAATCTTTAGCTCCGGACAAGAATGAGCGAGCATTGCGACTACGAAAATTTCCCGCCTCATTTTAACCATTTACTGAAAATTTCAAAAATATTCGACGTTTGTGATGTAAAACAAAATCAAACAAGACAGAGCTCAAGTAAAGTTTCATAATGCGGCGATTTCAGTTAGTGAACTTGTACACTATACGGTCTCACTGCTTGAACTTGAAGCCTGCTCTTATAACGGGATAGTTGAGGTCATAATCCACCACGCTGGTCAAAAGCCTGTTGTTGGACGGCATAATATAATCGAAAGATGAACATGCCTATTTATAATGTTAAAGCTTGCCCATAACCGCGATAAATAAAATGCTATTTAAATCATCATCATCATCGTCAGCCCATGTTCGTCCACTGCTGGACATAAGCCTTTCCAATATTGTGCCACCAAATCCGGTCCTCGGCTCTCCGCATCCATCCGCTTCCCGCCACTCTCTTCAGGTCGTCGGTCCACCGAGCGGGAGGCCGTCCCACGGGACGTTTCGAACGTGGTCTCCACTCCAGAACCCTTCTCCCCCAACGTCCATCGGCTCTGCGACATATGTGGCCCGCCCACTGCCACTTCAGCTTGCTTATTCTCAAGGCTATGTCGGTTACCTTAGTTTTCCGTCGGATATCCTCGTTGCGGATTCTATCCTTCAGAGAGACTCCGAGCATAGCTCTCTCTATAGCTCGCTGTGCAACTTGGAATTTGTGGACGAGCCCTTTTGTCAGTGTCCACGTTTCCGCCCCATAGGTTAGGACCGGGAGGATGCACTGGTTATAAACTTTGGACTTTAGGCATTGAGGCAGTGGCGACTCAAAGATTTGACGTAACTTCCCAAACGCTGCCCAGCCCAGACGTATTCTTCTGTCAGCCTCTTTGTCGAAGTTGTTTCTACCCAGTTGAATAACTTGGCCTAGATAGATGTATTCTTGCACAACTTCGATGCTGACATTATCGACTGTGATTGCAATTGGGTCTACAAATGAATTGAACATGACTTTCGTCTTGTCCAAGTTCATTCCCAAACCCACCAGTCTGGAAGAAACACCTAGGCCCTGCAACATCTCCGACAAGTCCCGCGGCGTCTCTGCCATTATAACAATGTCGTCTGCGAATCGTAGGTGTGAAATGTATTCTCCATTGATATTTATGCCCAGACCGTTCCAATTCAGTGTTTTGAAGACGTCCTCTAGTGCGTTAGTGAAGAGCTTCGGAGATAACGTCTCCTTGTCTCACTCCACGCTGCAGAAGGATTGGTCTTGTCTGAACACCCTGGATTTTCACGGTCATGGTTGCGGCTTTGTATAGACACTTCAACACCTCGATGTAGCGCCAATCTATTTAAATAATCATAAATAAAAAAAAAATAGCTATTTAAATAATTCAAGTTAATTGCAACAAAATTCAACCGCTACATCAATCGGCCCTGAAGCTTAGCATCTCTTGCTCATCTCATCTCATTACCTCATAAAAAATATCAATATAATATCAATGTACTCCAAAACTGGCAAGTGACGGGTTAAGCGACGCCAAGCAAAGAAATAATTTATTGTAAATAGTATTTTGAATTAAGTACGTGTGATTTTATGACTTGTGTTGTTTAACTACCCTATATTTATTTACACGCCTATGAAAATTGTATAAAACACAGTAGCACAAACAGCCCAAGAAATGTTCCCACTGCTGGGACTCAGGGCGTTCTCTTCCAAAAAGAGAGTGTATGCCATAATCTACGACAATGGTGAAGTGCGGGTTGGTATATGACACATGACCTCGAAAGATTTTGGGTACGTGTCGGTTTCCTCACGATGTTTTTCTTCGACGTTTTTTAAGTAAGGGTTATTAAACTTAAACTAGTACATAAACCGTGAAATTTTAAAATCGCGCAGGTGTGTCCCGCGCATTACGTCACCTCGCACGCATTGCTAATGAATCGTTGGCAACTTCATTAACATTCGGGATTATGGAAACTTCGGATTACTGCGCCGCGGCGCGGAGAGCGAGCCGCGGGGCGGGAACGAAACTCAACGCATTCGAATATTTTACAATTTACTTATATGGATAAAAAAAATTTCAACGTTCACAGTAAGTACGACAAAACCAAAAATCTCTACATTGCTACAATATCTGCCAACGTGGGGCACGATAATAACAGGTCGCTTTTTTATTTGCATTACCGTTGTGCCATTTTGCCAACAATTGATGTCAGCTCGATGTTGAATCGACTCGATTATTTTAAAAATAACAACAAAAATCTATTAGTGACCTTATAACACATAAATTTAACACTTGAACCACCATAGATATGTGGTTGTTGCCAGACTTTAAATTTCCCCAGATCTCATATATCACAGTAGAAGCTTATTCGATGACTAAAATTTAGTTCATCAAATTACCTATTTAACTATGCAAATGACGCAACGGGCAACATTACTGCTGTTCAATACTAAAAAAATTGGCAGTCATAGAAGCTGCCGATAGAAGTGAAAGCTAATAACTCAGTATTTGATGGCTTACGTTTGATACTACGCGGGTGAAATCGGAGGGCGTGGCCACGAGCACTGTAACACATTTCTAGATCGCCAACGGTCCCGAGTTTACCCGAAGATTTCTTATCATACCCGAGCGTTACGCTAGAGTTCAATTCACATCCCACGATAAATCTGTCTATGGTGCGCTAAAAGAAGTTTTCATTTCAAAAATCAGGTTTAAAAATGTGCACTTCTATCAGCAGACCCTACGAGTCCTTGTACAACGACCGAGTTCGTTGCAAACAAACTATTGTATCAGGGAGCTATAATTCACGGCGAAACGTGTAAAAATCGAATGCATCGCGGCCCGGCCTCCACAACTATTCCGCGACTTTATGTCTCGCGCCGAAACAAAACGTGAAAAAGTAATAAATTTCATAACGCTGCCCGCGTTAGTTCTGTCCAAAAAACCCGAGCGAGGCTTTCCAATAAAATTGTAGCGATACGACAAAAAACGAATAGAAACGTTGGAAAAGGTGCAGAGGCCCCATTCAAAAACACTCGATGTGAGTTTATTTTTCAACGCATCCAGCCTAGAGGTTTTTTTTTTTATAATAAACAAAGATGTAATGTTATCAAAATTCACCATTAGTCTTTGGAACCATGAAACGATCTCGCTTTTTAGAGCTACAAGTAACCCGATAGAAATAAGAGGTACGTACCTATATCTTGTCAAAAAAATATATAAAACATGCAGATTTTTGGCGTACTCTCCGAAATAAATCCTATTAAAACTGGTAAGCTAGCCTTGACGATGTTCAATAGCTTAAGATCTTTTGTAACAAGGGTGTGAAAAGGCCTAGGCCTTTTGGCATTACATGGTTAGGATACCAACATCTTACAAGCTTTTTTTGAAGTCATACGTCATCCGCCAACACGCACTGGGCGAGCGTAGTGGATTATGTCCTTGACTGTCTTTTTGTGAGTAAAACTCCCGAGTAGGCCCCAACATTGCGAACATTTAGTGAGCTGCTTATGCCCATTGTCACGTGATTGATAACGAGCAGGCTCTTAAAGTCTCTATGTGTTTTCACACATCATTTTCGCGGGCGACCTCCCGTTACATCAAACTGACGACGACGGTGCCGCGTTACAAAATATAAATACACTAGATGTCCGCTCCGGCGTTGCCCGTGGTACATTGTATAGTAGTCATCAGGATATAGGACTATAGCCTATAGCCTTCCTCGATAAACGGACTATCCAATAGATAAATAATCTTTCAATCCAGGCCAGTACTTCCCGAGATCCTAGCGTTCAAACAAACAAACGAACAAACTCTTCAGCTTTATAATATTAGTATAGATATATACTTTCACAAAATCATGTTACTTATATAACGTGCCCCGAACTGTTCCTAGTGCAAAATGTGCTCAAAACGGTGACTGTGTTGCTTCGCTGAGTGGTGATGCCTAAAAACCGAGCGAGAGTGAGAGTCACCACTTTGGTTTCGTAAGCCACGCTCAATCGTGAACCCTAAATCCATTACTAAGTCCATCGCATCTGATATGGACTTCATTAACGAAATTTTAAGAAATAGAATATTTTCGCATCTATCTCATCATCCAACTGTCGTTATGGTTATTTAATATTTGATGCCCGAATCCTCGATAATAATCAAATGAAAACTGTTTCGAGACTTTCGTGAGTTTTTTGTGGAAATTAAAGATGTCGAGAATAGACCTCCAGGAACGTGACTGGACACCGCATTCTGTGCCTTAACTAAAGTCATGACTTTTGAATAGTTTCGCTGCGAACTTTCAAAAACGGATTGGTGATATGAATTTTTATCTGTCACATTTTTACCTTCGTTATTGTAGTTCCACGATTTGAAGCGGAAAATTGGTGTTGAACAAAAGATACAGTTGAAACGTTTTATTTAACGGTATTGTTATGACAATTGCTACATTTGAATGACGTTTTCGTAATTTTTTTAACCTTACACCAATTAATTATACTCTGTGTTAATTCGAAATATTTTAAAGATCATTAGTATTCTATTGTATTGAAGTTGTTTTGTACTGTGTTTGGGTGTTTCTATGGTTAACCTTCTTAACCTTATTAGAGTTCTTAGTAGAAGAATACTCAGAAGTGGTAAAAATATAAAATATGAGTTATGCCAGGATATATGAGTTTTTTAAAAGTATACTCATCAATAATAACATGCTCAAAAATCGGCCAATATACTCATATTGGCTCACTTTTTGGCTGAACGTTTGAAAAAAGTAGAAATTAGAGGCTTCTATTCTCGCCTAAAATAAATACAATGCACTATAGTGTAAAATACAAGAAACTAACTGAAGACTTCCTTTATAGGGTGTCATAAACTTATTTTCAAATTATCGGTGATATTTCACTTTTTATTGTCATCTGTAGAGGGACGTCAAAAACATGTAGCATTTATAGTGCCCTAAAAATCTACATTCACTTTATGTCCTAAATGTAAACTTAATGCCTATTTTGTTACGTATTCGATATGAGAGCTTATGCTACTGATTTGAATTTCAAAATATTAGTAATTATCTGATTATCGGAATAGCTGACGCTTATCCTGACTCATTTCGTAATTATAAATATAAATATGTATGAAGTGGCTGCAATTATAATGGTTAGAATCTGTGAGAGCCTAGTGGCGAGAAGTGTTCGATTTAAGCATCGTGGATGGCGTTTATAGATTTGAATTTTAGTTTCCACTCTTTTTTGAACGAAAAATAGCAAAATAGGTCCACGTTCGACCACAAACTCACCTGATGTTAAGCGACGATGTGATCGAAAATGATGGACACTTGCACGAAAAGACATAGTTAACGAGATAATATTATTTTTAAAACCGATCATCACAGTCAGCCTGTTCTCATCCACTGCTGAACATAGGCCTCTACCAATATACGCCAATTGGCCCAATTCTCCCAAGCTGCCTTTCTTGTATTAAATAATCAGTATTTTAAAAACTCTTAAAACATAATTGACAAAATACTTTTAGACCACCCTGTGATAATTTTGATTCGACTATGATTTTTGTGATTAATGGAATATCAGTAAAACCCGTTATATTTGTTGAATAGGGCAGCAATCAATACAGTTTTTATCAAACACGCAAATCGCCGTCACGCTCGCTTCGATATTTGGACGACCTTGACATTATTTGTTAAATGCCCTGACTAAACACGAGACTGTTGTAAGCGCCTTGATACTAAAATACTACTACTAAACAATACTAATTATTTAACAGGCATTGCTGGCCTAGTGGCTAAACCGTCCTATTTCACAAGCATTATATCGTAGGTTTGATCCCGTCAGCCTCCCTGTCGCCTCTGAATATTTTTCTAACAACATATGTATGAGTTTTTCATTGCCGCTGGTTTAAGCGGTGAATTGGACCATTGAAAGATACCCGGTTTGTTCCAAAAATTACTTCTTTCAAGGTTGTGGTCCACAACTTGCTCTTGGCCAGCGTGTTCAATTATGACCTTGACTTGCGCCTTGTGAGAGATGGCATTGATTCCCAGCTGTAGGAACATAAAGTGGGATAGATACGTTTAATAATCAAACAAAAAAAAATTTCAATTGCTCCGCTCGTTCAAAAACCAATGCAATACACATACACAGATATAAAGAGACATAAATTACCTACAAATTATATTCCAGAGACACTCCAGCGCAACGAGATAAATCACATATATACGAGTATATCTCTGGGAGAAGTTCGCAGTGCAGTGCCAGGAATAGATTTGGCCTCTTCATGTTCAAATATCTGAGTTGTACCTGTGTTGTGATGGGCATATTTTCATACATAACATGATACTTTTGAAGCATCCTGAGATCATTTTGATTCGACTACTATTAAAATACTATTCAATGGAGCTGATAGTTGGCAAATAGTTTACAATTTGGGATAGCCAAAAATATAGTTTTTACCACGGAACAATTACGAGAATGGAAATTACGCGGATAAAACTCCGGAGCGAGACTCTAATTACGAACTAGTTCAAAATCAATAATTCGTCAGTTATCACGGTTCCACCGGAACTGTCGAACAAGGAATGAAAAATTCGTGGGCTCACCGCGAGCGCCATATTGCGTTAATTCAACGTTTTGCGTTATGTTACGATTACGGATAACGCGCGATAAATCGCGGTTAACGCCGACCGCGTCGATTCGTTGTTACAGAGTTGTGCTAATTGCGTTATTATTACGCTTCGTTGCTAAAACAATGTAGCTGAACGTTTATTTCACGCGATTCTACGGTAAGTGTTCTTAGAGTTGAGCGTTGAAACGTTTGGCCGGACCTCGCTTCATAAACAGAAACTAATGGGACCAGGGTATTTTTCGAGCGAGCTTGCTGGTGGATGACACTTGAAACACGTGCTTTAAAAAAAGTTTTTCGTGTAATATATGAGTATCTTCATGATAGTCTTCATAATCATAATCATAATCATTTTTATTCATAAAAAATATTACACGTCACAAGATTAAATAGTAAAATAGACACATTTATAATAATTATTAATCAATTACACTAAATTGTAATTATTTAAAATACTGATATCATTTAAATTAATTATCTGAATAATTAATCAATACAATGTCATAAATTGACTGGCCTAGTGGCTTAGTAGGTAGTAGCTCTGCCTGCGAAGCCGAGGGTCGTGGGTTCGATCCCCACCCAGTGCAAATATTTGTGTGATGAATACAAATGTTTGCACTGTGTCTGGGTGTTTCTATGTATAATAAGTTTGTATTTAAAACTATATAAGTATTATATCAGCTATCTGGCTGCCATCACACAAGCTTTGCTTAGTTTGTTTGTGGTGTTGTGTGTGAATTGTCCACCAATATTTATTTATTTATTTAAATAAATGTCAGAATAATTAAAATAACCATGTCAACAATTCAATCAATGAAAAACAGTAAATTAAAGGAAATGTCAGAAAATAAATAAACGATTACAATGTCACAAGTACCGAAAGTACATAGTAAATTCACATTTAAAACAAAAACCGATAAACAATATAATAAATTATCATATTATGTAAATTTCAAATTCATCACTTCCGAGTACTTGTAGGATGCCTGTTCGACAAGCCACTGTTTCAATCTGTGTTTATACGATCCCCTAGAGGACGCAGGTATTATTTCTTTCGGTAGTCTGTTGTACACTTCTGTTGCCAACACATGCACAAGTCTGTCAGACTTGGCGAAGTGGTGCGGTACCGCGCGTTCTTCGAGTCGATAACGTTGTTATTATTATTTTTACCCGACTGAAAGAAGGGTTATTTAAGGACAAATTTATTAACCTAAACTCAAATAAGTATTCCGAGATGCAGCCGAGTTTGGCAATCTAACCCGTCAAATGTGATCAAATGACGGGTTGGTTACTGGGGCACCACACGTTAACTCATACTTCCTTATTTTTTCGACGTTTGAAAAAGCCGAATAATTGGGCTGAGTTTTAATTGTTTATAGACGTATCTACAGCTCCGTGCTGAGATATAATTATTAGGAGAGTCATGTGATAAGCTTTCAGCTTGCTTCATTCCTATCCAAAATTTGGTGCCAGCTCTTGGAATACATAATTATCTTCTCTATCGAATCTCGCAGCATCGATTTGTTCCGGGATCTGCATATCTTGCTAATAAGGCAAGTCTCCACGTGACGATTAGATAGATGACTAAATGTTCTCACACTCAAAGTACCACGCTGGCCATGTGCCGGTTGGTGACACATGACTTCCAAACACTGGCCTTGTGGCTTAGTTGGTAGTAAATCTCCCTGCGAAGCCAAGTGTCGTGGATTTGATTCCCACCCAGTGCAAATATTTGTGTGACGAATCCAAATATTTGTACTGTATCTGGATGTTTCTATGTATTATAAGTATGTATTTAAAACTATAAAAGTATTTTATCAGCTATCTGGTAGCTATAGTACAAGCTTTGCTTAGTTTGGGGTCAGTTGGCGTTGTGTGTTAATTGTCCACCAATCTTTTTTTTATTACTAGTACAGCTCATTTGCTCACGGTGTTTTCCTGCACCGTTTTTGAGTTAGCATCAGCGTAGTTAACATTACGCACATGAGTTCGAAAAGACTGTGGTGCACGTGGGATTTGACCCCGGGGCTCCGAATCAGCAGTGGCCGTTTTCCTAAACCAGCCGTAACATACATGTAGAAGCAGATTAAGCAGGATTGTGACCGCGTGGTCCCCCAGGCAAAACAAGCGGAGTGTAGGACGTCCAGCTGCAAGATAGTCGACCAGTCTACCGCTCAACTAAATCAGATTTGTTATAGCTGTCTCTATCATTTCAAGTGAAAAGAAAAGAGAAAGCGATATATAGCTTAGAGAGTATTAGTTTAGATGGCAGACTTTCTAGACTCTATTGGTACAGGACCGAAGAATAGCATGACTAAAAACTTACACCCAAGAGTGCGATAAAGACTGATGTTTATTATGAAATAGGACCTACATATAAAACAAGATTGATTGGTCAGTAATTTACACCGTAGTTACTGTTAGTACTGTTGCTAAACCACTCTTGATTGTATTTCACGATTAGAAAGTTACTGAACATTATTCACAGCTTACGTGGGCTATAATTAACTGGAAACAAGAAAGTAGGTGTTAGTAGAAGTTATTCGTGGTGGTGGCAGTAGTGAAATGAATATTCACTTTTACAGGCGAGCGACTGAGGTCACAGATTCATAGCCTTACTTAGGTACTGATGATGCCTTAGGTTAAAAAACGTGGTACCCTAGTGGTTTTATTTATTTCGTTTGATTCTCCGATTTCATATTTGTGTTGTCACCTCTATCGTTTGTAGTATATTTCGGGTATAGTATTATAGTTAAATACAGGGAGCTGAGTCTAAATAATCATGTGTTACTATAAAATAATAAGTATCTGGCTATTTAAAGAAATGGATATGACTGGTAAAGTTGAGTATAGAGGGCGCCGGTGCAGAACCATCTACTGCTACCCGCCATCTCAAAAACTGTTTTGGAGGGGCTGGGGCTTTAAGTAGATGCAGCTAAGCCGGCGACTGGCAATTTTGAAGTTTTGTAACGGAAAGGTCTATCAGTTGTGAAGCTAGATTCTTAAATTGATTTAAGGGCGTGTGGGCCGTAATTTTGAATTTTTAAAACAACTTTAAGACCTTTAAAATAGTGTATTAAACTCTGAAAAAACTAAATGTAATAGTTGAGGATCTAATCTAGTGCAATTCGCAGTCAGTAACACGATTTATTGAATTTTACTTGATAGAAAAAAATCCCAAAGTTACCCCTTTTCAAAAAGTTTATTCAAGTTTATGACTAAACTAATGAATTTTTTTACTAAATTTTTATACTCAACGAAAGCCACTAAAAAGTTATAGATGCACTCGCAGAGTTTGACTTGATAAAAAGTATCAGTTATTCACTATGTTTTAATATCTACCATATATATAGCGCGCCGTTCGGCAAGCCTGATCAGTCGCGTTTCGGCGCTCACGGACGACGGGCCTGTGCTTGATTTTGCAATTTTGACAACCGATAAATTTTAAATATTACGATCATAGTGCCACAGTATAACAATATCAGTAGATATTACTAGTGAAGCACGCTATGATCTTGATTTTTGATACCGTTTTCATTGGAATTGCAAATAGACGCTGATACTAATTAGTACGCTGTTTACTTTATGTTGTAGACCAAAAGGGAGTCTCAAAAAACTGACGTCAATAACACATCAGTAAAAAATTCAATGCGGATGCAATGGAAAATAGATAAGTATCGATAAAATATTCGTCCGTTGAATCAGAGGTCGGGATAAGGAAATAATGAAAGGGGAGAAATCCCCTGCGTAAATCCCCTAATATAAATGCAAGTTAGGTTTCATAAATGATAACTTGCAGTTATATGCCATTTAGCTAAATTCTTTGGTAGTAAGGTACTTAGTACTTGGAAGAAAAGTCCTCACATACAGATTTTACCACTTTGGAAGAGACTTTCGCGCAAACTATTTATTCAGTTTAGAAAAAAAATGTTAGGAACTTCAATACAATTTTGAACACCTTTCCATAGATACACGTATGGTTTTGTTAGAATTTTTAATTTTTTTCCAAGTTTGTGACACCACCAAAATTTATTGTTTTTTCTTGTTTTTTAATGAAAATGTTAATATTGTTCATAGAAATTTAGACACTCGACCAAATTTGAGAAAAGCCTTTTAGGCAGTAAAATTACTCGTAGAATTTAACTCTGCACTAAATTTCCGATTCGTATTTTTATGTAAGGTTTAGAATCATTTCCTGAGCATAAAATCACAAAATAATAACAAATCCACGCGGAGCTTCAAGCGCCAGCTCGAAAAAACGTTTTTGGCCGATATTCTGAAAAAGTTATAATAGGTATAAAGCCTATTATTATTGTAGAAAATAAAATTTCCCATCTTTTGTTGCCAGTAAACTTTTGTTTCGAACTTACCGACTACGATTTATTATGTCAAATTTGATGATAACAATGTAAAAATAATAAGATGTGAATTCTGTTCCCAGTAGCATAAACATGTCCCTTTTTACCGGAATGGAAGAAGGGTTATGTTTTTCGCGCGTATCTGTTTATGTTTGTAAATATTTTATTTCCACATATCTTCCAAACGGCTGGATGGATTTTGGTAACTAAGATATTTTAAGACTAGTCTGACTCGCCAAAGTGTCCTTAGATAGTAGGTAATATTTTTTTACTTGTAGATTTTTTTGTAGTCGGGGTTTTTTAAATTAAAGTTATTCTATCATTTTGCTCGTTGCTCGAATAAACAGCACCGTTCATCATCATGATTGAAGAGTTGAACGAAGAGTTTGGTCTCCACTTTTGTAATAAGAACAACTAAGCTGTGAAACGCATTGCCAGAGTGGGTTTTTGTCGAAGGTTTGAACCTTGGGGTTACGAGGTAGACTGTTCTTGTTTCTATTAGAGAAACAAGTTCCATCGTAGACCACATCATTTTCATCCACTATTATCGGCATTATCGCAATCATATCATTAAATGGGTTATAAATCGTAAACGGTAAGTTATACAAAAAAAGTTTACTAGCAACAAAAGATGCAAAAATTTATTTTCTACAATTATTGTCAAAATATATAGTTTCCAAAATATCGGCTAAAACAGTTTTTTTCAATTGGCGTTTGAAGCTCTACCTGGATCTGTGAGCATATTGTAATTTTAGGCTCAGTAAGTGATCTTTACCTCATAGAAAAAAAATGGATTAGGAATTTAGTGCAAAGTTGACCAAAAAACCTTCTATTTTTACTGGCCTTTCTTTACGTTTCAGCACATTTTTTTTTAATTTTTGAGAAAAGGTTGAGTTTTGTATATCTACGAGTATAGATAAATTTGATTTAGATGAGTTTAAATTACATAGTCCAATATTTTAATGTTATTTCTGCGCTGTGGCACCGATTCCGCGGTCGGTGACGGTCGCGAGAACAAGATAGCGTTAAATGCCTAATTTGACAGAACTACCTGGCCTTAATTGGTTCATTTTTACTCTCGAAGTGTCGAGAGTAAAACTCTCGAAGTGTAACATTTGTTTAATATTTATCAAATAAAGCGGCAAGACGTCAATTGCATTAATTTATATTGTATTAAATATAACAAATATGTGAAATATCTCTAATTAATTAAATGTATAACAAAAAGTTTAAAATAGTGTGAAAAACCTTAAAAGTAATAAATTTAAGTAAGTAAATGTTAGTAAATGTACAGTTTATACGTGAGATTCACAATATGATACACAAACTGACATTACACATGGCCATATGAGGTAAGGCGGGGGAATACAAAGCCACATCTTATTTATTTTATTTATTAAAATCTTGCCCGCATTTTGTAACAAATAAATGTCTGTCTATATGTCCTTTATAGAATCAAACACTATGAATTCAATCATTTGATGATCTTCAGAAAAGTTGTTGTGCATGAGCCGAAGGTATTTGACTTGGTACCACCAATTAACGACAGATGGCGTAGTAGCGCACGCAGGGTACGACTAGTATTTTATAAAGATTGATAATATTTAACCAAACTCTATATACAAATGATCGTAATATCTATCGAAACCTCATAGAAATAAAGCATTTTAAATTTGCACTAATCAATAATTTATTAAATTTGTTTTGTTAATCACAAGATATTTGTCGAGTTTACCTGCATGAAAGTGCATCAAAATATAAGAGGCCTCTGCCGCGGCAAATATTTTCAGAGTTAATGAAACCGAAAAACAAAGTTGTCGAAGTTGTTGAACCGGGCCCACCTATGGGCATGTATTTTGACCCGCTGAACTCAAATTTGATGTCCTTTTGACCCGGACAGTTCAGTGTATAACTGCAGTTCATCGCATTTTTTGGCGTATTTATTTTGTTTTATTTTTCGGATTCAGCGGAACAAAATACAATACATGTCCGTAAGTCCGATCCAAAGCACAGACAACTTTTTCTTTGAGCCGTAGACTAGTATATAGTGTAGTGACCAAACGTTCTAAGATATAACAATATTTTGCTCGCGCAATAATGGCCATATCCAAAAACATGAAAGTACAATAATTACATGTAACACAAAATTTGATGAATCTATCCATAAAACAAAATGTAGTAGTTCAATTTATTTTCATCGCCCATTCCGTGCAATTTATTTTTGGGTCTCGTTATTTCAGAGGCTGTTTCAACTTATTTTTAAATTGCGTTGTCTCAAAAAGATAAACGTTAAACAGAATCTATTTAGAAAAACACAGTTACCTACTTAATATTTGGGTATTAAATATGATTGTGGCATGGATCACCATTGCCAACAAGGCTTAAAACTAAAATAATTTAGAAAATGTCCTACAATGAAATCATTGTTTTATTATTATTTAAACAGACATAGAATTATACCAATGATATTATGGTAAGTGGTCATCACTGGCAATGTACTGTTGTATTTTTTTTTAAATAATAGTTTTGCATTTGATAGCCAATATGAATATGTAAATAAAAGTATTGCTGGTGTCAAATGTATATTTGAAGATGCTTGACGTATTTTTTAATTATTTAAATATTATTAGAGACCAGAAGTGGGGAAAGAATAAAAAACACAATTAAGTTTTACACAGTCACATTTATATGCGAAACTTTACAGAAATACAAATGAAATTAAACCGATCTTAAACAATTAAACTGAAACATCTGAATAACCGATTCCTAAAGTAAATTCGACAGATAAAGATTACAATTTAAACTTTGGCTGGTCAAACGGTCAGAGCTACCGCTTGAGCGAGTGTATGGTGGCAGAAGAAGAGACCGAACTGAGCGCACGAGCGTTTATAAAGGTTTTCCCCCACCACCGCGGACCCTTAAAACTTGTTTTGCTGCTAACAATATATATTTTTATATATTTAAATTAATATACAAGGTTATTGGTACTCAGCGTACATCCTGTTAAGAACATCAAATACGTCAACTTTTGTTCAACAGTTTATAAACATTCGTATGATTTTTTTCCCGTAAAATATAAAAAAATGTATTTGCCCGGTCGTAGAGCTTCGAACTTTTCGTAACATGAGTGCGCGCGCCCTCTAATGCTTGGTAAATGATCTGCCGAAGTGAAACTAAACAGCCGATTATAAGTAGTACTAGAAATTACAACTACACAATTTTCTTAGGCATATGTATTGAGTTTTGAATAAAAGTTGTAGAACAAGAGTTATTTGTTTATATAAACAGAACATTCATTGAAACTGATGCAGGCTGATAATAATCAGTAACCTTGTATACGAGTATAATAGATAGATTTTAAGTTGAATGGCCAAAAGAATAAAATGCTAGAGGAAAAACAAATTAATTACGGTTTTTCGAACACAAAATCACATGAGTATAGTACTGCACAAATTTGAAATTAGAATTCCTAACCAGAGAGGAGATATTTCTGATCAAAGTGGCTATGATACTGTAACTCCTGAACCTATCTAGTTATAGAGCATAGTCTGAAACAGCACATCTCGAAAAAATAACGGGAACAAGACGTAGACAAAACTGCAGGAGACGGCTAGTAAAATATATATTAATTTATAATTAAATCAACATATGATTACAAAGTTTCAACAACGGTCGAAACAGAAGCGGCGCACACTCGCATCTCTAGCAAGTGCTCGTACCGCAGTTCCAGTCACAGTGAGTTAGAATGTTTAGCGTGTGTTAGTGCCGCCTGTGTTTAATTCGTTCAAACGGACACTCGTGTTCCGTATTGTTTTATTGCCGCTTTCGACTGCACTCGGCCATACGTGTCCGGTCCAATGGACGCACATTAGGAATTAAATCTACGTTAAAATGTGTATTAGTTAAACGTTATTAATGAGTTGTTTTTAAACGAGACAAAATCTAATTACTTTTTTTATTAATAATGTGACGAGACGAGCATGACATGAGCCTGATGGTAAGCAACATGCCTGCCCATAACAACACAGTGACATGCAGCTGTTGGAACATGAAGAATCCAAATCATTACCTATAACTGCAGTGTGTTCGTTACCCAGGAATATAAGATGTTTTATTCCCTTCAAACCAGAACATAGTGATGTTGTCACATTACTGCTTGGCGATAGAATAACTGGCAAATGTATGATACTTCCCCGGACAGACTCTAAAGAGTCAAGAGAGACTCTAAAGACTAAAGAGTTACTTAATTTGTAATAGATGGAGCCTATCTGACACCTACAACGATTTCAAGTACCTTTGTATGGGACAAAAGGTTATGCCCGGTTTACATTGTTCCAGTCCAGCGATCGCATCCACTGCTGGATTGCTTACTGGAAAAATATAAACCGGCACTGGAAAGCAATTAATCTAGTACGCATTTAAGTCCGCCGGCTTACATTTTTCCAGTAAGCAATCTAGCGCTGGATCTGATAGCTAGACTAGCATAATTTAAACCGGGCATTAATTGACGTATATTTTGACGAATAAATTGTCAAGCTCTAGTTTCGAGGATGAGAGAAATTTTAGCTATTAAGTATGAGACTAGAGCTCACAACTGCGCGGTCGTAGGTTCAATATATCTCTCATCCCGCACCCCTCAAAATGTTTCCAAGTGCAGAAAGAAGCACAAGTATATTAACATTACTGCTCGGTGAAAGATTGTTTTTAGGATCGTGGCCTGAACTCTCTGTTTTCTGAAATCTTCTGGAAAAACCACGTGAGCTGCATAAGCTTATGCATCTTACCGTAGGTCCAACCTTCTAGCAAAAGCTTTTGAAGGCTCTATGGTGATTGAAGCTTACGAAGTATTAGTATTAGGCTAACGATAAACTAATAATCTAGGTGGGTCTGATAATTTCTATGTAAAATCGTAGTCAGACTACAAAGCTAACTTTTGATTTAACAAGATTAAGTTCGATCAACAACAAAATGCTTATATACATTTCGGAGGGTCTAACCTGCATGGTAGTTAAAAAAATATTGCCAATATTTCTCACTAAACTCTATGTAGCCCCAAAAGAAACAAAGCTTGTATAACTGAGCCAGATAGCTAAAATCTTGCTTATTCAAAATTGTAATCAGACAATTATGATAATAAACAGAAACACCCACACACATAACACATATTTGTATTCTTTACAAAGATATTTTTTCTGGGTGGGAAGCGAAATTGAACCCACAAATTCCGATTCTGAGAGCAAACATACTGTCAACGTGCCAACCAATCCGCAAAGCCAGTCAAATCATAGTCCAGCACCATCGTTAAAATAACGACATAGTTTTATAGTTGACGTTCTAAACGCTGATATGGCTGACGTTCTTTTTGACGAGAGACGTTTTTTTTGTAAAATGAACGTTTTTTGTATATTATTTAAAACCTAATCTTATACTTAAGTCTTTTAAAAATAAATCGAAAAAGGTACTAAAACATGCAAAGTGACCCCCTGCACTCACAGAGAACTTCGCTAGCCACGCCACGTCAGAATAAAACCACTGTACGGATTCACTTAGAACACTTCACGCTGCAGTTAATGTTCTACATTTGTGAGAATGTCTACGGAGAAAACGATTCAACATCTTGTGTAACCACGTGAATGAGGAATAGGGACGAAGACTTCAAAATAAACCATTGTAGAGGTAATAAGCCCGTTAACCAGAATACAAAAAAATACGGGTCATGTATGTTTTCTCTTATTAAATTATTATAAATCGAAAAGGATATAGATCATTAAATTTCCAGAGTAGGGTGTCGTGACGTCACTGACTTGTGGGTAAATATCGTGACGTCAGTCAGAACTACCAAGCACTGTATCTTCGTCATTTTTTGTTTATGAAATAAAAGAAAAGATATCTAAACAATACTTTTCAACAATCTAACTAACGCACTATTAATTATTTTTTTTAATCTTTTCGCGTTATAGGCTTTTTTTTATTTGTCATCCACGACCATAATGGTTCGCCCAGTGATAAAGTTGTATCCAATTACATAGCCCTGTCCATATTTCGTGTTTAGGCACGATAGTAAAATAGATAAAATACTTTTATTTTTATGATATTAGTAAAAATAAATAAATTCGTTTCGCGCATTTAAAGGCGACTTACTAAACATGTACTTAAGATGCAAATGTAGCTAAAAAAGGTGCCCAACTAACCTAAATCTGTTTTATTGAACGTGTATTGTTGTTATTGTATGGATTTCATACTTATAACTGTTTTTGTAAATGTATTATTATTAAGTGCCCTGCGGCGACGATTTACCTAATGTAATTTTTTGATTTATAAGTGTTCTCATGGAAGTGATCATTATCTTATATGAGAATAAATGTCTTTAAACCTTAGAAATCCAGGAAATATTTACAACAAGAACTAAATAAAAGATCATCGTGTGACCGCTGCGGATCCATCGGAGATAACCTCTTCAAATCCCCTCAGTCACCGCAATTAGTCAAAATTCAAACAAATGAATCGTTTCCTCAAATGTTTTGAAGACAGAAAACTTTATTCATTAAATTCTTAGAACGAGGAATGTAATCTATAGGAGACACCTGTCGTCTGTCGGCTGCGACTCCGCTCGATCTTCTATTAATTGTTAAGTGGATGGTAAACGGAGAATTAGTATAATTTGGACGTTGACTCAATGACAAAACCTTTTTTAACCGACTTCCAAAAAAAGGAGGAGGTTATCAATTCGACCCCTATGTTTTTTTTTTTTTTTGTTTACTCAAAACATTGGGTAAAGGAATAACTTAAGGGGTCGCGGTACTGATATGCTAATGTCAGGCAGTGGTGGCGTAACGACATAGCGTCGGAGCGGACCGTGAGAACACGTTTTTTTGGATAGATGACATTTTGTGCAGATTTTGTTTGTTTATATATTTGTGCTAGTAGTGCTATTTAGATAGATAGATAGATACTCTTTATTGTACACACCAAAAACAAAACAAAAAACACATAAACAGGAGAGAAAAACAATAAATTCTAGTGTTACAATCGGCGGCCTTATCGCTAAAAGCGATCTCTTCCAGGGAACCTTAGGATGGGAATGGTTGGCAAGAATATTTTAAAATGCGGGGTGTGTATCTAAAATTTTTATGTAAATATTTCAGCAATTACAGATACATACACTAAAAATAATAATACATACTTTAGGAATAACTCTAGGAATTTAGTACTAAAATTTCAAGTAATAAGTTTCACTTCAATCGGAATTCTGTACATATGACTGTCATTTTTTAAATATTGAATAGACTTCCGTTTGGCCTTGTCTTACAAACACACAGGGCTTAGACAGAGTCTAAGGTACAACACACCTACCGAGAAGAGACCAATTCACTCTTCGTTTAAAACTTTCAAGATGTATGAGCGAGGAAACACTGCTGCTGGCAGAATATTCCACAGTTTTGCTGTCTTTACGAAAAAGTTTTCAAAGCGCTTTGTACGAAGACGCGGATCGAGTACCACAAAAGGCTGATACGATTTGCCTGTCTTCGAAGTTCAATAACGAAAATGCGAGGGTGGTATTATTTCGTGCAGCTCTTGTGTGTAATCGCCACAGTGCGTAAGGTAAATTATAATGAACCACTATTGAAGAACTTTAATAGGAAAAGTAAGTAGTTAATCCCAATAAATTTTGTTTTTAACCCCTGACCAAAAAAAGGGTGTTATAAGTTCGACGTCGATGTCTGTCTGTCTATGTCACTGTCTGTGGCGCCGTAGTAGAACTGAAATGGATGGAAAGGTTAATATCGATCCAAGATGACCGCCACCACAAAATGGCGAACCACAATATATATTTTTTCACTACTACCTAAATATGGGAATCAAAAGAAAGGGTTTGACTATTCATCATCATCATCATAATCAGCCTATCTTAGTCCACTGCTGACCATAGGCCTCTCCAATGGCTCGCCACTCAGCCCTAGTTGGAGTAGACGTGTTCTTTAGTGGAGACCACGAATCGGCAAACGTAGTGTAGGACACCCTGAGACTAGATGGAGTGACGATTTGCGGAAGACGGCAGGCTTGACTATTAAAATACTATAATACACTATGACAAATATCAAATCCAAGATGGCTACCACCACAAAATGGCGAAATAAATTTCTTTTATCGCTACTCCCTCAATATTTAATGACGGTGGTGCTTACTCAAAATAATATTCACAAAATTATATACAACTTCAATTACTAACTCTAGGAATTTAAGCCGCATACATACACACACTTCACAATTATATTTATTTACTATTTTGATTGTCATCTTTCCAAACACCATTCGTGTTGCCAATTACCTATTAATTATTATAGTGGATGATGCGTAACTTATGTTTTAGGTAAATATATCCAAAACGAGTATTTACCTTTACTTTCACCTATCCAATTAGTTACGTCCGAACGTTATTTTGTTCTGTTTGTGCGAAGGTTATTTTGCAATGTTTCCGTGTAAATTACAGAGCAACCAGACAAATCATATTATAATTCCCGGTAATGAGCAAAGCGTAGTGCTACAAGGTGAGTATTAAAAATTAAGACTTCTCTCAACAAGGTTTTTTTTTACTTTTATAGGTGTACACTCGACCGCCATCTTGCCTGATGTTAAACGACAATGCGGTCTACGATGGAGCGTGTTTACCTAGAAAAAACCGATTCACTCTCGATTTGAAGACACAAAGATTGTAATCATGGGGTAAAACCCACTCAGGCAATGTATTCCACAGCCCAAACGTTCTTATTACAAAAATGGAGTCAAATCTCTTCGTTCGTGTCTTTGGAACGTCAACCATGAAACGATGTTTCTTTCTCGTGCTGCGAGCATTCCGATAGAAAAAAGGGCAAGATGGTA
The DNA here is from genome assembly GCA_017562165.1 of Ectropis grisescens. Classification (NCBI taxonomy): domain Eukaryota; kingdom Metazoa; phylum Arthropoda; class Insecta; order Lepidoptera; family Geometridae; genus Ectropis; species Ectropis grisescens. The sequence goes on from CM029775.1 coordinate 29,092,920, forward strand.
TTAGATAATGCAAATCAGAACACACTTTCCGAAGTGTATCCGATAAAAAACCGATAGGCTAGCAATTTTCCGGCGATGTTCAAGACTTTGAAGTCTTTTTCGTACAAGTGTATCATTGCCTATGAGCCTTTTGGCACGTCTCTCGAGCGATTCTAAAGCCTCCAGCTAATACTTAGCTGATCCATTCCAAAGGTGGGAACAGTACTCCATACAGGAGCGAATCTGTGCTTGGTATAACGTGAGCAACTGTTCAGACTTGAAGTATCTTCGCACCTTTGAGAGGACACCTAGTTTTTTGGCAGCTAACAAGTGAGAGAAGTCTTTATTTTTAAATAGTTGCGTATCAGCTATGCTTGGCCACTTACTATCACAGGCACACGTTTTTCACGATTCACATTCGAGTACTTTACATAATTAAAAATACAATCATGCGCGTAAGCGTTAACGTGGCGACCTGAGCTTAATGTCTGATTAAAAGTCAGTGTGAAAAACTAACTCTAGTTTCAATTATAGCAGTCATTTAGTAATAAAAGCCTTCTTTCTGCGGCGCTCGATTGTCGCCGCTTAAATGAATATTTTATGAGTGGTATCGATTAATGCGATCTATGTGGATTATTTGTCGGCACGCCGCCATTAGGAGTGTCGTTAGAGGAAAAATGAACTTTTGCTCGCTGTAAGGAATTTAGATTCGGTGGCATTCGAGCTACATCACGAATTATTTATCAATAACATCAATATTAATGACTTTTTAAATTTTGTTTTTCAAATATTAACGTTTATAGTAGGAAAATCACATTATCTATTAACAAAAGAAAATCCTCATGCTAGGATGCAGTTTGACGTTTTCGTTGTATGTACAGCCTAGATAGACAGATTAATACTTTTTAGATATACATAAAAAATCTCATCGAACCATAAAAAGTTCCAAATGTAAAGTTTCACGATATTAGTAGGATTAATTAAACAGGAGAGTTAATTATACAGGGTTATTGGTAATCCGCCTTCAATATGATAACATTTGTTCTACAGTATATAAAAACACGTATATTTTATACCTATACAAAATTAAAAAAGTATTTGCCCGGTCTAAGAGCCTCGAACTCTTCGTAACAATTCGTAAAAAGTGCGCGCGCGCTCTTTAGCACTCTATAAATGATGTGCCGAAGTGAATAAACACTAAACAGCCGCTAAATAGTGCTAGAGAGGACAAAAACACTATTTTATTTTTCCGGATACTCGTATGTACTGAGATTTTACAAAATTTTTAGACAAATAGAACAGTTGTTTGTTTGAATCTACAGATTATGCCCTTATACGGATGATGCAGGCTGACTATGAGTAACCCTGTATAAAAGAGTGACACGTTACGAGTGATTACAGAAAAATCAGAGTTTTTTTGTAGTTTAGAGTAGCGAGACAAGCAGGACATGTGATAATTGTGATAGGGAGAGTGGCTTGTGATAAGCGACATGCCAGGCCATAACCGCATAGTGACACGAAGCCATAGAAACAAGAAGAATCTAACTAATTACGTAGCACTGCATTTCGTTTGTTACCTAGACATGTAAAATGTTTTATTTTAATGTCCTATAATTTGCCTGGAAACATTGCCCTTCAAACCAGAATACAGTGATGTATTCATATTACTCCTTGGCGGTAGAATAACTGGCAAACGTGTGGTACTTCCCCAGGTGAACTTAGCAAAGAGTCCTACCTCTACAAACGATTCCGGATGAGGAGGGCAATTTAGTGTTAGCTAATTTTTTTTTGTACTTTACATAAATATTCCAATACTTATATACTATTATGTACGTACTATTTAATTTCAATATAAATACTATAAGACAACAATTATGTTGTCCTATAGTATTTATAACATTAACAGGAATCATAATAATCTTAACATCAGGCGAGATGGCGGTCAAGTGTGAGCTTATAAAAGGTAAAAAAAAATTACAGGTTTCATTTCCCATTTAGATATTATGCAAGATGTAATATATCGCGTCGTAATAAATTGAAAAAGGAATACCATTGGAAAAACATAAAACCGAGCATCAAAAGCCGTTGTCCGCAGCCAGAAAACCGCATTCTTCACGGTAAATTTGCCAATGAGATATCGTATCGGGTTTACGCTTGTAAACCGCGCTGAAAGGCCGGCCGCTGAAAAATGATATCGCGCTGAACGCTGAGGATGCTGATGCTGGGACGGGGGCTTGCGCGGGTAATGACTGGGCCATCATCATTACTGGCCAGGGCCCGTGCTCACTGGACATGCCTGTTTTGTCGAGCTACGAGTATTTGGTTGATTCTATAATTTCCCGTTCAACTTTCTCACTTTTATTTAAAATATTATAAGTCATATTGATGCCAATGAAGTCTATGATGGAGCGTGAACACCTAGAAGATACTGATTCACACTCTATTTGAAAATAGACTGGGATATTATAATAGACTGGCCTCGTGGCTTAGTGGGTAGTAACTCTGCCTGCAAAGCCGAGGGTTGTGGGGTTTCCCACCCAGTACTAATATTTGTGTGATGAATTCAAATATTTTTACTGTGTCTGGGTGTGTTCTATGTATAATAAGTATGTATTTAAAACTATAAAAGTATTATATTAGCTATATGACTTCCATAGTACAAGCTTTGCTTAGTTTGGAGTCAGATGGTGTTGTGTGTAATTTGTCCACCGATATTTATTTATTTATTTAGATACCACAACATGCTGACATTACAACTATAATCATTCCACACATTAAGTCCAATAGAACCTAGTAACAGTTAAACTAGCGCTGCACTGCAATTTCCATCCTGAAATATAAGATGATTTATCTCTATGCCCTGTGTAACTTCTTTGAAAACATTTCCCTTCAAACCGGAACACAATCATGTTTGCACATTCCTGACTGGCGAAGTAATAACTGTCAAAAGTGTGACACTTCCTCAGACGAACTCTGCAAATAATCCTACCACTACTATTTGAAACATTCATTGTATATTTGCGACATATGTAACCTCGCATCAGTAATCGATCGCTACTGCAGGCGCAGAGCTCACGACTCCGCAATGCATTTGTGTGTTGACACGGGCGCAGCCGGGGCAAACACATAGCTACACAGATTCTAACTACTCGGTCAACACGCGGGAACCGATACTGCGTAAATCTTACGAGTGGGGCCACGGAGTCCGCTGGCTCAAACTAACATTTCAAAACATTGTAATGAAGAACTTATAGTGGTTTTACTCGTAAATTTCATTTATTAAAAATATGTTTCTATGAAAAACGAAACAACCTACTTCCTACGTCGATTTATGTGTATTTTTTGTTGACATTAGAAAAACCACACCATCCAATTTCGCTACTGGACTGTTTTATCACGCGTATATTGCGATGCTACAGGAGCTACGTACTTTCGTAGCATCGTAGAGTTTACTCGTAGCTAAACTTTGTTTCGTTTACATTGATGTGGTACAATACTGGTAGCCGTAACTAGAAAATATTGCCTAGTTAGCAAATTATATACATATATGTCGGTACAGGGTGGGCTTCAAGACTCGCTGGGCACTCATCTTCGGCGGGATCCATCGTGGTGGGTACCCTCGAGCAATAAAACGACGATAATGACTTCTTGGATTTATGTGACCTAATCAATAATCAAATTAATCATGTAATGCAACAGTCGACCAGATACGTCCGCTCGGTACGAGCTCCGGTTTCGGAATCTCGCCCGCTCCGACGGCCGCATCTAAGCAGGATCAGCTGTGCAATTCACAATAATCAATCTAACAAAGTACGGGTTCTTGAAAAGTCGCTGAATGCGGCTGAAACTTTAGTTAGGCTTTACTTCCTAACTAAATCCAAAGTACTTTTCATTACACGCCGGGATTTCACTAGCTCAGAAAAAGACGATGTGTCATATTCAACCAAATCGAATTTTAATTGTTCGCGCCGCTAATCTATACTAATATTATAAAGCTGAAAAGTTTGTTTGTTTGTTTGTTTGAATGCTAGGATCTCGGGAAGTACTGGTCCGGATTGAAAAATTATTTTTCTATTGGATAGTCCATTTATCGAGGAAGGCTATAAGCTATAGAAAATAACGCTACTATTAATAGAAGCGGAGCATGAATCAAGAATGTAACAAAATGGGGAAAAATATTCCTTATTGAGAGTTTTCGTACCTTTCGTGCTTTGACATGACACATGACAGCATGTGTCTAAGATTACGTCATTGAATATCACAGATTACATACCTTTTGAATATAAAACCTTTGCTAATCATTTTTTTTCTTCCAAATCTGAGTTGGTACAACCAATTTCCGACCGTAGCAGGTAGCTGAAGAGGTGTTTTGTTTGAAAGCGATATTTTCAGGAATGTCTGTACCAATTTCAGTCATTCATTCTTTCACCGTTGTATTTGTACGGGATCCTAATGAGTACTAAATAATGTACCACGGGCAACGCCGGGGCGGACATCTAGTTAAAAATAAAATCAACTCATAGTCAATTTAAAAATACCGCTCGCTCCTGACACTTCTTTCAAATCCTATCTTTTGTCTTCCTCACGCACCGCTTAAACAACGCATCTAAACAAGAAGGAAGATTGACCGTTAATGCTTCATTCGGTCGTAACCGCTGCATTCAAAATTAACACTCACGTCTTATACAAAAATAATTAATTAATCGAACCAAAACTTTAACCATATATTGTGAAGTGTCTGCGAAGGTTTCTGTGGACGTAAGGACGACACGTCGGGACAAGTTTCCGATACGCCGCGAGCTGGTGCACGGTGAGTCCCTTTCTGTGTCCCTTCTTTCTTACCCTTTCCATCGAGACAGAGATATCCCTCGCAGATAAAAAGCAACAACGCGAATACAGTCCACTAATTTATCAAATTAAAAAAGGACCAGCGCTGGTGGCTCCTTCCGACACCACCAGTAATTATTTCTAATTTAACTTTTTGCAAAGTTTTTGAGCCAAGTCTCACGCGCATCTCAAGTACAACTATATTATTATAGTATGATTTTAACAGTGTCTCAAGTTTATTATACAACTAGCGATGCGCCCCGGCTTTGCACGGGTGCAATGCTGGTACTAAATATAAGTAAAATAAATAAAACTCCGGTCCGGTGGCAAGACGTTTCGTTTTACATAGTCACATTTGTCACAGTTTTTTTGTGATAAATACTTTTTTGGCGCGACGCACGCAATGTGTTGATTGATGGAAAGAAACGTGCTTCACATCAAAGATGGCGACAGCTGTTTATTTGCCAGTGCCATCAGAATTTAACGAAATTTTCCATAATCCGAATTTTGTGGACATAATATGTGCACAAAATTCGGATTATGGAAAACATACTATGTTTTCGACTCAAAATCAATATTTTTTATGTTTTGTTTTGTTGTAAAATAATTTTGTCAAGGGGTACGGTAGACTTGATCGAAACCTTAAAGGTCATATTATAATAGGGATGTTAAATTAATGTTTAGTGTTAATTTTATGAAAGTTTGTATCATTAGAATATCGGAAATCACATTTCTATAATTTAATATTACACAGTAAATTTATTAAAAATGATTTTAAATGCTACATTTATAATCTGTTGTCACGTGACTGGAAACACCAATATGACAAATTATGTCACTAACCGCAAAACAAGCTGTCGAAGACTGACTAGATTGTATACTTCTCTGCATTTTTTTATGGTAAACAAATGTCACTCTTCAAAATAAAAGCAATTCCGAAAAATTGTTAACATCCCTATTGTTTATGTTGATAAAAATGCATGCAACATGCAATAGCTTTACCGCGGCAGTCCCCGAGTGACACACTTCTTTTTATATTTATTATATAAAGATAAATTCAAATTCGATTCTCAAAATTGAGAGCCCGATTTCTTGATCGGTAGCAATAAACAGAGCGAAATCCGATCGGCAGCACCTCGCGACCACACCACGTCGCACCGAGGTCGCACCGCACTCGCACCGCTCCCGCATCGCTCCCGCACCGCACCCGCACCACTCCCGCACCGCGCCCGTGTCGCGGCAAGCTAATGGACTATTACGAATGTGGACACACCCTTGCTCGCTCCCTACTGCACTCTGCACACAACATGCACCGACAGACTTGTATGCAATACTAAACGTATTATTCACACAAAGACTATCACAGATTACTGCCACCAAAACATACACTTTCATACAATATTGAACGTATAATAGAACAAGACAGGTACATTACTGGAGAGAAAACATGATTGAAGCATGATCATGTCAGACGCTTGTCCGTAACATCACAGTGACACTCAGCTATTGGAACATGAAGAGTCCTAATTACAAGCTAGTACTTCACTGCGCTCGTCACCCAGAGATATGTGATGGCTTGTCACTGGTAACGTTGCCCTCCAAATTTTCCTATTGACCTCCAAATCTTTTTTTTTTGGTTTTATGGATGTTACGTTATAGTTCCGCTAATTGTGGTTCTATTTTGATGATTCAGTTTTGTTTGGTATAAAATACTTCAGAAGTAGTGGGTGTGTAAATTTTTGATAAATCAACAAAAAACTAAAATTGCCCTCATTTATCTGGATGACGTAGCCATAGCTTCATGACATTTAGTCGAGTATCTGGATTAAATTTAATATGTATATTGAAGCCGGTTTTATTAAATTAACTTATTAGCAGATGTAAACTAAGTTAGCAATATAATAAATGTTTTTATAAAAATTTCATGATATTTTTTTCAAACCATCTCGATGTGTGAAAGTATATTTTAGTTTTTTGTTCATATTTAAAAAACCGCCAAATGATTTACCCAAAAAGTAAATCATCAAAATTGGTTCACAATTGACGGTGCTATCGTATAACATACAAACAAAAAAACATACCTACAACCAAATTGAAAACCTCCTCCTTTTTTGAAGTCGGTAAAAATAGCAATCAAATTGAGAACCTTGTCCTTTTTTAACTACAGTTATAACTCTAAAAGATTAAATAAAAGGAGTTTGGGTAAAAGTAAATCTGTGCCATCAAACTTAATTATCTTGTATTTAGAGTTCATTTTACCTCACATCATTTCAACAAGTAGACATTTGAATTGTACAAGCTTAAAATAAATATTTGAAATAAGGCAACTAGAAATGATTCAAGCTAATTCCTGTTCCAAATGATTAACCCAATAAAAGTTTAAAATCTCATTAAAACTTCAAATACTAGGTACGTTTACCTCCTGCTCAACTTTGTAAAATATATAGGGATTTCTCTAACTCCGTGATAATCATAAAGCTCCTAAATAAGTTAGCAAAATTTGTTGGAGCCCACATCAATCAAAACCAACAAGCATTTTTACTCAGCAAACTCCCAACAATCACCGCCCCGGTAAACTCGCGCCAACTTGTGATATTCATAATCCGACTAGCAGTAACTGGCAACGCTCGCCGTCCTGACATCAAACTGCAGAGCAGGATGTTAAACTAAAGAGTTCGGTAGTAGTTAGTATACACGAATACTACGAAACGCACGAATATGTGCTCTCACATATAGTGGGTACTGTTTTTGTAATATCTTATTTGTGAAAAAAACTCTATATCATGACATTAATCGAGTTATATATTATACAATATTTTACTGATGAGGACAGCCGTGCATGTGACAAATATAATTATTTTACACTAGCCTTTCGCTCCAGCTTCGCCTTAATACCCACAAAATATATAGCCTTACAGCACTCAAGGGTAACGCACATATTATTATTATCCAACGGTGAAATAATTTTTGAAACCGGTCCAGTAGTTCCTGTGATTAGCGCGTGCAATCGAAAAACCTCTTCAGCTTTAAAATATTACTAGATTTTTTTTAAAATGTTGAGCATATAGTTATTTATGTAAATATGCATGAAGAACGACTCCTCAAAGAAACTACCTACTTACTAATTAATTAAATGACTCTTCCGTTCAGTTTTTACATGATGGAGCAACAAAGGTAAAACGCCGCGGTGTTATAAGCCGAATAACCGCGTGACGTGCACTACTTTCCACGAATGATCGGACAAAACGAGATGGAGCTATGCAAACTTCTTAGGACAAAGCAGGATGCAAAGAAATACATCAACGGGGTCCCATTTCGTTTTTTTTTTAATGTTCATTTTAATTTTGTAGATTTGTGATGTTATGTTTTTCTAATTATTCGTTTAACTTATTTACTTGTGAAATGATATACCATGTTTTGTAAAGCTGGTTGTCCTGCTATTCTTTCCGCACTATCTTATTGAACAGAAACCCATATTTTATATTTTACCAGCACTCTTTCGGCGGAATCAAAAGCCTGACTGACCGAACTCGCAACAGGTAAAGTGCAATTATGCTAATAAAACGCTAAGAAGAGGGCGGTCGTACGATTAATCAAATGGGTATATAGTCTTTGGTTTCACCCTAGCTAGCTTGCCATAGCTACCTACGTGGCTTTCGATATATTTTCGGAGATAAAGTAGTACATTATATTTGTTATTCCAGACTATAACTCGGTGTTCCAAATTTCAGGTTTATCCGTTTAGACGTTGCAACATAGTACATTGAACTTTTTTGTGTTTATAGTATTAATCGGATTAAATTTAAATTAATTTTGGTTGAAACCAACCAATAATTCTAACGACCAACTCCCAGCGCCGAGTGCAGGTTGAAATCTACCAAAGCTCACCGCACAATCAATCAACACATTAAACCGGAATCCTTCCGAGTTGCGAACACCACTTTATATAACACAAAAACTTGTTTCCGAATACAAATATATCATCAAGCGAGTCTCGGCGGAGACGACCTAAATCTCCCCGTTATTAATGAGGCAAGTTTTAATTGTGCGGACCGGCGGCGGCGCCGCGCTAGCGTGCGGCGCCCGCGCGGGAGGCGGGCGCGCGACTTGCTCGGACACTTGTTTGTTTATTTCTACTAATATTATAAACGTGAAATTTTGAACTTTCGATTATTTGGTTGTCTGGTTGGTTGACTGTTTGATTATTTGGTTATTTAGTCGTTTGGTTGTTAAGTCGTTTGGTCGTCTGATTGTTTGGTTTTTGGTCGACTGATTGTTTGGCTGTTGGTCGTCTGATTGTTTGGCTGTTGGTCGTCTGACTGTTTGGCTGTTGGTAGTCTGATTGTTTGGCTGTTGGTCGTCTGATTGTTTGGATGTTGGTCGTCTGACTGTTTGGCTGTTGGTAGTCTGATTGTTTGGCTGTTGGTCGTCTGATTGTTTGACTGTTGGTCGTCTGGTTGTTTGGCTGTTGGTCGTCTGATTGTTTGGTCGTCCGGTTGTTTGGGTGTTTGGTTGTTCAATCATTCGATTGTTTGTGCGGAGACAATCTAAATATGCCATATTTAATGAGGCTAGCTTTGATTGTGAAAACCGACGCCGCGATAGCGTGTGGCGAGCCGTGTGACTTGTTCCGACACTTCCGATACACACTGGTCTGCATCTGCTGTTTCGGAGCCCCTGATTCGACTCCCACGTGCACCACTTTCTTTTATATTAGTCATGTACGTAAGACCACTAACTTAATAACCATGAACGAAAATATCCTGCTGTCTAGGACCAAGATGGTTTCCTTAATTATTAAAGGTCATATGCCTACACTTGACCAGCATGGTAGATTATGGCTTGCCTTTCTCCTTGTGAGAGAAAGCCCTTAGGCTCACCACTGGGAACATTTAGTTGGCTGCTTATGCCCATGTCCTTAAACTTAAATCTGTGACTCAAATTGAATATCATCATAGGGTTGTCCGGACACAAGTCCGGCCGTGCATAGCTTACATAAAGTTAATCCAAGTCAATCTCGTCAAGGTAATGGCACTGTACCCTTTCACAGGTGGATACATGAATACAAGAGCAACTTACCAACTTGAGTGGGCGCCTGACGCAAACTTGTGACTCAATCTAATAACTATAATGAGTATTTTCTCAAAGAAAATTCTATTCAGAGAAGTACATGTACTCAACTTGCTTTTAGAAGTAGTAGTACCACTTACTTTGAAATAGTTTTATGATTTTAAGTGTACTTTACGTTACTTTGTACTTTGTATTGTCATAGTATAGTTAGATATTACGATTATCTCCAATAATTACAGTTGATGCGTCAGTAATCAACACTTTTTAACAATGATAGAATTGCAGCGAACAGACCTTTCGTCAGATGTTAAGCGACGGTGCTGTCTACGAAAGAGTCTTGCGTAGAAGAAACCGATTCATTCTGTGCTCGAAAACACAAAATCGTATTCATCGGGAAAAACACACTCTGGCAACTCGCGTTTTCTAAATTCTAACCCTATTTTTTCAGCTGTTCCGACGTGACTGAGCAGGAAAGTTCCAAACTTTCAAATCTATAAGACTTATAATGTGGATTATACATTGTACGATAGTATGTGTTGGTTTGTTTGTTCAATCACGCTGTAAGACCTGAGGAAAACAAGCTGAAATTTTAAAATCAAATAGAGTGTAGTCTGGTAGGTATAGTAAATAGGACACCTTTAACTAGAGTTAGGCAAAAACTAGAGTTCTTTATAAAGAATACCCATTTTCCAAATTCATTGCGCTTCAAAGTATTTCTATAAAGTCAACAAAAGAAAACACAAACGAAACTTTTTTCGTACATTGACGTATTTAATTCTACACGATTTTTATAAACTGTACAGTTACTGTAGTGTACAAACAGTTACAATACACAGTAGTTAACGTGAATGGCGTGACGTATTTAATAAAACATAAAAGCGGTTGTCAAACAGAGTCGTGAAGCTAACGAGATAACGTGCACTCGTATCTGGAGATAGGCCCGCCGGTCTGGCCGACCCGCCGGCCTGGCCGACCCGCCGGCCTGGCCGACCCGCCGGCCTGGCCGACCCGCCGGTCTGGCCGACCCGCCCGCTGGCTGAGCGCACATATCCCTCTCCCGCCACTCTCGGCATGATTATCATTAGCGGTCCATCTACGAAGTCGACACCGCACTGGGACACGCGACTCCAAGTATTTCAACAGAGTTTATTTATATTTAACTTTAAACAAACACGTGGTTCAACACAACAAAATATCCTCATCTTTATCTGACTTAAAAAAGATGTTCTCGATTTGGTTGTATATTTTTTGTATTACGCGTAAATTCCTACTACTAGTTATGATTTAAATCCTCGACACACGAGCTCTAAAATCAGAAATTACGTAACACTAGTGGGGAGGACCCTACACCGCACCATAAATCACCAATCATATGGTGCGATGTAGGCTCCTCCCCACTACTTTTACGTCATTTCCTCTGATTTAGGACTCGTGTGTAGAGTTTTATTATAGTTTAAGGACAATTATGATGTATTTTTTGTTTAGCACAACATAGTTCAGAAGTAGTCCCGTATTCATTTTTATCAAAAAAACTAAAATAAATTTTGGAAGTCCCTACAATTTTGTAATAAACAATTATTACATGGCTAACACAGGCTAACCTTGGTTTGGGGTCCGTCAGTAAAACTGTCAACAACATCAACACTCTCCAGCAGGTTTTATTTGCTGTACTGTCTGTTTACCTCTACTGTTTAGAATATTTTATTTTACGAAATATTTTACAGGTTTATTAATGACAAAATATTTATAAGTAGCACACACTAGCCAAAAAAATCAAATTATCTGAGTTAAAACAAAATATAAGTAATTCTAACGCGTTTTTTGCGTAAATAAAAATCGTGTGGCTCTCAGGGACTGCCGCGGTAAAGCTATTGTATTTATATCCCTTTTTATCAACTTATGCAATTACAATTACCTATGAATCATTTTAGCATAATAAACAAATTTACAATAAGAAACAGTACTTACGTTATATAATTTAAATCGGAAATCTACAGAAAAATAAAACACACGATACGGCTTACTGTTGGGACTATGATGCAATCTCTAAATTACAACGAATTCTAAATTCCAAATATGAATATCATATATACCCTATAGCTTTATTTTCCGTTATAAAACTAAGTAATATCTAAAAGAACGTATTTAACACAGCTTCTTATATAAATATAGTCTCTAAGTCATAGTACAAATAAGATTTAAAGTCAAATATGGCGAGTGGCCAAATTTGGAGTTAAGTTAGTGTTAAGTTTTAATTTCGTTACGGAATTTCTTGATTCGGTCACCGCGCTCAAACCCCGCATAGAGCATAATTATTGATATTATGCTCTAAGGTTGCCACCACCTTTTCTCTTGCGATACCTTTCCTTCTATCTTTTTTTTTAAATATCAACCAACGAATTTACATATACCTACTACATACAGAGTTAAAACAAACGCTTTACACCGAAAGCACGGGTCTGATTGCTCTTGTCTTGTCGTTCTTGTGGAAGTGTCATACTTTTGTCGCGGCAAATCACTATGTCGCCATAGCTAATGCACACCTCATCTGCTTACGATTGGTACAAAGGAACCAGGCGGAAAAACCTGATCTATTTGAAGCGTTTGTTCTAACTACATACGTAAAATATGTAAACTCTTTGGTTTCTTCTCAATAAGCACTTTCTATCGTAGACCGCATAGTCACTTAACATGAAACGAGATGGATCGCAACGTCGCGTCAATGGCGGTCGAGTGCATTAGTGTACCTATTAGTGACAAAAAACCATGTATTATAATTTTAAGGAGCTCAGGTGGTTTGGGTTACCTTTAAAAAAAAAATTGCAACACACCTCAAGTGGAAAATCATTGCATGCTTAATCACTGCTCTTAGAATGAAAGTGCGGTCGCGTCGAAGGCCGCGATGCATAGTGCGGTCTCACTTTAATCCAACTCTATCCATTAGAGTGAGCTGTTTAGAACGTTTTACATAAAACCGAGTCTTTGATCCCCTGATTAGTGCCGCTTTGATCTTCAAGCGTTAAATTTTAACAGATGTTCCACCAGAGTTTATTTTTAGGGTCCCGTCGCAAGAAAATCGCAGTACATAAGCGGAACAGTAGACAATATTGACACGTTAACATGAATCGGAACGTAATTGTGAACATTAACTCACCTCAACCTTGTACCGGAAATTGTTTGTTTGTTATTGAAAATGTAATGTCATAGATAATGTCAATTAAAGCTAACACATGCTTTTGCACCTACAACTGTGCTGTCACTGCTTCACTAAGTTATCGTAGGTTCACTAAGTTGGGGTGCGTGGCTCAGGAACCTCCACATGGTGCACTCTGGGCATCATTGAGCAATGCGTGTAGAGGTTGGGAAGGGGGGCTGGAAGACTTGGGAAAGTTACTCGGCTGATATATCGACCAAGTGAAATTCCTAAGTCTTCCAGATGAGGGTGCTTTACGAGTACTCTGATTGGCAGAGTGATCAGTGGAAGGACAAGGGCCGGGACGAGGCCCTAGAGGCGGAACCGCGGCTATGCCTAGCCGCGGTGGTGAAGGCGGACCTCTCGCTGCCGACCATCTTCGCCGTAATGCTTGACAGTGAGAGGTCGTGTGAATTGGAGGAGCTTGACCTGAAAACCTCTCGCTCCTTCACTGAGGCGGAAGCGGATACGGGGACAAGCGTAAAGGTACGCTCAGGCTCGCACTCCGTCTCCACTGGAAGGCCTGGGGCATCAGACGTTAAGGGCCGTCTGACACCCTGCCTAGGGATAGGCCTTCCCGAGGAGGTGACGCGCTGCTGGTTTCCGGTGCGTGGTGGATCCAAATGAAGGGCAGCTGGGTCAGGGTCGTTGATGGGAGTGCGAAAAGTAACCCTGCGACCCTGACCCTGGCCATGTCGGAGAAACCTGTGGGGGTTTTATTCGGTACGGGCACCATGTTGACTCCCATGGTGTCGAGCCCGACATACCCACCACGTCCCTGCAAGGTAGGTATACCAAAATGTATTTCCCTCACATAAAAAAACCGTTTCACTAGAAGTGATCGCCGTTTTGAAGAGTTATCATTGCTTCACTAAGTTATCACTGCTCGTCTGAGATTTCACTCACTAATTCACTGAACTAAAGCCGTTTCATCGAGGTAACACTACGTCACTGAACTACCACTGTTCACTGAGCTATAACCACTTCACTGAGATATCATCGCTTCATTGAGGTAGCATCGCTTCACTGAGCAATTACTGCTTTACGAGATAAAACTGTTTCATTTAATTTATACAATTTCACTGAACTGCCATTGCTTCACTGAGCTGTCACTGATTTACTGGGCTACCACTGCTATGTTGAGATAAAATCGCTTCGATGAAATATCACTATATCACTGAACAATCACTATTCACTGAAGTATCATCGTTTCATTGAGCTAATATCATTTGACTGAGATAAAACTATTTCATTTAGTTATCACCACTTCAAACCTCAACTTTGAACCTACTTACTCGGCTTTGCTAATATAATGTAATTTTTCTACTTTTAACGAAATGTTCCCTGATCCTAACTGTTAACGGTATGTATATAAGGGCAGGCGTTTTTGAAATACTTTCAAGGAGTTCCGAAGCTTTGTAAGTGGGTTGTTAATTATTTCTGATACACTTAAGAACTGATTTCAGGGAATTTAGGTTGATTTTGTTATGAGTATACTCGAGGTTGTAGCGGAAAATGTTAACTGAATATACTTGATAAATAATTTATATTTTAAACGAAGTTTTTTTTTGAGCAGTGTTTGATTTTGCGGGACTGAAATTACTCTTAAGTTGTGGCTTTTTGGTTGGCAAATGTCTACTTGTGTTCGATCAAACGTAATTTTATGATTAACAATATTTAACATAAAAGGCAGCTGGTGGTGGTTGGAGACGGAAGACCGAGGATCGGGCTGAGTGGCGTATCATGGGAGAGGCCTATGTCCAGCAGTGATGATGTCCAGTACAGGCCGATGATGAATATAAAATTAAGTAGCAGTATCTCTCGGTTTTACCCGTGCAGTCCCCGATGCCGTTAATTTCCCATGATAAAAGTAGCATTTCTTGTACGTATTATTCTCCACTATATTCTGTGCACCAAATTTAAACCACATAATTAAAACGTTGACTATTGTGTTTGTTATATGCGATCGCTGCTTTGCTGATATGGTATGGTTGGTCTAAACGTGCTACTTCAGTTCTGTACAATCTGTGCGATAAATTATTAATATTATAAATTTATACAGTTACCAAAATATTAAAATCCATTATAATGTTCAACTTTTAACTACAAAAACAAAATAGATTTAAAAAACCCCAAAGTTTAATAATAATTATATCAATATCAATAAGTCTCATATTTTACGCCAAAATGATTTGAGCACTCGGTAACAACTTTAAACTTTATTTTATATCAGAACGAAGGAACTATGTCTGATGTAACCGGTATAATATTCACAAAACTATATTTTTGCGTTTTCCTAATGCTAATCAATAACTTGTTAAAAGCAATCATTCACACAAATATGTTCCTAAACTCCAAAAGCGTTTTAAATTTCAAACAAGTTTCGGTAGCCAGCTCTTTCAGTGATAATATCAAGTGGTTATCCAAATAGTATAAACATCTAAATACATATAGCTAAGTTCAAATCACTAAGCATAGAAGTCATATTTGTTACAATATCTTTAATCCGGGTTTACCCACATCCCTCGCATTATAAAATATGGCCCCAAAACGCCGCGAATACTGAATCCTACCGAAAATAGTTCGTTCTCGGGAACTGATCTCCTTTTACAGCCGCCTCCATCCGTACTTCAATCGCAATATTTCTCATGTAATCGGATAAGAATAATCCCGCAGCGTGTATTGAATATCATCCATCAAATAGGGTGATTTATCTACGGATCCACAATGCGGCCTTTTCTGGCTCTCTTCTTTACACGGGACGATCGTATCGGCTGTCCGGGCGCGTCGAGTGTCCGAGATAAACAAGAGACGATCGTATATCGCGGTGAGGTAACAAGTGGTGCCTAAAACTGGGTGTGTTGTTTCGACATTGGTTATTATATTTAATGTAACTAACATGTATGTACCTACTGCATAGCGTAACGCGGTTACACTCGCGTAGCTATTGATTCTTGATTGATAGGTATTATAGGCCTCTTTGTTAATTTGCCATATCAGACTTTTTAAGCGTGGAAAAAATGCGTATACTCGTAACCTTCCGCCTAGAGGAGACGGTTGGGCAATGTTTTTGTAGTGGTAGAACTCTTAGCAGAGTCCGCCTGGGGAAGTACCACACCTTTGCCAGTTATTCTACCGCCAAGCAGTAATGTGCAAACATTATTGTGTTCCAGTTTGAAGGGCAATGTTTCCAGAGAAATTACAGGGCATAGAGATATAACATCTTAGATCTCTGGGTGACGAGCGCAGTGCAGTGCTAGGTAATGATTTGGACTCTTCATGTTCCAATAGCTGCGTGTGTCACTGTGCTGTTATGTGGCAGGCATGTTGCTTACCATCAGGCATATGTCATGCTCGTCTCGTCACTGTTTATTTAAAAAAAATGTTGGCTCGACGCCATGGGCGAATTTGATGCTCCTTTGCCGCTCACCGCGGAAACGGGTTTGTATTATTTCGCGAACTCGCCGCGGCTATCGCAGTTCGGCCGATGATAGAGTTACAATATATATCGTCGACCTACCTAACTGATGGACGCAAATACATATACATAATTATATATATATATATATATACATATCTTTCTTATTATCAGTATCCAGTAATACGCGGAGTGTCGTTGCGTTTGCCGCACGGGGGGTGTGAAGCGGCGCGGGCGGCCGCGAACCGAGAGGCTTACCGTCTTATCCCATAATGTTTTAACGAGGAACTCTTGTACGTTCAGTAATTCTGTACATTCTCGCGAACTCGCTATTAATTGCTCGGGTAATGGTTTCCTTTGAAATTTTAAGCTGCGGTCGGAAACAATGCGTCATAGCCGAAGATGTTTAATGAAATGGAGTTTTAATTTGTACAAACGATATGTATCTGAACATTTCTTAAACTGAACACATAGACATTTGTATTTGAAATTATGACTTTGTAATTATAAAATAAAGTCTTCCTACTATAAAGATAAAAAAGGTATTCGAACAGTGTGCCATGTACATTCATTCAGCAGTGTTTATCATGTGCTAAGGTTTGAGATGTGGATACTGATAGTGAAATAGTAGGGTAGTACTCTTGGCAAAGACCGCCTGGGGAAGTACCACCTTTGCCAGTTATTCTACTGCCAAGCAGTAATGTGCAAACATTACTGTGTTCCGATTTGAAAGTCAATGTTTCCAGAGGTCCTACTTATTACTGTGTATCCTACTTTTCCTGTGTCACAGAGCTGAAACGTGGGAACAGATAGTGAGAATTATCTTTTACTGAAGGAATTATCTTTTTCTCTCGCAAGGAGAGAATCGAAGCTATAATCCACCACGCTGGCTCAGTGATATTGGTGGATGACACAGTCATGACCTTGAGAGATTCTAGAAACATGTGGATTTACTTACGATGTTTTCCTTCACCGTATTAACTTCTTCACTTTTTCAAGTTTTAACGTAAATTATTATTAAGTACGAAATATTTACCGTGGTTATATAACGAAGCAAGTACCCGATATTTTGGTGCAGATCGATGCACCAGGGTTTACTTTTTATCGTTTAAAGCACATGGTGTACGTTACATGGAAAACTCAATGCAATATCGAGAATTCAGAGTGAACAGAGAGTGAATCGGTTTCTTCTAGGTAAACACGCTCCATCGTAGACCGCATCGTCGCTTAACATCAGGCGAGATGGCGGTCAAGTATAAACCTATAAAAGTTTTAAAAAACTTCTATACCGTGACTAATATTTATTTCTAAATGTACAAATAAAATTGAAGTGTTACTTTGTAATTCCAAATTAACAGCTTTTCATTACATCCATATTGAAGGATTATACGATACTTACACAAAAAAACTGTCCATTTGCCTGTCTGTTTGTTTTGGTTCATCTCTGCAACTGCTGGACTGATTTCACCAGCAGAAAGCTTAAAACTTACCCAATTTTATTTTTGAAAATCACTGCAGAGCGTATCTTGTAATTAATTGAACAATATTTAGTTGTATCTCTTTGACTTTGCGTAAAGATGTAGTGGTTTTGTTTAGCGCAAGCTTAGAGTAATGCCCAGCGTGATGCCGTGGTATGCTTGAGTGTCATTAACACTCGACTGTAATTAAAATTCAATCAACACGAGACATTGCAACTCAGTGGGACAGGGGACTCGCTGGAAATTGAGCTTGAAATTCACGAACTAACTAAAATCGATTAATACTGTAAAATATAAATAGTCCTCATATCATTTAAAAAAACGTATTGGTATAGCAGTGAGCTCGAAACCACAATACTTGTATATTGAAGCACGAACGCAAGATTTTGAGCCACGTTTTCTTTACAGTTAAAGTGGAAATTTGTACAATTTACAACAGTTTTTTTTTTTACTTTTATAGGTTTACACTTGGCCGCCATCTCGCCTGATGTTAAACAACGATGCGGTCCACGATGGAACGTGTTTACCTAGAAGAAACCGATTCACTCTCGATTTGAAGACACAAAGATTGTAACCAATAGGGAAAACCCACTCAGGCAACGTATTCCACAGAAATACTTTAAAATAACGCTAAATGTGAAATTTCGATAATAATCAAGAGAACAACATTTTATGACAATTGAAAAATATACCAAACAAAATGTACAATGTAAAATGAAACAAAAATAAAACAAATTTCTTTCCCAATGTTACGGGCTATTTGACAGATATTGACTGGGGATGGGATCAAGGAATTTTTGACACATTTTGATATCATTTTTATTATATTATAAAAATACCTGTATCCTAGTAATGTCAAAGCTTGGATGTTTGTTGCTTAATCACTAATGGTCTGATTGATATTTTGAAGACAGTCAAATTATATGTAGGTAGTCTGGAATAACACTTGTTGTAGTGATAGGACTCTTGCCAGAGTCCGCCTTGAGAAGTACCACACCTTTGCCAGTCACACTAACGCCAAGCAGTAATGTGCAGCAGTAGCGGTTTGAAGCGCGATGTTCCCAAAGAAATTACAAGGCTTAGAGATATAATATCTTATATTTCTGGGTGACGAGCGCTGTGCAATGCTAGGTAATGATTTGGACTCTTCAAGCTCCAATAGCTGCATGTCACTGTGTTGTTATGTGGTAGGCATGTTGCATACCAACAGGCACATGTCCAACTCGTCCTTTCACTCTATACTATTTAAAAAAACACTGACTGCTTTTTATCCCGAAAAAACATCGTGTACAAGAACTACGCTGGTAAAATTCTCGAAGCGTTGCAAAACAATATTAAGCTCATCACAGCACTCCATGTGAATGTAAAAACCTTAGAGCGGGAACGTCCCATCCATCGCCGGCCGGCGCCCAATAAACCCGGCTGACCTCATAGTCAGCGTCTATTACGCCACGTCACTGATAAGGGAGGGTTCCCAGTTAGCGGGCGCGGAATTCACTGCGTTTGTCACTGTCTCACGTCAAATAGCAGCCATTAACATCCGGAGAGAGCAGCGACGATTGTCTGCGATCCAGCGGCGGGCGCGATGCTTTACTGAGCTCGGATACTCCTTGTACGAGATAAAGTTTTATTTTACAACATACTAATAGCATCCCGCGGTTTACCCACGTAGTACCCGTTTCCTTTATTTTCCCGGGATAAAAAGTAGGCTTTCTTTTATTCCAGACTGTAATCTTTTTTTTATTGAAGTGGAAACTGTTTTTGGCGCAGCGCATACAGATTTTTCGTGAGCTGTGAATTGAATTCTAGCGTCACGCTCAGCAATGATAATAAACCTTCGGGTAAACTCGGGACCATGGCCATTGCCCATCTAGAAATGCTGACGCATTTCTAGTTGACCACGCTCATAGCCACGCCCGCCGGTTTTACGTTCCGGTTTCCGTAGTTTCCAAAATAAGCTATCAAATTCTGAATTAATAAATTCTGGATTCTAAGTTTTCACTTCTATAGGCAGTTCCTATGACTGCCAATTTTTTTATTCAGCAATATTTTTATTTTTATTATATAATTTTAATTTTTTTTTTATAGAGTCCCAAGTGGCGAGACGAACAGAACTTGTGCCTGATAGCAAGCAACATGACTGCCATATTACTGCACAGTGACACGCGGCTATTGGAACAAGGAGAGTCTAAATCATTACATAGCACTGCGCTCGTCATCCGGAGATATAAGATGTTTTATCTCTATGCTTTATAATCGATCTATATTTCAATTTCCAACCCAATTAATTTTGGTGTTCCGACCTGATTTGACGACTTTTCAAGTTTTCTAAATTCAAGTTTTAGCAGCGTTCCTTGGCCTTTTTCAAGGGGAGTCAGCCAAGGGCAGCCATTATGCTGCCTGTATGGCACTTGAACCAAATTCGGATTGGACCCACCATATTACGCGCGAGTTACATGCTGGCTTAAGTACCTACCGAATGCTCTGGATTGCTGGCGATTCCTCCGTGCAGTGTGTCCCCGTATAATGTGCGTAACAGTCTCGCGCTGATCCCATCGAAATGATTGCTCCTTATATAGAGTTATGTGTTTGTGTAATTCAGTTCTTTCCTTGTCTCCTAATGGCATAACGATGGTACTACAGGATATATATTACCGATGGCTTTTATGGGATTAGCGTTGCGGCGTATGTGTAATTGGGTGAAGAGGTTTAATGGCGCAGTTTTATGTGTAAAGGAAACTGGGAATGTAGATATTATTCCGAGTCGTTCTGCGAAGTTTTTCCTATGAAGGCTTTGTTCCTATATAAATGGTGGTACGTTGATACTAGCGCAAAGGAATTGTTTAGCGTCAAGCGCGTAACTTCCTTGTCGCTAAGATATAATCATTTTCCGTAATCTCACTTTCTTTGTTTAGATATTTGGATTTTTGTTGCTCTATCATATTGGATCGTTTGAACGGGTTAAAATTGAAATTTACACTTCAGTTAGATCATGGTAACACATAGACTATTTTTATCTCAAAAAAATAACGTTATTTGGAACTACGTGGGGAAAATACTTGCTTACTTGCTATGTCTGGCATATAGGTACAAACCACTGTTATTTCTAAACTATTTGTAGGAAATACGTTTTTAGTTTAAAATATTCTCACTCGGTCTAGAGATTTTGCTGCGTCGTGGTCTTTAAAGGCCTTCTACCAATTTTAGTCCCTAACTATGTATTGACAATCGGTAGTGCAGCTATAATTCGAAACACGAAACACATTGATTGTCCTCTACGTCGTCGGTGTATGAGAATACCGATATGGTAATGCTACGACTGTCCACATGCTGTTGCCACATATCGAAATATTAGTACCAGTAATATGCCATACAAAGGTTGAGCTGAACAATGACAAGTTTTGCACTTTTGACCGCCATCTTACTAACTGTTAAGTTATGATACAGAGTACAATGGACCGTGCTTACTAAGAAAAAATCGTTTCACTCTCGACTTTAAAATATTGGAATAAGGCAGTTTGACTCTATACTTTACTCTCTACGGATCCATGAAACGATGTCGCTTTTTCAATCTACAAGCTGTATGGTAAAAAAGCAAGGTAGCATTAGATCTACACTGGAATCCAACTTCAATGAATAAATTATTCAGTCATTAGTAACTATAAATATTTATCAAATTGTAATTTAAATTTATTGACATGTTTCATACATTACTTTTGTATTTCATGACATAATTTATACACAATGACATAATTTGGCTGACGAAACCCATATACAGCTGCACTTTGACAAGGCCTCTTTACAGCCGCATTCAATTGTTGAACCTAAGTTAGTATGATATAACCGGTATTCCAATTTTATAATTGTTGTATGTGACGTTACCAAGTGATGTAATATCCTAAGGTTCCAATAAATAAATGTACTTAACTGAATTCATCACGCAGATTAGTCTTTGGAACGTTAACCGTGAAACGAAGTCGCTTTTATTTTTCTATGTGATTATTATCCTATTTCCACAACAAGCGAGCTTGCAGTTAAGGAACCCGATCTCCGTACATTAGAATTATTCCGAGAGCCGCTTTCATCTCGCCGAGATTAAAGCGCCCGAGTAACCGAACGGAAAATCTCTGACTCGATGTCGTAATGTGCGCCTTGCCGAATTATTCCCGTATTAATATATTTTCATGCGCTATTGGATAAAACGCGAAACTCTGTCGTAGTTTCATTTCTTAGTGTATGTATAATATGTGTAGCCCAATGCCTGATAGTAAGGAGTATAGTTTAAACTACTCTTTTAAATATTCCCACTGCTAGGATTTCTTCGGTCGGGTTTAGGTCTTTTCTCACAAGGAAAAAGTTAAGGTTAAAATCCATTAAGCTCATATTAAATACATTAGGGAATCATCCTCAGACAAAAAATTCCACAGTGACGTTATTCTTATTATAGAAGTGAATCGAACCTCTTCCGTTCGAGTCTTTGAGACACGAAACTATGTAGCTAATATCCTTCAAACCGAAATTTACTGTGCACAATACTGCTTAGCGACAAACTAACTGAAAAATATCTTCTCCAAGCGAATAACGGAGTCTCACACAACGTTAAAGTACTTTATTCATAAATGTACAATTTACACGTCAATTTGTAAAGTTTTAATTTTTTTTTTGTATTTGTATGGTTGAAGGGTGATTTGACTTGTAAACTGTGTCATCAATTTTATATGAATTGGAAAAATATTTGTATGCCTACCATATCAGGCAAAACATGAAGACAAGCTACTTTAAAATTTTTGTTACCTATTTTATATATCTTGCATTATGTGTGTTTGTAATTTACTCATGTTTTGAACAAATAAATTATCTTTTATCTTTATTAATAAAAAAAAAACAAAAGAAAGAGCATACAAATTGTATACATTTTCAAAGTTTGAAATGACTACTTTGCTGTATTATAACAATTATTGTACAGAAAACTGTCAAGCATTATACGAGACAAGCATGAACTCAGCGTTACTCACGAAATAAAACATGAAAGCTGTTTCACGGCGGACGCGTTCAAACGATGTGTCATCATGAACCTGTCTCCAGGTTACTTCTGAGGACTGGTTCCTTTTACCGATGACGGTACGAGTCGAGACCCACTGAACCAAAGGTTAGTCGTACCCAACAGAATAAGTATCGTAAACTAAGATAATTTTTCAGTTCGGTCTCTTTGCAGAGTCCGCCTAGAGAAGTGCCAAATCATATTTGCATGCCGTAAGGTTGATAATGGAGTTCTCAATGTACCTAAGCATTTGAGATCTTATTGTAATTAAACCCATTTTCGCAAATAATGACATTTATTTAATTATCTTTACCAGTTATTCCAGTAGTTTAGTAGATGGTAAGTTTAAGTAGGTTAACGACCTGCTCCTTCAGCGCGAAGCTTGATAGGTAAGCCGTAAGAGGCCAACTGCCAGAGTTCTTTTTAAGAATAGAATAGAATAGAAAGAATAGAAAATCTTTATTGTCATATAAGTTACACTCTTAAACATTTAGGTACTTAAGACTAAACATTTAGAATGCTTCTGTATAGACTCGTCAAATTACGAAATTATTATTATTAGGTACATTTTATTCTATAATATTACTACATAAGAAATAATATTCCAATAAGGATCAAATGATGACGTTTGACTCCACTGTTCATAAAAATAACGTCTAGGCTGGGGAATTATATCATTTATCCAATGGTTACAATGTTTGTGTGTTCATGGTAGACCAGCTAAAAACTGATAAGCTAACTATTTGACGGTAATATTGTCTATGAGTTCTTTAACGCGTCTTATGGTCGATTACAGAGTTTACCAACTGGTACTTACCCTTCCCGAAAGATGCAAACAGTGGTGATATAGGAATGGATACATTACTCAGAGATTTAACAATAAAACAACGAAAATATTTGGAAATGTATAAACCTCGGTAGATTTCGACCTTCAGTCTCGTCGCTTAAGACTGGAAGCGGTCTCCGAGATCTGGGCTTAATTCGGTCCAGGATTATGACGCGCGAGAGACGGCGGGCGACTAGCGCCGCGCCGTCTGTGTGCTGCGACGCTCTCTGTGTTAGATTCGGTACTAATGAACTTAGACTTCATCTTATGACATAAACGGATTTCAGATAAATTTAAGCTATTTTTGGCCCAACGCAGGCCCCCGACACAAAAACGACAGTTGTTATAAATTTGACAGTCCTATTTCTTTGTCTTTCTCTCTCTGTCCGTTCAAGCTTGATTCATTAGATGTTATTATGGTAAAACGTATGCTATTGAAAAGAAATTTATCCACATTACTTTATGTTGGTGAGACCAGGCAATTTGTGTGCCGCCAGGTCGTATCTGTGAATAAACGACTTTTGGTACCGTTTCAAGTAACTGTTATAGTAATTCATTCATATCCTACAGCTGAAACTGTTATTTATTACTACATTTATACCTAGTGCTGTAGTGAGTGCCCGTAATACTTTTGCTGTAAGCTTGCCCGTCAGCGTAACTCGGTAGCGTCACGACGACAGCGTAATTTACGATATTCGCGTAAATACGTAAGCTTTGCTGTAAATAACGACTGATATTTTAATGTTGGAGCTCTGCGTTTTTAACCTCTTTACTGTCAGGGTTGCCACATAAAACAATGTTGAAGAGGTTACATTGTTTATTATTTTTTATGTGACTCTTCATCACAGAACGAGTAACGCTTTCGATATTATTTTGTTTGGGAACCTTTACCCAGAAGTACTCTTTAGTAACGTCTACTTGAACCAGTATTTATTTTAAACATAAACCAGATTAAAATTAAAGTTTATTAACATAGAAAAATCGTTAAATAAAAAAAACTACTTTGGGGGAAAATTGTTTCAAAGTATTAAATAATTTGTAAAAAATCTAATTTGTGCTATCGAATAGTATTTTTACTCGTGTTTGTTATACCGTGTATGTACAATTAATTTGAAACATAAAATACTATGTCTATTTTATAATTTATGGTATCGTAGCTCTTAAACTACTTTAAAACATCTATACTAATATAATAAAGCTGAAGAGTTTGTTTGTTTGTTTGAACGCTAGGATCTCGGGAAGTACTGGTCAAGATTGAAAGATTATTTTTCTATTGGATAGTCCATTTATCGAGGCAGGCTTTAGGCTATAGAAAATAACGCTATAGAAAATAATAATAAGAATGTAACAAAATCGGGAAAAAATATTCCCTATTGAGAGTTTTTTTTTTTTTATGAATGTGTCTTTGTGGATTAGCCTCACAATTCCGCCAAAGACACCTATTGAGAGTTTTCGTACGTTTCGTGCTTTGACATGACACATGACAGCATGTGTCTAAGATTGCGTCATTGAATATCACAGATTACACACCTCTTGAATATAGGTAAAACCTATGCTAATCAATTTTTTTTTTCTAAATCTGAGTTGGTACAACCAATTTCCGACAGGTGGCGTAGCAGGTAGCTGAAGAGGTGTTTTGTTTGGAAGCAATATTCTCAGAAATTACTGAACCGATTTCAGTCATTCTTTCACCGTTGTATATGTATGGGATCCTGATGAGTACTATATAATGTACCACGGGCAACGCCGGGGCGGACATCTAGTATATAATAAGGCCGCCGATTGTAACACTAGTTTTTATTGTTTTTCTTATCCTGTATAGGTACGTGTTTTTTCTTTGTTTTTGGTGTGTACAATAAAGAGTATCTATATATCTATCTATAAAACACGAAAAACTTCGACTCAGGTGTCAAAATTGTTAACATAGATTTCTGAAGTAAACTAGTTACAGTAGTAGTAAACTAGTTAGTAGTGCAGAAGAGTTTAGAAATTCTCTTCAGAATGATGGGCTCGAACGGGTACAAGTAAGGCAGCACTTCATAAGCCGAAACGCAAACAACATCCCTCTCACGGATCCCTCTACTTGCGCTAGGAATACTTATCATTTATAAAATTGTCATTACGGGAAAACTACGGGAATGAGACTTACTCGGGTCTAATCGCAGGTGCTGCTAGTAATTTATATGAATACATATTGGTTGATATTTTTTCATTCTTTTTTTTTGGATTAAGTTCCTTACGGGAAGCTCGGAGGAGAGAGGTGTTTTGCTGCGCGACTGAACTGAAAAAAATGTGAGATTAAAACCGTAAGAAAAATGTACAACAGACGCATAAAAACTGCCCGTGGCCGATTGGCCAGTGTTGATAACTTTACTTTTAGGGTTCCGTCGTAGCCAAATGGAAAAATACGGGACCCTTATAGATTCGTCATGTCTGTCTGTCTGTCTGTCCGTCCGTATATCACAGCCACTTTTCTTCAAAACTATAAGAACTATAACTGTAGAAACTTGGTAAGTAGATGTATTCTCTGAACCGCATTAGGATTTTCATACAAAAAAATAGAAAATAACAATTAATTTTGGGGGTGTTCCATACTTAGAACTAAAACTCAAAAAAATACATTAAAACCATACGTGTGGGTTATCTATGGATAGGTCTTTAAAAATGATATCGAGGTTTCTAACATTTTTTTTTTTCTAAACAGAATAGTTTGCGCGAGAGACTCTTTCAAAGTGGTAAAATGTCCTGTAACTTCTTCTAAAATAAGAAAATTACAAAACTAAAAAAAAGTATGATGTACATTAATTACCATGTAAACTTTCAACGAAAATTGGTTTGAATGAGATCTAAGTAGTAAGTAGTTTTATTTTAATACGTCATAAATTCACTAGTACCTGGTTGACCGAGCTTTGGTCGGTTTTTTTAATGATATTTAGGCAGGTACGAATTACGTAGTGATTACTTACTTAGACCTACTTAGATACGAATTAAATGCGTTTATAAAAGGCTCTAAGTATAACATTTTCTCAGAAAAAAAAGAACAAAAAGAAAATTTCCGAGTGTAACCATCAGGATTCGAACCGGGGACTGTTGACTCCGAGGGCGAGCATATTCCGTCTGAGCCATTTAGACTTAAAAAACAGTGGCGAAATAAGTTATCGTATTCTAATGACATTGTAGGAGTTTTTCATTGTCTAAAAACGCGCATAAAATGATGATTTTAAAAAATAAAACCTAGCTAGATCGATTTATCGTCCCCAAAACCCGCTGTATACGTAATTTCATGAAAATCGTTCCAGCCGTTTCCGAGATTCCAATTCTATATTTATACTTACAAGAATTGCTCGTTTAAAGGTATAAGATTGTTAAAACACTGATTAAAGTAACAACGAACTACAAGAACTTTTATATTATGTTACTTGCAGCTACGGAAGCCTGCATGGGCGAGTCCGACTCGCACTTGACCACTTTTATTTAGATGATCGTACCATAAGGTACGATCAGGAATATAAAAAAAATCTTTTCTTTTTGCAAATTGTATTGTTTCTTTACTATCCAAAGAAAATTCGTTCTTACCTGATCCATGACTTCACATTCTTTTATATAAGCAAATGCCGTAAATAGAATAGAAGATCTGTTTTTAATTTAAATAATGTGCCAGTAACTAGTAGGCAGCCCTAGAAGGAATGTAAATGAATGTCTGTATTTACGTGAACCGCGGACCAATACCGTCACTGTTTCAACTTCCGGCTGAAAACCCCAAATTAAAAGCCTTCCGAAACGGTGCTCTTTTTCAGCGTTCGAAATAAGCCCGTGCTTAATGCATCACTATTTAAAAATCAGGCGAGATTAAGTTCCGTGAAGTTATTTTATGTTGCACTCTCAGACCAATTAATTTTGTACACAACCCTATTCGTTGCAGTTCGCAGCAGTATATATTAGTTGCAGTACATAACCCTATTCCTGAGACTCAGGGCTCTCTCTGGCAAGGAGAGAGTCAAAGTCGTAATCCACTACCCTAGCAAAGTGTATGTTGGCGGATGACACATACTCGTATCATTTAACTTATTGCTGGACATTTCACACACAACACCATTTGACCCCAAAGTCAACAAAGTTTTGGAAACTTACGAAGTTATAAATACAAAATTGATAAACCAGACACAAAACAAGTATTTGTATGCATCACACAAACATTTGCACTGGGTGGGAATCGAGCCCAAGAACCTCGGCTTCGCTGGCAGACTTACTACCAATTAAGCCACGAGGCCAGTCTGCCTTATTATATGCATCTTTCTTTATATATGCCGATTTCTTCGTCATATTTTCCTTCATTGCCAGCCAGTAATGACGACAAACTCTTGCAATTATGCTCAGAGGTGCAGATGGGCTTCGAAACTACCACGCCTGTTCTGTTTACGCTTGATATATAAATAATATCGTAAATACTAAGCCGCAATTCATGAAACTGATTGCGTAGCGCGGTTTCGCCTCTGGCCGCAAATTTGGAATCTGTTGGTCGTTTGCGCTGCGGCCGCGCGCTGCACGCTGTTATATTCGCATTTCTCATTTTAAATTCATAAATTCCGATTATCGATGTGATTTGTATAATTTTGTGAAATTTGCTAAATAATGTTGTCGCGGATTTTGGGTCGTGAAGTTATAAGGGCGGAGCTCTTACTGTGGAGCTTCTATAAGTAAAACAACGTTATATGGGACGAAAGAGGGAGAGGTGGTGGAATGAAGTGTCACTAGCAGGGTCGCAGTCAAATGCGAGAACGGTCCCGCGACTCTGCCATCAATCTATGGCTGAAGAAACTCGTAGGGATTTTTGTTGCTAGGGGCACCATATCCCTCGCTTTGATCGAAACCTACCGCATCATCGCTGAAAAACTCGACCACTAAATCGTTTATACCCGTTAGCTGGAGATGTACCTACCGACGCCCCTAGAGTAATTACCTAATCTATTGAAAAAAAACCAAGACATTTCGCATCATCCCCTTTCAACTATGAGCTACCACCTTACAAATTAAAAAGCCGCAGAAGCTTTATACAAAAAGCCACAGCTATCACAGCTACTCCTGCACAATTTAGATTGAAGCTGTGGCAAAAGAAACATCCAGTCCCACCTCACTTTATTTCCCCTCAGGAAGAGCTTCCCTACTGGCCATAATTTTTAATAGTCTGTCTCAAAGTTTTTAGACTTAGAACTCAAGTAAGCCGTTGCAGGCATAATATATGTGTAAATGGGGTCTGGCAGATCTCCCAGTTGAGCAGTATGACTGTGATGTTAGCTCTCAGACTTCGGATCATCTTCCACTATGCTCTAAGTATATTGAGTGATTTGTGCAAAGCAAAACCCGTTGCGGTTCCTGTAGCCTCCCATTGGTCAGAAACTGTATGGTCTTTAAAAAAGTTAAAAAAGAAAATGTAAATAAAAAACCAAAAATCAGTTTTATATGTAGTCCAAAACTGAATAGCTGACATGACAAGAAGAAGAATAAGACCATGTCCATCCCAGGTGTGGAGTCCAACTTACACGGTGGGCATGCGAAAATGCATTGCCCATAAAAAGGTACTATAAATTTAATTTCCTTACAATTTTTCATCTATTTCATAAACATTTGAGGACAAACACAGGTTACAAACACATAAACTTTTGCCTCTATACTATTAGTGTGATAAAAACAGAATAAATCATAGTAAGAATGTGTTACGTCCCCATCATAATCTCAGCTCCCGAAAGCCCCAACCGCGTTAGTGTCCCGGCGAGACAGCCGCACTAAGACATTCCCGTATTCAGTGGTATTTCATTACGCTCGGTAATCTAATACAGCATTAACATGACACCGCGTAATGCGCTGTCACTTCCATTGTATCTCGTTATAAATGGTCCACGGCGGTGCGGCGGCGCTTCGAACATCTGCGCTAAGGCGCGACGCACGCTCTCCGCCGTATGGACCACAACTACTAGCAACTACCAACGGACCATTTAAAATAAACATTTTTCATCAAAGTGTTTTATATTTTATATTTAAATATAATATGAAATACTATACTTATACAAGGAATTTTTAATTTAAATTCGCTCAATTTTCAACAACTGTAATTCCAGGGCGAGAGATTTACATTCAATCCGTGTTCAATAGCTGTCAGGCTACTGTGGGCAGGACAGCAATGTTGCACTGTTTGGATTGCTCACACGCACCAAAAGTATCTACTGTTTGCTACTTGCAATGCCGTCCCGTCAATTCCCTCGGTTTCCAAGGCAATTTAATTTATCATGTAAATGCAAATGTTGAGTTTAATTGCCTATTCTATTCATTTACCTTTTTTATGACATGTGAATCCATCGAACCGAGCTGATTCAGATCCGTCTCACCGCCTATCATATCGTTCCCATCTTAGCTTAACTCATCTAGGTTGTGACCCAAAATACTTAGAAAGTCGCCGTAAACAAAAACACATAGGTAAATTAGAATCAAAGTGCGCAGTGAGCCTTACCCGTTATTCCACTAGTTATACCCCGGGGCTCTGCTTGACTGACAGATATATCAGGTTTGTTCAATTATAAATCCTTCAGACTATTGTATGGAAATTGCGCGGTATTGTTACAATTTGAGCGAAATATTAATCGCAAACATAATAACTTGCGTTATTGTTTCTTTTGACAGTTTGTTTACTAATAGATAAGGTTTTATGAGCAATATGAAAAAGTATTTTACATTAGTGGAGCGAAAGTAGTGGGGCTAGCAAACTATTAATATTATAAATGTCAGCTTCTTATTATTATAATACAGAGAGGTGGGACGAGCAAGGAACGCGTCTGATGGTAAGAAACACGCTAGCTCATAAAAGCACAGTACCACTCCAATATTTCAACACGGATACTCCGAATACGACATAAAACTGAGCTCGTCACTGCTATAATATAAAATATTTTTTTTGGATTTTTCGTGGGCTGTAAATTGAATTCTAGCTTCGCGTTCGGGAATGATAAGAAATCATCGGGTAAACTCGGGACCATGACCACGCTCTCTGGTTTCACCCGCATAGCTTTCAAAGTAAGCTATCAAATTCTAAGTTATACGTATTCAATTCTATCGGCAGTTCCTATGACTGCCAATTTTTATTTTTGCTTTTACTGTCCAGTGATTTCTCTGGAATCATTGCTTTTAAAACCAAAACATAATAATATTTGTACATAGGTAACCGCTTGGCGATAGAATAACTGGAAAAGATGCAGTACTTTCCCGAGCGGACTCTGCAAAGAGTTCTAATACTACAAAATGTACGTTTGAGTAGTTTGAATTATAGATGTTTATATTATAGGTACACAAGAAAGCAAAAGTGACAATTTATTTATGTCATAATGACATAAAATCGATTTAGTGGGTGAGCGGCGGGGCGCCACTAGTCATTAAAAACAAAATCAATTTCAGCTGAAAAATAATTCGAGCAATAATTTAACTGTTATGTCATTAATTGTGGGATGTTGTTCTTTATTTTTTAGAGAAATTGCAATGTTTGCCAATTGCACAAATAAAAGAACTCTTTAGATTCCATTCTAGATTCAAAAATAATTCATTGCATTAGATCCAGGCTTCAGAATACACTACTCGTTGTCTCTCAAATAGTTTTCCAATTATTATAGGACCGGTATAGTGTGAGCAACCTCCGGTCTGAGGCTGCCGAGCACCGTACGCCGTACGCCGTACGCCGTACGTCGCCCGCTCGCTGTATTTCCACAATGACCCTTCGCATCCCCGCTCTATCAGAAGTGCACCGCGGCTGGCCCAAGTTACTAATACTGCAATACGTAAAATCAATTAAAATTATTTATCTCGAAAACTAGTTTCTGTAGTGTTAGAACCCTTTGCAAGGGCCGCCTGAGGAGTACTACCTACACCTTTACAAGCTAGAGCTTTTAGTAGAGCGCAGTGCCAACACTACATTCCTGTGTTCTGGTTTGGATGAAAATAAATGAATTAAAAAAATTTTTTTTGGAAACAATCTTCTACTCAAGTCCACCTTTCTACCAAGCAAACCTCTTCACCAGGAAACTTTGGTATAAATTCCTGCTTATACATTCTTATTGAAACCAATTTCCTCCTTTTACTATCTTCACGGGAAAACTTTCGATCAATTCCTTGTTTTTACCATCTACACGGTTAAAATTCGGGATCAATTGCCCACACTCGCTGCTTCACCCCCCGGCACTTCCACAGCATGTCAGTAATAAATTAAAATCATATACAAGTGCTACTCACTCATCTATCTGAAGTCGGAGCTAGCCAAGTCTAACAGGTAGTGGAAATGCCTACCTACCACATGTCTACATAGTATTTTTGGCCTGACTGGCACCGATTTCGAATAGATGAGTGAGCAGCACCTGTAATAATGATAATAATTTATTTTTCGATATTGAATGCCTATTTGTGGTTGAAGTCGGTTTAATTTTTTGTACAAAAATAGTTTATTTAACTTTAACTTTTAATTAATTAACATATTGTAATTAAGTAGTTTAACTTTATTGAACTCTTTTTTGTGCAAAACAAGTTTTTTTTTACGCATTAACCCAATTTCGTAGTAACAGGTTCGAGTTTCATAACTTTTGTGAATCCTACTTCCTATTTTAAATGTTTATTGGATATTTGGATGTTTGCTGTTCAATCACGTCGCAACGTATGAACAGATCGGGCTGAACTTTAGAATACAGATAGATTATAGTAGTGTCCGGTATTCTATGTGTCTATAATAGTGGTATGGAAGAACACATGGGCTACTTTTAACGCCAAAAAAATTGGTTGCCTGTAAAGTCGGTATACGGGCAAAAGTTTTACATGACAACGACTTTGAGTGGTAAAATAATTTTACGGAAGGGACGCGTGCCTTTCACTTTTTATGTCTGTCTCTCTCGCTCTTAGGCGGGCTAACCATGCCCGAGTGGAAGGGACGCGTGCCTCTCACTCGCTCTCGTTGTGAGCGCATAACGTGAGCGGAGCGTAACGCAGTTTCTTGAAGTGTCACCCGGCAAACCAATTTATAAGACGTTGTCACGTCAAAAATATCGCAATAACTACGCGGGCAACACCGAAGGACGCTACTAGTGGCTCATAAGACTTTCCAAAAAGTAGTCAACGCGGCCATCGACTTGTAAAAGTTCCCGCTTCAATACCACTAGTAAAGCCTATGCCTTGCACCACAGCCGGAGTACCGGCACTAACACGATATTGCTTTTCCTCGTATAGGTCCGTTCCTTTTTCATGTAAAACACGGCGGTGATCCCGGTTACGGGCTTCCTATCGGCCTTTTTATTTTACACTCCAAATACGTACACTTGTTTCAATTCAAGAGCGGGAGAACTTTACTGCGAAATAATTGCAAAAACTTGTTAAGTGCGCGGTTTGGAAAATACTTGTACGGAGTTATGGAAATGTACTATATCACAAAAACTATAGTAAGGCAGTGGCAGTGGCAATAAAGGCAGTGATTTGGATTATTTTTTACCAACTTCATAAAAGGAGAAGGTTTATAATTCGCTTGTACCATACAACGTATTTTCGTCTTTGGTATGTACATACAATTATATATTACGCGATAGCTCCGCCAATATGCATGTCGTCTCATTTGTTAATTAATGTGCCATCAAAAGGCTACTAAATAACTGAAACATGGGTGAAATAATTACTGTGTTATCTTAAAAACTTCTCGTGACATCACGATTTTATAGTCACAAGCTTGGACTCTCCCAAAAACGCTTCATACAAAAACACTACAGGAGCGTGAGGCGACGTATTGTCCATGCGTCGCGCGTAAAGTTTGTATGGTAGTTATTAAATATTGCATTTAGGAAACTGGTTTTATAACAAAGATCATTTGAAATTCAATGGGTTATCCAATAGTAAATATTTTTTCTAATCATTTTTCCCCATCCAGCTTTTAATTTGATCATAAGGTAAGTTAAACTAAAAAACATCAAAATTAAAATTGGTACATATTTTATTCTATCTATATACTGTCATTATATCAAATGATTTAATATAATTGCAGGACCTGTCGTCATGCCTATTTATGATTCCAATTTTGTTTTTTTTGTTGGTAGATCATAGTGCTGATAATATATGGTATAATCCTATACAAAATTTATCGAAATCAATGTGGCAGTTTTGAAATTTGAAAAAAGTTCAATGGAAATAAGTATTTTTAGATCAGGATGAGTCATTTTCAAGCACACCGTCGCTTACCGTCAGGCAAGCTGGTCAATCGCGAGCCAATGTACCTTAACAATGTTTATTTTGTGTTTCTATCTGTAACTTGATCCGACAAGAGAGATGAATAGTTTTTATTTGGATTAGTGGTCTTTATATAACAACTAGTGGCCCGTTCTGGCTTCGCTCGGATTGTCATATAAAAACTTTTAACCGAAATAAAAACTATCCTATCTCTCAAGTTGGGCCAGATAGCTCACGCTGTGCCAATTTAATTTAAAATCGGTTAAGTAGTTTAGGAATCCATCGCGGACAAACATCGTGACAGGAGATTTATATATATTAAGATATTTGAGTGTGGTATGAACGGACCGCTTGCTTAAAAAAATAAAGCAATCATAGATATGCCTTTCAAATGAAAAAGCCGTGGCCTAGTAGCTAAAACGTAGAACTCAGTCTGAATATTTTTTGTCTAAATGCAAATGTACAGGTTTGTCATTTGTCACTACTACTGAATTAGCGGTGAAGAAAAACATCGTGAAAAATCCACCATATGCCTATGACCTCTTACGTCATAACATCCCACGCTAGATCAACGAGGTGGATTATGGATTCAGTACCAGTTTTTTAAATCCGTTCAAAAACTGAGACAAAACATGCCCAAACCATAAAACTTTACATTATTTTCCGCCAGCCGAGTAATAAAAAGCGAGATTTGAGCCACAAACCCTCCAGAACGACACCCACATACAGCGACGTATTGGCATCGAGCGCGACGCTACACCAAAACCCTAAAAATAAAGAAAAATATAGTGACGCAAACAAAACGTGTACGCCTGTGAATTGCAACACCGAGCCTGTGTGATGCGGCCATTTTTATTTGGCTCTGCTGGCTCCGGTTCAGGAGATTCTGTAAAATAAATAGCTGGTAACACTCGCGGTTACAAAGAGCCGTGCAGTCGGACTTGCTTTGTTGATTTACTTGTGTTGCGCCGCCGCCTCACTGCGCTTATCGGCAACAAATACCATTTCAACTGCCGTAACACGGAACATTACTTCAGCTAGGTCTTTCTGGTAGCTAAACAGATATTTCTGTTAGTCTTTTTTCAACCCCTGACGAAAACGTTTGATGTCGATGCCTGTCTGTGTGTGTGTCCGTCTGTAGCACCGAAGCTCTGATTTCGATGCGGTTTTTTATAAAGTTTCCTTGTGATTGATTGTTCTTAGCTACGTTTGGCTATTATAAAATATTAATGTTAAATAAAAATAAACAAGCCTTATATTAATGCATAAAGTTACTAAACAGATTAAAATTAAACTTAAAAAATATAATCTTAAAACAGAGATAAAATTAAACTTATTTAGTATATTTTTTGTATTGTAATTATTGTTACTTTTTTACCCCTTCACGGGTGAAGGCTTCCTCCAAAGTGTTCCACTTTGTTCGGTACTGTATCTCCTGCATCCAATGTGCTCCGGCCGTTTCTCTTACTCTTTGTTGGTTATTATAGATTCAAAATGGCCGCATCCACAAAATGGCGGATAAAATATTTTTTCACTACCTCCCTTAATATGGGTATCAAATAGTAGAATACCTAATATAACAACTTTCAAATCCAATTGAGAGTAAATCAACATTTTAAATTTTGTTCTTGTTGCAAACGAGTACCGAACATGTTGACTGCGTTGATGTTGGTTCACGTAATTAACAAAAAATCCGTTTCACATACAGACAAAAATAGTCACCGTATAACGACCAAGGTACGTAGGCGACAACCATGTGTAGTAGTTTGTGAAAGAGACACTATTATAGTATTTTCCTGCGCGATGGCGATTGCGACAAAATCGGTTCATCCGATCGGGAGCTACGATGCCACGGACAGACACACACAAATAAAAATATACATCTCATAACATCTCACAGTGTTTGTGTTGGGAATGAAATATAAAGAAAAAAATAGTTTGTTTACGACAAATAAGAAACAAAACTGTTCACAAGAAATAACAAATTTTAGATTTCTTATGGGCTAACTCAAGATTTCAGTTTTTTAATAGATAGAAAAGACAAATGTAATATTGAACCCTAAACTAAGCACTAAATTTTGTAATTAGGGCTTGAAACCACTTTCATATATTTTCCTTCGTATATACTTATACTAGCCTCCCTCAACTATTTACACAGATTTAACTGTAGTTGAGAATCTCGCAAGTTTTGGATCATCTAAGTAAACTTAGAAGAAAAAGCCGAAGATAGCGCTTAGTAGTGATTCATAAGAGAAGCATATGTCTAGCAGTGGACACTTAAAAATACTGATTATGATGGCTAATGAAAACCTTCTACAAGGTAAATTAAGTTTGGGTTACAGCGATAAACGACGTACAAAAACAGCCACAAATTATAACTTCCAGACAATTTTATCGTAACGTAGTGTAGAAAAATTGTAGTAGATTCGTCGTTATGTCACCACTAGTAATAAGCATAAAAACTTTAGTATTCAACTGTGCTCGTAACATTGCTCATCTGGCTAAGGAAAGTGAAGCAGACACCGATTTACATAGACACCGTACTGTAGGTTGAGCAGAAGTTGGACATGTAAGATATCTAAACAATATAAATGTATATCCATCAAAAATGTAGTAAAACAAAAATCTGATAAAACTTATATCAGATACATATTAGATAAATCTCTAGCATAGTTTTAATAACATCGTTGACTAGAAGAAGAATAACGTAAAGGACATGTCATCTGACCATTTTGCTCGTCGACCAAGGATGTCTGGCACCCATTTACTGGTTGGTTTCCGAGGTGGTCCCGCCGTGGCTCCGATGTTCAAACGTACTGGCTTTGCTCCTGTACTATGCTCTGGTCTCTGCCCTGTACTACAGCTCTGCCCTCTGATGGGTCCAGAGACGGTAGACACAGCCAGGCTGCGGCGAGTTCACGGAAAACTTCTAGAGCGTCCCAGCTATTTGCAACAAAATTGAAACCCCTTGTAGGTAGTGGGACCACATGTCTGATGTCTGACTGACATGACTCGATAGTACTCTTTACGGCGCGGATATGCATAAATGCATTTCCACCAGATACAACTTCCGTTTCTTGTGTTATGGAGTAGTTGCTCAATCACATCGCAACTCATGAATGGATCGAGCTGAAATTTAGAATACAATTAGACTATAGTCTGGAAAAATACATGTACCACTTACTTGCCCCGGGAATGTAACAATCGGGTAAACCGCAAGGCACTGCTAGTATTTACATAATTTTATGGATTAACTTAGCAACAGACCAAATTGATTCACTGTTTGATTCGACACATGACAATTTTTTTTTAATTATCCGTTAAATCCCTGGCCATATTTTTTAGGCCACCCCACAACAACACATTTTTTTTCATTCGATTTTTTGCTAAGTAGTTGGGGGAAGGTCGATCTTAAGGTCGTAGCCCGCATAAACGACTCCATTTCCACCCGACAAATAAAATACCTATAAATATGGGGTTTATGCCATGTCCGTTAAGATATAAATTACATTAGCAGCATACATGAGAAGAACGCTCCCTGACAGCCATCTTGGGATCTTCTACTCTAAAGAAAAGTGTAAGAAGTCGTGTTGTCTATTGAAACGCTCGGTCTGTGGCCACAGTCGAGGGCGGCGAGAGGCTCGAGTGGCTTATAATGTCGCCACTTACCTAGTTTCAAGCAAAAAGTCCAGCTTTACCTGAAACATTAAAGTTCGGGACTTGGCTGCTTGAAGTGCTTCTGAGTAGATGGAAAAATGGAGGACGCTAAAATATGTTGAAACAAGATTTGAACCTAAAAATTTGAAATAAAAATAATTTATTTAGCATTTCGGTTGTAGAATTTATCTTTACAGATATGATGAATTATAAATAACTAGCGGCTCCCCTCGGCTTGGCCTACGTAGTTCCAGTTCCCGTTGTTTTTCTACTGTGAAAAATAGCATGCATGTGTACCAGACCTATCTGTGTTCCAAATTTAAACCCGAGCCAACCTAAAGTTCCGACGTGATTGTGCGTCAAACCTCCAAGCATCTTAACATCCGAGCACGCTTTCAATTATAATATTAAATTTATTCAACTTATAATATTAGAAGGGCATTTTAATATTTCAAAAATGCAGTGTCTCGATGTTCGTCCTCAGTAAATTCTTCACTTCAAGTCATCTCATGAAACTCCATGAGATGACATGACTCGAGAGGTCTAATTTGAAAGATAAGATAGTTCTGATTTGAATTAACAGTCTTAATATAACAATAACCTTCGAGTGAATACAAGTTATTCTACCGCCAAGCAGTAACGTGCAAACGCTACTGTGTTCCGGTTTGAAGGGCATTGTTTCTAGAAAAATTACAGGGCTTAGATATAACATCTTATATCTCTAGGTGACGAGTGCAGTGCAGTGTTAGCTAATGATTTGGACTCATCATGTTCCAATAGCTGCGTGTCACTGTGTTGTTCTATGGCAGGCATGTTGCTTACCATACTCAATACATCTCGTCATTTTTTATTTAAAAATTAAAAAAGTTATATCGAAGAATCTCAAACAGTGAGTTCGAAAACTCCCAATTATAGTTCCTAGTGTTTAAGTTTGTCCACACTGTATGACTAATCTCCTTAATAGTTGGAGCGAGTTGAAGCTACCATTGTCAATTTGTAACGGGAGGTCCGGGGTGCAGTGTGGGCGGCGTGACGTCACGGGACAAGTGACGTCACGGCCGCAGCACAAGCGCAAGTTAAATTGTGTGGGCTCGCACAAAGCTTGTACATTAAACAAGATGGCGGACTCCGGCTACTCATTCTGTAGTCAACATTCATTACAGTTTTCTTAACGTAGTTTGCATAATTTGCCAGTTTAAAGTGTATTTCCTGTTATTTTATGTGTAAGTCCCTAAATTCCGCTCTACCTAAATGACGTGATATTATCTATTGTATTCCTAAACATCGCGCATCGGTGATTAGGTACTCTTCAAGAACTCTAAGCAAATATGGTACGAATGTACAATAATTCCAGGTAACTTTTATGCTTTATTTATGCAGTCTGGTACGTATCCGAATAAATATTGTTAGTTAGTAATGTTATGATAATAGGGTTTTGCGCATTTTGCGCTAGCTGAAGCCAAAAGTTAAACACAGGCAGGTGATACCTTCTCAGGCCAATTGATACTTTAAGAAAAAGAGATCAATTGATTTAGTGTTTTGTTTTTAAAATTCTCAAATACAAATACAAATACAAAAATCTTTATTGCTGTTTGCAGGTAAGATAAGATGATACAAAACATTTAAATAGTTGACCCATACAAACTGGCCTCTTCTTCTAGAGGCATGCAATATGTCTGGCAACGCAGTTTCCATTGGTCTGAATTTATACAATGATAATAATAGTCAGCTGATAAAGTCTTCTTCTTCTTTTTTCATTTACTTTTAATCGGTTGTATCATATATGTCATCTGATTCATCGTCTATTAATTTCTGGCTTCTATCCCGTTGTGTTATGTTAGTGTGATATGTTTGATGAGTACAATTACGCCAACGTCTTGTGCTTCAGCAGGATAATGTTATGGACTTTGACAAGTATGTAGTTTCATGTAGAATCCAAGGTCTTGCAGTAGTAGCTCTTGCAGTTCTTGCAGGTCTCTCTAGTCAAATAACATTAACATCTCTTTTAATGGCTTAAAAATGCCAGAAAATTAAGAAAATACTTTTCTTTTGGTTCGTAAAAGCTGCCGTCGTCATTTTCTGTAGGTTTGGCAGTATGCGACTGTGAGCCGTGAGCGCGGAGTGACGTGGCGATGACGTCGACTCACCAACGGGAGGTCGCAAGTTCGCCGTCTGCAATTCTGTGTAATTTTTAATAACCTTATTTAAAAAAGGAAGCTAGTTTAGGGGACAGGTTCCCGATTCAGTTGTCTATTTTAAGCTATTGCATAGCTTTTATCGCGGGCCTGGGGACCGAATTTTAGTGATCGTGCATCTCTTTCTTATGTTCACAAGAAAGAGGGATGGAAGACCGTAACGCCGTCCTCCCCACTCGGTCATTCGACTTTGAATCTTATTTGTATTAGCTTTACAGACTAAATGCTCTTAGTAGTGTTGCCAACTTAACGGATTTCCCGTGATATTTTTTATGGTAAACAAATGTCACTCTTCAAAATAAAAGCAATTCCGAAAAATTGTTAACATCCCTATTGGTTATGTTGATAAAAAATGCATGCAACATGCAATAGCTTTACCGCGGCAGTCCTCGAGTGCAACAATTCTTTTTTTATATTTTTTATTTATGCTACGCGATTAC
This sequence comes from Ectropis grisescens, assembly GCA_017562165.1. Lineage (NCBI taxonomy): Eukaryota > Metazoa > Arthropoda > Insecta > Lepidoptera > Geometridae > Ectropis > Ectropis grisescens. The sequence continues at coordinate 29,133,280 of CM029775.1, forward strand.
TCCGCCAATTGAAAATCGATTTTGTTTTTTTTTGTTTGGTAGACCATCATAGATCAAAAGTGATCCCATATTTGTCATCTCTATTAGCTGTGACGGTGAAATAAAATATCGTAAAAAAACCGGCATGGCCCAAGTATGATACTTGTGCACGACGTTGTCTTTATTTATTTGTATAAAAAATTTATGGAAATGAAGTGTGATTACACGTGTATCTGTGACCTGTGGCATATGGGATTTATTTTCTTAAGAGGTGATATTAACCTTTTACGAGAGCGAATATATGCAAACTCTTTGATTTAAGAAACAAGGTTTGTTCTAAATTTAAATTTCCCGCAATTTATTTGGTCTGCTTTTGTTTTTTTTTCAGTTCGGTAAACGCGGCTCTAGGTTTCACGTCACAGAGTTAACTTAAATTCGTTTTTGTTATTATTTTCTCTAAGTAACTCCAGTAATAAGTTCCATGATCGGAACAATATTTTTCAAGGCCATGCATTATCAGCCATTTCGCACTTAGCCATAGTACTGGATTGTAGTCTTCATTCTCTTTTTGGGAGAAAATCCCACAATGCCAGCACTGGGAACAGTTTTTTTATTGTTTTGACTGCAGTTTTCATAACATATTGATTAGGTTGCATAACATATTGCTCTCGCACAACCGAACACCAATTTTGCTGGAAATTTAAACGTTAATTTACATACAAATTAATTGCGGTGAAACCGAAGATACCCAATGAATTCGCCGTGAATTTATTTCCCGTGCCTTTGGCTACCGGATAATAAAAGATTTACATTTGACTGGTTATTTTCAAGAGAAAACAAACACGAACAAAACTCAAGTGTTTATATGAATAGATACATTTTATTGAAGTGTGACTGGACGAGCAAGACATTCAGCTAATGGTAAGCTACACGCTTACCCATTCTCTCACAGTGATCATTCAGTTCCTTGCTTTCTCTCTCCCTCTCTTCGGTTTTTCTAGAGTTTTGGAATATGATGAGAGTACCCTCGTAGGTAAACGTATTGTACCTGCCCTGAGACTAGATGGAGTGATGATATACGAAAGACAGCAGGCAGCGGTTGCGGACGTAAGCTATTGGGCTGAGTGGCGTATTATATGAGAAGCCTATATCCAGCAGTAGACGAATACAGGCTGATGATGACGATCATGACCCTTGCCCGGGTTCATCCGAAATATAACGATACACCAAGAACAAACAACATTTAAATATTGTTTCTTTCTTTTCATCCTACCAAAGAATAGATAATCCTACTATCATATTTGAACATATAACGAATAGATATAAGAACACCCTAACTATATAATAAGTATAATGTGCAATCATTGTAGTGCAAAGTACTAAATGTATATTTCTAATACATTATGTGCGATGTATACCTCCAACAAAGTCGCTCAGCGAGCTATGGAAAGAGCTATTCTTGGAGTTTCTCTGAGAGATTGTATTCGTAATGAAGTCATCCGTCAGAGAACCGAAGTCACCGACATAGCTCAGCGCATCAGCAAGGTGAAATGGCAGTGGGCTGGTCATATCTGTCGCAGAACCGATAACCGTTGGGGTAGACGAGTTCTGGAGTGGAGACCACGAATCGGCAAACGTAGTGTAGGACGCCCTGAGACTAGGTGGAGTGACGATATACGTAAGGCAGCTGGTAGGCAGGCTGGCGGTTGGAAACGGAAAGCCGAGGATCGGGCTGAGTGACGTATTATTGGAGAGGCCTATGTCCAGCAGTGGACGAATGTGGGCTGATTATGATGATGATGATGATACCTCCAACAACCAAGTTGTTATTAATATGTTGTATACAATCGTAACTTTTGTTAATTAGTACAATAATACTTAGTATAAGAACTTGATATCAACACCGTCGACCTCAACAGGAAGTCAGCCAGTAGTTAGTTATTACTTAGAATTTAGATAGCCATCAGTGCCCATGGTAAAGTAATGACGAGGATTACTCACTCAGCCTCCGCTCACTGGAGGCTGTGTGTGCTCAGAACGATATTAATAAACTTGGGCTCGACGCTTGTTTATAATGAACACAAACCGGCCCAGAGGCTCGACGGAGACTGAGAATTACTCACGTTAGGTTCTTCAGTACCTTTATTAACAGAACTAACTCACATTTTGATTTTTATTAACGGGTGTATAGCAGTTAGTCTCAGATGTGCTCTATTGTCGAAATTTAGTCTAGCGCGGAAGGTCGCTTTGTCCTTAATACTGACCTAAGCTTCTATGTTTTTTTTTAAATAAATTGGGATACAATACGGAACAAGCAAGATATACGTTTGATTGTAAGTAACGCAGCATAAGCTACCTTTTGCTGCATTACTAACCATAAATGTTGCCACTGGAGCCTTCTTTTGCAATGAGAGTGTCAAGGCCATAACCCACCACGCTGGCCCAATTCGTTTTGCTGGATAAGAATAAGAATAAGAATAATATAAGAATAATTTTATTTCCAAAAAACATGGTTACACACTTAAACAGAATTAAAATCAGAATTGACAAAACAATACATTTGTTGATTAGCAGTGAGCTCCAAACTAAGTGCAAGACTTGTATCTTGGAGCTCGAGTGCGAAATTTCGAACACAATACAATAAATTCGTTACAGTTAGACTATAAATTGTTTATTAATAAAAAGAGCATTAAGGCCGTCACAGACGTAGCTATAATATCATCATCATCATCAGCCGCAAGACGTCCACTGCTGAACATAGGCCTCCCCCCTAGATTTCCACAACGATCGGTCCTGCGCAACCTGCAACCAGCGGTTTCCAGCGACCTTTATGAGGTCATCTGTCCATCTAGTGGGAGGCCGTCCAACACGGCGTCTTCCGGTTCGTGGTCGCCACTCGAGAACCTTTCTTCCCCATCGGTTGTCAGTTCTGCGAGCGATGTGGCCTGCCCATTGCCACTTCAGCTTGCTTACTCTTTGAGCTATGTCGGCCACTTTCGTTCTTTTGCGAATATCCTCATTACGGATTCTGTCGCGCAAAGAGACTCCGAGAATAGCTCTCTCCATAGCTCGCTGTGTGACTTTGAGCTTCGTTATGAGGCCCACAGTTAAGGACCACGTCTCAGTTCCATAAGCCATCACTGGCAACACGCACTGGTTAAAGACTTTCGTCTTTAGGCATTGGGGTATTCTGGACTCAAAGATGTGCCGAAGTTTCCCGAACGCTGCCCATCCGAGTTGGATCCTTCGCTGGACCTCTTTGTCGAAGCTATAATATATATTTTCATAATTCATAGCTGGACATATTTCCGTATATTTTCTATACAAATCCTCGAGTGTCCACAAACGCAGCTATAATATATATTTTCGTGACGTCACCCAACTATACCGTAATATATATTAAGGCATATTAATATAAATTATGGTATAGCAAGACATATTTCGAATGTACAGCGTGTTTCGACATTGTCCGAGCATAACATCAAGAGTTGTTTTACAAGCTTATATTTATTAGTTTCACCTATCCCGATATTAACCAAGATCTGATGATGGATCTTGGAGTGGGTCATAGGAACTCTGTAATGAATCAGAATCAGAATCAGAATATTTTATTGCGTAAACTGTGTACAAAGATGTTATACAAAATAGATAAACTCAGAAACACCAGTCTTACCCTTTGCGGGCATGCAAAAATAAAGCCTCTTTAGTATGAGGTTACAAAAAAAACAATTAAAATTAAGCATTAATTAATCTAATGAATATAATAATTATACCTATAGTATTACATTAAAGTTATTTTACCCTGTCTAGAATCTAAACAAAATAAACAACAGGAGTCTACAAATGATATAGGTATAGAATTTAGGATTAACTTATATAATAAAAACAAAGAAAAAAAACTTATTTATCAGTCCAACGACACAAATTATGGTATTGAGAGCACGTAATCATCAGGCTGAGGTTCTTAAGTATCGAGACATTAAATTTTTCAATTTTACAATTATAATTTACTATTTACGTAAGTAGTACATACTAAAATATTTTAAGATTTACAATATATGTTACATTAGATATGAAATTGTTGTACCCACAGTACATAATTATATTGTTCTGTGGTTGTACCTATATAATTTATTATGTTTCATTGAAATATTCTTGGAGTTTACAATATGTTTTATTTACGAGCCAAGCTTTTAGTTTATGTTTAAATTGTGGTAATTTCAAAGACTTTAAATTTGTAGGTAAATGATTATATATTTTGATAGCAGAGTGAAATGAACTTTTGTAGAATGTAGTAGAATAATGAAATGACGAAACTTCGTCAAATCTGGGATCGTTTTAGTTGTCTTGGTCTGATGAAATCGGTTCTTCCTTTTGGGAGCTACGATGCTACAAACACATACACAGTAATGTCAAACTGTCAAACACCCGTCGTTATTGTTTCGGGGGTTAAAAAGTTCAAAGGACTCGTGACGTGCGCTCAGACAATGTTCAAACATGCTGTAAACTCAAAATATGTCTTGCTATGTTAATATTCCATAATATGATATATTACGGTATATTTTGCTGACGTCACGAAAACATGAAAATATATATTATAGCTACGTCTGTGACGGCCTTCAGGCATTATAATGAAATAAACGTCTAAATAGAAAACATTTTTTTTTATTAAAACTAAACTGCGAAAAGAAACTGAGACAAGAATATTATCTAACCGTGTCTGGCAAACTATTAAGCTATCCACTATATCAATATCATAATATGTTATTCACTATATAAACAACCTATGAGTTCCTCAGTGCCATCATACGTAAGAGTTTGTAACCAGGCGTTTAGTTTCTTTTTAAGTTCGAATTTCGGCAAGTGTTCGCAGTCTCGGATGACCCATGACTGCGAAAGATTCTGGGTGCATGTCGGTTTCCTCGCGATGTTTTCTTTCATCGTTTTTAGTTAACGGCATAACGCACATAACTTCAAGAAGACAATAGTGTGAGTGGGGTTTAAACCCGGGGCTCCGGATCGGCAGCCTCCGTTCTCCCGACTAAGCTAGCCGTAACTTAATAATAACTTAGAAATAATTCGTGAATGCCCTCATTACATGATGTACAAAATATTGAACCATCTACCCAAACACAAACAAGTACACAAACCTAGAGGAAATCGATATAATTAAGCGTTATAATAAATGTATTCAAAATCTGTGAATAAACAAATATTGAATAATTAAAATACATTTTTGAACACACTTACAACACCATATAACATGTCACCTCAAATTTGAAATAATCGTGAGATTATAATGTAACGACGTTGGATTACAAACTACCATGAGATTATAATCTCATGCATTAGATTACAATCTAATGGTGGAAAATTATATGGCGAATTATTAATCCAACAAACAAATCACATGACATGGATCTTTTGTAATGTATGTTTTCTGTAGTGGTAAAGTCTCTTTACAGAGCTGGCCAGGGGAAGTACATAGTTTTACCAGTTGTGCTGCCGCCAAGCAGTAATGTGCAAATGCCGCTGTGTTTTGTTTTAAAAGGCAATGCTTCCAGTGAAAATACAGGGAACGTAATCATCTTAGATCTCTGGATGCACTAGTGTAGTGTTGAGACTCTTCATGTTCCAATAGCTCCGTGACAATATGCTGTTATGTGCAAGCGTGTTGTTGTCTAGTGTTTACTATCAGGTATATATCCAGCTCGTACCATCACTCTATCCTATCAAAATAGGTTATCTGATTGCCACGAGGTAATAAATTATTTATGTACAATTCCTACATAAAAACAGCGTATGTATGTATTTTGTATGTAGCAAAACAATATGACATCCGAACTAACAAGTAAAGGGCCAACAACAGAAAGCGATAAATCATAGTGAAGTGACGTAAGTGCGTAACCAAAGACGCATAACTCATACGAGGGACGGGAACTAGAGATGGGAAACTTAAATATTCGATTAATATCTTTGTTTGGTTTTTATATCGAATGATAAACTATGTAACATTTTTTTTTATTAATTTAGTGTGATAGTGGTTTTTGTAGATTTAAAATATTAACTCGATTCATTTATTATTAGTTCGTAATTCTTGCTTCGAAAGTATCACAGAACAAGTAAAACTTTACAAAGTCCGCTTGGGGAAGTTCCACAGTTTTTCCAAGTATTTGACCGCCTCTACTCATACATGATGTGTTTCGGATTGAAAGGCAACGTTTCCGGTGAAATTACAGGGCGTTGAGATAAAATGTCTCATATCTCTGGGTGACGAGCGCAGTCCAGTGCTAGGTAATGATTTGAGCTCTTCGTACTCCAATAGCTGTGTGTAACTGTAGTAACTGTGCTGTTATAAGCAAGAATATTGCTTACTATTAGCCATATGTTCTACTCGTCTCGTCACTCTTACTATTGAGAGCCCAAGTAATGAGGTTAGTCAGATGAAAATGAAGGTTCCTTAAACCATTTACCCCTCGCTATTTTTCCCCATCCCCGTCCTATTTTTTCGTTGAGCCAATAAACGTTAGAGCATCATCACCAATAATAGAATAGAATAAAATAAATTTATTATCAATGCTAGTTACACTCACAAAATATTTATAACTAAACATCCCGAGTATTTCTCAGCAGACTCGTCAAGTAGGTACAAATTTGTAGGTAAATTACATTGATAGTTAGTAATAATTTAAAATAACAACAATAACATAATTAATAAATTCAGCTGTAAAAGGGCTGTGTCAAAGTTTTCTTTTAATTTGTAATAGAAATAATAAATAAATGAAAGCGACAGTAGCAAATATTCCCTAAGATTAATACGATAGATGCAATGATCCAAAGTTAGATCCTTGCCAGTCGATGGGGTGAGAACAATGTCATTGAAATCTGACTTACATACTATTAATGTTCAATGTATGGTATTGAATTTAATATTATTAGGCGCTGAAATACTCAAATATTTCGCCTCTGCGATGAACAGACAAGATAATTTTATTTACAGTAGAGTAAAATGAAACATAACTTCCCTACTTTTGTTATAAATGCGAAAATTTGTAAGCTTGGATGTTTGTTGCTCGATTACATCGGAACGTCTTGTCAGATCGGCTTGAACATAATTAGATTATAATCTAAAGTAACAACACAAACGCTACTTTTTGTAACAAAAAAATAAAAGAAACTGGAACTGCGCAGGTAAAACTGCAGAGCACTAGTGATTGATGTCATAAATGGCATTATCACTTATAGCGCGTTCTTTCAGTATACTAAATAACAAGATAATAATAGCAGGTCTTCTACGACGTGAATTGCTGACAACATGATACATTTTATGAAACCAAACTCAGAATTTTAAGTGTAATTCTATTACTTAGTTGACCTTTGTACCGGCCCAATTAATCGAATAATTCGATTGTCAACTCGAACGGGCCAACTCTAGGTGTGGGCCGGTGAGACGTGGGACGCAATTCTCAATAAACATCACCGAGTTTGGCGTGGATTTATTGGCGGGCCCGCACGAAACTTTTCACCTCCCTAGATACCTGATGAAATATCAGTTCTAGTTTTTCACTAATGGTTTTTACCTGTGTAGTTTCTTGACTTTGAAGAAAAACAGATTTATTGAGTTAGGAGTTTTAGAAAGATTTCTTAAATTGTTTACGTTTTTGGAGTTTTAACTGCCGGGGCTGAGATAAGATTTATATATTATGATTATTGTGCTCTTCGTGTTCAATTTAAAACAAAAATAGATTTTAAATATTAATATTTTTAGAGATATTTTCTAAGGCATTTGCCGTAAATAAGAATTACTAGATTCATCTATACTAAGATTTTAAAGCTGAAGAAATTTTTGTTTGAACGCGCTAATCTCAGATATTACTGGACCGATTTCAAAAATTATTTCACCGTTGGATATTTATGAAATCCTTGAACTATTACACATTATGTACAACGAGTGAAGCTGGGACGGACCGCTAGTATATAATACACAAACAAATCCATCCATAACTATTTTTGCAAAAGGTTCTAACATTTGGTTTCTACTGTTTACTTTGGCCTAGCGCTGAACAGGATTCTACAAAACATATTTTTTTTTTATTATTAATTTAGCCACTCCACAGACTCCGGGGTCTGTGACCTTTGTCATTACAATTACATTATTTTTTATATATTTCTTGGATTAGAAGAAGAAGGTTAAAAAAACAGGGGGGTGTTGTGAACATTTTGAACTTACGCCTAGTACTAGTCAGTGGGATTTCGTCTGTTGAGCCGATAACTACCAGTTGGGATTCCGATAGTAAGTAATCGACTCGACATCGTCTTTTTTTTTTAACTATAATAGGTTCGCACTTGACCACCACTTGTCTTTTGCCTAAGCCGCCTCCTCCCGGCACAGAGCCTCCACCACGGCCGCATTTCTGTCCTTGATGGTCATCTGTAAGTTGAATTCTCGGATGGTCTGCGGTCATGCTGCAAAACATATCAAAAATGTATATTCCGACCAACTATTCTATAAGTACATATATGTATGTCGGGGAAATATCCTTTCCGCCGGCATCAGTAGTTAAGGTCTTTGTGGGCGGTCTTAGTCTTATTCTTCATGGTAAAGGTCAAGCACAAAGGCAGTTGTTCTGGTTTGGATATTATTTAATGTTCGTTTTCTTTACAGTAGTATTTATAAACCTAATGGTTGACTTAGTAACTTAAATGAGCAACAAGTTCTGTGCCCCAAACAAATTACTTTATTATTGCAACTTGTACTTGCATTCACACTCGAAAGTCTCTTCAAGACAATCTGCCATAATAAAGTAAAAAGATGGCGCCCTGACCTTGTTCTTAAAATGTGTTATACTATTCCGTTTGAAAAGTATAATTCTCCAGATGGACGAATATTTTATTTGAATTATTACAGAATATACAAAGTTATTTGTGACTCAGGGATAGTGAGTAGCATTAACAAGTAAACTCAAAAACGACTAGACCAGTGTTAATAATAAAATTAAAATCTTTCCTCATACCGCGTAGTTTCCATTTCCGTAATTTATCCGGAAGAAAAAGTTGCATAGTTAGGCTATTCCAGACCAGGCAGTTTAGTTGTTCTAAATTTCAACTCGGTCCGTTTACCCGTTCCGACGTGATTGAACAACAAAGATCCAAACTTTCGCATTAATAATATCAGTAGGTTAGGATAGAAGTAGGTATAGTATAAACAGCTAACTGTTTCGTGTTACGTTGAATTTGTAAATTTCTATCTATTTATTGGGATTAGTCGACAGTTCAAAGTGTTCCTCAAAGTAATAAGCTAGCCACCATCTTATCTCGCTCCTCGCCATTACTCCGCCAAATGCGTTCCGTTTATGAGCTCGAGGTACCTCAAGGGTCTGGTGGGATCCTCGTACATTATAGTTTATAATAAACCTTCTAGCTTGACGGAGTGGACGGACTAGGGACGGGGCACAGGGGACATCATATATCTTAGTATAACATGGATTCATGAAATGACAAATTAGTTTGAATTGAAGAACTGAGAATGTCGTTGGTTCGAATCCTGCCTTCATTTCTGAGTAATGTTTCTAGTAAGAGTTTGTTCCACAGGATTTAACGATGAAGGAAAACTTAGTGCAGAAAGAAGTATGATTAAAAAACATACCAAGATTGTAACTATCCAGAACACCCACCCAAGAAACGCATTACACAGTTTACGCATTGTTATCACAAAAGTAGAATTAACCCTCTTCGTTGGAGTCTTTGGAACATCAAACACGAAACGATGTCGCTTTTTTCTTGAAGAACCCTTGCACCCTTTAAGGAACTACGTGGGCGAAACCCCGAGGTACTGCTTTTTTATATTTTTGAACCTTGACTGATACATGGTTCTTGGAATATCCCCTAAAACTCAGTCCTTAATACGGCCCAAGTTGCTGAGATTTTAAGTGCTGTTCTGATGTTCGAAGGATTTATAATTTAATTCGTCTTAATGACGATGCTCTTAATGAATACGTGTATATTATACATGCGCGGGAAGAGGCCTACGGTTTGTGAATTAGGCTGAAGTAATTTTAACATTCGTAATATGTCATAAGCGGAATTTGCTTAGAACGAGTGATTTTAGGAGGTACTAGCGGCACCCTGAGATGTAGCTCGGGGTTTGCCAGTTTTTAATGAAATACAATATTCAAGGGAAACATTTTTACACACTTTTTATCTGATATTTATGTATCAAAAGCCTAAAAGTAAGTTTCAAGCCTCTAGCTTCAAAAAACCACGAAACTTCCATACAAAATTGTAGCATCTACTAGCGGTCCGTGATACATGTATAATGCCTATAGCCATTATATATTCTACTAGATGCCCGCCCCGGCTTCGCCCGTGATATATTATATAGCACTCATCGGGATCCCGTACATATCCAACGGTGAAAGAATGACTGAAATCGGTTCACTCGTTCCTGAGAATATCGATTTCAAACAAAAAACCTCTTCAGCTACCTGCTACGCCACCTGTCGGAAATTGGTCGTACCAACTCAGATTTAGAAAAAAAAATTAGCAAAGGTTTATATTCAATGCACAGATTACTGAAATTCAATGACGCAATCTTTGACACATGCTGTCATGTGTCATGTGAAAGCACGAAACGTACGAAAACTCTCAAAAGGGGAATATTTTTTCCCGATTTTGTTACATTCTTGTTTCATGCTCCGCTTCAATTAATAGTAGAGTTATTTTCTACAGCCTAAAGCCTTCCTCGATAAATGGACTATCCAATAGAAAAATAATCTTTCAATTCGGACCAGTACTTCCCGAGATCCTAGCGTTCAAGCAAACAAACTCTTCAGCTTTATAATATTACTAGATGTCCGCCCCGGCTTCGCCCGTGGTACATTATATAGCAATCATCAGGATCCCGTGAAAGAATGACTGAAATCGGTTAATTAATTCCTGAGAATATCGCTTTCAAACAAAACACCTCTTCAGCTACCTGCTACGCCACCTGTCGGAAATTGATTTAATCTGTGAGAAAAGGTGAGGTATTAATTTAATCTATGGCAAAGGTTTATGTTCAATGACGCCATCTTAGACACATGCTGGCATGTGTCATGTCAAAGCACGAAACGTACAAAAACTCTCAAAAAGGAATATTTTTCCCCGATTTTGTTACATTCTTGATTCATCCTCGGCTTCTGTTAATAGTAATTATGCTCTATAGCCTAAAGCCTTCCTCGATAAATGGACTATCCAATAGAAAAATAATCTTTCAATTCGGACCAGTACTTCCCGAGATCCTAGCGTTCAAACAAACAAACTCTTCAGCTTTATAATATTAGTATAGATAAATATAGATGCTATAGCACTCTAGGATTATGTGCATATCCAACGATGAAACAATTTTTGAAATCAGTACTTTCTAAAATTAGCGCATTCAAACATAAAATCTTTTCAGCTATAAGTTACTTTTTTTTTTAATAAGAAGTGACGAGACGAGCAGGACAAGTGCCTAATGGTAAGCAACATGCCTGACACATAACAGCTCAGTGACACGCAGCTATTGGAACATGAAGAGTCCAAATCATTACCTAGCACTGCACTGCGCTCGTCACCCAGAGATCTAAGATCTTATATCTCTAAGCCCTGTAATTTCTCTGGAAACATTACCCTTCAAACCGGAACACAGCAATGTTTGCACATTACTGCTTGGCGGTAGAATAACTGGCAAAGGCGTGGTACCTCCCCAGGCGGACTCTGCCAAGAGTCCTATCACTACAAAAGGAAAAGAAACAATTTGCTTGAAAGGAAACAATTTAAAAAATCTTAATTGTTTTTTTTTTAGATTTTTTCAAATTTTTACTAATTCATGGCCGGTACTGATAGGATTAATGAGGGTATTAGACCTACTATTTACTGATTGTCTAGTCTTAACGTAACGGAGTTCTCAGCATTACCATATCAGGAGGAGCACAGCACCGCAGCAGCGGCGCGGAATGTTAATTGGTCTCGTTTGTCGCGCGACGCTGACTGATGCCGGGGCTTGACGCACGGATGATTTTGGACTACGCACTGTGGAGCAGAAACGTCGCGTTTATTTCGCTCTCATAAAAAACTGTAAATCGATTGTACACTCTTGATATATTTTGTTTTTTATTTGTACACCGACCTATACCAATACAACAAAAAAATATAATCAACTTAATCTTTATTCTTGATCTTTTTTGTACAAAAATAGTGGACAAATTTGTTTTTTATTCAATGCGTAGGGATGGAAATCAAGCTAGAGAGCTATGAATATGAAAAAAACAGTCAAATGCAAGTCAAGCTCGCGCACTAAAGGTTTCATACTATTTATTATCTATAAAAATGGTTAAAACCCAAGCTCCCCTAGCTAAATAAAGCTCTCCCCTTAAATATTGTTCGGTTTTATTTAAATTTGATATATGATATAGCGACGTCATGGTCTACAATGGAGCGTGTTTACCTAGATTATGACCGTACCATGCCCGTCTTTACATCTTTACATATTGTTAATATTTCAAATGTTTACCAGTTGCTAACATCAAAATCGAGCATCCAGTGGTAGCCGTACCGACTAAAACCTACGCGGGGTCCACTTTTGCCGAGAATATAATACGAATAAAACGAGAATCGGTTACAATCTGAGTAAGTTTGTTCCATTGTAGACCATGTCGCTTAACATCAGGCGAAATGGCGGCCAATTACAATCTTTTATCATTGTTAACAATATCCAAAGATTAATCTTACAAAAATTAATAATGTACACACTTTACATTATAATATGTTTAAATCGTGAAACTGAAAAACATTCATGTGTCATGGTACACTAGGTAGGAACGAATTTCCTTCAATTAATATAGAATAAACGCAACTTGCAAAAAAATATGCTTAATTTTATTATTTATGGTACGATCATCTGAAACAAATTAAAGTTGGTCATGGATCATGGACAGTTTTTACGCGTCACTTCCGCTGTATTTATATTTTTCGTACGGTTTTAGTCTCTTTTTTTTTCAATTTGGTTGCGCAGCAAAATTCATATCTTCTTCAAGCCGTAAATAACTTCGTTCTAATACATCGATCAGATATTCATCTCCTGTTGCTAAAAAAACTCAACGATACAGCAACCCAGTGCGTCCAAATATTCCCACGAACTTATGTTGAATTTAATCTCGAGGCTAGAGCAGAGAGCTCCGCCGCAAACATCCTGGTGATGCGATCGCCGGCCGGCGCCGGCGGTTATTAAAAATATTTCATCGCAAAAATAACGCAATTCCTTCATTACTCTCATCCGTTTCAACTCTGAAAATTACCGACTATTTCTTATCTTTCTTAAAGCTACAATGTTCGGACTGCGAAGTATTTTAAATAAATTAAATTGTAGACGTCTGTGATAAATGCTCAAATAAAGATTTGAGCACTTTTTTTTTAATTTCATACAAACGTTCGTCTTTGAAAAAGTTTGCAACGTCTTAAAATCTTTTTCAGGCATTAAAAAGTACTTTATGTCTGTTTTCAAGCATTAGGCTATCTCTGTTCAAATTTATTTACATTGTTTCAGTAATTTAGGCGTGAAAACGTAACATGATGACTTGATGACAGACAAAATTACTTTTACAGATTTTGCACAAAATTAGATTCAGGCATAAATAAACAAGGAAAGGAAACAAGGAAACAGGACATGTAGTGGTAAGACTGTCGGCAGAGTCCATCAGGGGCAGTACAACACTTATATCAATTATTCTACCGCCAAACAGAGATGTGAAACCATTGCTGAATACCGGTTTGAATTACCAGTGTTCCTAGTCCAATTACAGGGCATAGATATTCACATAGGTACTCATTTATTAAAATCGAATACTACTAAATCGATATAACAATTTATATCTCTGAGTGGCGAGCGCAGTAGAGTGCTAAGTAAAAAATTTGGGCTCTTCATGTTCCAATAACTGCGTATTACTGTGCAGTTATGGACGGTCTTGCTCTTCTCGTCATTCTTTAATATAAAAACAGACAGCCATCCACATTACAACAATCATCAGCAAAGTTCTAGGGGACACAGTCTTTGTAAAAGGGGAAACTGACCACCCTTTCCCTATTTGGAACTTTCTCCGGGCTAAGTGAACCGAGCCTAGCTCGAGTAGAGAAAAATTTTGATGTGCTATTCTAAGTTCTTATATTTTAGCCTATGTGCTATTCCAGACACATAATATATTATCTAACTATATTCCAAATGTCAATCCAATCCGTTCCGACATTCCGACGTGAATGAGCAACAAACATCCAAACAGCTAAACATTCGGATTTATAATTTAAGCAGGATAGTACGGAATTAGGGATTAACAAGCAGAAGTTGTTGGAGTATCTCCCCAGACGGACTGCAAACGCTACTGCAAACTACTGTTAATTCTATATAAATCTTCAAAAATAAATGATGAAGGAGAAGTACATAAATAAAGAACAATTATAAGCGGACGGTCGCATAATGAGCAAACTTAGTAAATAAACATGCAGCAGGCGCCGAGGCTCCCGGCCGGGCCGGCGGGCGGCGGGCGGCGGGCGCTTCACTAAACTTTTGTTTCTGACTCGCGCTCGCCAAGTATTTAGCACTCACCTTACTCTCCACTGGTTCCGTCACTTATTTCCTTTAACCGACTTCAAAAAAGGAAAGTTCAAGTTTGTAAATATCGGGAAAACCCCACTTAAGCAACGCCATACATTTCATAGCATTCGTGCTTGCCACAAAAGCAGTCTTTGGAACGTCAACCATGAAATGGTGTCTCTTTTTCCAGGTACAAGTCCGATAGAAAAAAAGGCAAGATGGTATTAGTACATGCACATCAGTTTCACATTCTCCAAAGTGTATCCAATAAAATACCAATAAGATATCAATCTTGTAGCGATGTTCAAGACGTTGAACTTTTTTTTTCTAACAGTTTCGTTACTTTAATCTATATAATATAAATACTCGTATTTATATCTCAATACGTGAAGTAAAAACTTAGTACCCATCCTTTTTTACAAAAATTGCGCGTGCGAAGGACTATGAAATTTCACACACTTACAGTTATTACGATGAACGATAGCAAATACCAAATTTTTGTTATTTTTTATTTCAATTAATCAATAATAAAATCATGACACACTTTACAGCATAACTACCATGTATTTGACACAACTTTTTTACTCGTATTTATTGCTGTAGCCATTGGTCATATTGAAAATAGATTAATATTGTTCTGTGGTAGAATTTCGTTCACTTGGTGACCATCAGTTTACTAAAAAAATCCCTTAGAGCTGTAATCTTTTTGAAGATAAATTACCTCTGAAATATTTTAACACTTTCAAAGAGAATATATAATGAGGAACTTAAAAATATGCAAGTAGGCGGGAGCGGCGAGTATTATATCGAACAAAGCAAGTGCACCTGCAGCGCTGCAGTTTAAATGAAATTAGACTCGCTCTGAATCTCATCAGCTGTACCTAGAGTACTCAATATAATTTCGCTCAAATATGAAACTAAAATTATAATATTGTATTTAGATATTGTTTTTTTATTTATTTTAAAATTCATCTCCAATAGTGGCGTAGCGTGCCTTGGTGGGGCGCGTATAAAAATTTGTCTTGGGCCCTGTGAAGGGTAAATATTTCTAATAAAAGAAAAAAAAATTGCACAAAATTTAAAAAAAAAATCTATCTGTCACTTTTCCAATTTTTAACAAGCAATACAAATTAAATAATACTATTCTAGAATGTTTTCTTGACTTCATTAGTTTTTCTAAAATCATAAAAGATAGCAGCCTCTATGGGCAGGTCTGACAGGCGTTTATGACCCATCGAAGTTTTAAAGTATTTTTTAAAAGTTTAAATTTTATTTTTTTATTATTAAGTTTTATAAATTTTGCTTACACGCGTTCCTCGTGACTCGGGGGCCTCGTATAATTGATACGGCAAATATGGCGGTAGCTACGCACCTAATCTCCAATGCTGTTAGATCTGCGCCATCGATCATAACGATACAAATAAACTACCAAACTACCCGATCGTCACATTTTTTTTTTAAACTTTTAATATAATTTTACTGACATTTTACATTACATATTAAGAGCATTCAAATTTCGTTTATAAAAAAACCTGGATAATTATATGAAACGCCATTTCAAAAATAGCCTTTAGCAAATAGGCATTTTTTTTTTTTAACTAGAATAGGTTCGCACTTGACCACCATCTCGCCTGATGTTAAGTGATGATGCGATCTACGATAGAGCGTGCTTACCTAGAAGAAACCGATTCACTCTCGATTTGAAGACACCAAGATTGTAACCATCGGGGAAAACCCACTCAGGCAACGCATTCCACAACCTAGACGTTCTTATCACAAACGTGGAGTCAAATCGCTTCGTTCGTGTTTTTGGAACATCAACCATGAAACGATGTCGCCTTTTTTGTGGAACGAGAAGTCCGATAGAAGAAAGGGCAAGGTGGAATTAGATCATGCAGATCAGTTGCACACTTTCCGAAGTGTATCCGATATACCGCATTTTATTTATTTACTCAACAATAACGAGCCAATTGCCAGAGGACATATTTATATTTACGTGGTTTATCTGCGTCAGTTTCCGATCCCGATGTTTTCCCGAGATAAGGAGTAGGATCACTGGATCACCTACTGGGCATAAAGTCACAAAATGTTGACAGATCCAGGTGGAGCTGCTGCGCCATCTTGAAAAAATGGTGTTGGCTGATATCTCGTGAACTACCTACTTACTTCAGGGCAACAATATTATACTAAAATACATTTTTGTCGATAGTAAAATTTCACATCTTTTGTTTCTTGTACTAAACTTTTTTTTTTGTAAAACTTACTGTTAACGTATTATTAAGTTTCAATGAACTAATTTATTTTTGCCCTAAAGCATAAATTTAGTGCAGAGTTAAATTCTATAATATGGTACTAACCTATATCCTACTTATTTAATTGGATAACGGGACACTCACGTATATACGGTCGGTCAATCCGACTCGACCCAAGTCTAACATTTCGAAATCCGAGCTAGACGCGTTGAAAACCCTTCGGAACAACCCTGATGTGTTGGTACTGCCGGCAGATAAAGGTAACGCGACTGTCATTGTTGATACTGCGGCTTACGAAAATAAACTTAGCGAGTTGGTGAGTGACAGTAACACTTATAAGAAAGTTACGTATGACCCTACAAACCGGGTTACAAATGGTCTCAATAGAATCTTAAAGACACTGCCGGACGACCTACATAAAGACTTGCGCCCTTTAAACCCTACACCGCCGAAGATTTACGGGCTTCCGAAGATACATAAGCCTGAGTGGCCTCTTCGTCCTGTCGTAAGCCAAATAGACTCGCCTACTTACAAAACTGCGCGTTTCTTGTCGGACATGCTTGTGCCATTCATCGGGAAAACCACAAGTTATGTTAAAGACTCTACGCATTTTGTACAATTACTGGAAGGGGTTCGGCTAAGTGAAGACGAAGAACTTGTCAGTTTCGATGTCGTGTCGCTTTTACGAATGTACCGATAGAAGATACAATTAAGATTATAACGGAACTACTACAATTAATTCAAATACCTATCGAGTACATAGAGTTATTGCGATTCACGCTGACTAAAGGCTACTTCGTGTGGAAGTGGGACCACTACCTGCAGGTTGAAGGTGTAGCTATGGGTTCTCCCATTGCCCCGGTCGTAGCTAACATCTTTATGGAGTGGTTCGAAGAGGACGCAATATTGAGCTCACCATATAAGCCGAGATATTGGTGGCGTTATGTTGATGATGTGTTTGCCATTGTACACAGAGACCAGATTGGGCCATTATTGTCACATCTGAATAGTGTTCACCCAAATATTGCCGTAACGGTGGAACGTGAACGGGATAAAACTCTAGCTTTTCTGGATGTGTTAGTGATGCGAGAAACTACTGGACGATTATCACACACGATCTATCGTAAACCTACACACACAGACAGATATTTAAATGCTGATTCACACCACCATCCAGTACACCTAGCTTCGGTACCACGCACGCTTATCAACAGAGCGTTGAGACTATGCAATCAACAATATCTGAAAACCGAATTAGACCATTTAAAAGGTGTACTCGAGGGTAACGGGTTTAGCTGGAAACAAGGGTGGCGTATGGCGAATACATCGTCGAGAACGGGTCCAGCTTCGGTGGAGAGGTCACCCGCGTACCTGCCGTATATCAAAGGAGTGACGGACAAAATTGGAAACTTGTTACGCCGTAGATATTGCATCAAGACAATGTATCGTCCGCTCAGACAGCTAAGGCAAATGGTACGCTCTCCAAAAGACAAAGACCCTTTGGGTGTTCCGGGACTGTACATGATTCCTTGCGATTGTGGCATAAGTTACGTAGGGGAAACACGGAGAAATGTGTCCACAAGACTCACGGAGCACATACGCGCCATGAAAATGTAGATGTTAACGGCTCTGCGGTGGCGGAACATGCTCTTAGGTCGGACGCCCAACATTTTATTCGATTCGATAAGGCGGAGGTCCTGGCACGGGAGAAGTTCTTTGTACCCCGTAAGGTCAGGGAGGCCATTGAAATCGGTAAGCGTCCGACCTTTAATAGAGATGGAGGATGGCATGTGCCGCCCGCTTGGAAGCCGTGCCTCCATAGTGCTCGGTATAGTGTTCGCGATATGAGTGAAGACACAGTGAGCTCAGTGTGCTGCAATGTTCCCGACTCGCAGCTTACCAGTGATGAAGAGTTCGAGTGTATACCTGCGCAACCCTCTCGCACCCCCTCACCTGCACCCCCGCAACAGCCGTTGAGCTTGCGTGCGCGACGTGCGGCAGCCCGCAGTGCCAAACGGGCAGCCACCGCGCGTGTGCACTCGCCTTGAAAAAGGCCGCCGGACGCGGCCGAAACTCGAGTCGGATTGACCGACCTTATATACGTGAGTGTCCCGTTATCCAATTAAATATGTGTAACAACCACGTTAATTTTAATACTATATCCTACTTTCCCACAAATTTTATAAATGTCAATGTATTGATATTTGGATGTTTGTTGCTCAAAAACGTCATAATTTATTTCATTCATTGGAATTTATATTTATAGATTTTAGTGTGGAATAACCAATAGGCTACTTTTTATCGGAAAATAACGGAAACAAGAACAACGCAGGTAACATAAACATTATGTTACCTGCGTTGCTATACTATTTACCTATAAACTAGGTAAGTAGATGTATTCTGTGAACCGCATTAAGATTTTCATACAAAAAATATAAAAAAACAATAAATTTTGGGGGTATCCCATACTTAAAACTGAAACTCAATTTTTTTTCCATCAAACTCATATTGTGGATTATCTATGGATAGGTCTTAAAAAAGTATACTGAGGTTTCTAACATTTTTCTAAACTGAATAGTTTGCGCAAGAGACTCTTCCAAAGTAGTAAAATGTGTGCACTGTAACCCCCCCCCCCCTGTAACTTCTAAAATAAGAGAATGACAAAAATAAATAAGTGTATGATGTGCCATGTAAACTATCAACGAAAATTGGTTTGAATAAGATCTAGCAAGTAGTTTTATTTTAATACGTCATACATTCACTGTTATATTATATTGTTAAAACACTGGTTAAAGTAACAATGAACTACAAGAACTTTTGTATTATGTTACTTGCTGCTACGGAAGCCTTCATGGGCGAGTCCGATCCACACTTGACCACTTTTATTTATTTACTTTAACTGACGTAGTGGCTTAGTTGGTAGTAAGTCTGACTGCAAAGCCACAAGTCGAATGGTCGATTCTCACCTTGGCCAAATGTATGGGTGATGAAAACAAGTACTTTTTTGGGTTTTTATGTTTCTATGTGCAATAAGTAAACATTTACAATTATATAAGTATTAGCGGTCCACCCCGGCTACTCCTGTGGTACTTGACAATTTACCGTATAGTACTCACTGATCACTTACCTGTGTGCATTTTAAAAATATCCAAAGGTGAAAGATTTTTTAAAATCGGTCCAGTAGTTGATATTAGCGCGTTCAAACAAACAAGCTCTTTAGCTTTATAATATTAGTATAGATATAATATTATCTAATATTTGACTTCTGTTCCAAAATGTAAAACCGAAAAACCGTGGGCACATTACCTATATCGTGTCACATACCGATATCGTTGTCGTCCAAGCAGACGATTGTCGGTATCGTTATCGTTGCACTGTGTAAACTATGGGTCGACATAATCGATGTAGGCTACACTGTAGTATTCGTACAGAAATGCACTTCCGATACATTAATCCACCGCCGGCGCCGCGGCCTCGGTGCGACTCAGTCACCGTCTATCGGGTAATTGCCGCCGATATTTTGTTATCAACGAAGCACTTTCCAGCTCAAATGTTGTACAATAAATTACGAACTACAATTAAGTAAAATAGATCGAAACTCTTTATTGTCCACAATACAAAACTAGAGGTGAATAAAATAAAAGCTGGTGAAGCAAATGGTAACCTTATCGCTAAATGCAATCTCTTCCTGGCAATCGAAGGATGGAGAGAAACATGAAAATAGACGGAGTTAGGGTACATTGCGCACTGATGGTAAGCAGACATGTTGCTTACCATCAGCCGCATGTTCTGCTCATCTCGTCACTCTACCTCTAAACTATATAAAAGTATATTTTTCTGACGGTTTTTGTCTATTTTTTCAAGCCAGTTGAAGGAACTTAGTTCTAAGAAAAAAAATACAGTGCAATATTTGCAACATTCATTTAAACTAAACCTCTTTTTCCACAGTATATTACTAATATTAGTTGCTACTTATGTGATCGTAATTTTGTATTTAAATAATACTAGTTGCCATAATGGGACCCAGATACTTCCATTTCAGATAAGTATTATAAAATACTTGTATAATTGCAAATACGGCTTATTATAAATCTAGATACCTACAACAATTGAAATATGTAAATACAAAACACATATTTGTATTTATTACACAGATTCGTGTCCTGAGTGAGAATCGAACCTGCGACCGCCTCTGCAAGCAGATTTACAACCGACTAAGCCATAAATCCAGTCTTTGTCTCATTGTATGTATTTTAATATCCATTTTTATTTTACTACATCGCCAGCCATCAAACGCGCGCCTTCACTCCACTTGCTTTGCTCGTGTTAATTTAATCCATCATTCTTCTCAGTATAGATCACACCAGACTTTGTTTGATTACTCTAATAATCGAGTAGGATAAGCACATTTTTCAAAATTATGTATCTTACATACTAGAACTTGAATAGTGCTCAAATTTTACAAACGTGACATCGTTCTAACGACTCCAATAAAGAGATGTGACTCCTGTATCGTAACCATAACTTCTAGAATGCAGAATACGTTGCCTGAGTGGATATTTCTCGATAGATACAAGTTTATAGCTTCATGAAGTCGAGAGAAAACACTTTTACTCAAGAAACAACGCTTTATCAGCATATAGCATCGCTTACCATCAAACGCGAAGGTGGCCATGTGCACGTAGTAGCGCAAAAACATTGTACCTACCTGTCTAATGTACCAACATTAGACATGGTCGTGGTAAGACTCTTGGCAGAGTCCACCTGGGGAAGTTCAACACCTTTGCCTGTTATTCTACCACCAAGCAGTATTGTGCAAAGATTGCTGTTTTCCGGTTGAACGGTTTCACGGTCCGGTTTCAATTTACATGAAAATGTAAATTGAAACAAAGAATGAAATTACAGGCCTTAGGGATATAATATCTTAGATTTTTGGGTGACGAGTGCAGTGCAGTAATGCTAGCGCGAGGTAATGATTTGGAATCTTCATATTCCAATAGCTGCATATCTATATCTATACGTAATATTATAAAGCTTTGTTTGTTTGTTTGAACGCTAGGATCTCGAGAAGTACTGGTCCGACTAGAAAGATTATTTTATATAGTCAATTTATCGAGGAAGGATATAGAAGATAACGCTACTATCAATAGAAGCGGAGAATGAGTCAAGAATGTAACAAAATCGGGAAAAAATATTCCTTTTTGAGAGTTTTCATACTGTGCTTTGACATGACAGCATAAGTCTAAGATTGCGCCATTGAATATAAACCTTTGCCACAGATTAAGCACCTCGCCTTTGCTAATCAAATTTGTTTCTACATCTGAGTTGGTACGACCGATTTCCGACAGATGGCGTAGCAGGAAGCTGAAGAGGTTTTTTGTTTAAAAGCGATATTCTCAAGAATGACTGACCCGATTTTAGTCATTCTTTCACCGTTTGACAGGATCACGATTATTGCTATGTAATGTACAACGGGCGAAGCCGGGGCAGACATT
This sequence comes from Ectropis grisescens, assembly GCA_017562165.1. Classification (NCBI taxonomy): domain Eukaryota; kingdom Metazoa; phylum Arthropoda; class Insecta; order Lepidoptera; family Geometridae; genus Ectropis; species Ectropis grisescens. Next base: position 29,155,611 of record CM029775.1, read on the forward strand.
TAGTACTACATAAAAATCTTAGGTATATAAAAAACATATCCCTGGTTAGAAGTGCACCCTCGATACATTAGTCACCGCGCGGTCTCGCAGCTCGTCAGCGCCGGGAGGGCCGACATTAATATCCCAGGACTCGCAGCTCGCTCTTTCATTCCCGGGCCGGGCTGGCTGAGTGGACTTACCTACGCTACGTCTTACCAGGTGGATTTAGGATCATAAATCTTCTAATGGGCTGTAGGTTTCAAATGGGACTTGAAGTTACTAACGATTTACTTGACCTTCACCTTTTTCGCTGAATTGTTCGTGGTTCAATCAAGTGACTTCATTTCATGGTTAACATTTTAAAAATTTGAAGATTTTAGTGGCGAATGCGTAGCTTGCTTTTCGAAATGAAAACTTCTTTTGGCGCGCCACAAACGGATTTTTCGTATGTATATAATACAAGTATGCTTATAAGTTTCGAATGATGTCACGTCTATTTAAAAATTGTATGTAGACTTGACTTCACAAGTTTCTCAACATCTCGGAAGTTTGATGGTATATTTCAGTTGATTTTTAATTTGATAAAACAAAAGATAAGTCAAAGTCAAAATACTTTATTCATAAATCTACAATTTGCACGTCAATTAATAAAAAATAAAAAACAAAAGAAAGAGCATACAAATTGTATACATTTTCAAAGTTTGAAACTACTACTTTACTGTATTACAATAATTATTGTACAGAAAACTGTCAAGCATTATACGAGTATAATGTCTTTATTGCAATTGTACTAACCTATGTCAAATTTATTTATTTACATTTTTATGGGAACTTTGCCATCACTCTCAAAAAATTCGTTGTAACTATAAAAAAGTTTGAGCGATAAGGCAGCATTTTAATCTGTTATTGAAGCTGCCGAAACTTGGGGCCGATATAACTATTTTGGGAAAAGTGTCCTTCCGGTCCCATAATGTGAGTACATTTCTGTGATCTCATGAGAGAGTGTGGTATAACATCCAGCTTGTCGGCGTTGCGTATGTTGCGAGAATGACTCTCTCTTTGCGTGTTGTACGATTCTAGATTATTTTTTGACATACACAGCCACTTGATAGATCAAGATAGCAGGTAAAGTAAGTATACCAAGCTCCTTGAAATATGGTGATATATGATACGTGTACCATTCATTTTCAAAATCTACCTTACTAGTTATAATGGGGTATTTTTGACCCAGTCATGATCTTTATTCTAAGTATGCCCCGACACAAATAATCACATAAAACTGTCTCGATCACCGAAGCGTCACAGCAACAAAATATTATGTATCAAAACCAGTTCATTCGTTAAAATTGTACACACTATATTTATTACAGACGACATGTTAACTTCTAGGTAAACAAGAACAAAATTAAAAATTTTGATTAACCCCCGACTACCTCGGATTTGTTATCTGTACAACATCCTACTAGTTAAGCCCTTTCATTTGATACCCATATTAAAGGAATCGTAAAAAAAGAAATGAATTTCGCCATTTTGTGGTAGCGGCCATCTTTGATTTAAAATTTGTCATCATTGTGCCAAGTATTCTACTAGTCAAGCCCTTTCATTTGATACTCATATTGACGTAGGTTGTGAAGAAATATTGTATCCGCCATTTTGTGGAGGCGGCCATCTTGAATCGATATTAACTAAACATAGCTAAGAACACCCGCACGGATATCAATCTTTGAATAAAAAAAAACGCATTGAAATCGGCTTACCCGTTTGAGCTTTACGGTGCCACAGACAGACTGTGTGTCTGTCTGTGACAGACAGACAGACAGACAGACATCGACGTCAAACTTATAACACATTATACTTAAACTTATAACTTTTTTGGTCGGGTGTTAAAAAATAACCCACATATATTATATGGGAATGCTCACATGAAATTCCTCTACTACAATATTTAGCTCATATTTTCACTCGCTGTTTCACAAAACTGTAAATTTCAAATGATAGATATAAGACGCTTTGCAGAGTCGGTCTTGTGAAGTATCACACCTATTCCATTTATTTTATTTTCTAGCAGAAATGTACAATAATTACTGTGTACCAGCTTGAAGGGCAGCTTATTGTAGCTTGTTTTTATAGAAATCACGTACCTTGGTGACGATCACATCGCGGTGAAATACGTTAATTTGAACTCTTCTTGTTAAAAACTTTCATGACACGTGACATAAATAGCACAGCTATTATAGGTTATAGGCACAACTATTTCAGTTCGATCACGCGGCAAAATCCCTATCTCCTCCAAGCTGGCTTAAGGAACTTCGTTCCAAAAACAAAAGAAACGAAGATTTCATTAAAAATTAAAAAAATATTCCGACAAAAAATATCTCCGCCAATTATTGAAGAAACAAAAGCACTCGATTCTAATTTTAAATAATCGATAAACGTTAACAAAGAAGAAACAAACAACAATCTCGGAAGCTAATTTAGTGTAGCTTCAACGTTTTTAATCTCCTTCAGTTGTTAAGAGGAACACCAATATTTGACGTGTAAACGAAGAGAAGAGAACAAAGATGTTCCGGTACAAATTAAACGTGAGCTGAGAGACGGCTCGAGTCTCGAGTCTCAGTCGCGCTCCGATTAATATCGGCTGATCTGGAGTTATGTCTTCACTAACTGCGTCGACGGTTAGCTCGCGTTCTAGCCACTTACAGCCGTGTCACACTAATATCTGAAACTTTGTGTATTTGTATGTTTGTTCACACGTATCTCTGTACTGGTTGAACGGATTTAAATGAAATTCAATGTACATTTTACATAGTAAATAGATTTTCACATAGGTTCATTTTGACCCCGTTAATATAAGTGGTTCCCGTGAGATTCTAAATGAAAGGATTAATATGCGGAAATCATGTATGATGGAAATAAGTTAGCATGACAAACTGACAAATTGCGGGCTACAACGCGAATAGACTAAATATTTTTACTCAAAGCTTACGCCAGGTAAAAACTGTTAGTTTTAATAACAGTCCAACTGGTTCAGAAATATCCGACATTTGTGACAGCTTTGTGCTTTTTTTAGTCGCAATTTATTATAGTATCGCAGGTTACCTAAAATTCATTTTAGCTATTTGTAGAATGAAGAGGCGATCCCCAAACTGACACGCACCACGCTGCGTGTTGCATGTCGATGCATCTCGATGCATCTACGTGCGTACTTGGTGGAGTAGATCTGCATCATCATGCGTGTTTTTCACGCCCTCACGCGCGTTGTTGCGTCTTATGGATTCACGTCGGCATGTACTGGAGTCTCGCCCACATCCGCGCGCGGGGTTGCGTGTTCCTCCGTCTGTAAGTGCGTGATCTGCGTGTGATCACACAACTTTGCGTGTTTTCTATACAAACGAAGAAACACACATCCAACGATGTAACTCACATTCACGCACTACGGTACGTGATGCGGAGCATCAAGATCATCTTATAGCAAAGATCGTCTTATAGCTTTAAACTTGTGTTTGGACATAACGTGTAACGCATAGCGTCCTATAACGAATACAACCCAACGCCTAAAACAATACATAATATCGGTTCGATTTTGATGCATTATGGTTCCGTGTAACAGTCTCAAATGGCACTTAGATTTAAAATCAATGTTTGTTTACAAATAAAACTAATGCTAAAATAATTGAAGATGGAAAATTACTACGGTTATATTTATGACGGAGCCAGTCCTTGATGTTTCATTTAAGCGTCTTGAGTTTCACTCTTAATTTATTTGCATGGACATGCATAGAAATATCAATATCACACGTAAACACAGTAAGCATTTTGTAATTAAAAATAGTAAATAGTCACGGCGTGAACAACCCTGACATCATTGAATGGTGTTAAAATAAAATCTTTATCAAACATAGATCGCATTTTCCATTAAACTAGATATATTTCAAATTTACCGAGTTTATAATCTTTGAAGCGATTAAAAACAACCGGCGGAATACCCCGTCCTATTACGCCACATTCAAACTTTTGCAGAACGTTACGATAATAATGCAGCTAAAATGCACGTGTGTTCCTCATTCACCTATGATGGCGAAGCAGATTAAAATGAATGAAGTAAGCTAATTTAACCAAACATTGTTTGTTCAACAAATGGAAGAAAGGATTTTTTTTTTTAAGTAGAGTGACGAAACGAGCAGGACATGTGCTTGATGGTAAGCAACATGCCTGGCACATAGCAGCACAGTGACACGCAGCTATTGGGACATGAACAGTCAAAAACATTACCTATTACCGCACTGCGCACGTCACCCAGAGATATAAGATATTTTATATCTATACCCTGTACAAATACAAATACAAAAGTCTTTATTGCTGTTTGTAGGTAAGATATTACAAAACATTTTAAAAGTAGACCCTTACAAACTGGCATGCAATATGTCTGACAAAACAGTCTCAATTGTCTGTCTGTAATTTCACTGTAGGTAACGTGTAATTTTAGCAGGATTAGATAATAGGATAAGATGTATGTTTTGAATACAAAAGTTAATCAATTCGCGAAACATCGAGACGATCCGGCCTAAATAGTATGTTTGAACGACTCGCTCTCAGACTCTCCATCTCTAAACGAAGCACAATATTGCCCTCACGTTCCAAATGATAAATTCTTTCATTTGCTCCCTTTTCATTTAATTTAAACAAAGGCGTCCCACGTGGCTCGGCACATCAGCCCCGCTCGGAACGACGCAACACGCTCGATTGTTTTATAAAGCGTAGCCTTCAACTGTGACACGTCCTGCGAAGCCTAATTTTGTTTTTCTTTAGATTGAGACACTTATTTCTTCTTCTGTAAGAATTGTTTTGTTGGAAAGTTCGCTCGTGGAAATTTCGATCCTAGTTGAAAGTCGTGGGCTGAGAGACATGCCATATCTGTTCTGATAATGGTGTATTGTTTATTTGTGAGATAAAATTGAGTTTGTCTAATTTATTTAGGAACGTTGTTTTATTACAAAATATTCAATGTCTATTATCCTATTCATATTATAAATGTCAAAGTTAGGACTTTTGTTGGTCAATCACATCGGGGTCGTAGCATTTGAACGAAGCGGTTGAAATTTGAAACACAATTAAGTTGTAGTCAGGAAAAGCACAATATGCTACTTTTTTACTCAGGAATCCCGTGTTTAAAACCGCAAAGTGAGGCTAGTACATATAATATTTAACAAATAACCAAGATCACTATTGAAATAGTTAACAAGTATACACAATTCTACCGAATTCAGTAATGCTCTAAATTGTATTTTGGCTCTGTCATTTTTCGTGAGACATTGTCGGGACGACGGCAATCGACACCATCCCTCAAACACCTCTTCAACTATCGCATCAAATTAAACAACAAAAGTCTCTCCACGATCAAACGGAATTGTCAATTCATTTCAAGACAAAATTCCATTTCCTTCTCTGTATAGAGCCATCGGGGCCCATTACAGTCAATGCCGCCTCCAGTTATACCGGCATATTACGAGAGAAAACGACAAAGACGTATGCAAATATTACGTTTCACGTTGTTGGGCCGAGCCTGTTTGGGAAATGGAGTGTTTTCCACTTCCGGGACTATACTTATTTATTGGCATATTCGGTATGCGTCGCTAATACGGGAACTTGTGTGCTATTGTGTTTCAGTTCGGCTGTGTTTGTGTTATTTTATTCGAAGTAAAAACAATCAAAAATTATTTGTTAGTAGCTCGTATTCTCTAAAACACTGGTTTTTGTATTTTTTGAGCCGTAGCAGCGTAGTGACTGGGTCGTGCAATTCACAAGCGCGAGGTCGTAAATTTGAATGCCACCTGCATTGTTGAGTAATTTTCCAAGTGCAGATGTGCAAGTTTGTCGTCACCATTAACTTTGATGGAGAAACATGTCGTGGAGAAACCGGATCTTTTCAAGATTTTTTCGAACTAAAGCGTCGTCTGCCATCCTGTACTGGTTCTGTGTAGTGGACATTAGCCCAGACTCGACATTTGAAGCTGCAACTCGATTCGTTGAGGCGATCCAGTGGGATTGACCTACAAATACCCGCACTTTCGCATTTATAACATTTGGAAGGATATTACGGTACTTTGGATGCCTGTAAGATATTGCTCATAGCAGTTAGGTTGCGTCTATCACTAGCTCAATTTTTTTTTCTGTCTAAGAAAATCCATTACGAATATCACCAGCCCAACTGAAGTAACAGGTTATATGGCACTCTCTATGTTTCTCAGATTTACGACAACGCTTTCGCTTAGGATCTCCCCGGACGAGTCATCCTGCAAAGATATAAACAGCCCACTAAAGGCTCCCATCGCTGGGACTTGGGCACTTCTCTTGCAAGATGACAGTGAAGACCACAATCTACCAAGCTGTCTTCTTTAACATGCCGGTTGTCTGACGATGTTATCCTGCACCGTTAAAAGCAATGGTGATGATAAACTAGGATAATAACAAATATATCCACTTGAAAATATCTTGAGAGATACCGGCGGGATTTAGACTTACGATCTCCATGATCGACAATAATAAAATCGGACAATCTAGCTGCTATTCCACGGCAGCTTTTTTCATCCTCCTTAATCTATCCTTTTCCTGCTCTAAGTGAGATCAGTACAATACGTCCGCTTCCTCCAATTATTTATCTGCATTTTGAAACAAAATTAGCTTACAATGACTAACCATAATATCGCAATCTCCCAGTAGAGGCAGTGCTATAATGACTATTTGCTCAGTTAACATCATTGACACCCTCATAATTGAGGGAGATCCACCAAACCGATATGAAACACGGAAACACAAACCTCACCGCAATATCCGCGGCTCCCCCGTGACCAACCCAACCCCTGACCGCCAGGATGAGACCTGCGAAGTTAGCCCACGGCCACTGCAGTAGCACATGTACAATCACGAAGTGTGCAGCGCGTTTACAAGTTTACATGATCTTATATTGCCTTTCCTTTACCAGTACAGGACCACTCTAAGTCGGCGCACTGCATACATTGCTTTTCGATTTGACGTTTTTGTTTTTGTAGATCATACATAGTTCTTACCACCTCTATATGGGACCACCTTTGAAATTTAGAGAAGGTACAAATTTTATTGAAATGGGTTTGGCGTTTTTGAAATATCAACAAAAAACTTAATTTTGCTTTCATTTATCTGGACGACGTAGTGATAGTTCCTTGTGAAATTTGTCTGAGTGTCCGAATTTAGTTGTTAATCGAAGCCTGTTTATGTTTTTTCGGAGAAAATAAGATTGTGTTGTACTGTTTCACTTTTTCAATTCAATTCATTTATTCATACCATACATTCATAAGAACACTTGGTAACGTCATTTACAAAAAGGCAAAGAATCTGTGTACATAATATGATAAAATAACAACGTCAAAAAGAATAAAGCAGCTGTAAAGGGGCCTAGTCAATTACATGCAGCTGTAAAAAGGCTTTGTCGAGTCACTCACAAGAAGTTCAAAAACAATTATGTCTTTCTTAAATGTAGGTATATATAATCTTAGATCTGTAATGAATATTTGTATTCCGGCAATAAAAAGTATTTGACTTGAAGTCACGGGCATCTATTAGTCAGTTACAAAGTTACGATGGCGGTAAGTCCGCCCACCTCAGCTCCCTGGAGCCTGCCCCAACACAAACACTAACATAGAGACGCTGTTAATCTTGCTTCGACTGTGACCACTTTATTAGATGCCCTGACAGCTGTATAGAGAAATATATGTCTTAGGGGAGAAGTTCAAACCGGTCTGTGGCGAGATCTGGATGTGGCTGCGTTATTTAAATAAAAAAGTGGCAGTCATAGGAACGAAGGCCGAGGCCGAAAACTTATAACTCAGGATTTGATCGCTCACTTTGGAAACTACGTTTGTGAAACCAGAGGGCGTGGCCATGAGCATGGTCATCTAGGGTAATGCTGGCGCATTTCTAAATAGCTAATGGCCATGGTCCCGAATTTACCCGAAGGTTTCTTATCATTCTCGAGCGTGACGCTAGAATTCAATTCACAGACCACGAAAAATCTGTATGTGGCGCGCCAAATGAAGCTATTACTTCAATAATATATATCACACACATAGTATTACAATTATTTTCCTTGTAGTAAGAATGAATTAAACATTTTTTTTAAAATAATAGTTATTTTGGTGCGTTAAACAATTCTAATGAGAGTAAACCTTTGCGACGCGCGAAGATCGTCACGAAAAACCGACAACTCTGAAGTAAGTTAGTAAACGTTGTAACTGTCTTCGAAGTGAACCTTTTCTGTTATAAATATTATCCGTTCTATGGTTGTGAAGTTATATCTACTGGTAGCAGATTATGACAATGACTCTCTCTCATTGAGAATAAGCCCTGTCTCGAAGCTGTGTCACAGAAAATAGGCACTCATACTCATGCAAGTGATTTATCGTGACTTACTGACCGACCCCACGTAACCTAAATAACTAGACTTATCACTTAAAAATGGTTGCCATTAATCACTGGTTCCTTCCAGCAGACTACATCTCCGGGCCCCGTTTAAAGTTACACGTAGAAATTTATAGCGGCCACTTTAGTTGCATACGCGGCGCAAACTGCTCGATACGATGCAAACTTGCGCCGCGTCGGCAGTTCCGCTCGCCAATATGCTGATCTCAGCTCTCAGCCCGGGGCCGTGAACCTACCTGCCGCTGTGATGTGCACTACATACATAAATGGGCTCAGGGTTTATGCTGCAGGCAGAAAATTCATCAAAGCGCACTGGCCAGTTGGAATTTTATTAAATTAATAAATATTGGTGGGCAGTTCTCACACAGCACAATCTAGCCCCAAGCTGAACAAAGTTTATGGAGGTGAGACTCTCATCCATTTTTAAAGTCGGTTGAAAATAATCAATCAGCTGACATACACTTCTTCTGTATATGGAATCTTGCAAATTATATATCAGACAAAATCTTATGACAAATTGTAATTATTAAACAGGACTTAATCACGATCTTAAATGTCAGGCAGTATTTTTGTGACCACAGCGGTCGTAACGCTGCCGAAACATCGAGATAATTTGATATTTATTTAGATCGTGATTAAGTCTTGTACGCTAGTAGTATAATAAAGTGTTTACAACATGTTGCGAAAGTTTAAAAACAATATACTGTTTTTTTTTTCAGAAAACAATCAAAAGCAATATTTCAGCCAATTTCAATATTTCAACAATAGTATATGTAAACTCGGCTGGTATGAATCTATTTAACAGATACATACCAGCAGGGTTTACATATACTACGTATAGAGTTGGCACAAAACCTTGTCGCTCTTGTAGAAGTGTCATACTTTTGTCGCGGCACATCACTCTGTTGCCATAGAAAGTATGCACGTCATCTGCTTACGATTGACACAAAGAAACCGTGCGGAAAATCCAACTCTATACGTAGTATATGTAAACGCTTTGCATACCAGTTACAAGTTGGCGGATGCTAGATTCTCCTCGCTAGAGTCAGTTGAGGTCATGCCCTCTGACGTGCCATTGCGCTGCCGCTGGTCATCATACGAGATGTTAGGTTGTACTCGTTGAGTACGATAAGATTAGGTTCGTGAATCTCTACGCCTTCTACTCTGGCTAAAGTTTGGTACGTGGTAGAGGCTACTTGAGACAAACTGCCCGTACATCCGTATTCATCGCGCACAAGTTTGTCCTGGGAATCTAATCTACGGCCATCGACTCAGTGAGCAGGCTCATTACTAACTGAGCTACTATCTACTACTGTGAGGTCATTCATACGGTTAATCCGTTGATATCGACTAACAGAAAACATATTAATAACCTGTCGGAGTCAGTGGCTGTCAACCACACGATACACGATGTCACATTCACGGAAATTCTATTCATTCAAAACACAGATTCAAAAGTATTTTACAAAAGCAGTAAACTTCCAATTTATGTCAAGTGCTATGTGAGATTGAATTCAGTCTCAGTTTTGAAAGGATTTATGAAGATTGACAAGTTTCCTTTTCATTAGTACCAGTGGTCGCCCAGAGGTCGAAATTCGACCATATCTTTTTACATATCAAATTTATTTTTGTTGTAACCAGTGTTTTGTAAGATATCTTATTAGCAAATAAAAATTATATTTTATTTATTTTTATTTTTATGCATAAATATGTAAAAAATAGTATTTTGCGCTTCTTTTCAATATAAATTATACCATAGTGTATGTATAGTGTGGGAAATGTAATACTCCAATACTCCTTGTCAGCGCAATTTTCGTCGGTAAATAATAGGGGTGAAACGTTTTTGTTTAACGTACTTACGTTATAGTAGGTAATTTATTAACGGTGTTTTATCGTGATCATGTGAGTGAGCCAGTACCTGATATTTTGGTGCAGTTTTATGCAACGCGTTCACATCATCTTAAAAATAATTGTCGATAATTTGTAAAAATGTATAAATAATACAAACATTCTTTGTAATAAACAAGCACCCAATAATAAAATAACCGCTCCTAAACTTGCGCTTCATAGAGCTGGACAGACGTTTTTGGACTCACTCGCTGCGGTCGTAAGGTATCTCGCTCGTCACGTTGACGGGCAGTAGGCAGTAGGTACCGCCGCGCCGCTTACTTACCATTACGGGAACTTAGCACATAAAACATTATAAGATACCATCATAAAACGATACCCAAGTCACACGCCTAACCCTTCTCCCGGCAAAAGGTTTGGTCACACTGCAGGCAGCTACAAATCTTTTTTGAATAATTGGTTGTCTGTAAAGTCGGTTTGTCTACGGACGATAGTTTAACGTGACTACGTCATAACAAAACGTTGATTGATGCGGCGCAAGCGTACAATAAGCTTACTGGGACTATGAGCATAGCGGGACTTAACGGGACAATTTTTCGTGCATGCAGCCGGCGCTCATCAATTTATTAGGTGTTGTTACGTCAACAGTTGTAAATAAATTAAATATTGAAAGTAATCCTAAAAAAATAATAAAGATATTAACGTTATGAAATCTGGTACGTAGGTAGCCTGATAGAAAAAATGATAGAATAAGCTGAATTAAATGATGTATGATAGGGATAGGATAAGAAATTGTAAATAGGTGTCAGAGAATAACTAAAAGACACTAAAATGGAACGTCTTAAATTGTATATAGTAAACATGGTAGTAAAGAGTAGCTGCTAACTGTATCTTTCTCGTTCTAGTCCACTCGGCAGTCCAAAGTTTACTTAAACATTTCTTTCATTTCCGAGCGTCACGATGAGTTATCACAATCTGAGAAAAAAACGAAATTAGTTTTCACTACACAAATAGTCGGTGAAAGGGACTGCCAACAGAAGTGAAAACTCATAACTAGGAATTTTTATATTAAAAACCACTAAAGGTACGCAATACGTTACCTTAATAGGTACAGATATAGTGCTAATACCATCGATATAAACCAGGGGTCGGCAGCCATTTCGGTGTCATTTGCCACATGGTGAAATAAGTAGACAAAATTAGAAGTGCGGCCCGCACTTCTAAAAGTTTGTAATTGCAAGAGGTATGCTATGCTGTGGTCCTACTTACTTTGGTTGTTGACAACAAGCGATAGGTAAAAACGTCCGGCGTTCACCGCTTCCTGCAATCAACTAGAATGGAAAGAGTGAGCTCACTCTTGCCAATGGTGACATAATTTCGTGCGCCTGATGTTTGAGAGGGCAAAGGTGTGGTACTTCTCCAGGTGTAATCTGCCAAGAAGGTGCACTTGTGTCCGCTCTTGGCCGCCGCCCGCGCTCAGCGCGGCGCGGCCCGCCGGCGGAGGGCGCGCGGCCGCGTCACTTAAGGGCCGCGTTACAGGAGAACTCCATTACCTCGCGCTCGAACCTTCAGCGCTTTTTGCGCTTAGATTAATGCTCGTAAAACATTATTTTTACGACTTTTAAACCAAATATTTTCGACGGACACCCGTATTTCAGAATATATTTCACCCTGCATTCATTAAAATTAGCAAAGTAGTAGTACTCTTTGCTGAATTCACCTTGACAAAACACCTTTGCCAGCCGTTATTCTACCCCTAAACAAGAATAAAAAAACTAAGTTAGGGTATAAAGGGTATTGTTTCCAGATAAATTATACGGCAATAGGCAACTTTCTTGTTCAATGAAGGGTTCCGAATCTTTAACATCGGCATCGTCACAATGTTGCTAGCGTTTCGATTTTTTATCGGATACATTTCGGAAAATATGCAGGATTTACATGATTTAACCTCATGTTACCCAAATTCCTGTCTAATTGCACGCAGCTAAAAAAATCTTATTGGTTTCAAGTCGACAGTCAATCTATTTCATTTAGATAAGGTTAGATAAGCTTAATCCTAAACCAAATCGTCGCTTAATATCAAGCGAGATGCCGGTCAAGTATAAACCTATTATCGTCAAAATAATATTTGTAAATGTCCTGGTTAGTACAGTACTGGGCTTTGATTGTTCACGTCTGAGTGCTGGTTAGTACAGCGGTGCTGTGGTCAAGAGAGTTGTTAACTACCAAGCGCATGTTTCGTTCGTTCCTTCAGCCTGTGACTCTATCTATTAAAAATGTTCAATTAGCAACAAACTGGAACCTTGTATTTAAAATGAAAACTGGCTCTGACCTTTGTCATAGAACTAAACTTCATACAAAAACTGTAGCTTATAGACAGCCCGAGGATAAATTGCGGGTTTATTTACAACTAAACAATAGTCTGGAAAGGCTAAGTTAATCTGGGTTTGATTTCGGTGTTTGGACTAGCCAACGTCTAACTTTGTAAATAAATTTATTACTTATTTTCACAGAACAACGGTCAGTTTAGTAGCCTACACTACTCAGACACAATATAAACAATTTGGTCTGTGGAGCTACTCACCCTTTCATGGATAGGATAAACGTAAAACTCAATTAAAGGCAATGAAACAATGCATGTGTTTAAATAAAAAAAAGTTGGTGGACAGTTCTCACACAATACCATCTAGCTCCTAACTAAGCACATCTTATACTATGGGAGCCAGATAGCTGATATAATACTTGTTAAATAGCAAATAAATTTATACATAGAGACCCCCAAACACATAACAAATATACGCGTTCTATACCGCCGCGGTTGCGGGCCTGCAGCTTCTGTATAATGCAGATTTATATGTGAAAATTGAAAACACAACTCACGACGCGTTTTACGCACGCGCCGCGCGCGGCTCCTGAGCGGTCGCTGCCCACCCGTTTGCGGGCGACCATCTCGGCCGCGGCGGTTGCGAAACCACGAAAATCAACGATCTTGTGAGGTTTGAAATAAAAATCGTTGCATGAGTTCTGAGCCTAAAAGTTCTTTAGGAAATAGCCATTTTCTAAATTCTACGTAGAAAATGTCGCGGGCAGATACTAGTTATTTAATACACCTCACTACCAAGCAGGATTACATGTGCCTACGACAGATTGAATCACCCAAGTCTGTGAACCGTGGTAATAATGGGATCTTAGTCTAGTCGTCTAGGTATTTCACCTTGGAATCTACGAAGCAAGTTGTATTTTTGTATGGATTTTATTTAACCCTTGTCTGTCTTTTCAAAGTCATGTGCGTAATGCCGCTAACTTAAAAACGGTGAAGGAAAACATCGTGAGGCACCCGACATGTACCTAGACCCTTTCGAAGTCAGGTGTCATCCACCAACTCGCACTAGGCCAGCGTGGTGGATTATTTGAGAAAAGGCCGGAGTCCCAGCAGTGGGAACAGTTAGTGGGCTGTTGATTGATGATGAAATGTTTTAGTATAACCTATGGCAGTTGGTCTCAAGCACCTTGTACTACCTATCACACATTGTGCTACCGCCGAATTAGTATTTCACTAACTAAACCTTTCATTTGATACCATTATGCAGAAGTTGTAAAATCCGCCATTTTGCAGCGGCGGCCATCTTGATAAAATAAAGAGATCGGGAACAACGCGGGTGAAACCGCAGATCACAGCTAGTTTATAACATTATTAAGATGTCAGATAACTGAGGTGCATTCCTCTGTAATCCGGTCACGGTGGCAGGCTCCATCAGACGCGGGCTCCCCCGGCGCGGGCGGGAATCACCGCACGCGAGCCTCACGGGATTCCCGCTACTCTACCTCCTTCTAACTTACTGTACTAATGGTTTCAAAATTATCATACTACTAACTGCGATCCACAGTTTTACCCGCGCAATTACTTTTCCCAACTGATAAAAAATAGCATCTATGGTTATTTCAGGCTATGTTCTCACAGTGTTCTGAATTTCAAATCGATTATAACGTTTCAACATTATTACATTTCCACTTTCAAATTTATAATACAAGGCGTTCCCTGCGGCTTTGTATTTTTGCGGTTTTGCGATGCGAGAATGAATGCGAGAAACGAACATCCGCATATCTAAACATCCAAAATGATATCCTAACGTCCATGGACGTATAAAAAAGTCGGACGTAGCCTTGCTACAACAAAACTGTGTCACTATAATAGTTGGCCACATTCGCACGTGTGTGTTGTCAGGTTGACACTGATAGGCTGACACGCACACATATTATACACAAGCAGCGCGTGTAATGACACACTGATGTGTGCGTGTCAGCCTGTATGTGACAGCGCACACGTGCATATTATGTGGCCGACTTGATGGGCACAGTTTTTATTTTAGCGAGACTACATCCGACTTTTTATAAGTCCATGCTAACGTCCAAATATTTAAATTCATTATAATATTTAATTAACTCAAAGTTTACCGAAACGTCGAGCATTACAAAGATGGCAGCCACGTTGACGTATTAAAAAAATATTTAGATCGTGATTAACGTGATTTAATCGTGTAACGTTTCCAATATGAATTCAATTCATGAAAGCTCAAAAACTAAACAAGCTTGATTGGCTACACTGTATTCACACAATGTTGAGTTCACTATTTTATTTTTAGCTTTGTAATATTATTTTTATTTTACCCAAATGGATAATTTTTGTTAGAGTAAGTTTGCCCATCTACAGGTTTTTTACTGTCTAACATCAAACATTAAAGTGTACATGTTTAGACCATTCCAAATTGTAGGCACAATCTAATAATGGAGCTATCTAAAAACAACCTAAAAGGAGAATAAATGAAAGTCTCTCTACCTATATTTTTGAGTTGAAACGAAAAAATTCCAAACACGAACTGCACAATAAAAATCCCGCCATACTCACACAGCAAACCTGCCGAGCGTCAAAAGATCGAGTTCCATTGTTAACAGGTCCGCGCTGGCGAGTCGAAATAACTCCAGAAAGCTGTGAGAATTTTAACTCACTCGCTGCGATGATCATAAAACATTTTCACGGCGCTGCACCGGCGCAATCCGGATCAAACCGCCGGTGGCCGGCGCGAACTAGTTCCAACGGCGACGCGCCGAATGCTGGGGAACCTCGATAATACTTTTTTGAATTGAAAAATAGTGAAAGTTTATGAGGAAATTGAATTTCAAATTTATTTAGCGAATGTCTTGAAGGATTTTATTTTATTTAATATACTAGTGATTTGCTTCTACTTTACTAGGTACTAGTATTTTTATTATCATTTTGGACTGGTTGACATTACGTTAATGGTGCATTGTGTTGAAAACAGCGTATGTTTGATAACTTCCTTTATAGACCTGAAACAGAAAAATGTTAAGTATAATGTTTCAATAGTTATAAAAAAATAAAAGAAATTTTCACTGCAAAAAGTGTGGTTAAAAAGGTGATAAATAATTTGATAAATTGATACTTTACAGAGCTCAGGGTGAGCAGCGAGAGGTCCGCCCCGAGCGCGGTGCGCACGCCGGCGCCAACGTTCGCGTAACAGACCACGATGCAGTAGCTCCTCCGGTCCCGCAGTCGCAGGCTCGTCCACTCAAACTCAATGAGCGCCGTTTTTATTTCTTCAGCCTAAAAGTTCATAAAGTTTTCACTCGCTAAAGTAATATATTTTATATTACGAGTAATTTCTGACAGTAATTTTACCACTTGATAAATTAATAGTTTCAAATCCTACTCTTATTAATAATATAAACAGGAAAATTTGGAAGTTTTGATGTTTGTTGCTCTATCACGTTAGAATACAAATAGATTAGAGTCTGTAATAACATATAGACATGATACTTTTCATCAAATTATCGGAAACTATGCGGGGCGCTACTATTTATTTTATGACATTTTGACACAAAAACGCAATGAAAGAGGTTGATTACTTTGGCTGAGACGTTGATAAAAACACTACCAATTAATTATTCACAATTTGAACAAAAGAAACCTAAGTCAAAATTAGTTTATCGGGAACTATGATGCCATAGACAGAGCGACGTCAAATCTACAACCTCTCGTCATCGTCACGTCGGGGTTTAAAAATCCGGTAGTTCGCGTTTGCGTTGTTTTCAGGGGGATAAAAAGAAATAGGGAGTTTATATACTATTCCAGAGTCCATACTATAATCTGTGTTCCAAATTACAACCTATTGACGTTCCTATTCCCGATTAACGTTTTAACAAACATTAAAACGAATAAACTTTTGCATTTATAATATAAATAATATCGTGAATCTAAATCGTGATTAAGCCGTGTACATTATAAACATTATGTGTTCAAATCGCGAAAGCTTAAAAACAAATATATAAGATGTTTGAGAAAACCTTTGAAATACGGAAGTGAATACAAATGAACAAAACAAATTGATACAACAATAACAATGTATTTGAAATACCCTCGTCGTCGTGATCTCCATCAAACGATTCGGTTGTGTGAATAAAAACATAAACGGTTCGCCCATTAGCGTTTTTATCCGTCCCTAATGACGTAACTCTTCTCCTTGATAATTGGAGCTTTTGATAAAATTCTCGTCAAGTAATTATTACAGGGAAACTGGTAATACTTCATACAAATCATTCACGACGAGATCAGTTCGTAGTGGTAAGACTATTTGATGAGTCTGCCTTGGGAAGTACTTTTTGAGAGTTTTTCTACCGCCAAGCAATAATATGGAAACATTTCTGAGTTCTAGCTTGAACGGCAATGTTCATTTAGATATTACAAGACAAAGAAACAAATCATATAGATATTACATTATTTTCGAGTGAAGCAAAGTGTATGTAGTGATTTGGGCTTTTTTGTGGGAGAAATGCAATACGTATTGTCCGCTGTGCAGGGATATAGCGGGCTTTGCCGGGTTCGACACCACAAAGCGTTGGTAGGTACCGACTAACAACCCCACTGATTTCTCCAGCCGTGGCTTGGTGGCAAAGTCATTATACCACTATTGCTTTCAACCGTGACTCTGCCACTACCATCGCCCTTGCGGCAACTTTGCATTACTGCTCAAAGGGGACAGGAGTACAAGTACATAAAAGCTGCCCCAGCCAGGATTAGCCATCACACAACATACAAGATGCCACCAATTTTAGTGGTTATTTAATGCCCAGGGTTGCACCACGTGGTGGTTCCCGAGCCTCGCGCTCCCGGGAATAAAGTGATTATTATACAAGTCGAAGCGAGTCTTCATAACGCATCTCAATATCAAGGATCAATATGTATGACCGTAACATGTTTTTATAATGGTTTTGTAGAATTTTGTTGATTCTAGACTAAGTATCTTTGAACTTATTTAATGGTGGACGCCATGTGGTCACCCTGGGCATCACACAACAACTGGCTTTGGTGGTATCTCCTGGTGTGACGGCCCATACCCCATGTCCTCCTAGCTGTCTCCAGTATGTTTTAGTTATACCGACGTACAACTTATTATATCATTTAATCAGGGAATAAATAACTTGTGTCTATCTTACTTTTGTTTTGATCTTCTCACCCAACACATTGTAAGCGGAAAGTTCTACAAACCCCTGGAACACTACCATGGCAAGTTTCCAATTTATTTTCTGGAACAGAATTATTGATAGCTTTACATTTCTTAGGTACGAGTATTATTCCATTTCATGGCTCCAAAGTAGACTAAAATAAAGAGGTCTGGACATAAATATTGCCCTTATTTCATTTCGCTTCTAATTAAAGAGAGAGCAAAAACAAAACTAACTGTTTCAGTTATTTGGCAGAAAGGCTTAAACAAAATTAGAAGAAGCTAACGAAATTCTAAAAAGCTATTGAGAAATGGTATTGATTATTTACCTCAGTACTAACTAGAAGAAAAACGCATGTGAAACTCAGTATACCGAGTATTGGAACCAACAGCGGCCATTTGTACATCTTATTGAGAGTTTTTAAGTATCTGTAATACAGAGTTTATTTTATTTATAATGACAGATTTGGACTTGAGCATTATCTCACTTGATGTTAAGCGATGTGATCTACGATGGACTGATACTTAATGGCGTGTATACTGCTACCTTGATTTATAAAAACTAAGATTGTAGCCATTGAGAAAAAATAATTGTAAAACAAACAGACATTTTAACAAAATATTAATAGGAGTATGTAAAGTTCATTTCAAAAATAAATTTCTTACGTACTGTATTATCTTCACGTGTAGAATGTAGAAAGTCCTCAACGCTTCATTCAGTCGATCTGCGTACAGCGTACCACCGTCTTCCTCCACTCGCAGCACCCTGACAGCGCAGTCGCACGCCTCGCAGAAGAAACATGTTAGAAACACGAACCACATATTCACTATCAGAACACCTATGGACACCATGACGAAGAATAATGTGTGTAAATATAGACCTATTTCAAAGGTCGGTGACGTCATCGGCATAAGAATAGACGTAGAAGGCGAAAGAGTAACCCTTCTGCCATTTATGTAGTGCCAAAAAACAGGAAATAGGTACTGCAACGTTGGGATCACAAGTACGACGTATATCGCTTTCACTATATTCCGAAACAGTTTCATCAGAAACACGCTCCGTTCTGGCGAAACATCTTCTATCATGCAGAACATGGACTCTTTAGCCATGACGTATACTTCAGAAAAGGTTTCACGATTGTAAATGAAAAATAGTACTTGTAAAACAAACTGAAAGATAATAATTAAAGTGAAAATTGCATCAGCGAACAAACTAAAGTCTGTAGTAGAGTGCATAAAGTCTATAGTCCCGAAGAAGGCATACAGCACAAGAACAAGCATGCAGATCAGTTTTGCAGCGTTATTTCGCCAAGACCATTCTGGGATCAAAACTTGAAATGCGAATATGTGTTGCAGGAACAGTATTGGTGATAGTATTCTATCTAGCTCGTGGCGCTCCCCGGCCGTTCGGGCGTGGGTGGAAAAACCTCCGGATATTAACTTCATTCTTGCGAATGGTTTTACGTTTGCAACAGCAATGCCGTCATAACTGAAGCTACAAAAAGAGTGTACAATCACGGACACAAGCTTGTTTTAAAACTCACATTGGAACTACTGATCTCACTCTTGAGCCCCAAGATACAAGCTTTGCCTAGTTTGGAGTTCATATATAAACAGGTAGCATATATACATGGTAAAACATGTATTCTGGTAAATTAATATTTTTTATTTTCACGAAAAGAAATGGCTGCCGACGTATATCTAGGTTAAGACGGTATATCCAAGTTAAATTCAATTTTGGCTTTGTGATTTCATCACAAACGGGAAAATGTATGTTTCGATTAGTCGAATGAGTGTCTTGATCGAAATTTTTTACAGTTTTTTGGCGTGAGAGTTTATTTACTAAATATTTGTAATTTATTGGTTTATATATAAATGAGTATTAAATTTCTATGCATATCTAACGAGCCGAAAACCATGGAAATGAAATATCTTTTAAAGTAAAATTTTATTCATTTATAAATTGTGTAGCGACTCCAGATAAACAATACTGAGCTTAAAATGTATTTTAATTGTGAAACCGTGTTATTCTATTGAAATCCCGCAGTTGTCTAATCGGGAGAACATCCACTTCACAATCGCGAGGTCATAGGTTCGAACTCCGCCGTCACCTTCGAGCATTTTTCCAAGTGCAAAAGTTTGTCATAACTGGCGTTAACTGTGAAAAAAACTGTCCTGCGAATACCAGCGTATTCCAAAAAAGATATATTTATTTTGAGGATATACTTACGTCACTCACCGACCTGTATTTGGTCAGAAAGATGTTATTGTGATATAAACTATCCTTGTGAGAGAAAGTCTAGAGTCCCAGCAGTGGAAACAAAAAGTGGGAAACACATTTTATGCCATTTTAATAGGTAGGTATTATAGTAGTGAATTCTAATTTAGATTGTTTTTAACCCCCGACCAAAAAAGGGGTGTTATAAGTTTGACGTCGATGTCTGTCTGTCTGTCTGTCTGTCTGTCTGTGTGTGTGTCTGTCTGTGGCACCCTAGAGCTCAAACGGATGAGCCGATTTCGATGCGGTTTTTTTTATTTGAAGGTTAATATCCGTGCGGATGTTCTTAGCTTGGTTAATATCGGTTCAAAATGGCCGCCTCCACAAAATGGCGGACAAAATATTTCTTCACAACCTACCTCAATATAGGTATCAAATGAAAGGGCTTGACTAGTAGAATACTATACATTATAACAAATTTCAAATCCAAGATGGCCGCCACCACAAAATGGCTGATTACATTATTTTTTTCACTACTACCTCAATATGGGTATCAAACGAAAGGTCTTAACTAGTAGAATACTTTGCACTATGACAAATTTCAAATCCAAGATGGAAAAACAAATTGGCGAAATACATTTCTTTTTCACAACTACCTCGATATGGGTATGAAATGAAAGGGATTGACTAGTAAAATGTTATAAAGATAACAAATCTGAGGTAGTCGAGGGTTAATCAAAATTTTTAATTTTGTTCTTGTATTTAAAACAAATCTCGGTACAATCATATTAATAACATCAAATAATAGAAGTTATATCCCCGAGCATACGGTTGATAATAGTACGCCATTATCCAATTGCTCCAATTAATCTTCCGACGCCTTTCTGTCGTAACGCATCGCGCCATGCAATTTCAAACTACCCGCGGTTTTATCAAATTACACTCCTCTATACTGCAAGCAATTATGAACCTTATTATTGCAGTATTTAATGTTATTGCTTAGAACTTAGGTTATAACGTGCTGAAAATATGAAATACTCTGTGAAACTTCATGCAGATATTATTAATGCAAAATGATTGCATTGAGTGAATTAAATAGTCGATAACCCCCCTGGTACCTTCTATGGTGTTGTACTTAGCGTAAAAAATGAAACAACATTTTCTTCATTTAAATCTAAACTTAAATCATTTTTAACAAAAAACAGTTTTTATTCCGTAAAAGAATATTTTAACAATAGTACTTAATTTATAATTTGTTTCTTTTTTTTTGCATAATAAACGTTCATAGATATTTGAATGAAAGGTGTCATAACATCTCATATTATTAACATTAATGTTATTATTATATAAATATATATACCTATGTTATATTATTATACATGTTATAGATAAATGTATAAGTCACTCCAATAATTACTTGTATTTTATTAGTCATAGTGTTTTAATGTACAAAGCTCTCTTGTAGTTTCATTATGCTTATGCTCATTAACATACTTACTGTATGCTTTTGTAACATTTGCAATGCTCCGTAAAGGGCGACTAAGTTGTAAGATACCGATTGTTATTGTAAGATACCGATTGTTATTGTAAGACCATAATGTACACTTAGTGCCAAATAAAGTTTTGAATTTGAATTTGAACTTCTACTCCTAAATTTACAAATCTTATAAATTTTACAGTTTGGATGTCTGTTGCTCGATCACGACGGAACGGCTAAACAGATCGGGTTGAAATTTATAACACAGATTGGATTATGGTCAGGAATTTAGTACACAAGCTATTTTTTACTGGGGGAAAATATTAGAATCCAGTCCAGTCCAGAACAGTCGGGTAAAATCTCGCGGCGCTGCTAGAAATATTATATTTTTATTCCCTCTAATAGGTTGGCGCCAGCGCTCCATCGCAGACTGCATCATCTCTTGAGAGGATATGACAGTTAGCCAATCTATTATTATTGAAAATTAAGAAAAAAATCCATTGGCTTATGAGCATAAACCACAAACATTTTGTAAGTAAGCGTAAAATAAGGGCTTACTGGCTACTCATTCACAACTTTGGATTAATAATAAATGTGTGAAGTTCCACTGAATTATTTTATGCTGCATAAAAACAATTTCAAAATGCTTCAAAGAATTAATCACTATACGAAATTAATTACTCACCGTCTCGCAATACATTAAATCTTCATTGTGATAAGTTCAGTAAATCCTATTGATCATTCAACCATCCTAATTAATTACAATAATAGTTAGAACCAGGCGGAGACAAAGCTAGTTGGGTATTATCGCAGTCTCTAGTGAATCAACGGCAATTCCACTAATTAGTCTGGCAACTTGAAAACGGTGCTGTAATAATTTTCATTGTCAATAAAAGCGCTATTAAATCTGTAATTTACGCGTGAAAGGCGCAGCTCTGACGCCTTTGTGTGATTATACGCGAGTACCTGGCCCGTACCACAAGCTCATAGAAGTGGAACTGCAAGACCTTGGATTCTACATGAAACTACATACTTGTCAAAGTCCATAACAGCATCCTGCTGAAGCACAAGACGTTGGAGTAATTGTGCTCACCAAACATATCACACTAACATAGCTCAACTGGATAGAAGCCAGAAATTAATAGACGATGAATCAGATGACATATAATATGATACAACCGATTAAATGTAAAACATGAAAAAAGAAGAAGAAGAAGAAGACTTTATCAGCTGGCTATTATTATATTATTATCATTGTATAAATTCAGACCAATGGAAACTGTGCTGCCAGACATATTGCATGCCTCAAGAAGAAGAGGCCAGTTTGTATGGGTCAATTATTAAAATGTTTTGTATCACCTTATCTTACCTGCAAACCGCAATACAGATTTTTGTATTTGTATTTTGTATTTGAAAACGTAAAACAAAATGTATCTGACTTTCACTATGTTTGATGTACTTAAAGAAAGTAACAGTTCGTCAAATAGTTTAAGATTTTGTATGATATCAAGTTTTCGAGTTTTCTGGCAGCTTTCTGCTATTGAGTAGGTATATGCAAGGTTTGACGTCTCAAATTTTGAGCAAATTCATATTGTTTGTAGCATGTAACGTAGCAAAGAAAATAAATTGGCACGGCAAGTTTATTTTTTGAAATGAATATTTTTTTATTTCTGCAACAAATTTGACTTAGTT
Source organism: Ectropis grisescens (assembly GCA_017562165.1). Classification (NCBI taxonomy): domain Eukaryota; kingdom Metazoa; phylum Arthropoda; class Insecta; order Lepidoptera; family Geometridae; genus Ectropis; species Ectropis grisescens. The sequence goes on from CM029775.1 coordinate 29,178,799, forward strand.
ATAGTATTGGCAAATTTAACTTCTAAAAATTTGGGCATTTTTGTTTGAAAGTACTTAGTAGCATCTTGCGGATTTACTCGCATAGTTCCCTGTTATTACTCCTGATAAAAGTAACATATCCGTTACTCATAATATTATCTACCTATGTACCAAATTTTATCCAAACTCCAAATATAATTTTTACTTATAAGAACCTACAAACGTCGATATACACAAACTTCTGCATTTATTATATTACTATTATACTAGGGTATATCTACGTAGTCGCATTACCGGTTATAAGTACCGTTTTTAGGATAACGTAAAATAGTAGGGTAATGGTGTCATAATATGACACCATTACCCTAGAAATTACTATTTTACGTCGGATTTAGAGATTTGCAGGTTGGATCTATCGGTCACTGACTCAGGAAGAGTGCTCAACATTTTTGCATTGCATATGGCAAATGTGAACTCAAAGCGCTTTGTTACGCGCAGGTTATGCGGCACTTCAACCAATATTTTTGTTTGACAAGCAGGTGTTTTCAAAATTAATAAATGAATAGACAAATACAAATGTCAAATAATGTTCGTACTGAGACATATTAGCCTAATTTACCTGACAAAATTAAACATACTTGACACCTTTGGGCAAATTGAGAACTATTTTTGAAAGGGATGTGTAAACAGTCGACAAATTCAATTTCATTCTTGTGCTGGAACCGCAAATCTTATCGCAATGAATTTGATTCAGAGTACTTAGCTATGCTCAAAATTCTGTACGTAAATAGAACAGTTTATCGAGAAAATATCTCGTGGTACGGGCTCTGGCCGGCGTTAACGTAAATCTGTGCTATAACTACGACAAACTATATCTGTACAACAAATCCAAGAAAGTATTTGGAAAAAATTATAAAAGCATGTGAATTTCTAAAGCTCCAAAATTTTCAAAATATACTTCTATCGGAAAGATCTAAATATTTGTTTTCCTACGGGAAACACACTTCGTGTTTCATCTGGCGGAATATTTTTGTAGTATTAATGGATTTGGATTTAACTCAACCTGATTGATATCGATCTTGTAAAATTGACACTCTCTAGAATGAGTAGTACGAGTAGTAGAAAATTGCTAGCATAACGGTTTTTTATCGGATACACTTCGGAGAGTGTGCGACTAATATGTGCGATCTAATGCCGCCTTGCCCTTTTTTCTATCGGAATGTTCGTAGCTCGAAAAAGCGACATCGTTTCATGGTTGATGTTCCAAAGACACAAACGAAGAGATTTGACTCTACTTTTGTGATAAGAACGTCAAGGCCTGAGAGGGTTTTTCCCGATAGTTACAATCTGTGTCTTCAAATCGAGAGTGAATCGGTTTCTTCTAGGTAAACACGCTCCATCCTAGACCGCATCATCGTTTAACATCAGGCGAGATGGCGGTCAAGTGTAAACCTATAAAAGTTTTAAAAAAATAGTAGGACTCTTTACAGAGTCCGCTTGGGGTGTACCACTCCTTTGCCAGTTATTCTACCGTCAATCAGTAATGAGCAAACATTACTATATTCGGGTTTGCATTACAGGCATAGAGCAGAGTTAGCATGGAGTTAAAAAAAAAGATTCTCTGAGTGACGAGCACAGCGCAGTGCTAGGTTGTAATGTGAACTCTATGTTGCTTACCATCAGGCAAACGTCTTGGTCGTCTTGCTTTTTAAAAATAAACGAAATCTTTTTAAAATTTGCTACGAAGGTACATCACAATCCCACATTCTCCTTTTAGCGAGAGAAAACAAAAAGCCACTACTAGTGTTATTAAAAAAAAGACTAAAGATTTAGACTGTTTTATTTCTTTAATCTATGTAGATGAGAGCAACGCCACAATGTTTCGATGTTTTCGTGATCTCCTCAGCGAAAACCACAAAACTCTATTTCGTAGCGCCTATTATTAAGGTCACAGCCGATTTTTAACCATAAAGCCTGAAATGGAACGAGTTTATTTCACTATAAATAGAGCATAAACGTGGTTCAGTAAGTAAATAAAAGCTCGAGTTCGCGTGAGACTTAATTTTTATTACATTAGGTTTATAGTACCGTTAAATATGAACGGGCAAGTATTATCGGCGTAGTTAAAAAATGAAAGTTGAGTTTAAACCCGACTGGTTAGGAGAAGAGGGTAACATTTATAATTAATTAAGTTATCAACTCCGCTCGCTCGACTATTGTTTTTGAATTTGCCATGTTCTAGGAGCATGTTAATTTTCTCGCGATGATTTCTGTCGCCGTTCCTTTTTAAATTAGCGGCTTTAGGCACGTGACTTCGAAGAAGCAGTGGTGCGCGTAGGATTCGAACCAGTATATTGATTCATTCTACTTCTACCGAAACTCACTTCTTGACATGAAGAAAAAAATTAAGGATGTATTTTATTTTACCAAGGATTTAAATGTACTTCAAAAATATTATTTTAGCAAACAAGTTAGTGTCCGTTTCATATTGATTTCATTTCAATACAATCCATTGTTTAGACAGATAATACTCGTACATAGATCTTGTATAAGATGTTGGTATTTTCCATTTCAATTACGTATCTCATATTTTGGTGAACAAATCGCCGAGACACGATACGTCATTCGATTTCTGAGAATTTCTGAAATCCATTATCCTTAATTTAATGTTTATTCTCTCGAATTCTTGAAACTTTCATATCTTTTTCCACGAAGTCAGACAAATAGACCTATCAAAAAATTAGACGAGAGATATTTTATATACTTGATGATGGGAGACAGTCATGGTGCGTGGGTGCTTTGGTTTTAGAAGTAAAATTATAATATTAAATAACTTAATTTGGTCAAAAATTCCTAATTTAGAATTTGGGAGGGACCTTTATGGAGTTGCGCACCGACATGCTAATATAGCGGTGTAGCGTCTGAGCGGTGGCAAATCTGGGTGTTAGACGCTTTTCGGCAGCTATACAGGTGACGTATTGTGCAACATAAGCGTTGATCAATACTTAAATTTTAAGTTGTAAGTTTCGCGGAACGGTTTCATATTCTTCTACAAACCTGCCCCGGCCTTCTCGCCTCTGGGCACATATCGGGGAAACGCTCCGGCACTGGCGCACTTAAATCCAAGGCATGCCCTGACTATTTCGTCAACCAACCATTAAGCTCGTGCCAGACCCGCTCACTTCAGAGCGGCGCACAGTTATACCGACACTCGTTCTCTGCCTCTGCAGCCCCATCGCATCTGTCATCACACAGTGAACACCGCCTGCCTGCAATAGTTGACGTTGTCGCCGTTGCCTTGTTGACGAAAGCCTTGGCAAACGGGCCCATCTTGGGTCCGAAGACCCATGGTCAACGCCTGAGTGTTGTTTTACACGAACCTCAACACATAGTGTTGTAAGAGCGAGAAACGCACACTGGCATTCACTAAAAACATTTATGTGCGCTAGGATGAGCGATCACTCCAAAGGAACCCACCTAAGATTGGGAAGGTGTCAGCTGAACCTCAGGATACTTAAAAAAGTAAATAAGTAAATACTGATCTCGACTTACAGTGACTTCTATCATAGTATGAACTTTGTTTAGTTTGGGGTTAACTAGGGCTGTGAGAAAAACGGTCGACAAATTTTAAAAGTCGACTTTACCTTATTTTCGCTTCTTACTTCATATATCCCCATCTTTTGTGCAGACTATATCCTAGCCGCAGTAAGGAGTATTTCATATGACCACAGGATTAAAACATTATTTCCACCCGTTTTAATGGTTCTTAAATTGCGCGTTCTTCATTCAAACGGGAATAAACATAAGCTCCGCCGTAGCAGTAAACTGTAATGACCATCGCTTAGGTCCGCTTTACAGCCCCTACACACTAAATGAACTCTCTGATTAAAAGTATTAAAACGGATTACTCGCTTTATGACGTAATAAAGCATAAAAGCAAACTGACCACAGGTTTAAAAGGCTTCGAGTAATGAAGCCGATGTTTGTGTGAACGTGCCTTTACAGTTAGTTGGCTGGACTTCCAATGTGACGTGACTAGCTGTTCTAGTTCATGAGAGGTCTTAAAGTCAAAGTCAAAGTCAAAGTACTTTATTCATAAATGTACAATTTACACGTCAATTAATAAAAACTAAAAACAAAAGAAAGAGCATACAAATTGTATACATTTTCAAAGTTTGAAATTACTACTTTGTTGTATTATAATTAATATTGTACAGAAAACTGTCAAGCATTATACGAGAATAATATGGTTTTAATACAATTGTACTGACCCATGTCAAATTTATTTCTTTACACTTTTATGGGAACTTTGCCATCACTCTCTAAAAATTCGCTGTAACTATAAAAAGCTTAATCGATAAGCCAGCACTTTAATTTGTTTTTGAAGCTGCCAAAACTTGGGGCCGATATAACTATATTCGGAAGAGTGTTATAAACTTCCAGTCCCATGATGTGAGTCAACTTCTGTGACCTCGTGAAAGAGTGTGGTATAACATCCAACTTGTCGGCATTGCGTATGTTACGAGAATGTCTCTCTCCTCGCGTGTTGTACGATTCTAGATTATTTCTGACATAGACAGCCAGTTGGCATATCAAGATAGCAGGTAACGTAAGTATACCAAGCTCCTTGAAATATGGTCTGACGGATGTACATTGCGATACACCAACAATGGCACGTACGGCACGTTTTTGGGCGCGGAATGCACGCATCTTACATTTTTGCAGAACATGTACGACGACACTAAAGAATTACTTTTTTTTTTATAGAGTGACAAGACTGCAGCCGCAAGACGTCCACTGCTGAACATAGGCCTCCCCCTAGATTTCCACAACGAACGGTCCTGCGCTACTTGCAACCAGCGGTTTCCAGCGACCTTTGTGAGGTCATCTGTCCATCTAGTGGGAGGCCGTCCAACACTGCGTCTTCCGGTTCGTGGTCGCCACTCGAGAACCTTTCTTCCCCATCGGTTGTCAGTTCTGCGAGCGATGTGGCCTGCCCATTGCCACTTCAGCTTGCTTACTCTTTGAGTTATGTCGGCCACTTTCGTTCTTTTGGGAATATCCTCATTATGAATTCTGTCGCGCAAAGAGTCTCCGAGCATAGCTCTCTCCATAGCTCGCTGTGTAACTTTGAGCTTCGTTATGAGGCCCACAGTAAAGGACCACGTCTCAGTTCCATAAGAGACATCACTGGCAACACGCACTGGTTAAAGACTTTCGTCTTTAGGCATTTGCCAACATGCCTGCCCATAAAAACACAATGACACTAAACTATTGGAATATGAATAGTCCAAATCACTGCACTACACTGCGCCCATCATTCAGAGATATATTAAAATATCTCATCTCTATGCTCCGTAATTTCATTGGAAACATTGCCCTTCAAACTAGATCACAGTAATGTTGCGCTTTACTGCTCGGCGGTAGAATTACTGACAAAGATGTGCTTGAATGGCTTACTCAAATAGACTCTGCAACGAGTCTTATTGCAATGAATTTTACAAACATATATTTATATATACCTACGTTGGGTCAAATGAAGGCCAGCCAGCATTTTGGCGTCAAAAGAGATGAGCTCGTGACCTCTAAGAGTCCAATGTCTGACGGTAAAATATGCAATTATTAGCATTATGACTGTTGCAACATTGACACTAGAGACTACCGATGGAACTGAAAGCTTATAACTCAACATTTAAGTACTAAACAATAGTCATGTTGCAAAATAGATTCAAAATATACTAAATTCAATTGTAGTGGTAGGACTCTTGGCAGAGTCCGTCTAGGGAAGTACCATAGCTTTGCCAGTTATTCTACCGCCAAGCTAATGTAATGTAATGTTCAAATATAACTGTGTTCCGGTTTGAACGACAATGTTTCCAGAGAAATTACAGGGCTAAGAGATCAGAGAGGGCTTAGTATCTTAGATCTCTGGGTGACGAGCACAGCGCAGTGCTAGGAAATTATTTGGACTCTTCATATTCTAATTCCTGCGTGTCACTGTGCTGTTATGTAGCAGGCGTGTTGTTTACCGGCAGGCACATGTTCTGCTCGTTTCGTCCCTCAATTTACTCAATCTAATTAATTATACTAAAAAAACAGTGTTTTCCAGAGAAATTACAGGGATTAGAGATAATGTAACATCTTAGATCCCTGAGTGATGAGCGCAGTGAAGTGCTAGGTAATGATTTGGACTCTTCATGTTCCAATAAAAATCTAGGGGGGACGCCTATGTTCAGCAGTGGACGTCTTGCGGCTGATGATGATGATGATGTTCTAATAGCTGCATGCTACTATGCTGTTATGTGGCAGGCATGTTGCTTACCATCAGGCATGTTGCTTACCATCAGGCACATTTCCTGCTCGTCATGTAATTCTTTTTTTTTTTAATTACAGATATTACGCGTGTCAGTGACGCGACCTCTCACCCATCCAAAAAGGTTCTAATGTGCACTTACGCTGCTCCACCGCCGCTCCGGCGCTATGCCACACTACCACATTAGCATAAAATATCAGTGATGACATCATAAGATTTCACCCAAACCAAAAATATGCTACAGAAGTATTTGCTTAAAAAATCTGCTCAATGAAGTAGCAAAATATCTATACAAAGCTCCATACAACAAACAAACATTCATAAATTACCTGAGGCTTAATTAATTCTCATATTTGGAGGGAAGAGTTAGCGCGAGTTGTGACGACGCGCTGGGGACGGAAGTTGCTCGATACTCACAGCCAGGTCCCTCTTCTCCACCGGGCACACTGGGCACGTGCTCAGGGCCCTGCCACGGTTCGGGGCCCCTAGTCCCTTTTTCATTAGCAAATGATAACCAATAGGTACTTTACTCTCGCCTGAAGATTAAGCTTACTGTATAGAAATAAAAACAGCTTTAAAATTGCATATTATCTACGAGTACATCCTTTGTCTATTTTTTTTTACTTTTGTAGTTTCACACTTGACCGCCGTTTGCCGTTGCTTGCCTGATTTTCAGCGACGATGTGGTCTAAGATTGAGCGTGTTTACCTAAAAGAAACCGATTCACTCTGCATTTGAAGACACCAAGATGGTAACTATCCGGAAAACCACACTCAGACAACGCATTCCACAGCCTCGTTCTTATCACAAAAGTTGAGTCAAACCTCTTCGTTCGTGTCTTCGGAACATCAATCATGAATGGATGCCACTTTTTCAAGCAACGAGCAGTCCCATAGAAAAAAAAATGCTAAGCATCTAAACAAAGTATTGCGTTATTTTGATCATGGGGCCCATTATTAGGAGCCCAGTGCGCCCTGGGCCTCTAATAGGTGGCAGACGGCCCTGCTCATTGCTGTTTCCCGGCGCGTTCGTTGCAGGTGTGGGGTTTGCAGTTTGAATAGCGAATGTGGAATTAAATTATTAGACCAATATTTTAAATTTGGAACTTTGTATGTTTGCTGAATCACGGCGAGAGATTGTTGGGGTTTATTTTTGCTAATATATGTATTTGTGTATGTAGATTGATTTTAGCTAATGCTTTTGATTGTATTCCCTGTAGATGCTCTGCAATACTAATAGCGCCCCACAGTTTTGCCCGCGCGATTTCCGTTCCCGGGATAAAAATGTTCCATTCCAGACTAAACGTATTGTGTTCCGAATTTCAATCCAATTCGTTCAGAATTTCCGACGTAATTGCGCAACAAACATCCAAATATCTAAATAAAAACAAACATTACTTGAACTAAAACAAAATAAAATAGTAATTTGCGATCTTATCGCTAAAGTGACTTCGTTCGGCCAACCGTAGGCGTAACCGTAGGTTTGGCGTGTAAATTGGTTTTACCAATAAATATGAATATCAATGAGAGATTTGAGAATAGGTATAAATATGTGTGAGGTAGTCCATATTCGTATGTAAATTTGTCACCTGGAGTTCTTACAGGCTTGAACAAATAATCAATCATCAAAAATCTACACTTTTTGGTTCGTGACAATGAAATGCGTCGTTTTAATGGGGTTTTCAAATTTAATCCTACAACACCAGTGATCAAATAAGTATGAGAATAGATCTCCCAAAAATGTAGTAGCAAATAATATTACTCATTAATACACCAACTCATACACACTAACAAACCCAGAAAAGTTCTACATTTGACAAAAAAATTCACAACCAATTTTAATTTTATGGAATCATGAAGATTAATATAACGCACTGGACATTGTCGTAGTGTACACCTAAAAACTTTGAATGTTTAGATATAGCTATGGGTGTTTGTTTCTCAATTACGTTGAAGGAGCTCATCGGATTCGAAGATACCGCGCACGAGGTTGTTTTTATCCCGACAAATGCCGATTTCCTTAAAGAATAGTCATTTGAAAATTTAAATTCGTGAGGACACACTAGTACAAAAACAAAATTAAAATTTTGACTAACCCCCGACTACCTAAGATTTGTTATCTGTACAACATTCTACTAGTCAAGCCCTTTCATTTGATACCCATATTAAGGGAGCTGTGAAAAAAGAAATGTAATTCGCCATTTTGTGATATCGGCCATCTTGGATTTGTAATTTGTCATAGTGAAAAGTATTCTACTAATCAAGCCCTTTCGTTTGACACCCATATTGAGGTAGTAGTGAAAAAAAAATATAATCGCCATTTTGTGGTGGCGGCCATCTTGGATTTGAATTTTTTATAGCGTATAGTACTCTACTAGTTAAGCCCTTTTATTTGATACCCATATTGAGGTAGGTTGTGAAGAAATATCTTATCCGCCATTTTGTGGAGGCGGCCATTTTGAATCGATATTAACCAAACATAGCTAAGAACACCCGCACGGTAATTAACTTTCAAATAAAAAAAACCGCATTGAAATCGGCCCATCCGTTTGAGCCCTACGGTGCCACAGACAGACACACGTGTGTGTGTGTGTGTGTCCAGACAGACAGACAGACAGACAGATAGACAGACAGACAGACAGACATCAACGTCAAACTTATAACACCCCTTTTTTTGGTCGGGGGTTAAAAAGCATAAAGATTTTAAATTGCAATGTGAAAGATAAACCGCACGGAGTCCCGACTGTTATTGGAATTAAATAACTTAGAGTGTCAGATATAAGGTGGAGCTACGAGGAGCCGTTCCTAGGGACAGTAAATACTCGGTAAAGTCGGAATGGAGCGCTGTTCGCTCGTATTCGACGCATTCGACGTTTCTCATTCCCACGGACACATCGAGTCCATCGCCATAGCTACTTGGGTGACTCAAACTCAGATTCTTTGAAGCCGAAAATTATAACCAGTCTAAAGATAACTTAACCGTTAAATAAGTAACGGTTAACGCTAAGTAAAGCAACGTCTTTAACCTTCATCAAAAAAAGTTTGTGTATTAATGTACGCATGCAAAAAGTTAATACTTCTTATCTTGATAAAATTTATTTTTATTTTTTTTATTACACCCATATGTAGCGTAGGTAGGTACATACCTACGTAAAAATGTCTTAACGCAATAATTGAACTCTAGTATTTTACATTGAATTGTATTAAACTTTACTTACATTTACTTTATTTATCTTTTTACAAAATACGAGTATCGTGTACATTTTATTTGTATAATATTTTACTTAGTTGTAAAAACTATTATTTCTTTTATTTCAAGTTATATTATCTCTTAATCAGTCAACGTTATCAAAGTTCCTTTGTAGAGCGCACCGAAAGCTCTCCCGATCTCATCGTGTCTTGAAAAATACAACCCGGGCTTCAAGGCTGTAGTGAACATTTTAATAATGTTTACAGGCTAGCTCTGTCTTAATGCACAACATCACTTTTCATCAGACGAGTTATGGGGAAGGCCTGGTCCGTCAACACAAATAAACTATTTCAAATCTTAAATACGTTACGACATGATTCAACAATAAACATTCAAACATTGATATATATAACAATAATATAATTAGTATTTAAGATTCCCACACTTTATAAAAGCTAAATGCTAATTAATAAGTCCAAACGTTCAAATATTAGGATTAATTTTTGTATTGAACTCTTGGTAGGTTATTTCAGTGTAAGTGTGTGAGTGCCAATGTTTCTTAGAATAACAAAAAAACAAAGTAATAACAATTATATAAAAGTGTATAATGTTAACCTGCAGATAAATAATCCTGTAATGCTAACCCAGATTGAAACTTGGCGGTAGAATAACTGGGAAAAGAATCACTCTCCCAGGCGAGGCCTACAAGAAGTCCTATTATCGTACAAACATTCTAAGACTAGTTGATCTAGTACTTATCTAAACTAAAATTAAGCCCAGTACAAACCAAATTTAAAGTATAATCTCTGCAAAGTCTGTCAAAGTCACTGTATAACTCCGTACAGAAGAGTAAAGCGGCGACGGCGAAGCAAAAAATAACTTACCGACAGGAGGCAGTAAATTAACTCCTCTTTTATGCGGAAATACATAGTCTTTGGGAATTTGTTGGCCAAACCGTGATACCGTAAATGAGAAAACTAGGAGTACCGAAAAATGGATAGTGCATAAATTATACCACAGTTACACGATTATGAGACAATGAAAACATTTGCACAATAACGAAATAAACGTTGGCATGCAAATTATACAAATGTGCATAAAGTACCTACTTTGATTTTAACAACTCTTGGCGACACAACGTTGTGTAATTGAAGAATGCCACACAGAAATGTAAAAGTTACCTAATAACTTTTAAATTAGATTTCAGAGAGCTCCTCATAGTTTCCCAGACCATTTTGTTCAAAAGATCGCGAAACAGGAACACTTAAAATCGCACATAAAATTCTAACTTTTTGTAAAAAGAACCTATGGCTGTTGGTTTTACGTGCCAATAGAAACCACAGGCAGTATTTAAATCGTTGCGTATTACTGCACTGCGCTCGTCACACGTTTGTGGAAAATTACTCATCTCTTACCTCATTAACTTCTTAAGAAAAATTTGGAAGCTTAAATAGTTTGTCTATGAAGCGTTAGGATTACGAAAAAAAATGTCAATAAAAATATCAATCAGGTTTTTTACATCTCTATGATACTAAAACCGCTTCTTGTATTATTGACTGTAAAGTATTGCTAAAAAAACAAATTCAGAAGATACAAACTTAACCTTTATTATTCTTTACATTATTCTTTTGTGAATAAGAGTGCACGCTCACGTGAAACTTAAGTCAGACTAGACCGACCATACCACACTTTAGTATCCCGTAAATTAATTAAAACTGTGTAAGAATCACGTTAGTTGGCAAACCAATAGTCGGATACATTGCAGTCACACATGGCATTTTATTTAAAAACGGTCAACAAAAGAACCTATTTGACTTACGAACATACCTCTATTATGCCACCTCTAGCAAATCCTTCATCCTCGTCAAACCGGCTCATATCTAAGGCAGCAACGATGCCGAGAATTCATTACTTTCTCATTAAGAGCCCTCTCACAAAAAGACAGAACTCAACTTTAGGTAAAATCCTGCAACATTGTCAGCGTGCGTCCGTTCGATTCAGCTCGAGCGTTTAGGCGGACAGAACGATCTTGAGCCGTAACGGCAGTGTACTAAAAATTATTATGAGATTTTCTGACGTGACAACGTCTACTAAATTGATGAACGCTGGCTGCGTGCACGAAAATTGAAGACTTATTGTCCCGTTACGTTCGTTGTCCCGTAACGTTACGATAAATTATTCTTGCATTTCAAAAATCTGATAACTAGTAAAATTTATTTTTCATTTTAAGGGTAATTTTTGTGCATTGGTTCTTAGCTATGTTTGGTTAATATCGATTCAAGATGGCCGCCTCCACAAAATGGTGGACTAAATATTTCTTCATAATCTACCTCAATATGGGTATCAAATTTAATGAAAAGCTTGACCAGTAGAATACTATGCACTATGACAAATTTCAAATCCAAGATGGCCGCCACAACAAAATGGCGAAATACATTTAATTTTCACTTCTCCCTCAATATGGGTATCAAATGAAAGGACTTGACGAGTAAAATACTATGCACAATGACAAATTTCAAATCCAAGATGGCCGCCACCACAAAATGGCGAAATACATTTCTATTTTCCCTACTTCCTCAATATGGGTATCAAATAAAAAGACTTGGCAAGTAAAATACTATGCACAATGACAATTTCAAATCCAAGATGGCCGCCACCACAAAATGGTAAGATACATTTCTTTTTTCACTACCTCCTCAATACGGGTATCAAATAAAAGGGCTTGACTAGTAAAACACTACGCACTATGACAAATGTCAAATCCAAGATGGTCGCCACCACAAACTGGCGATTGTCTTTATTTTTTACTACTACCTCAATATGAGTAATAAATGAAAGAACTTGACTAATATAATACTATGCACTATGACAAATTTCAAATCCAAGATGGCCGCCACCACAAAATGGCGAAATACATTTCTATTTTCCCTACTTCCTCAATATGGGTATCAAATAAAAGACTTGGCAAGTAAAATACTATGCACAATGACAATTTCAAATCCAAGATGGCCGCCACCACAAAATGGTAAGATACATTTCTTTTTTCACTACCTCCTCAATACGGGTATCAAATAAAAGGGCTTGACTAGTAAAACACTACGCACTATGACAAATGTCAAATCCAAGATGGTCGCCACCACAAACTGGCGATTGTCTTTATTTTTTACTACTACCTCAATATGAGTAATAAATGAAAGAACTTGACTAATATAATACTATGCACTATGACAAATTTCAAATCCAAGATGGCCGCCCCAAAAAATGGCGACTGTCATTATTTTTACTACCACCTCAATATGGGTAATAAATGAAAGGGCTTGACTAGTAGAATACTATGCACTGTCACAAATTTCAAATCCAAGATGGCCGCCACCACAAAATTGCGAATGTCATTATGTTTACTACAACCTCAATATGGGTAACAAATGAAAGGGCTTGACTAGTAGAATACTATGCGCTATGACAAATTTCAAATCCAAGATGGCCGCCACCACAAAATTGCGAATGTCATTATTTTTACTACTGCCTCAATATGGGTAACAAATGAAAGGACTTGACTAATAAAATACCATGCACTATGACAAATTTTAAATCCAAGATAGCCGCCACCACAAAATGGCGACTGACATTATTTTCACTACTTTTCAATATGGATATCAAATGAAAGGGCTTGACTAGTAAAAACTACGCACTATGACAAATTTCAAATCCAAGATGGCCGCCACCACAAAATGGCGAATGTCATTATTTTTACTACGACCTCAATATGGATAACAAATGCGCCACCACAAAATAATTTTGTGGTGGCGGCCATCTTGGATTTGATATTTGTGACAGTGGATAGTATACTACTAGTCAAGCCCTTTCATTTGTTACGCATATTGAGTTGGTAGTAAAAAGAATGTCAGTAGCCATTTTGTGGTAGCGGCCATCTTGGATTTGAAATTTGTCATAGTGCGTAGTATTTTACTAGTCAAGCCGTTGCATTTGATTCCGATATTGTGAAGTAGTGAAAAATAATGACATTCGCTATTTTGTGGTGGCGGCCATCTTGGATTTCAAATTTATCATAGTGCGAAGTATTCTACTAGTCAAGCCCTTTCATTTGTTACACATATTGAGGTGGTAGTAAAAAATAATGACATTCGCCATTTTGTGGTGGCGGCCATCTTGGATTTGAAATTTGTCATAGTGCATGGTCAAGCCCTTTAAATTGATACCTTCATTTAGGTAGTAGTAAAATTAATGATGATTAATTAATATTGGAAGTTCGTTGCTCAAACACGTCGGAACAGTCATTGGTCATGGCCATTGCTCATGGTCATTGGTCGTAGTCATTGGTCATATCCGTTCCTCATGATCATTGTAATTGGTCATGGTCATTGGTCATGGTATAGAGGTAGTAGTAAAAAATAAGGACAGTCGCTATTTTGTGGTGGCGGCCATCTTGGATTTGAAATTTGTGACAGTTCATAGTATTCTACTAGTCAAGCCTTTTCATTTGTTACCCATATTGAGGTGGTAGTTAAAAATAATGACAGTCGCCATTTTGTGGTGGCGGCCATCTTGGATTTTAAATTTGTCATAGTGCGTAGTCAAGCCCTTTAAATTGATACCTATATTGAGGTAGTAGTAAAATTAATGATGATTAATTAATATTGGAAGTTCGTTGCTCAAATACGTCGGAACGGTCATTGGTCATGGCCATTGCTCATGGTCATTGGTCGTGGTCATTGGTCATATCCGTTCCTCATGGTCATTGTAATTGGTCATGGTCATGGTAATTGCTCATGGTATAGAGGTAGTAGTGAAAATAATGTCATTCTCAATTTTGTGGTGGCGGCCATCTTGGATTTGAAATTTGTCATAGTGCATAGTCAAGCCCTTTAAATTGATACCTTTGTTTAGGTAGTAGTAAACATTAAAGATGATTAATCAATATTGGAAGTTCGTTGCTCAAACACGTCGGAACAGTAATTTGTCATGGCCATTGTTCATGGTCATTGGTCGTAGTCATTGGTCATATCCGTACCTCATGGTCATTGTAATTGGTCATGGTCATGGTAATTGGTCATGGTATAGAGGTAGTAGTGAAAATAATGACATTCGCAATTTTGTGGTGGCGGCCATCTTGGATTTGAAATTTGTGACAGTGCATGGTATTCTACTAGTAAAGCCCTTTCATTTGTTACCCATATTGAGGTGGTAGAAAAATAATGACATTCGCCATTTTGTGGTGGCGGCCATCTTGGATTTGAAATTTGTCATAGTGCATGGTCAAGCCCTTTAAATTGATACCTTTGTTTAGGTAGTAGTAAACATTAATTATGATTAATTAATATTGGAAGTTCGTTGCTCAAACACGTCGGAACAGTCATTGGTCATGGCCATTGCTCGTGGTCATTGGTCATGGTATAGAGGTAGTAGTAAAAATAAGGACAGTCGCTATTTTGTGGTGGCGGCCATCTTGGATTTGAAATTTGTCATAGTGCATAGTATTCTACTAGTCAAGCCCTTTCATTTGTTACCCATATAGTGGTAGTAGTAAAAATAATGACATTCGCCATTTTGTGGTGGCGGCCATCTTGGATTTGAAATTTGTCATAGTGCATAGTATTCTACTAGTAAAGCCCTTTCATTTGTACCCATATTGAGGTAGTAGTAAAAATAATGACATTCGCAATTTTGTGGTGGCGGCCATCTTGGATTTGAAATTTGTCATAGTGCGTAGTATTTTACTAGTCAAGCCCTTGCATTTGATACCTATGTTGAGAAGTAGTGAAAATCAATGACATTCGCTTTTTTGTAGTGACGGCCATCTTGGATTTCAAATTTATCATAGTGCGTAGTATTCTACTAGTCAAGCCCTTTAAATTGATATATATGTATATTGAGGTAGTAGTAAAATTAATGATGATTAATTAATATTGGAAGTTTGTTGCTCAAACACGTCGGAACGGTCATTGGTCATGGCCATTGCTCATGGTCATTGGTCGTGGTCATTGGTCATGGCCGTTCCTCATGGTCATAGGTCATGGTCATGGTCATGGTCATGTGCATGGTCATGGTCATGGTATTGAGGTAGTAGTAAAAAATAATGACATTCGGCATTTTGTGGTGGCGGCCATCGCGTTCATCGACTTATTAGACGTTGTCACGTCAAAAAAAATTGACAGATTCTGCTTCTTCATGAAGTAAACAAGATCAAATGTGATGGTCCGATCCGAAAAATCAGAATGAAACGTTATAAAACGCCAAACGAATTAAAATTTTGTGGTCGCACTATAATTATTCTAGTTTATGTCATAAACGCGCGAAATATTACGTAACCGACTCCCACGCTAACTGACGCAGGTCCTCCCCGACGGCCGCTCGCGGCATACTAAATTGCGCAGCGTAATTTATTGTAATTTCGACTGCTGGTAATTTATATTTTTGAAAAATTGACAACTATGATTTGAAAAGTAACTATAGAATTGGATTCTACAAAGAACAAAGTATTATCGTGTCTAATTTTTATTTTGGAGTTATTGTGTATTTTACACAGAGACAACGCTAAAACTGCAATATAAAACTTAAAATTGGCTTATGATTTTGTTTTTTTACTAATAAATGGGACCAAAATTCAGATATATGTGACTTAAATGAATTAATAAAATATGTGTATGATGTTCCCCATATTTTTTAAGTATAAATTTTGAGTATCACTTGTAGATTTAGAAGTCTGAAACTGACACGGCGGCGACTTTTCGGCGAAATGGTCATGGGAGATCGTTCCCTACGACTAAAGGCTTTATTATTAGTAAAATTGAAACAAGGAAACGTCAACAAGAAAGATCGGCCTATTTTTTGAACGTAATTATCTTTTTCTAGATAATACTAAAGATGGAAATATCGGAACACAAACTTTTTGAATTTCGTGCGACGACGTGAGCCGGCTCTTAAAGAGTAACGCTGCACCTCTGTGGCCGGCGGCGCGGAGGCGGCGCGGAGGCGGTGCGGAGGCAGGGATCTGAATGAGCTTTGGTATAAATCGTTACTACCTAACGTTTAGCTATAGTCCTTCTATTAAACATATAATTATTCGATTACTACTGCAGTTACACTACGGAATGCTGAGCCTTAGTCCGGGTTTTCTCGTTTTAAACTATTGTGGTACTTTTATAAGTACGGTAAATACGTGTCATTATGACTACATTATAAGTATTAGATTATTGCAACCATTTCAATGTTCTTTTAATGAGTGTGGATTCAAATATCTGCGTTCAAGTCTTTGGAACAATAATCACGAAACAATTTTTTCGAGGAAATAATAGTCCTATAAAAAGGCAAAATGCCACCTATTAGATCATGTAGATCAAATGTGCACTCTTTAAAATGTATTTGATAAAAAACTAAACCAAAATCAGACGCAAAACTTTACAAGTTACAAAAGTAACAGTTTCCAAATACGGTGTCTGCAATTGAATCAGAAAATTGAATTGATGATCAAAAAATTACATCGCGACACTTCGTCTCCTCGCAGAGACCCGGTAATATATTCCTCTCCCCAGTTGGAAGTAATTTTTCCACTTCACCAGAACATGGAGGAAAACTTGGTAAAAAGGTTAGTGAATTTATTACGGCACGACGCTATCGTGAGACGTCAATCCATTACTGTATTTGTTTAGATAGTGGGAGTCGCAGGCCGAAGCGAGCGAGGAGATTACGGACAGTTTGTGTGGCAAATCTTGTAGTTTTTACGTAGTCGCTGAAATGTTAAATTTATAGAAGAATGGCTTTATATTTTGCTTTTTAATTTTATTCATGGAATTTTTTTAAAAGTCGGAATTTAAAAAAAATTCGTGGTCTGCGATGTGTTTATTTCCAAGAAACCGACTTTATCTCAACTTGAAGACATCAAGGTTGTATATAGGGTTGTATAGGTTAGTTGGTCGTGTAACTAAAATTGCATAAAATTACTTCGTTTGGGTCTTAGAGATATCAACCATACAAACCAGGCCTTTTCGAGCTTCGAACGAGAAAAATAAATGTTAGAGTTATTTTGTAGGCATTATCAAGTTCTAAACCTTTTCTCTAACACTCGATCATGTATTATTTCTCTCATAGATGGTGATGGTTAAAGCAGTTTTTGTGAGAAACATTTTGGTTTGACCGTTTTTCCTGCGATTTATTTTGCTAATCCAACTAACATAAAAATATTTTTTTAGTTTTTCAGTTTAATAAAATATTATACCTAGCCTATATAGTTCGTATAATGTGGCTCTCGATTGGTAAAAGAAAATTCAAAATCGGTTCAGTATACCCAAAGACTACGCTACAACCTCAGAAACTTTAGTAAAATTGGTACGAGAAACGTCTCATTAGAAAATGGCTTAAAACAACAGTAAGCAGTGATCCCGGCGGTGCCACGCGCACGGCCGGCGCTGTACGGCCTGACGTTGAAGTAAATGATAGATCGCGACACGCGATGCATTAACGCGGACACGGGAGCTGCATTACCTGGCCGCGGATTATTGCTCCCAGCCGGCGGCCGGCGAGTACGGTGACGTCGCTTGATAAATCACGTATTCCAAACGCTAAGTCACCTATACAAATGTTGGCCGAGCGTACGCCAGCGCGAGTGTTGGCAGAAAAGTACAAGGCAAGTACTAAAGTCCACACGCTGGCCAAGTTTTTGTTGGTAGGACTCGTTGTAGAATCCGCTTGAAGAAGTACCACACCTTTGCCAGCTATTCTACCGCCAAGCAGCTCTGTAAAACATTACTGTGTTCCGATTTGAAGGGCAATGTTTCCAGTGAAATTATGGAGCATAGAGATAAAACATCTTAGAGGTATATCTATGGGTGACGAGCACAGTGCAGTGCAAGGTAATGATTTGGACTTTTCTTTACATTCCAATACTTTTCATATTTCGTATTACATATCACTGTGCTATTATAGACTGGGATGTTGCTCACCACCAGGCACACCTCTCGATGGTCTCGTCATTCTATATTTAAAAAAAACTATGACTTGTTCCGATTGTTGCATATCTGAAAACCTGCATGAATTATAATGCATATAATTAACATAATAGTAATAACAACAGCAGTGAAGAACAGATGACTGTATCTTTCTTACTTGATTACACTCGCTGATTATTTTATTGAGTCTTTCGCAAGAGCATAATGGATCAGCTTCATACTTGCAGCCCACGAAAATATCTGTTTGCCTCAAAATCCGCGCGACCTATTTTACTGTTGCAAATTGTTTTGCCTCTATATTATCCAAAGAAACTTTGTTCTTACCGGCTTTCGTTTTGCTATACAATAGCTATCTCTAGTCTCTATCATTTCAAGCGGAACGAAAAGAGAGAGAAATATTATATTCAGACATTTCTAGTTAGGCGGTAAACCCTCAGGTGTCCCATGACACTGCAACTTTTTTTTGAAATTTAAATTCTTTTGACGTGTTTAGGCAAAATAATGAAAGCATTTTTTTAAAGATGCGCGCGCACAACTTCTAAAACCGACTCGATGAAGTTGTCTGCAGGTCTACTACGAAGTCCGATAAACGATATATCGGCCGAAGTTATGGACGTTTTATACCACGAAACACAATCGGTCGGTTGATCTGATCGGGCGTTTCGTTCATCCCGACCGACGGTAATTTGACAGTTTTTGTGTTATCAACCGACCGATAGATAGATAGATAGAATTCGTAGTAGACCTACTGGTAGCTTTCTTTTCAGAGTGAATTTCCACGACTCACGTTTACAGCGACACCTAAATTCAGCAGACTGAAGAGTTAGTTAGTGAGAGGTCGCCAACTTCATCACGTTGTTACAAGTCACAAGTGTGCATCATTCAATATTTCAGAATTCCCGTATTTTATTTCAAATGCGAATATAACTAATCAATAACTAAAAAAAAAAATTTTTTTTTTTTTTAGTTGTTTTAAAACAACATTCTAATTTGTGTTGTGTTATTAAAATAATCCTACTATTATAATTATTATAAATGTCAATTGTTGGATATTTGTTGCGATATCAATACGTTTGGCGTATCGATATCGCAACATTTGACGTATCGATATCGCAACGTTTGACGTATCGATATCGTTGTAACGTATCAACGAATAGGGCTGTTTGGGACACAGTCAGATTGTAGTCTGGAACAACACAAATAGGCTTTGACTTGCCTCGTGGCTTAGTGGGTAGTACCACTGCCTGCGAAGCCGAGGGTCGTGGGTTCGATGGGCAAATATTTGCACTGTGTCTGGGTTTTTATACGTTATAATAAGTATGTATTTACAACTATATAATACATGTTATATCAGCTATCTAGCCGCCATATTACAAGCTTTGCTTAGTTTGGGGTCAGATGGTGGTGTGTGTGAATTGACCACCAATATTTATTTTTAATATTTATCCTGGAAACCTCACGGGAACGGGAACTACGTGGGTAAAACCGCGGGGTACTGCTAGTAGGTGTGGGTATATACGACTACATCGAGTGCTAAAACCCTCTACACACGAGACCTAAAATCAAAGGAAATTACGTAATACTAGTTGAGGAGAACCCTACATCGCACCATAAATTACCAATCATATGGAGCGATGTAGGCTCCTCCCTACTACTTTTACTTAATTTCCTCTGATTTTAGGACTCTGGAGCTTTTAGCAACTAACATCCTGTACGTTTTACTTTCAAAACAATAACACGATACAACAACCCGGCAGGTTCACAATTAACCGAGCGTTCCCGATTAGATAACCGACATTTGATTATCCAATAAGCATCTCGGTTCGCAGCGAAACTGAGCGTTTGACAACTCTAATTGAGCAATTATCAACTAATCGGGGATTAACCTAAATGCGAACGTGAGCTCGCGGTGAGCCGGCTGCCTTGGTTACTTACACTTTCAAATATTTTTGGGATCTATGATGATACACAAACGTACTGAGAGGAAAGGGACGATTTGTATTCATCTTTGTTTATAGACAACTTTTACGAATATGCACATATATTATATATTGTTACCTTACTAACATTAAAAATACGGAAGTTAGGATGCTTAAATGTTTCGATATTTGCTGCTCAATAACGTCGGAACACTTGAACGAATCGGAATGAAATTTGGAACACATACAGATTATGATAAAACATAGGTTACTTATCATCCAAATCCAATGAAAAACTAAGGGTTTTTTTACTCAAATAAATATTTATTGCGTCATATGTACAATACATGCATGTGTGGTTAAAGCTATTTGTGATTATTACAAATGGCCCTATAAGGGCATGGCAACAGTGGCAACGGAACGTTCCATTTGTAAGTCGTCAAATTTGTCGTTAAAAAAGTCGTGTAGTTTATAGTAACATTTTTTTGTCATTGACATTCAATAAAATCGTAGTTTTTTTCCAAGTCCTTTAGGTCATTTGGCAACTTATTATATATTTTTGCAGCCATTGAGTGTGGGCCAGCGCTGTGCATTTCTAACCGGGATTTAGGTTCTATTATTTTGTACCTATATTGAGATCTGATATTCCACGGAGTCTTCCGAGGAATTTTTAAATAATTAACAAAGTAAAATTTTACAAATTTAGTTAATAGCGTAAACGTTACTCGTACTCGTATAATTTACGCAACAAAAACCGTATCTTCCAAACATATTTTTATTGTATAGTGACGAGACGAGCAGGACATGTGCCTAATGGTAAATAACATGCTTGCCATATAATGGCACAGTTACACGCAGCTATTGGAACATAAAGAGTCCAAATCATTAACTAACACTGCACTGCGCGCGTCACCCAGAAATACGAGATGATTTATCTCTATGCCCTGTAATTTCACTGGAGACATTGCCCTTGTAACCGGAACACAGTAATGTTTGCACATTACTGCTTGACGGTAGAATAATTGGCAAAGGTGGGTACTTCTCCAGACGGACTCTGCAAAAAGTCCTACCACTATATTAGTTAGCGTTACGCGATATCAACAAGACGCTCGCGTCACATTCATACATAACACACAGCTTCCCAAACTACATTAACTTAAAAAGTTAACATAAACAGTTCAAACATTTACCAACTTTGAGGTCGAGCAAAAATAGTGTCGCATCATTATTCAGAGGCCGATAAGTTCCCCCGAAGACTTGGACTCGCCGGGGATCTATCATTCGCCGACTACCCTTAAATCTGGGAACTTGTTGACGTAATTGTTTTAGCGGAACTTTTGTTTCGTAAAAGAATCCCCGTTTATTTATTGAGTCTACTCGCAGTTTACGTGGGCTGACCTGTGTTACTGTCGCCGGCACTGGCCGACTGGGCGAACTCATTGTACCAAATTAATAAAAACTAAACATACATTTGTTATAATTTATTTTACTCTGTCAAAACAAAACCGACTTTAATTTAAAATTAAATGCGGGCAAAAAATATTACATTTATACGGGACCGTAACTTAATTATGATTTACCATCATTCTCTATTCAGAATTGGCGGAATTATCGCGTAACATACATACAAATAACTCACAAAGCCGACTTGAGGACATCCTCCTTTTTGGAATCGGTTAAACATTTATCAAACTATCTATACTAATAAATAAATACAATAAATATTGGTGGACAATATACACACAACACCATCTGCTAACCCCAAACTAAGCAAAACTTGTAATATGGCGGCCAAATAGCTGATATAATACTTACATAGTTTTAAATACATACTTATAATAAAGCTGAAGAGGTTTTTAGTTTGAACGCGCTAATCTTAAGAGCTACTGGTCGGATTAAAAATCTTTCACAGTTTTATATTTACGAGTTCCCTGAGTGTTATAGGACATATTTTAAATGTATCACGGACGAAGTCGGGGTGGACCGCTAGTTGCTTTATAAAAACGTTGTTACACAAACCAGTGCCGAGCGAACAGTAGCCACGCGAGTCCACTCTCCTTGAGAAAGACCGCCCGATCCGGCTGAAACTTAAGTCGGACTGGACTGACTATATACGTCAGTTACCCGTGAATTAGTTTACTCTCTCTCTCTCTCTCTCTCTCTCTAATTTACTCTTTATCTTGATTCACTTTTGTAAATTAATTAATGGGGTATGTATGTTACGGTCAAATTTAGTAATAGTTTACGCATAATACGGTTAAATTAATTAATAAGTGATGCATGATACGGTCATATCAATTAGTGAGTGACACATGATACGGTCCTATTAATTATTGGGTTACATCATACGGTCGATCTATCCCGACTGTGGTTTTAGCTTGGTTTGGGTATGGTTTAGAGATTTTCAAAGACAGTGAGCAAGCCGGGCTGGGCTTACCTTAAATGTAAAAAAACATCAATTAATATATAAAAAAGGAATCTTTATTTATATTATTTTGGATCTGAATTAGCATAAGAAAGACTATACTATCTTTATTTGAAAGTTTTCTAATACTTTACAGCACGTTTTACGGAAAAATATCAAAAAATTTGAACAAGAAATACTGAACATTGAGATAGAACTATGTACACACTATGCTGGGCGAGCCGTGGTGGTCCTGTGGTGAGAATGCCAATTTCACAATTGCGAGGTCGTAGGTTCCAAACGCTGAGTATTGATCCTAATTTAGATGTAGGTTGTTTCAGCTTTTGCTAAAACCCTCGCGTATGGGGCGCCACATACCCAGTGGGCTCTTATGCTTATGCATTGAGCCGTGAGTCCTGATAAATATAATATAAAACATCACATACCACCACATACCAGCCTACGTTTCTGACTTTTTCAGTGAGTCGGATATCAACAGACAACGCATTGCAATGTGATTGCAATGCTTATGCAATTCCTGATGCCATACATTAGGTACTTTCTTTTCACTTTACAGAGAATTTCATTTGCAAGCTTTGTGCCATTCCAGATTGTAATCTACTTGTGTTCCAAATTTCAATCCAATCCGTTCATACGATCCAACGTGATAGAACAACAAACATCTAAACTTTTACATTAATAATATTAGAAGGGTTTCTAAACAAATCTTTGGGAGAGAATTTTAGAGATTTTCGTACTAATATAGTTCAAAATTACAAAAACATAGGTCTATATCGATTTAAAAAAACGCAGATCAGCTGCATACTCTCCGAAATCTATCTGAAACAAAAAAACTACAAATTTGCAACTTTGCGGCGACGCCGACATTCAAGACTTGGAAGTTTTGTTAATAAGTAACCCCATAATGAGACTTTTTGAGGATAGTTCTAATGAAAGAAGATCGCGTTGTAGGTACATCTTTTTCAATTTACTTTACATAGCCTTGTTTTATAAAGAACCTTCTAGCCAAAACCAAAACAGTTTTTAAAGACCGTTCTTTTGACGATGTACAGAAATATTTTTTTAAATTCAGACTGAATAAAATAATATTAAGTAACTTATTTTATTTTTAAAACTTTACACATGATTTATGCGGTAAACATACGTTCTTTAATAGTGTTTTCCGTGTGCGTTCATATCTGGAGTGCTTAAAGTCATATTTTTTTCTCCAAATGCGCCAGTGGCTCCTCCTATTAGTAACATAGACAAGTTTGCAGCATCGTAGTGTTTTATCGCATTCCGTAGATAAAACTGTCAATCGATGCGAAGTTTTGTTATGTGAGGATTCCTGGATCTGGCCGGTAGCGTGGATGTTGGCGATAAAAGCTAACTTTGAAGGAAATTGTGTGATTTATGGAGGTCTTTTCGGCCTGTTTATTCAATAATAAAATAGGTAACGATGTATCTCCACTGTGGGGAGGAAACTACCCTCGGTGCGGGAACTTTGGCAACTTTCATAACAAATTCAAGGTTTGGGTGTAGCTATTTTGTATGAATCATTAGTTACATGTAGTTTAATTGAATACCTACAGCTAAATACAATTACTATGTTACTCTATGCCTCCTCTGCCCCAATGAACAAACACAAGCTCCTCAACTTTCTGTTCCCACTACTGGGACTTTCTGACTTCTCACAGAAACAGAGTCAAAGGTGTAATTCATCACACTGGCCAAGTGCAGGTTGGAGGAAAAAGCATATTCTCTACTTCTCTTAACACGCCGGTTTACTCACTTTTTTTTTTAATCACCCATACAGCGTGACGTAATGTTAAACTTGTAAAAGTAGCATTTATAAAATAAGTAGTGGTGCCGGCGAGATTTGAACCTACGACTTTACGATTATAAAATCGGACTTTCCAGCCACTAGGTCATCGCCGCTTTTTAAGTAAAGCTGAACATAATATGTCGGTGGAACATAGTAAGTTTCATGGATATCAAGGAAGCATTAGTAGTCCACTGCTGGGACTCGGGGCCTTCTCTCGCAAGAAGAAAGTCAGGCCATAATACACCACGCTGGCCAAGTGCTGGTTGGCTACGGCGTACAACCTCGAAAGATTCCAGGAACATGTCGTTTTACTCACAATGTTTTCCTTCACCGGTTTTTTTAGTTATTGACATTAAGCACATTACTTCGAAATTATAGTGGTACATACACGTGGGATTCGAACCCGGGACTCCGTTGTCAGTAATTGTTGACATTCTGCCGACTAGACCACAGACTAAGTAGAGAGATACGACTAGACTAACCGTGTCTTGCTAATATAAATGTGCTACTTATGTTCTACAAAATACAAAAACTGACTTTAATTTAAAATGAAATTCAGACACTTGAGCAAATCACATATGAAACTATAACAAATAAATTGGTAAGTAAATAAATTTTCGTAGACAATTCACACACAACACCATCTGACCCCAAACTAAGCAAAGCTTGTACTATGGTGACCAGATAGCTGATGTAATTTTTTTTTTTTTTTTATTAACTTTTATAGGTTTACACTTGACCGCCATCTCGCCTGATGTTAAGCGACGATGCGGTCTACGATGGAGCGTGTTTACCTAGAAGAAACCGATTCACTCTCGATTTGAAGACACAAAGATTGTAACCATCAGGGAAAACCCACTCAGGCAACGTATTCCACAGCCTAGACGTTCTTATCACAAAAGTAGAGTCAAATCTCTTCGTTCGTGTCTTTGGAACTTCAACCATGAAACGATGTCGCTTTTTCGAGCTACGAGCATTCCGATAGAAAAAAGGGCAAGGTGGTATCAGATCATGCAAATCAGTCGCACACTCTCCTAAGTGTATCCGATAAAAAACCGATAGGCTGGCAATTTTTCGGCGATGATCAAGACTTTGTAGTCTTTTTCGCAGAAGAGAGTCGTTGCCTATGATGTAATACTTATGTATATTGTTTATGGTTGCAGGTTGCGCAGGACTGTTCGTTGTGGAAATCTAGGGGGGAGGCCTATGTTCAGCAGTGGACGTCTTGTGGCTGATGATGATGATGATGATGATTGTTTTAAATGAAAGTATTTTTTTTGTATTTTAAATAGGTAGGTATATTTTAAACAAAAGTCACAATACCAGCGTTAGTCATGGACAGCACCGGCAACTACGCAGCTGCGTGGGTGAATCCACGGGGCGCTGCTATTCCTACTCTCCTACTTATATTAAAAGTCCTTGTTTAGATGTTTATTGCTCAATCACGTCGCAACATATATTATGAACCGATCGGGTTGAAATTAGAAACAATTAAATTATAGCTTGGAAAAACACATAGGCTACTTTTTATCCCGAAAAAATAAACGGAAACGGGAACGACGCTGGTAAAACTGCGGGATGCTACTAGTGCTATCTAAGCCTTTGCTCTCATTATCTCGGAGCAGATGAAAAGTCACAAAAAGCTGGAGAGAGCCGCGCCGGTCCGCGGCCGCCGGAGTCAGGTGTTGATTGCCGCCCCTGTGACGGGGCGTCATTATTTTTCTCATTAGCGCTCTGCTGCCGGCGCCGATTAAAGATGAGGCCGATAAAGGGACGGCACACCGGCTTTGGCAAGAAAAACTAGACGATGAAGCAATGAAACTATGACCGTCGTGATAAGAAAAAAGCTTCGAACAAATAAATATATAAAAATCAATGCCACTTCTTCGTTGTAAGTAAACTCCTCCTAAACGGCTGGGGCGATTTGATGTTTTTTTTGTATACGTTTGAGTAAGGCCCTGGATGGTTTAGATTCACAAATCAGCCCGGCAGATGGCGCTCCAATTGGTATCTAGGTTATTATCCGAGCGCAGCGGGAAGGGGCCGCTAGTAAGTTATACATTTTAATTAATTATCCACTCAATCGTCCAGAACAACTTAAATTTTAATCACATTTATAATGCAAGCGCAAAATCACATCTGTTTTGGTAAAGACATGCATGAACAGACCACTTTACACACGTTCCTACTGATGAGACTCAGGATCATCTCTCACAAAGAGAGAGTCAACATCATCCCTCACGCTAGCACGAACGGGTAGGTTTATGACCAGTGTATATGACACATGTCCCAAAAAGATATCTTTCTTGGAATACGTCCAATTCTTAATAAAGTTTTTCTTTACCGTTATGGCTAGTGACTTATACTTAAGTAATTGGAATGGGGAATGTATAAACATAGAGGTGCTAGAAGTATTCGAGTATTCGGTTTCTTCTAGGTAAACACGCTCCATCGTAGACCGCATCGTCGCTTAACATCAGGCGAGATGGCGGTCAAGTGTAAACCTATTAAAGTTAAAAAAAAAAAAAATATAAAAGTCTGCGACCTCACGAATGCGAAATGGTACGTTCTCACCACTGTACCACTGCAACTTCAGCAGCTGTGACAGCATCAAGATCCTGGATTCTTACTCTCAGCTGTTTTTGACAATCGGCGCTAAACACTTTATGCGTTGTCATCTCAGACCTTGACTATCGGTGAAGATATTGCCATGAATGAGTTCATGAAGCTCGGGTAAAGCAGTCTCTTCATTCAAAATATAACATTGATAGGCCTCAATAAGAGACTTTATAATTATAGAGTTTAATTATATAAGAGATTATGATTATTGTGATTATAGGATTGCCACTTGTGGTGATGGCAACTACCGGCTACCGTTTTCTATTTATTTCCTTATAAGAAGTATAAGTACTTAGGAGAGAAGTTAGAGCAGAATATAATTATTGCACTTCATTTATTTGTGTCCGCAATTCCATGGTAAACTAATTAATCAGAACAAAGAAGCCTAGTCAGTATTAGAAGCAGTTAATATAACATTCAGTCCAAATAGACCGCAACCGTTTTAACATACCCTTCATTGTGCTTCAAAGAATCACTTTTCATTACCATTGACAATATTGAATGCATCGTAAAAGTCCCTTAACCCTCTCGTTAAGAACTAGTTAGTGTCCGCGAAACTTTTTATTCTGGAACTAATCTGTGGCTCCATTAATAAATGGGACCAAAGGCAATGGTGGCTTTTGAAATTAATATCTAATGATTTTTTTTTCACAGAGATCACGAAAATCTCTATGATGTACAAATGATACAAGCACGTATATGAATACCAAGCACGGATAGATACAAGCGATCATCTCTTTTACCGACTTTAAAAAGTGTCTCAATTCATCTTATTAAATAAATATGTTCACGTAGCTACTATTGGAAGTCGCTAGTTTGTACGAGCAGAATACTTCTTGTAACTTTTTTTACTTGGAAGAAATACATTTAAACCAACCTTCCCACCTGGATAAGAGGGTTGAGCTATTGGGCACCCCTACCCTTACCAACTAAAACCTCCACGAGATTCTACCTTTTCCGCTTACGGTGGGAACACGACTGCTCGCGTATTCGCTGTGGATTCCCGTCACCAGCGCACCCAAACACAAGCATTCCACAGCCTCGATGGCCACTCCCAGCATTGGGGCCATCTTCAAGCGTCGATACACTACACAATCTACATACATCATCATCGGCTTAAAGGCAAATCTCCACTCAGGCGAATGGTCCCTCCGCAGATTCCTCTCTACTTCACAGTAGATGACTAGGCTACGGCTACTGAACTCCCTGTTCCTCAATGCGGAAACCCAAAAATATAATTGTCAATTCTATTTTTTTCATGTGATCACAATTTACAATATTTTCGAACAATTTACTTGTAGAGTGAAAAAGTACAGTACCTATTGTAAAAAGTTGTAAATCTACATCGATGACATTTTGGTTTTAGTAAACTGCGAGATATCGTAGAGCAGCTTGTCTCGAGCTGCCTCATTGGAGAAGTTCGTGACTTTGTGGAGGCAAGTTTAGTTTTTAAATAGAAGATGATTTAGCACTGGGTGGGAAATAAACCCATGACCCTCGGCTTTCTAAGCAGACTTACAACTAACTAAGGCATGAGGCCAATCGATAATATCCCATAGTTAACAATTACTAGTATAATAAAACACATTTTAAAAGTCAGACAAAGAACTGAAGTACCAAAAATATTCCCACTGGGACGACCCCTTTTCTCGCAAATCGCAATAGGCCATAGCCCGCCGGTCAAGCGGTAATCAACATTTAGCAGAACCACAGACATTGAAAGCTTTGTGTGGTTTCACAGCTTGACATGAACTTACGCGTAATTACAATATTTAATACTAGGAGCTCCGTGCGGTTTTACTCGCGTAGTACCTACCTTGAAAGTTTCCCGTAGTGAAAAGTGGCCTAGAATATACCAGATTTTGATAGATATTGTAGTGGTAGCACTCTTCGCAAAGTCCGCCTGGGGAAGTACCACACCTTTGCCAGTTATTCTACCGCCAAGTAGTAATGTGCAAACATTACTGTGTTCCGGGTTGAAGGGCAATGTTTCCAGATAAATTACAGGGTTTAGGGATATAACATCTTAGATCTCTGGGTGACGAGCGCAGTGCAGTGCTAGGCAATGATTTGGACTCTTCATATTTCATTAGCTGCGTGTCACTGTGCTGTTATGTGGCAGGCATGTTGCTTATTATCAGGTACATGTCCTGCTCGTCTCGTCACTCTTTATTTAAAAAAAAATCTAAGTGTGTTTCAAATCCTAATCGATTCCCTTTAGGCGTTTCGACGTGATTGGGAAATATCCAAATTTTCATCATCATCATCATCAGCCTGTATTCGCCCACTGCTGGACATAGCCCTCTCCTATAATACGCTACTTAGCCCGATCCTCGGTCTTACGTTTCTTAAACATGTCAACTTAAACAACTTAACAAACTTTCACATTCATAAAATTATTAGGATTGCATTAGTGTCTATCAATAACTAAAACATTGATCACGATACCACAGACAGGCAGAGACTCGTAACAAGCACACACACACACGGGCACGTCTTTAGAACAACCAGCCGTTTTTGCGTCAGGGCTAAAAATACATGAAATTGGTATGTAGAAAAAATTGTTTTAACCGTAAAAAACATTTTTGTTTCAATAATATGTTGTTGCCTTTTGTACATTTTGTTTGTGTGATGCATCGAGTATTTTTGTAACTACGCAAAGCTAATTGATTAACGAAACAGCTTGCGGCATTGCTTTTGGACTGGTTTTTTCGTTCCCAAACAAACAGAAAGGTACAGTGACTATTTTATTAGTAACCAACTAAACTCGGGACAGGCGTCCCGACATAGTCTGGTTTCAAACTTTGAAATACCGTATATACTTACCGTAAAATATTTTCGATAATTTTATCAAATGTCTGAAACACTGGCAGCTAACATTTAGTGTTTATGTAAAGTGTTCGAAAAGAAAGTTGTAGTTCTGCAGTGTTCTTATTGTAAAGTCCGTCTGAGAAAGTATTTTTGCCAGTTATTCTACCGTCAAGGTACCGCAAACATTACCATGTCTCGGTTTGAAGGGCATTATTTCCAAAGCCGTTACAGGGCAAATTTATTAATCATTTTATAATCTCTGGGTGATGAGTGCATGCAGTACTAGACTGTGCTTTGGACTCTTCATGTTCAAACAGCCGTGCGTGGTGCTGTGCTGTGGGGCTATGGGGAAGCGTGTTGCTCTCAGGTTTACGTTATGCTCGGCCCGTCACGCTATTATAATAGAGAAATCAGACAATTGCTGACGTCTGCAAACAGCATAGCCAACACGCACATACAGTCAAAATAAGTATTATTTACATAGTACCTTAATCACGAATAATTCATTGTTTAAATACCTCGACGTCAGTACCCCCCGTACTAGACCCGTAGGTACTATATAAACAGTATGTGTTCAAATCGCGAAAGTTCAAACATAACAATAAAATAAATATTTAAAAAAAATGAAACAAGAAAAATAATTTCGATAATAAATATTTATAAAACAATAATAAAAAACCGACTTCAATTTATAATTAAATTCAGACACATGAACAAATTTTGTCTTAACAAGAACAAGAAATTATCACTACGTCGTTCAGATAAATGAAAGCAAATTTTAGTTTTTTGTTGAAATTTCAAAAACCGCCACACCGATTTCGGTAAAACGTAGTATATGAAAGATAACATCTGAACAAAACAAAAAAAAACAAACAAAATCTAATCACAATCGGTGGAGCTATAGCATTTTTTCATTTTCGTAACTAAAAATATTAACAAACATACCAATATAATAAATGCGAATGTTTGGACGTTTACAAGTTTGGATGTTGCTGTTCAATCACGTCGGATCGTCTGAAAGCATCGGGTTGAAATTTTGAACACGGATTCTAGATTCAGATGGTCTTTTTAAAAAGAAGCGTCTAAATAAATAAAAATAAATAAATATTTTTTTACGAAAATAACGGGATCTTTGCGGGTAAAACCTGTTAGTAAATCATTTCATTTAATACACAATTAAATTTGTTCGAAAATAGATCTAGTTCCGGGCCTTTGTCCTCCCGAGCGTGCATCTATTGTAAGGGATCATCTATTTTTGATGAAAACCCATCAAAGAGCGCACGCTTGCGACTCGCTACGTTGCTACGTGCGCAGAGCCTAATGAATCCCTACAGAAAGGAGCGCGTTTCAATTTCAACATCACAATAACCTTCGGGAAATTGTACTAAAATTGACTAAACATTCCAACGCCTCTCTCCCAATGACATAGAATTTATTGTGACAGCTCAATTTACCTTCATAGGTAAAATAAAAGGTACGGCGACATTATTAGGCCACGTTCTAATATTTCCGACACGGGCCGGGCGGGGCGGGAGCGGGGCGGGGGCGGTAAGAAACGAGATATTATTATGTAGGTACCTTTGTTCCTGCAGAGCAGAGCCTTTGGACTTTGAGACCTTTGGAAGCGATGTGGGACAAGTCATTAGTTGATGGCTTTCAAATACTTGGCCAGAGAGGAGTTTTAAAATCACTCATATTAGAGAAATAATGCTAAGACATAACACATCGCTGTATTCCGAACATTCATGACAGGTTTCTGCGACGCAGCATGAGCAGTCTAGTTTACGTTCTGTCTGCTGGGATTCGGGAGTTTCTGTAACAAAAAGTTAAGACCATAATTTTAATATTAATATTTGTAGAATGACAATGAATTAAAGTCGAATCTGAAATGGGAGTAACGGCGTGAGTCTCACTTTGCTCTATTTTTTGAATTTAGAGAGACGGAACGAGTAAGACTTATGTATGTTGGTAAGCAATACGTCTTCCGCCAGCCCAAAACAGCTTCAGAGTCACACCGCTATTGGAACATGAAGACTCCAAATCATTACTGCACTGCGCTCGGCACCAAGAGACATAAAAAGGTTTTCTTTTTTCTCGGTAAGTTCTCTGGAAACATTGACCTTCACAACAGAACACAGTGCTGTTTCACATTACTTCTCGCCAACAGGAAAACTCGCAAAAGTGGCTTCAAGAGGTGGTACTTCCCCAGTAGTTCAACTGTCGTTTCCTCTGTTGTCCTCTCGTCTCTCGTGGCTTGCACCGCTGCCAACTCCTTGCAGCCACCGCGGGCAGCCAGAATCCCGCCGGTAAATCTCGTAAAAAGGATTCGCCCCTTGTTCCCGGCTCGATTTACAGCCGCAACATCGACTCCGAGATCTACCTGCGCGCTTATCGCCAGCGTCATGGGATATACGCACTTACTAACTATCGAATGGTATTAAAAAAACCTGGAATCGACTGAAAAGAACCACAACGTTATTCTACCGCCAAGCAGCGACGTGCAAACATTGCTGAGCAACACGAAGAGTCCAAATCACTACCTAGCACTGCTTTGTCTGTTCTACACGAGTGCTGTAGCAAAGCAATAGCTCCTACAAATAAATTTGATTATAGAAGTATAAGTGCTGCAAGAACAACTTATATGGGGAAAAAACATACTTCAACGTAATACCGGCCGACACAAATAAACAAAATAAAATTCATAACATTATGTTTACCCACATTTGAATTTTGAGTAAAAATGACAATGACAACTATTAAATTATGATTTTGACAATATGATACGAAACTGACATATTAATAACCTACTTCAATCAGTCATCCCACAGAGTAAAAATAAACGTTCCCCAGGACCATCAATATTACAAGTCTGCCATAGACTGTACCCCAAACCTTGTTTTCATGTCTAATCATAAGTACAGCATTTAATACGCGCATGCTGCATAACGAGAACAGGTGAAAAAGACAAGGAAAGCCGTAAGATTACCAACTTTTACAGTTTTGACCTAAAATAATTATAATTCCCGGAATACTAATTGTTAGTTACAATCACTTAATTAAAGGTGTATTATTTTGTCCATGAATGGCGTACCCTAAAGAGGAGTGTATAACATATCAAGCTATACGTATAAACAACTATTGTTCACAATAACACTGCCTAAGCAAAATAAGTCACTATAGAAAATAGGATTATCGTCAGCATAATCAGCCCAAGTCCACTGCAGGACATAGACCTCTTCAATAAACTGCCACTCAATAGGAAATATACATATCTAATGCATTAAAATAGATATCACATGTTATAAGTATTAAAACCCAGACACCTACCATACAAAAAGGCTGCAAGATTAAAGTAGTCCTCATTTGTTTTGATTTGATTCGTGATCTGAGTGATTAGGAACACTAAAGACCAATTTACTAGTACCTAATAAAAAAAAAAAAAAAAAAAATGGCAGAGTCAATAATGGAGATGTTGCAAGCATTACGCGGTCAAATAAAAGAGGATATGGAAAAGAGCTTAAAACATGCCGAAGAAAATATAACTCAAAATATCTACGAAAAAATTGAAGAAAAATTCAATAAATTCGAAGAAGACATTACGAGTTTAAAAAAACATCAGGAAGAAACAGAAAAAAGATTGGATGATAATGATAGAAAACAAAGACAGAAAAATTTAATATTCTTCGGTATTGAAGAGGAGGAACGGAACTATTCTGAGCTGGAAGACTTAATAATTGGAATCATCAACCTAAATATGGAAGTGGAATGTGATAAAAAAGACATTGAATTTATAAGCAGAATAGGAAAGAAAAATTCCAAACCAAGGCCTATAAGGGTTGTTTTGACGACATACGGAAAGAAAATCGCAATCCTTCAACAAAAACCAAATAATGGAACACAATGGTACATAAAAGAGGATTACCCGCCGAAAGTATTGCAAAAAAGAAAAGAACTACAGGAAGAAATTAAAAAACTTAAAACCGAAGGGACCAGAGCAGTCATTAAGTATGATAAAATAGTCATACTAAAGGAAAAGGCAGAAATAAAACAAAATTCAGGGCAAACACAGGCATCCAAAAGAAAACTGTCACTGTCCCCGGTGACAGCAGATCGGAACAGCACAGTCACTAAAAAGCCTTATAAACAAATACCACCTGCAACTAAATCAAAGAACATAACATCTTACATGCGAAGCCCAAATAATCACAGAACTCAAAAAATACAAACAAAATCACCTAAACTTAATAAAGAAGACGATAAAGTAGAATTAAAAACAAAAAACTAAGAAATAGAACTCTTCCAAGCCGGCTGGTCACCGTGGAAGAAGAAGACCTAATCCCCCCAGTCAACGTAAATAACGCTAGAGGAAATTATTTTTACATAGCAAGTTTAAATGTGAGAACACTACTGGCAGAAAGCAGATTAGTTGAACTGAAAGAAGGCTTAAATAACGTAAAATGGGATATCCTCGGATTAAGTGAAGTAAGAAGAAATGAAGAAGTCATAGAAGAATATGAGGAGTTTATATTATATCACAGTTATGCATCGAAGGGGAAATGTGGAGTAGGATTTCTCATTAAAAAGAACTTGAAAGATAAAATAAATAAATTTGAGACATTTTCAGATCGGGTCGCATCAGTTGAGATCAATTTGGAAAATCGAAATTGGGCAATCATTCAAGCCTACGCCCCGACAGAAAAATGTACCAAAGAAGACTTAGCAGAGTTCTATGTCACCCTTGTAAAAGCCACCACAACATCCTCCACAGCGAATATAATTATAATGGGAGACTTCAACGCTCAGATAGGCACAAGACAACCGGGAGAAGAGTTTATTTTTGGAAGATTCTCACATGGCAAAAGAAGTCCACATGGCAAAAACCTTGTGGAGTTCACCTTACAAAATAATCTGAGAATAATAAACACAATGTTTAAAGAGACAAAACACAAGACTTGGACGTGGAAATCCCCAAATGGAAAATATTTTAATGAGATCGACTTTATTTTGACAACCAGGCCAGACCACATAATGAAATTTGACATAATTAATCCGAATTTTTTCACTGACCATAGAGTAATTAGATGCAAAATTAATATAAGAAAATCAAGAAAACCAAAAATCCCTTCAACACAACAAAAAATATGGTATATCCCAGAGTTTTCTGAAACAGACAATTGTAAACTAAGGGATAGATTCCAAAATATAAACTATGACGGAGATATTCACACTCAATACAAATCTTTGCATGCTGAAATATCCGGTATACTACAAGAAATACCGCAAATTACGAAAAATAAGCGAAGTGAACTAAGCAAGGAAACGGAAATTCTTTTGGATAAGCGAAGAATTTTGTACAAACACAAAAGAACAAAAGAAAATAGACGGGAAATCACGAAAATCAGCAAGGACATAAATAGAAACATCAGGGCAGATAGAAAAAAGCGTAGGCAAGAAACCTTTGAGAAATTTATCAGTAATACAGGAGGAGTAAAAAAAGCATTTAACGAGTTAAGAAATAAAAAAGAATGGACAGCAAACCTAAAGAGAAAAGACAAGACTATTGCAACAAAAAGACAAGATATTTTAAATGAAGCCACTGAATTCTACAAAGACTTATATGCAACAACCCAGACCTCTAACTTAAGCTTTTGCTCAGATAATATATATAATAAAGAAACAGCCTTACCTAGCATTTTAAAAAGTGAGATACTACATGCAATAAAAACACAAAAAGAGGAAAGGCCCCAGGCGACGATAATATTACGAACGAAGTCCTTAAATCACTAATAGATCCTTTGCTGACTCCTCTGCAAACATTGTTTGACAATATCTTGAGGTACGGACAGACGCCAGAAGATTGGAGCAAGTCCACGACAATACTCTTGCATAAAAAAGGCGACAGAAATGAACTTGGAAATTATAGACCGATCAGCTTAATGTCTAATATTTATAAAGTGTTTTCAAAGGTATTTCTCAATCGTCTTACACCAACGCTTGATGAAAGCCAACCACAAAAACAAGCGGGATTTCGCAAAAGCTTTTCGACCACTGACCATATTCAGGTGGTTTCGCAGATAGTGAGCAAGTGTAAAGAGTATAGTAGAATTATATATATCGGTTTCATAGATTTTAAAAAAGCGTTTGATTCACTCGAGCATAATGCTATATGGCAAGCACTGAAGCAGCAAGGGATACATGAGGGTTACATTAAAATTATTCATAACATATACTCCCAAAGTTCTTCCAAAATCAGACTGGAGAAGGATGGTCAGGATTTTCCAATTAGAAAAGGCGTTCGCCAGGGAGATCCTCTGTCACCGAAAATCTTTTGCTCAGTGTTGGAAATGATATTTAGTAAAATAGACTGGCAGAAGAGTGGAATCACAGTCAATGGACAATATCTGAGCCATCTGAGGTTCGCTGATGATATAGTGATTTTCGCGGATTCCTCAGAACAGTTAGAACAAATGCTAAATGAACTTGCATCCGAGAGTAAAAAGGTGGGTCTTAGTCTCAATGCTTCAAAAACTTAAATAATGACGAACGGCACTCAGGATCCCGTAGCAATAGATAAAGAAAATATAGAATACGTATCTGAATACACTTATCTTGGACAATCCATTGCTTTTGAAGACCTAACTGCAAAAGAAATAGAACGAAGGATTGCAATAGCGTGGAAAAAATATTGGAGTTTAAAAGAAATAATGAAAAACAAAGATATTAATATTGCTATCAAGACGAAATTGTACAATATAGCTATTTTGCCGTCTCTCATATATGGTTGCCAAACATGGGCTCTAAGATCAGAGGATGAGCAGAAACTAGCAGTGTGTCAAAGGAAGATGGAACGGAGTATGATGGGAGTAAGACTGTCGGACCGAATAACCAACAGAATGATCAGAACGAAACAAAAGTAAGAGATATAACAGAAACAATAAGAACATTGAAATGGAATTGGGCTGGTCACATTTGTAGAATGAGTAATGAAAGATGGACAAAGAAAGTAACGGAATGGATACCAAGAGGAGACAAAAGGAAAAAAGGACGCCCTAACCGACGCTGGGAAGATGTATTTACACAGAGACAAGGGACAGAATGGATGAGAATAGCACGAGAAAGGAAAATATGGAAAGAACTGGGGGAGGCCTATGCCAAAGAGGCAACATCTGCACATGAGACACCTAATAAGCATTGACATCCAATACTTCATTGACATAATTATTATACCTGAAATGAAATAATAATAATTAATTTACTAATTTGACATAAATTTTGTATAACAGATTAAAAAAAAAAAAGTATAAATTTTAATGTGTATTAACTTTTGTCATACGAAATTGTAATAAATAATAATAACTGTATCAACTAATGAAGCGGAATGTATATAGATAGCTAAGTGTAGTTGAATAAAGGCTTTTTTATTTTATTTTATTTTTACACGAGTGCTGTGTGGGTGGCATACACTCAAAAACAGTACAGCGCCCTTCGGGTGCAGTTGAACAACGCTTCCAGGATGTTGATGCGGCTGCTCCGGTGGTTCGGTGCATCGGGGATGTTTGCCGAGTCGGGAGTCGATTGCTTTACACGATCGGACACGGGGCGCAGCCCTGGGGCGCAGAGTTCGTGCTAGCTCCAACCGCATTCGGGGAATATTTCCAGAAAGGTTTGACTGTCAGTACTTGAACCATTGTTCAATGATTCAGGTACTGACTAATAAAGACATGTCAAATTGTAATTGTTAAATAGTAATTGATTTTTATTTGTATGTATGACCTCTTCAATGGTTGAAATAAATATTTTATGTATTATATTTGTCGCCATCAACGCGGAACGCAAGCGCCATCTGTCGGCGTTCGATGGAGTCAGCATCCCCCGGCCGAGCGGAGCGTGCGACACTTCTTGTGCGGCAGTCGGCCAGAGCAGTTGAGTTTGAACCATCGCGCGTTCTACGAAACGTGCTTGGCGATAAGACCAACTTTGTTAGCTGTGGTTGATAAATTCCATTGTGTTTGCGTGTTTTCATCCAACACTACCCGCCGCTACGCCCACAGCAGAAGGATGCGATAAATAATGATGATGTCGAGACTCTGTTCGCCGACATATTATATATTAATCTACCTAGCACTGCAGCGTTATCTTCATTTAAGGATATAACATAACTAGCAGCACCCTACGGCTTTACCTGCGTAGTTCTCGTTTCCGTTTTATTCCTGAGATGAGCAGCGTACGTCCTGATCCAGGATATAATCTGTGTTACAAACTTCAACCCGATCTGTTCGGTTATTCCTACGTGATAGAGCAATAAACATCCAAGCTTTAACATTCATAGTCATTCATATGCTCAAGCATGTAATACGTTGATTTTTATAGTTATAAAAACCAACACATTACATTGTAGTTTCATGTTTAAATTGTATAGGTAAATAAATAGTGTTAACTTGCCTTAAGCCATCTTAAGCTTTATCTATAAACATAACCTTTCAAACTATACTACAGTATAAATACATATTACACATGTTTGTGTGGTACTTAACGTCGCAGATTCTACAAAAAGTCCACTTTCGGTTATTTAAACCATTCGGCCACTATTACGGCTTCCATTGATTTGTAAAAAGTCGTACAAAAAGTACAACACTCTCTAAATACATAAATATTGTTATTGAACATTCCACGCTCAACACATAAGCAAAGCTAGTATATAAAGCCCAGCCAGATAGCGGATATACTCGTACTTATCCAACTCTACATACACACTTATTTAACACTGCAGCGGCTTACGGTTTTACCCATCGATATGAACTATAGATATGCCCTGAGCACATGGAAAGTGGTAATAAACTGAGTCTGTGTATGTAGCGTGGTGTGGTTTACACACCACTAATCTATTTGACTCGCTAGAGGCGAGGTGTGCTGTGGTTCTACTTATTTTGACAACGAGTAGTGATAGGTAAAAACATCCGGCGTTCACCGCTTCCTGCAACCGACTAGAACAGAAAGAGTGAGCTCACTCTTCCCAAAGAAGACAGAATTCCGTGCGCCTGAAGTTTGCACAACTTTTGATTTACATTGATGTAAAATATATCATAATATGGTTCCGATAATTGAAACTTGTCTCAGTCCACCGCTCCCGACGCCGCGACGAGCGGAATCCCCGTCCCGAGCGAGTCGCCGCGCCGTAAATATCAAACACTCACACAATTGAATTCAGTTCACGCTCAAGTAGCACGAAATGCCTTATACAGTCATAAATGAAGTTTTATCCGTCCCCGTGACGAATGAGAATATGTAATGTTCAGTTACGAACGGAGTCGGAATGATAACGGCGGCCTTGGACGCGGCCTTATGTTACATTGTGACAGTAAATCGATTTATTATACTGATGTCTGCCGCTAACAGAGACGGAGGAATGGGGGCGACGATTATCAGACCTGTTGATAGCATTTTAACTTATCGCATTTAGTAATTTTGCGTAATACCTGTGATGATCTACTATATTAATATCATTAAGTTGTAGAGGATTTTGAAGTGAAAACTTTTTTTGGCGCGCTAGAGACAGATTTTTCGTGGGCTGTGAATTGAATTCTAGCGTCACGCTCGGGAATGATAAGAAATATTCGGGTTAACTCGGGACCATGGCCATTAGCCATCTAGAAATGTTTTTCATTAAAAAGTAGTTACATATAAATAAATATTCATCAACAGAATAGTAAGTACTTATTCCTATTTTTCTTATTAAGAAAGCTGTCAATATTATATTAAGTATATTAAAAACTGTTGTAGATAATCTTTAATCTCTTGTTGTGTACAGACTCTTTATAAGTTATATTTCTTTTATATCTGATTGACATATTCTTTTATTCAATATTTAAATTGATTGTTTGTTTTGCGTCATGAAAACTTCTTCTTCTAAATCTCTGTTTAGGAACGCGGTATCGACATCCAAGTGCTTCATTCTTAGGCCCATCTCGGCAGCTAGTGCAAATAGTGTGCGCAACGAAGAATGACGAATCACTGGTGCAAAGGTCTCGTCGTAGTCCAATACACCACAGCAGGACGAAGCATATTGATACTAGGTTTCACTTTATTAGGGAAATGGTATCCAATAATGTTGTAACCTTAGAATATGTAAAAAGTAGTGATATGCCTGCAGATGTCCTCACTAAGTCACTTGGGCCTATGGTACACAAAAGGTGCACAATTAGTTTAGGACTAGAAATTTAACTGTTGTTGTTGTCAAGCACAACATCGATTAAGGGCGGCTGTTGTAGATAGTCTTTAATCTCTTGTTGTGTACAGACTCTTTATGAGTTATATTTCTTTTATATCTGATTGACATATTCTTTTATTCAATATTTAAATTGAGTGTTTTTTTTACATGACTTACTTCATTATAAACACTTGAACAAGTAACATCTCTTTTTACTATTTACTCTTGCATAGCCTCAATATCCCAACAAAAACAATTAAATTATTTTCATCCTACCACTTCGGAAAAAATAGCCGTTTCCTTGTTAAGGAGGGATTAAAGGTTACGTGTTGCACTCTGTGGGTGACCCCACTATATTTACTTATTTATGTGTAATTTATATATTAATTTATTTAATTATTTCATTTACACTCCACACAACTATTTCAGTTTATTTATAATATTTATATCAGTGTTATTAGTTTATATTTACACTTCATATTAACGTATATACGTATATATATCATACAGCATCGCCCTTCTATTGTGCAGTCGGGCGAGCTATTTTTAGAACAGTGGATGCGCGCGCGCCGGGCGATATTACCCCTCGCCGCGACCCGCGCGCTCCACCTTAAAAGTGAAAGGGACTTGCTACCTGCTGCCGGCCCGGCACCGCACCGCTGCCGCGCCGCAGTCGCTACTCCTAATTCCTCCGTGACACTTGTTTTAATCTTTTATATGTTCCATTGATCTCTAAGTACTTTTTATAATAATTATTTCGTGTAATATTGTATCGTCCAATACAATTTAAATAGTGGTGGAATTTATGACTTTCATTGATACTACCAACCTCCCATTCCACCACACACTCGAGTACAAAGATTTTTCACATTGTGTATTAATTCCCTCGCTAACGCTCAGGATTCTAATTTTTGATTTTCGATTATCAAAAATGATCAAGTGATTAAAAAGCAACTCTGCACTCTTGTATAAAAAAATAACTATTCCTATATACCTGTGTAAAAAGTGCATTTGTCGAAATCCGACAGTTGAATCAGGAAATCAACTTCTTCAATTTTATCTCATTGAATTCGTTTGGCGTCATAAACGTTAAAAAATTTGATTAGACTTCTTTCAAGAATTTAATTCAGTCAGGTAATCGGTTACATAAGTACATCCGTTACAGAGGTACATGGGAACAGAAAAATACAAACTAACTAACATACGAACTTTCGCC
Organism: Ectropis grisescens; assembly: GCA_017562165.1. Classification (NCBI taxonomy): domain Eukaryota; kingdom Metazoa; phylum Arthropoda; class Insecta; order Lepidoptera; family Geometridae; genus Ectropis; species Ectropis grisescens. Next base: position 29,220,247 of record CM029775.1, read on the forward strand.
TTTATCATATGAGTGAAATGAAGCCCCGATCAGAGCATTGCTATGCACCGGTCTATGGCACTTTGGGAACATAATTTATGGTCAAAATTAATTAAATTAACGAACTATTTCTTTATTATATATTTTATCTACCAAAGTTAATTTTATTCATAAAATGTTGACCGCTTTTCTAACATAGAAACTAAGATTTAAAAAAGTACCATTCGTCTTAGGAGCATTTCGATAAACCGTGGGTTTTACATTATTTTTATAATTATAAAATTCATAACCATTTATTTTATGCATTATTATTATGTTACGTGTCAAACTTAAAACACAGTTGGTATTTGAAAAATATCTCGGTATATCCGAGAATTAATTATTATAAACAATCATTTAACATAATATGTATATATCAGATAGTAATATAAAATGTCAGATCAAAATAAATTACTGATATCAATCAAATAATAATAAAACATGTCACATACAAATTAATTAATAATTATAATCAGATACGAATATTAAGATGTCAATAAAAAAGTACTATTAATAACAATTTGAGCATTAATTCAGAATAACCAATTACAATAACTTAAACTAAAGAGACTTTCAGTATTTCAGTGTTACATTACCTTACAAGTACGTAATGAGATACATTATGATATTGAAATTAGTGAAATAAGAGACCATTTACTAGAAACTGTGTTTTAAGTGTTATTATTTTCGGAATTGCTTTTTTCACGTAAATGTGTGATGGGTAATAAGCAACTGTATTGTACAGAACAGTTACTGTCTAGAAATGTCAAGAAATTTAATATAAATGTATAAAACAGATCGTTTAATGGATTACGTTACTGAGTAAGCCCTGGTGTCTCAAATAATAAACGTCTTCTCGGCTCCGGGCAACATTAATGCAAATTGCATAAAACATTTTTAATTGTCATTGGAAAAATTGGACTCACAACGCAGTACTTTTTAACGATATTATGCTTCTGTAAAGTAGCAGGCTGTCTTTTAAAATGGAAATTACTATATTATCCAGAAACAAAGCAAGACGAACTGTATCTTCTGAACGATAAAACAGAAATTACCTTGAGTTCTGAGAGAATGAAATTAATTCGAAGTTTCGTTCTGGATAGGAGTGATAATTCGTGCATCGCTAATTGTAGGCGACAATGCGAAAATACAAACGAAAATTGTAATGACTGATGTGTTTGTTTATTGAGGAACGATGCTGGAGCGATGCGATATTTCATGTTATTGCGAAGCAAATTGAACTATTGAAGGTAATGAAAAATCTTATAATAGCAAATAATACATGTGTGATGAAAACGGGTGTTGTTATTTATCTGATTCGCGCAACACAAGCTTTGCTGACCTTATGTTGTCTTATTATGTTCATTGTAGTCCAAGAGGTACTGAACTCTCCGAGTAACGGTCGTCCTGTAAGGTTAGTAATTTGTACACATGATTTGTAGCATGCTAAGGGCAATAGTCATGATCTGGCAGGCGTCATCCCTGCACGTCATGAGCCTTTATATTTCTGAAATAGTAAAACAAATAAAAAAATAAACTTGTTCCTGTAAGCTTAAAAACAGATACGTGTAACTCGCCATGAATCTCATTTAGTAAATATAGAGTGCCGACCAAGTAAAGTGGATTAGTGACTGAGTGTAGACGAGGAAAGATTAATGACAAACAATTTCAAACCAACGTAACTCTGGACTGACTGCAATCTCGCCCTGCAGAAGAGCCCCTTTGGAGGGTATCATTCTTATGCTTATGCAAAGCAGTCTTATGCTCATCTTATACTAGCATTTTCCCGCAGCTTCGTTCGTATTTCATAAGTCGTTGGCGTAAGGCGTAAGTTTACATGAAATCTTCATCTCTTCTTCTTCTTATAAATCTTCATCATATTTGTACAACGAATAAAAAAAAATTGCCAAACTTTTTCCATCTATTTCACCCTCTTGGGGGCGGAATTTTGATAAATTCTTCCCTAGTAAAACCCCAGATCATAGGAGAAATATGTGAGCGGAATTTTAAGTTTCTAACCCTAAGAGTTTGTTGGCCTGTGTATTCGTATAAAAATGGCATCCCCTATTTAACCCTTTACGCGTTGAATTTTGAAAAACCCCGCCTTAGCTAAAAGGCACGTACAAGTAAAATTGAGACTCTTAGCATTAGTAGTTTCTGAGATTTCGTTTTGAGTGACCTTTCGCTTTTACATACAACAACTAGCTGTACCCTGCCACGCTTCGCTGTGGCATATTGTGATGCAAAAATTAGATAAAAACAATTCTTGATGTGGATTATACATCATTGTAAAATTTTAGCTTGATCGGTGCCGAACTTTTTGAGTTTTTGAAGCGACCAACACAACATCTATATCTATATCTATACTCATATTATAAAGAGGAAATTTTTGTTTGTTTGTTTATTTGTAATGAATAGGCTCCGAAACTACTGGACCGATTTCAAAAATTCTTTCACCTTTGGAAAGCTACATTATCCCCGAGTAACATAGGCTATATTATATTTTAAAAAAAATTAGGAATCCTTACTAAAACTCCAATAATGTAACATAAGGTGTAAAAAAAGACCTGAAAAATTCCTTACGTCGTGTGCGCTGCGAAAACTATTGATGATAGAACAAAATCATTTACTACAACTTTGCAGAACTCATCATTATCTACAAAAAGTGTCGCGACAGCATATGTCTAAATATTATAGTTATTATGTCACAGTAAGCAGTTTTTTATTCTAAAATATTAATTTATATATGCCGCCTCTTGAAAAGGCTCTTCATTTGTACCTTGGTATTAATCCTTATCAAAATAAATTACTTTATATTCAAAACGGCTTTAATACCATTTTATAATTTTTACATTTCATTCGGAAGATATCACGAGTTTAAAAATGCAAGTATTAGAAAAAAGTCGCGTGGTTGTCGCTCACCGCGCTCAGCTAGCCAGCATGCGATGTAGGCTCCATGTAAACGTCACTGGGGTACGGGGGGGGGAGTCAATGTAATAAAATAAAGTGCCGCGCGGCTCACTCGCGCGATCGGTCGTGTGCGTGATCTTATGATTTTAGCTTGAAAAAATTTTGAATTCGTTTCGTAGGTAAATAAGTATATGATAATAAATATTATGTTTTAATGTAACTATTCAAACTGCTTATAGTAGTATTTTATGGGTATTCCTGTTCAAAATTTCAGCAAAAATTTAGTAAAAGGTAGTTTTCTAAGCCCATATTTTTAATTTTCTTTCAATAAGTACCTACTACTTACCTGATAATAAATATCTTATTTTAATTATTCAAACAGCTTAGTACTTCATATATTTCAATAAGCAAAAATTTAGTAAAAGCCTGTTTAATTATTTATTTCCTTCTATTTTTCATTTTATAATGCCCAAAAACGCCAAAAAGATCAAGATCTCAACTTTCTAAACATAGTTGCCAGGCGAGGGCAATAAAAATACGGCGTAATGAGGAATCTTCATCAGAAACTTAAATTCGCCTTGCAAGTCGGAGAGAATACGCGTCGCAATCGCGTGCTAGAGAGCCAAGTATCGAGCGTTCGCAGCGGCTTGCTGAACAAAATTTTATCACTGGCCCAGCAGCTGGTTAACTAGCTCATATACCGAGGATACCGATGATTCCAACTGATCTGCCAATCCCTTTTAAACGACTTCAGTTTCCGGTGAAATCATCTTTCGCGTTAACTATTAACAAGTCCCAGGGCCAAACCTTCGAATTATTAGGGATCGACCTACGAAAAGAATGTTTCACTCATGGCCAACTGTATGTTGGCCTATAACGTGTCGGAGCTCCTGAAAATCAATTTATTTTGCTGCCACAAAATAAAACTACTTCAAATATCGTTTACAGGGAAGCTCTGACTCACTAAAAGTAATGGCTTTTGTTTTGTAAATAATATTATATATGTATAAAATTTAAAAATAAAAAAATACAAAAAAACGTTAATGAAAAAAAAAAAATTCAAACTTCCTTTATAATTTTACTTTTTTTTTTTGAAACCCGATACAAAAAAAAAGGGTGTATGTGTGTGTGTATGTACCCGTGCGAAGCCGGGGCGGGCCGCTAGTTTTTATATATAGAGACAACATACTAGTATATAGCAAAAATGTATTCTTTATTCATTCTAAATAACTTCTTTTTTACGGGGATCTATGGCAGTTAGTCTCAAGTACCCTCTATAGCTTACCGAAAAGTACATTAATCGCGCGCCACTAGAAATCTGTTATACGTTGCATTTAAAAAGGTTCAATGAAATTCCATTACCATCCTATTTTCGTTCCTCAACATCGCGGCCGCCTCGTCCGAAAATGTTTTACAATTCAATATCTCGTCCTGTCGCTAATTGGACTGTTTTAATGAATATCAATGGACCGACAGTGGCGCCCTCTTTACGTACCGTTTGCGGACGTGTGCCGTGCACTCATTATTGACACCAGATAAATAATTCACGCTTCAATTGAAGCTTTCAGTTAATTGTGAATTGTAAATTACTTAATTGTGGAGTTGCACCGTAATGTTATATTGATGAATTCTGTGCATTGACGTACGTAGGTACATCAATTCGTTGAGGCAAAACTCATAACACAACAAATAACTCTTCGCCCCAAATAACCAATTTACTCTCAATCGGCTCTCAAACAGGCTATTACGGCTATCATCGTCTAATCTCCACTATGTGGGAGAATCTCCTCCGTTGTGGGAGAATCTCCGCCGGGAGATTAGACCGCACCGGCCGGCGCGAGGAGATACCCCGCGCTAATGAGAAAAATAATGGCCGCTGTTATCGGACCTGTATTGGCCTTTGAAGACTGTATTGCCTTTCACAGCCAGGTCACACAGTACTGAATCTCATCAACAATTGTAATAATTTAGTAGAAAAAATACGTCATATTATTGCAACGAATTTTTCATAATATCTAATATATAAAATTCTCGTCTAATATATAAAATTCTCGTGTCACAGTTTTCGTTGCCAAACTCCTCCGAAACGGCTTAACCGATTTTGATGAAATTTTTTGTGCTTATCCGGTATCTATGAGAATCGGCCAACATCTATTTTTCATCCCCCTAAATGTTAAGGGTAGTCCACCTCAAAAATTTTATTTTTATTTTTTAGACAACATTTTTAATTTCTATTTTTTTATGATACAACATACAAAAATATATACAATCCTCAATTTTCACCCTTCTACGATCAACCCTTATTTTTTAATAGCCATTTTAGTAATTTGATCATTTTTCCTCTCTGGTCGAAAACTGATCAATCGTCATTTAATTAGTTATCCCCGCCAGATGTCTACAGGTGTCACTTCTGACCCAGTAAACAGCACGATAATTTGGGGATCTAAAGTAGCCTATAGTTTATATATAGACTGAACACGCTAATCTCGGGACCTACTGGAACACCGTTCTTTCATATGTTCGTAATCCTTGAACGCTGTAGGTTATATATATGTACCACGGGCGAAGCCGGGGCGGGCCGCTAGTACTCGTATAAATTAGGTACCTACTATTTATTTATTTCCAAATTATTACAATTTTGCAACCATTTACCTTTTTAATTTGATTTGTTTGTTCGAACTATATGTGGTCGTTGTTGCAACTTATGTTTTCTCCGCGTTCTTATTTCTTTATAGTCTTTTGTTTTTATAGAGTAAGACCCCAGGGCCGCCAGACGTCACGTATTTTCTGATGAACGAATTCTGTACCATTGAGTAGAGTTAGTACGTACTAAGAACACATGCTTACCCGCTAAATTTCTTAGATGGCCAATTTTGAGATATGGGGTCCAGAAGGCACATAAAAATATTTAAGTACGAGATTATGAGTTTAGAGGATGACTGGCCCCTTAGATCCATTTGTCTTTTCGGAAAAGGAGTATTAGAAGAAAGGCATATATATGTTGTGTTTAAAGTGTATGTGTAAGTGCTGTGATGAAAATAGGTATCATTTTGTGTGTTTACGTAGTGTAAGTGCTGTGATAAAACAGTAAAACGAGTATATTACTACAAAAACTTTTTTACAATGGATGTGAAATGCAAATTTAATATTTCCTGACAAGTTCAATCAATAACATTAGTGTGGTAAGTACCTAGAAGTTAATGTCGCTATAAAAATACAAGAAACGCAGGTTCATAGGGACTATATTATCTTTCTCGCTCTGACGCGCTTGTTTCTCGCTCTATCATTCCGAGTTCATCCGGAAATTATTATCATACCCGAGCGTGACGGATAAATTGATTTCACAGCCCACGAAAATTTTGTCTCAACGTGCCTAAAGAAGTTTTCACTTCAAAAAATCAATCAATTAGCTCATAATCGTACCATAAATAAGTAAATAGCTATTCAATTAAATGTCAAAATAATAGAATTCCTTATAATTATAGAAGCATTGCTCGATCAGCCATGCTTTTAGTTTTGTCTTAAAAGACTGCAGAGTCACCACTGCGGTGACGTCATCCGGTAGATTGTTGTAAACAGTCGGGGCCATGTCGTGGGTTAACTTGTCCGACCTGGTGAGGGACCGCGGGACGGTCTTCAGGCAGGTCTACTACGAAGTCCGATAAACGATATATCGGCCGAAGTTATGGACGTTTCATACCACGAAATACAACCGGTCGATTGATCTGATCGGGTGTTTCGTTCATTCCGACCGACGCTGATTTGACAGTTTTTGTGTCATCAACCGACCGATTGTGTTTCGTGGTATAAAACGTCAACAACTTCGGCCGATGTATCGTTTATCGGACTTCGTAGTAGACCTGCCTGAAGACCGTCCCGCGGTCCCTCTCCAGTTTGTGTCGGTCGCGGGTGGGGTAGGCGTGCTCGGCGCCGCGCTCCCCGTACGACGACAGGTTTACCCTGGCGTACACTGCCACCTGATAAATCAGGATGGAGGGCAACGTCAGGATCCCCAAACTCTTAACCCCAACTGTTAAGCAAAACGGCCGACGCAAAGTGTCTGGAAGTATTGGAGCCTTATTTTTAAAGATATTGCCTATATCATACGTGGACATCAGTTAATAGAAAATACGTGAAGTAATATATCTTCTGAACCCCATATCTCAAAATTGGTCATCTAAGCAAGTTAGCGGGTAAGCATGTGTTCTTAATACGTACTAACTCTACTCAATCATCCACGTTTCGGTCATCAGAAAATATGTGACGTCTGGCGGCTCTGGGATCTTGGACTATTATTGGTGAACACTGTTATTGGCTTTAGTATTTTCATTTAGAAGAATTAATCCTTCATCGCGGCTTGATGGTGGTGAGGCGCTTAGCATGATACTTCCACTATATTTTCGATGCTATTTCTAGATTTTTCAAAGTTTCCAAGGAAGGACATGTTTAGTTTAAGTTCCATCACTGCCAGACATAGTAGAGTTGATTCTAAGAAGCGTTTTATCTGGAGGCGCGCTAATGCAATCCGAGGGTAGTTGTGAAACTCCAAGCCGAGGTGAGAGCGCGATCAAGTGGTGATTGGTTATTAGGGACTGAGCGCCGCCTTATTGGAAGGTAAGTGTTTTGTCTACAGAACTCAAGGACCTATTTTACGCTGCCCGACGCTTACAACTTTGTTCATCTGAATTACTGGGTGATCGGATCTTATCTAATACGTATATTAAAACGATGTTTGTTTTCAAACTTCGAAGCTGTTTGATATCGGTGGGATATGTTTTTTTTTTGTATTTGGTACGTTGTTGCGGTATTGGCTTTCGTTCTAGAGGACTAAGTTCAATCATGGCGAAACATTTCAAAAGGTAAAACTAGAGTAGAGTTCTTGGTGAAAAAAATGTCCAATATTACTAGCGGCCCGTTCCAAATTCACTTTTTAAAAGACTAATAAATAAGGTATTTGAAACAAAAATATATTGAGACTATTTTATTTCGATTGATAGTAGATAATTCGTTAATCGTGCGAAGAGTTATGTTTAGATCAATATAACTCTTCGCACGCACGAGGTCCGAGACCTGGACTATCTGGGTTTATCTGGGCTCTTTGGTACGTTCTGATGGCGACTACAAGAGGGAAGTGGTGTGAAGAGGACTAATGGCAAAGTCAGCAGTAAAAAGACTGGAGAAGATCTGGAGAAACCGCGGGATACGCTTAAAAACCAAAGTTAACTTGATGTGGACTTTGATATTCTATATTTTTTTATATGCTTCGGAATCTTGGACTCTAAAGGCAAAGATAAAGGGAATATTAATTCGCTCAAAATGTGGTGCTGGCGAATAATGCTTGGCATAAAGTGGACAGCTCGCCGCACAAACGCATCAATCCTAAGCCAGGTGAAGATACGAACGAGACTTTCCACCATCTGCACTCAGCGTTCAATTTTTTGGATACGTGGCTAGACGACAAGAAAGCTTAGAAAAGTTAATAATGGTCGGTCGCGTCGAAGGGAAGAGAGGTAGAGGCAAAGCCCCATCCCGGTGGAGAGACACCATCAAGGCCTCAGCAAGGACAACATCCAGGCTTGCTTACGGATGGCCCAAGACAGGAGTGCCTGGAGGAAGGTGGTCAAGGACGTCGATTGTGGTCACGACCCTCAGTAATGAGGATGTGATCAAGAGGAAGTAAGATCAAATTACACATATATGGTAACTTTCGTGAATATTCGTTTACTTGGAAACGAGCTCACTGGGAACAAACATAATGGTACTGGATTTTTATTTGTTAATATTTATCAGCAAGCAGAATTGCGGTTTTGACTGCGAATGTGACCGCCGTATGCTGATAAAACCAAATGGCACGTTCTAATGAATGCATTTTTTGTCTAAAATATAAAACTAACCCAATAAAAAATAAAGGTTTTAACAAGTACGTGTACATACTTTAATGATTGTAGTTGTTTGTCTCTGAAAAATCAAAGAATGCAAGTTACTCACGTTCTCCATTGCATTCTGCAACATTGCGGCAATTCAATGTAGGATAACTCGTGTCGCTACAAGGTTGAAATAATGGTTCAGTCGCACTGTGAACCTCCTTGAAGTCGGTGATATTTTAAAATATTCGCAAGAGAAATATAAAGGGGTGTTTAGTTCATTTCGCAAATACCGTCCTTGTTTGTTGGCCTGTCCAGTGGCGAGGAAATCTAATTTAAAATGCAGCAGAGAAGCAGTGCTGCACAAAGGCACAATGCCGCGGCCCGCACCGCGCCCGCACCGCGTCCGCCCCGCCCGCGGCCCGCAAGAATGCCGAATGTTGGGAACGCGTTTCTTCGCTAGCATATTAAATACTTTGTGCATGCTTCGCAAATATTTGTTCTAGAAAGGAACACGCAACGTACGTTCTTACTGCTATGAACAATAACAAAATCTAAACATTGTAGAACAAAAACTCGATTTTGTTGTTTTTGTTTCGGTAAATAATGTAATGGTTTATTTACCAAAACAAAAGCAAGTGTATATGTTACTGTAAAAACTCAAACTGCAGTAAATCTTATGACTTTCGAGTAAAACCTAAGATTTACCAATTCTTAATGGTAAATGTCCAAAAAGGTTTGCGAGTCGAACTTTTACCACCATTCAGTTGGTAAGTATATCTTAGGATTTACATTAAAGGCACGGTATACGTCAATCCAATTAGGGTCTATCACTGAGATTTGACTCTGGGTGGGACAGAAGCTCAAAGGAGGTCGTGAGTCAAAGACAATTACCCATTTGACTGATCGGAAGACAGCTTCCTCAGCGTTTTATAAGCAAAATTGCACTATACCTGTTGCGAGTTCGGTCAGTCAGGCTTTTGATTTCGACCGACAGAGTGCTGACAAAAAACCGTAAAAAATATAAAACGTGGGTTTCCGGTCAGTGAAATGGTGCGAAAAGAATAGCAGGACATCCAGCTTTACCAAGAACGGTAAATCATTTCACAAGTAAGTAATTTAATGCAATAATTAGAAAACATAACATCATCAATCTACAAAATTAAAACGAACATAAAAAATAACGAAATGGGAACCCGTTGATGTCTTTCTTTGCATCCTGCTGTGTCCTTAGAAGCTTGCATAACTCTATCTCGTTTTGTCCGATCATTGGTTGAGAGTAGTGTCACGGTCACAGATACTCGGCTTATCACGCTCTTTACCTCCTCTTGCGCTAGTGACTTATCAATTTAAGCAAGATTCGTTTCATGGCCGATCAACAGGCTATTTAATCTGTGTCGTAAGTGGAGCAGGCTATGCGAGGCCTCGCAAAGCGCAGGAGGGAGGTGGCGAGTGAAGCGACCCGGCGACCTTCGTAGTGGAGCTCAGGCAGAGTACGGAGAAGCGACACTCATGACCTCCCTTGAACTTCTGGCTCCTGCATTTTTATGTATACTCTAGGGGTAGTAGCGACAAGACTAGGTGGAGTCGTGGTGCTCCGAGTCGGATATGGTAAACTAATATTTACGAGCTTACAGCAATAAAACCTATCATTTACTGAATTCGAATGGTAAAAGCCCAAAAAATATCGACACTGCCAAGAGTCCTACTACTACAAGTAGAATGCGCTGCTTGTGCTGCTTATAAAAACTGCGATGGTTCCAATCTGCCTATTTTCAAATCGTGAGTGAATCAGTTTCCTCTAGGTAAACAGCAAAGAGCTTACATGTACTATCTCTATCTAAGGGAAACACGCTCCATCGTAAATCGGATAGTGTATCTCTCTCTCTCTTCTTAGTCTGTGTATTGGATCGTCGCTCAACATCAGACGAGATGGCGGTCAAGTCTAAACCTATAAAAATTAAAAAAAAACGCTAGTATCACTAATTTTGAAACACTTTTGAACTTGGTGCATAAATTACATCAAAATATCAAGAACTCATTCTACCACATAACCACAGAGACGATCTTCTTAGCATTCCATGGATTCACCGTGCGGGTGCCGGGTCCATCGTGTGGCAGAGAGAGAATAACTCGAGTAGTTCCCGAGACTTGTGACTCGGGCGTAGGTTAAAGTATAATATCCATTAGTAAAAGCAGTACAGGAGCACACGAATTATTCAGCGAGTATAACTAGCATGTTGAGTAACTTAATTCCGCTGTTGGTGTTGAAGTTACAAGATGATAATTACAATAATCTGGAACTTTGTACACAAGCGGAGTGAAGCGGGAGTTAAACACAGCATACAATAAGCGGTTAATAAGCAAAACTTGAGCTCTATCTCTCGTATGAGAAGTTAAGTTCTCCGCGTGAGCTTAGCTAAGTTCCAGCTAAGTTGGAGCGGGTGAAACGCGAACTCGGAAATATTTGCATCCAAAGAACTGTCGAACTTTTACGGGCTACGTTTATAAAGTGGGAAATGGATTTTAAATTCCTTTACAATGCAGAATGGTGGTCGTGGCGTAGCTGTCGGGAGTCAGGCTACCTTTTTGAAGGGAGAAGTTGTCACTGCCTGTTGAGCTTTTTTGAGAATATTTTTTCTTAAAAAAATCTTAATGAATGTCATGTGTGGATGTTCACTCCAAAATCACGTTGTAACTTGTCAACGGATCAAACTTCCAGAGAAATTACAGGGCTTAGAGATATAAGATCTTAGATCTCTGGGTGACGAGTGCAGTGCAGTGCTAGGTAATGATTTGGGCTCTTCATGTTCCAATAGCTGCGTGTCACTGTGCTGTTATGTTTCAGGCATGTTACTTACGATCAGGCACATGTCCTGATCGTCTCGTCACTCTTAATTAAAAAAAAACTGAAATTTCGAACATAGATATATTATAGTCTGGAAGAACACATGGGCTACTTTTCGTCCCGGGAAAATTACGAGAACGGGAACTACACGGGTAAACCGCGGGGCACTGCTAGTCCTACCATTTTACTTCCTACTAATAATATAAATGTTCATGTTTGGGTACTTCGATGTTTGTTGCTCAATCGTGTCATACGTATGAACGGATCGGACACAGATTGTAGTCTGGAAGAACACATGGCTATTATCCCGGGGGGAGTAACGGAAACGCTGCTAGTCTATTATTTATACGAGTACAGTTAGTAAGCGTAGGTCAGTATGGTCTTTTACGCTAACACAAAGCTTAGCAGGCAGTAAAGGTTGTGGAAAAGTGTCTATGAATATTTACGATAGCTGGTGTTTAATTATTTTTTTTGTAAATATTGGTGGACAATTCACACACAACACTATCTGACCCCAAACTAAGCAAAGCTTGTGTGATGGCAGCCAGATAGCTGATATAATACTTATATAGTTTTAAATACATACTTATTATACATAGAAACACCCAGACACAGTGCAAACATTTGAATTCATCACACAAATATTTGCACTGGGTGGGGAATCGAACCCATGACCCTCGGCTTCGCAGGCAGAGCTACTACCAACTAAGCCACTAGGGCTTTTATTTCATAAACCTTGTTCTACATTCATCACCATAGGTATTCCAAACGTTATAATTGAATACATTTCGGGGACTGTGCAGTTGATATGCGCGAACCATAAAGCCGCCAACAATAAGGTTAACTATGAGTAAAATTTATGTATTTCTTTTAGTAACTGGTTGATAAATATTTTTTTCTCAAATAGAACATACTCTTATTTAGTACCAGAAAAAAAACTTATTTATTACTTTCAATACAGAACTATTCAAGTTAGATAAGTTTCATAAATGCGTGTAATCTAGTCACAGACAGCGGCCATAGGCAGTGTGGCGCCTAGTATCAAATAATTCAAATAAAAAAATATTATTTAACTATATCTAATAGAAACGTTGCTAGCGAGATGATGCTTTGTTAAGTTTCATTCATTCAAGTTCCCGTTGTTTTCCTCAAAGGCTTCATTTGTCGTGTAACATCGAGTAGCTCCACTACAAGTTTTTCCGCGATGATACTGCTCGTAGACGGAGACAGGAGTGAGTTTATAACTTACCCTCTTTAATGTTTCAGGAGACTTGTCAAATTTATTGATAACTGTTTTCTTAATACAAGCTAGTAGGTTAGTACTAAGTTAGCAAGTTGACAATAAGCTAACAAACTTTTATGAAACATTACGCTTCATGGACTCCTAGGTCCGTTTAAATTAATAACAATTACAAAAATAATAATTAAAACAGTTAGATGTCTTAAAATTATAAGTGAGCAAGATTATAACTGTCTTAAAAAATCATCAGGTGTTGCCATTTGTTAAGATACCTCTGATCTCGTCAGCGCTTCCACCACCGTCTCAATTCTGCTTTTAATTGGCATTTGTAAGTTGTATTCTTTTATAGCCTTTGGTGGTGCAGTCATCGCGCGTCTCATGAACCGAGCTAATGAACGTTTATACATAGACTACAGCCGCGTGAATAAAATTTAAGGGTCATATGAACCACCAGGAGACCTATGTAGGATGAAAGAAGGGTATGAAATAATAAGATTCAGCACTATGGGTTTACAACCCTCGATCTTTTCTCCTTGTCGCATGGTTTTCGTACGGCATTGCGGAATAATGGAATAAAATGTATTTAAACTTTCTTTTCTTTTTTTTTTTTTTTTTTTTTTACTTTATTGCTGAAACATCATTGATTAAAACAGATTTAACAGCGAGCCCCGAACTAGGCGATAAACCTGTGTCTCAGGGCTCAGAGTACGAATACCTTAAATTAATAATGTACAATGTTTTGCAACTAGTTCATGGAGCGTTAGTAAAAATTCCACCAAAAACAGTATACATACAATATCCCAAAACAACAAAAATAAACAAAGATTTTGAAGGTGGAAATTATATAAGAAGGTGCACGTGTGTGCTAAAAGTGTGCAAAGCTTCTGTACTTTAACTCTGCCATTTTGTGCGTTTGTGGGTGACTTATCTGTGTATGGTATTGTATGCGTCTGCGTGTAATGTTGTATTGTTATAGTGTTTGTGTGTATTATAACTTGTGTATGACCGCGTTTATTTATGTTTTTGTATGAGTGAGTGTTAACTTAAACTGTAAGGAAGCAATGCCGTACATAATCAAATGACCTAATTTCATCAAATGATCAAATTAACCCTGAATCTTATACCTTTAAACGACCAATTCTTGTAGGTATATATATATATAGAATCTGAATCTCGGAAACGGCTCGAACGATTTTCATGACGTTATGTATACAGGAGGTTTCGGGGACGATAACTCGATCTAGCTAGGTTTTATTTTTTAAAAACATCATTTTATGCGTATTTTTAGACAAAGAAAAACTCCTACAATGTCATCAGAATACGATAACTTATTTTTACCCTGAACATCGTCGGAAAATAACGTATTTTTCAGACAAAAACAATAATTAAAAAAAAAAACAATTTATATTTCAATTTCAAAGTTTCAATACCTCTTCAAATCAATTATTCCGCAACGCCGTCCAAAATCATGCAACAAGGAGAAATGATCAGGGATTGCATCCTCCCTCTTCAACTTGCACTCAGTTGGACAGCTTACAAATGCCAGCATATTGCAGAATCTTATCATTTCATACCCTGCTATCATCCTATATAGGTTTCCTGGTGGTTTTTACGAGCCATAAATTCACGGGCCTGTAGTCTAACACTCGTAGTTTAATTTTTCCAATGCAGCAGTTGTGTTTTTCTTGTGCAAAGAGGTCTTTACACCTAAACACTTTATCTAAGCCCTCGAGTATTAGCAGACAGTCACAAAATCATAAATACAATATCTTTATTAAAAAGCCACAAAGCACAAAAAAACATCAAATAATACAAAACAGAAAAAAAAACTCTTAGCAATTTAATTGGCGGCCTTATCGCTTAAAGCGATCTCTACCAGAATATACCAGAACGCCAAACCTCAGAACCTAGACGCTATGCTTAGAGACATTTCAGATACAATCCTCTTAATGAGTTCGTTCGATGTGAACACCCACAGTGTAGTTACTGTGTGTCGGCGAGCGCGTCCCCGCGCAAGTAGACGGCAAACAAGAGCAGTTACTTACTCCAATAACTAACATTCACTAAGTCCCGGCGCGCACCCACCTGCTACCTTTCTACTTTGAACTCAGTTTGAGCGTGAGTGCAGTTTAACTGAGCCGAGACAACATGGCGCGTATGGCGGGTGAACTGGGCGGTTATTCTCTAGCGTGTTTGGGAAAAACTGGAGAAACTAAGACAAGAACCACACTATAAAGAGGTTTGCTTAAGCTCAATTTTATCTCTTTAAATTATGTGATCTCACAAATGTCGAATTCATAAAAGATTTGTCGTATTTATAATAATAATATTATTTTAAGTTTGACTGTAATATTATTATTATCTGTAATACAGACATCTATCTGTAAATTTTTAACCGATACTTTCAGACGTTACTACAGACAACAAAACAGAGAGCTGCAAACATACTAACTTTTGCATTTATTATAATATTGGTGGATTTGTTTATTAATTTATTTATATATTAGTAGAATATTATTTTACTTAACATAATAAAATAATATTCCACACACCGGAACACCGTAATGTGCAAACATTACTTGAACATTGGTTTGAAGGACAATGTTTCCAGAGAAATTACAGGGCTTAGATATAACATCTAAGATCTCTGGGTGACGAGCGCAGTGCAGTGCTAGGTAATGATGTGGTCTCTTCGTATTTCAATAGCTGCGTGTCACTGTGCTGTTATGTGGCAGGCATGTTGCTTACCATCAGGCGCATGTACTGCTCGTCTCGTAGCTCTTTATTTAAAAAAAACTTGTAATATAAATATTATTAACATAATATATATATATATAACATAAGTATTTGTGTGATGAATACAAAACTTGTTCTTTGTCTGGGTATCATAGGTATCATTAATCATATAAGTTCTTTATCAACTATCTGACACATAATAATATAGTGTTCACTAATTAAAATAATATAATCCAATATTAATAGTGTCCAATAATATTTATTTATTGTAATAAAGTTTTGAAAGATAAAAATACTTTAGCTTATTTTAAACAAGCGTATGTAAAGCAGGAGTCTATGTTCCCCGGTGATACAAAATAAGCGTCATTCTAAACAATTTCTTTGAAAATTTATTTTTCAAAGAAATTGTTTAGAATGACGCTGAATGTTTTTAGAGAATAAAGAGTCAAGTTAAACAAGGCGAGGTACTCAAGGTGAAGTTGATCACGGATTAAGTTCGAGAGATAGGTCAAGTTGTGGAAATGTTAATGATTGCGCTTTATGCAGACAACTGCGTGTCTGACACGTCTTTACTTACTTACGTACAACTATCGAGAAAAAAGTTCCCATATAACGAACTAAACGAAAGTGGGGGATTTTGAAACACGAAAAACTAAAATTTGCTTTCATGTACGTATTTAGACGATATAGGTAGTGAAATTTAGTGGAGTGGCTGAATTTTATATTGTTAATTGAAATCGGTTTTAACCGACTTCCAAAAAGGAGGAGGTTATCAATTCGACCCCTATGTTTTTTTTATGCATGATACATGATCTCGAGAACCCAAGCACCGATTTTAAAATTTATTATTATTATATATATATATTTATTATCGAAATCGGTCAAACAGTTTTTGAAATATGAACCAAAAACTAAAATTTGCATATAATTTTCAGGGTGACGTAATTGTAGATTTCACAAAAGTTATAAAACTCGAACCTATCACTGCGAAATTGGGTAAATGCGTTAATAAAAACTTGTTTTGCACTAAAAAGGGTAAAAAAATAAACTATTTTCGTACAAAAAATTATACCCACTTCAAACCCCAAATAGGCACTCAAAAGCGAAACAAAAATTAATATCATTATTCTAAATGCTACTCACTCATCTATTTGAAGTCGGCCGAAGTCGGTCGAAGTAGCCAAGTCTAACAGGTAGTGGATACGTGTCACGTGCCTACATAGTATTTTTGGCCTGTCTGTCACCGACTTCAAATAGATGAGTGAGTAGCACTTGTAATAATGATAATAATTTATTGTTTTTTTTTAAGTATACAAATTATTTCAGTGTACAGTCCGCGAGGTATAAGCTGAGCTTTGCATTTGCGTGAGTGTACATGGATAGTGTAGGTGTGACAACCGGCCTTAGGCGCGGCGCCATTTTCGCCCGGTAAAAACCGGTTTAAACTGATTTTGGGTAACCGGCCTGAGGCGCGGCGCCATTCTGTCTCGCCGCGCTCCTGCCGCACTTCACCTCTTGTACAGACTGCAGCGTGACGTGTTTAATATTATTTTGTTTTTGTTTGATATAAGTGTTAGTAAAATGGATGCCAACACAAATAAGCGCAAAATACGGAAACCATTAAATAGCCAAGTAAAAGAAATTTTGTGTAATTTAAATAGCTATTTTAAAGACATGAACGATAAAGACATGTCAAGTGTGACTACATCAGCCCAATTGGTATCGACATCGACAGGAATTCCACTGTCAACTGTTAAAAGAGTCTTATTGGAAGGTAAACGTGTTTTGAAAGATGGAACCAAATTCAAATCTCCGAAAAAGACCAGTTGCAGGAAAAATATAATAATCATTGATGATTTTGATAAAGCAGTAATCCGTAGAACTATTCATAATTTTCACATTACTGACAAAGAGATGCCAACAATGAAAAGAATTCATGAAAAATTAAAGGCTGACATTAACTATCCAGGATCAATATGGTCATTGCAAAAAGAAGTATCTCTTTTAGGATTCAAATGGTCAAGGACAGAGAATAACAGAATTTTTTTAATGGAAAAGCATGAGATCCGTCACCTACGTATAACTTATTTACTTAAAATTTCCGAATACCGTATTCAGGGCAGGCCTATCGTTTATACCGATGAAACATATATTGACACCACTCACACTTCATCAAAATCATATTCAGATGGCAGCACTTCTGGTTTGAAGAAACCTATTTCTAAAGGAAATCGATTGATAATCGTTCATGCCGGCGGTGAGGACGGTTTCATACCAAATGCGCTGCTGATGTTTAAAGCTAATCAAAAAAGTGGTGATTATCATAACAATATGAATACAGAAAACTATACAAAATGGTTACAAACGCAATTAATTCCCAATTTGAAGCCCAATAGCGTTATTGTAGTTGACAACGCATCTTACCACAATTCGTTTAAAAATCCCGCTCCCAACTCAAATAGTCGCAAGCAAGATATGATTGACTGGCTCAAGTTACGCAATATCCATGCTTAAACCACAACTTTATCAATTGATACTGCAATAAACAACGATTTATTGAATTTAAAATTTACACCTTATTAAGAGAACATGGTCACAGCGTCCTCCGTCTACCACCCTATCACCCAGATTTCAATCCGATTGAAAATATATGGGCAATGATAAAAGGATACGTCGTGAAAAAAAACGTGTCAATGAATATGGATATAATAATGAGGTTAGCAAATGAAAAAATTGAAAGTATAACTAACTGTACAGGAATGGAAAAATGTTTGTGACCATGCAATAAAAGAAGAAAAAAAGTTTCATGGATACGACGCCGTTATTGACAATATAACGGAAAGATTCATTATTAAAACAAACGACACATCAGAAGAGAGTGAAAATGATAACGAGAGTGATAAAGAAAGTGACTATGGTGCAATGTCTGGTGTAGAAGATGTGTAGTTATTTTGTCTTTCAAATTGAATTTTTAGTGATAATCACACAATAATATGTACTCATCAGTCAAATACACAGCTGGACTTTATTTTATCAATTTAGTTTTATTTTATTTTAATACTAGAATACTTCTCCGACTTATGTTATGCCTTACCTACCTAAAATATAATGATATTAATTTTTAAGAGTTTGTTGTCTGACTGTACTTTTGGTGATCACTCACACTAATGCAAAGCTCAGCTTATACCTCGCGGACTGTACATGGAGTGACAAGACAGACAACACGTGCTCCCGATGATAAGTAATACATATTCTGTGTCCGAAATGTCAAGTATCGATCCGTTACGTCCTTATTGAGCAACAAATATCCAAACTTTCGTTTTTATAATATTAGTGGGATTTACCCTTTAGTCCTATAATTACTCTGAAAACGTGGTCCCTTCAACTGTTTTACAATAACATTAGCACATTTCCGCTTGGCGGCAGAGCAAAGAGCCCTAACACTACAAAAGTTAGCGATTCCTCCAAGTGCAAGTGTGTGTGTGTGTGT
The DNA here is from genome assembly GCA_017562165.1 of Ectropis grisescens. Lineage (NCBI taxonomy): Eukaryota > Metazoa > Arthropoda > Insecta > Lepidoptera > Geometridae > Ectropis > Ectropis grisescens. The sequence continues at coordinate 29,239,353 of CM029775.1, forward strand.
GTGTGTTATCAACACTTGATGAACATTTTAGAATTCACTAAATAAGCCAGTTAAAATTCAAAGAGTTAGAATTGCTTATCTACTACACGTAAGGGATTATTTGCCTAATTGGAAGACCTATCCGTAAGAAATTTTATCCCAACACCAGGATTATAAAAAAGCTTAAGTATAGGTGTTGTTGGTTGGTTGGACATTTCACACACAACACCACCTGACCCCAAACTAAGCAAAGCTTGTACTATGGAAGCCAGATAGCTGATATATTACTTACATATTTTTAAATACATACTTATTATACATAGAAAACACCCAGGCACAGTACAAATATTTGAATTCATCACGCAAACATTTGCACTGGGTGGGGATCGAACCCACGACCCACGGCTTTGCAGGTAGACCTACTACCAACTAGTGTGTGTGTGTGTGTGTTATCAACACTTGATGAACATTTTAGAATTCACTAAATAAGCCAGTTAAAATTCAAAGAGTTAGAATTGCTTATCTACTACACGTAAGGGATTATTTGCCTAATTGGAAGACCTATCCGTAAGAAATTTTATCCCAACACCAGGATTATAAAAAAGCTTAAGTATAGGTGTTGTTGGTTGGTTGGACATTTCACACACAACACCACCTGACCCCAAACTAAGCAAAGCTTGTACTATGGAAGCCAGATAGCTGATATATTACTTACATATTTTAAATACATACTTATTATACATAGAAAACACCCAGGCACAGTACAAATATTTGAATTCATCACGCAAACATTTGCACTGGGTGGGGATCGAACCCACGACCCACGGCTTTGCAGGTAGACCTACTACCAACTAAGCCACTAGGCCAGCCTTGTTGGAGAAATATTCTGCAGAAAGTAAAATGCTACATGTGTTATAATTTGTTTGATTATACTCGTAGCATAGAGCTTGATCCTCCAGGCAGGTATTTGCACTAAAACGCCACTCAGTTTAATCCTCGGCTTTGATTCCCCAACCATAACCTTACTACCTTACTCATCACTACATCTAGCTGCCGGTGCCGTATTTCAAATTGTTACTACAAAGACTACTTCCGAAGACTTACGAGAGTCAAACATTTGAAATTATTATTCAGTTTATATCAAGTTTTGCATTTACGTCTACTCTAGTCGTGGGAACGGCGACTGCCGATCTGGAACCGACGTATACCTAGAATGTTTCGAGCTCATGTGTCTTCCACCAACCTGCATGGTGGATTGTGGCCTTGACTCTCTTGGTTCGAGAGAACCCCAAGTTTCAGCTGTGGGAATCTGTAGGGGGGCTGTTTATGTTATTTCAAGCTTTGTTATACAACGGCAAGTTTCAGTTTTATACACACATTTTACGTGTACTACATTCCTGATATCATTCTCGTTTTGTTACCGAGCCAACAAAGGACGGCGGACTAGCTACATCTAGTATTTGTAAAAAAAAATGTCTCTTCACTCCGGCGCACCTTTCATATCTACAATAACAAAAACGTAATCAAAGGGCATGACAAATCGTCCAACTTGAGATTGTAGCCAACTTCCTGAAAACGGAATCCTTTACAACCTTTTCGCTTTCAATTTTGAGCGCGGGTAAGATTTGGACGGCTAACATGTCGAGATGGTGGATTTGGTTGAAGATTTATAGAATGTGAAGTTGGTATTAAATTTTGTTCAAAGTTTTGTACAACTAGCAGTTATCAACACTCTCTGAAACAGAGTTGGGCAGCTGGTGGTACATATTAGTCTACATAATATAATTTACAGCTTACGTCTAAAGTTTCTTATCAAATGTTTCCTGTCACTCATACTTACTAAAATTGGACTAAAATAAAACACCGTCTAAATTTTCAGATGGATTACAACATGCAATTTTATAAAGACAAAATGCAACTCCATGCTAAAATTTGCTCAAACAAACCCGTAAATTATAGCTACCAATATAAATTAGTACACATTCGAGAGTAAGTTTCTATTCGATTTAAAAAATCGAAATTACAAAAATCTTGCTTTAGTTCAGTTATTGCATTTGACACTTTTTTTAATCGTGAATTTAATAACAATAAGAATACCATCAAGGTGCCTTCTACGCAGTGACTACGGAAGACGCAGTGTTGGACGGCTTCCCACTGGATGGACAGATGACCTCGCGGTCATCCAGCGACCAGCTGACCAGTTTTCAAACCGCTGGTTGCAGGTTACCCAGGACTGTACGTTGTGGAAAACTAGGATGGAGACTTATGATCAGCAGTGGACGTCTTGCGAGTTATGATGATGGTGATGATGATGCCTTCTACGAACACTTCACTTGTGAACCATTGTATCGAAACCATGAGGTATGAGTTTCCGCACTGTATTATTATAAATATATACCCTGGTCGGGTAAAATTAAGTTCATCGTGTTCATCTGAGAGCGACAAGGTTCCTGGCCGGTTCGTTATTTGTGTATGATTGTACATCAGTCGGCGTGGACAAACTCGCAAGAAGTACGGAGCCCTAATTGGGCGAGCGAAATGAGGCGTCGAGGGCGCTTCGGGGAATTTCTCGGGGCATGTACTTTTTTATTTTACTTCAGGATAAGGTTTGATTAATGGAAAAAAAATTAAAGGTTTATCTTTTGCAGTTAAAAAAGATTTGGATATGAAGTAGCTTGTAAAGCATCAAGTATTTATCGTAATTGTGTAGCGCTACATTAAAATAAAAGTAGTCAAGTGCGAGTCAGACTCGCCCATGAAGGCTTCCGTAGCAGCAAGTAACATAATTTAAAAGTTATTGTAGTTTGTTGTTACTATAATCAGTGTACAATGTTACTTGAATAAGAAATTAATTCTGATGAAAAGTTTATCAAAACGTTAAAAATATACTACTTGTAAAACTATTTTCGTACAAAAAATTAAACCGACTTCAAACCCACAAATAGGCACTCAAAAGCGAAAAATAAACTAAAATCATTATTATAAGCGCTACTCACTCATCTATTTCAAGTCTAGTTTTAGTTCTAAGTATGGGACACCCCCAAAATGTATTATTGTTAGGGTTCCGTAGCCAAATGGCAAAATACGGGACCCTTACAGATTCGTCATGTTTGTTTGTCTGTCTGTTCGTCCGTATGTCACAGCTACTTTTCTCCGAAACTATTAGAACTATACTATTGAAACTTGGTAAGTAGATATATTCTGTGAACCGCAGTAAGATACAAAACGCAGTAACGTACAAAAAATAGAAAAAAAACAATATTTTTCTATAATACTAGTTACAAATTTTATTAAATCATTTCACCTAAATTTATTTTTGGATAATGTTCTTAGTAATCCAAAGGTCAGTGTAGAAAATAAACCTTAGCTGTAATATAGAACTACAGATATTGTTTGATACCCCCCAGCGCAATAACTCCCACAGATCGTTGAACTTTCCTCGGTAAAGTGAAATAGAGCCTGTGCTTGTTGAAACTTGATTTTTATCCTCTTTTCTGTACATGTAGACCGAAGAGCTTTCACAGACTTCGAGTCTCCCAGGATTAGCCGTGAGAGCCTTATTTTGTATAATAAATAACGCTTTTATATGTTAAGATTGGTTTGGGAATGCAGGTGAAATAAACTCGCAAATTGTTGTAAATGAAATATCTTAGAGAAAATATTAGTATCTTTAAGTAATCGTCGCTGAAGTTCTCTTATTGTGTGTGTAAACCGGCTATCTAAATCATCATCATCATCAGCCTATCTTAGTCCACTGCTGGACATAGGCCTCTACCATGGCTCGCCACTCTACATCAATATCCGTCTATCATGGAGGTCATTTAAAAAAAATTGATCGTTAATTAAAATATTGAAGGAAACCTAAGCCTTAAGCCCTAATTTCTATGGAACATGTGTGCCACCAGGAGTCCAGGTTCAGCAAGCAGCACCCGTTCACGAGTATGACACATGTGTCATCCATCCCTCTCTTCGACCGTATTTGAGGAAAGAGAACAATCAGTAATAATACTATTTCATCTGCATTTGGAAAACTAATCAGAAGCGCAACTGGGATTCGAATGTATGACTTCGCGATTATAATATCAAACATTCTACTTAGGCCATCCAAGGGCTTACTAATTTAATCCTAGTGAAACGAAGATTTCAATATAGTATTACTTTTTTCTAAGATACGTTTTTTCTTCCAAGTCTAAGTTACTTAGGTATAGACATAGTGTACAAACAGAATCGAAATTAATCTTGTAAAGTTCGACCGCATATGAACTCACGTTAGCTGTTTTATTCATTGAATACGTGTACAGGTATATTTCAAGGGATAGGTATTGTTGTTATTTTCGTTTCACACGTCTTACGTTTCAAATACCGTGTAACTGCTCCCACTGCAAACTCTCGCGGCATTTTCTTGCAAGGAGAAAGTCTAGATTGTAGATGATGTTTCGCCGCCGCCAAGTGCAGGTTGGAGGACGACATATTTTTGTTATGTTATTAGGACAAACGGAAAAATATAGTTAAATTTATATTGACGAATGAATTATTTTTTATTGTTGTTAACTTAAATTATGATGACTTGCCTGTAATGTATAGTTACTTATGGCCAATAAACGATTTATGATTTATGTTCCTGAAAGATTTTTGTCACCTTCCTTTGTCCTCCGCGATCCGCCATTCAAGTTTTAAAGACAAATCTAAACAGTCATCTGCACTGGGAAAAATACTCAAACATGCAAGCAGGGCTAAAACCAACGATTTTTTGCTCGTGCAATCTCGCCCCTTCAATTTTTAAATTTTGACCTTTTCATTTGTGCAATAATTTGTCATATTTAATTAATAATTAATGAAATTATTGGTTTATTTAATCACTAAGATTTACATTTTTAACCGACTTCAAAAAAGGCGGAATTTCTCAATACGGTTGTGTTTTGTTCTTTTTTGTATGTTACGCTATAGCTTCGTCAATTGTAAATCGATTTTGATGTCTTTTGTCAAAAAAGGCAAGATGGGGTAAGTAAGGCCTATTTAATTTAATGCTCTAAAACATTAATATTTTTCGCGTTTTGCCTGTTATCAATAGGGAACGTATTGAAAATACTCCCCTGATAAAACAGGAACGTTAGAATGAAATGTTTTCATTCAACTTGTTATTTGAAGCACAACTAATATAAAACTCGCAACTGTGAAATACGTATTCAAAGCGAAGTCGAACAGCAAGACTTGCGATAGATTCTGTAACACCAAAATTCACAGCATATACATACTCGTAACTACCTGACTACCTGAGACTAGATGGAGTGACGATATACGGAAGAGAGCAGGCAGTGGATGGAGACGTATAGCTGAGGATAGGGCTGAGTGGCGAGCCATGGGAGAGGCCTATGTCCAGCAGTGGACTAAGATAGGCTGATGATAATGATAATGATATACTCGTAACATGTTCTGGTTTAACTAAGCCTTAGACACAATAATATAACATTCAATTATAATAAGTAAGTTAACAAACATAGTAAAAAGACAATGAGTCAGCCAACTCAGAGTTATCTTTCAACATAATTATTATTATTATTACTAGCCTAGATTGTCCCACTGCAGGGCAAAGGCCTCTCTTCCCTCCTTCCAGATAGCCCGAATAATACCCCAAATAATAAGCCGGCCCATATCAGATATGAGGTGATAATAAAAATTGATTTACGTCCCCGTTTTATAAGTTCTCTTCGTTAGGGCACCCCCTTCTGATATACCAGACCGTTCCATAAACTTCCCTACCGGCGGCAGCCCATGCCGAGCCTACAGTACTAGAACACGCGAGGAGAGAGACATTCTCGCAACATATGCAACGCCGACTAGCTGGATGTAATACCACACTCTCTCATGAGGTCACGGAAGTTGACTCACATTATGGGACCGGATGTTTATAACACTCTTCCCAAAATAGTTATATCGGCCCCAAGTTTCGGCAGCTTCAAAAACAGATTAAAGTGCTGGCTTATCGATCAAACTTTTTATAGTTCCAACGAATTTTTGTAGAGTGATGCAAAGTTCCCATAAAAATGAAAAGAAATAAATTTGACATAGGTAGGTCAGTACAATTGTAATAAAGACATTATACTCGTATAATGCTTGAAAGTTTTCTGTACAATAATTATTGTAATACAGTAAAGTAATCATTTCAAACTTTAATAATGTATACAATGTGTATACTCTTTCTTTTGTTTTTATTTTTTTATTAATTGACGTATAAATTGTATATTTATGAATAAAGTACTTTGGCTTTGCCTATTTAATAGCAGTCTCTAGTATTTTCTACGCAGAGCGTTCTTAGCATTTTAAGTTTGTTGTTATAGAATTCATTCACCGCTAGGAAGACGAAAATCTGCAGTTGGCGGTCTTTGGAGACTTCACTCTTTCTCTGGAAGTTCGCGCCTCGCCGGCCGGCGGACGTAGCGCGTAACTTCCGCTGTATACACATTTTTTTATTCTGAAAATAAGTAATTTTTTGACAAAGACAATTTTTGCTGGCAAATTTTGTTGAAATTATCCTTTTCAAAAATATTGGCAGGGTGTTTCACAGTCCACTTTTTTTTAATAATATCGAGTGGCGGAACGACCAAGAAATGTACCTGATAGTACGCAACACGCCGTTATTGGAACATACAGAAGTAAAAAATTTCAGAGAAAAAATTACAGTGGGAAGGTAAATAAAAAATTAATTATAATAGTCAAAATAGGAAGTTATCTAATACGTGAGTGGTCTAGTTAGTGCAATCAGCTCCAAATGCGACTGTTTCGGATTCAATGAGCGTGCGGCCGCGTGCCGGGCCCGGCGCCGGGGCCGGGTGCCGGGGCCGTTCGCCGGGACCGGGTGTCGGGGCCGGCTTCGATGTTAATGTCTACAACGCGCATACTCTTACCCACCGCCACCTCAGCGGCGACGCGACGGGGCTTCATGCTTATGTACGAACGGAAAGAGTAATATTTTATCGCTAGTATTATAAGCTTCTGCATTTGTCTTCCGTGCTGACGCTGCCCGTTCATTTCCTTCAGTTCGATATTCTCTCCAAACTGGGCAAGTACTGAGTCTACTAAGTCATGGCCGCTTGCTAACGTGCGACCAGTGTCCAAAATGCTAGTCGTGCTCGCTCAAACTACCACAAAACCATCAGTTTGTTGTCAGTTTCGTAGTCGTGTTTTGAAGTCGTAGTGACATTTTAGTTCTGTACCGTAGCAACGGCTACGAAGCGCTACGGTGTAGCACAGAGTAAACTACCATCTACGTGCACTACGTTTTGCCTAATAAATTGGTATAAGTGTCACTTGTAATTAAAAAAGATGTTTGTCTGAGCAATTTTAGTTTTAATTATTAATCTGATCTCAGCGGTACTATGCGGAGGTAGCTAACCAGCGAATTAAAAAAAATACTCAAGACTTAAATTCTGTGTACTGTTGTCAAATTATTGTGTACAGTAGTAAAAAAAATAACTTGTGATGTCAAATTAACACAAAGAGACGAAACTGAGCCCAATTCAAATTTCGTAATACGGCGGTCGGACGTTACCAATGCCGCAAAGTTACAATTTTATCGTTTTTTTTATATCAAAAACACGCTCATTGTGTATGCAGTGAAAAGTATGCAGCTGGTCTGGGAAATCTAATAACTTGGCCATTTTTGTGTGTGGTTCGAAAAAGCGAGATTGATCATGGTTGATGTTTCAAAGTGTACGAGGTGGACTGCACTGACGGCAGCTGTGGTAGTTCTTACATTGATCAATCGAAGCATACCGGTTACATAAATGATTAAAGACATTGCGGCTGTAAAAAATTCAATACAATACAAAAATATACTGTCAACTGAATCAACTAAACACAGCTACTATAGTCAGTACTCGCACTACACTGCTATACTTATCAGTCATGATTACTAATCACTCGCACTCCCACTATGTAAAGAAAATGCAAACAGGCCTTAACACTATACCGCGCCTCATCCCCGGTGTCAAGTGGCCATGCGATCTACGATAAATGTGTCTACGGTAAATAGTACACAAAAACCTGCGATTACTGAGAATGTGATTGATGTTAGAGCTTGTTCTGTCGGGAACTATGTGGATTAAACCGCGTGGTACAGCTAGTTCATAATATTATTATTATTTAGAGCCTATACTGTCCTAATGCTGGGCAAAGGCCTCCCTACCCTCTCTCCATTTGGTTCTGTCTTGACTTAATGTTTCCCAGTGTTTTGAATAGCCATCAAGGTCATCCCGCCAGAGTTTCTTTGTCCTGCCGCATCGTCGTTTGCGATCGGGCTTCCACTGAGTAGTAATTTTGGCCCAGTGAGCATCTGACATGCGGCAGACATGTCCAGCCCAGTCCCATTTCAAATTAGCTGTTTTTTGGGTCACATCGGCTATCTGAGTTCTGGAGCGCAGTATGGTGTTTCTTATACGATCGGTTAGCTTTACGCCGAGAATACTACGTTCCGTGGCTCGTTGGCAAACTGCGAGGTTGAACTTTTGATCTTTAGTCAAAGACCAAGTTTGCGCTCCGTACGTTAGAATGGGAAGAATGCACATGTCCATGAGTTTACGTTTAAGGATAAGTGGGGTGTCTCTCTTCATGAGGTCTTTCATGGACCAATAGCTCTTCCAGGCATTTTCAGTGCGACGGGTAATCTGCGCATTCTGTCTAGCCCGGAAGGACACTAATTGGCCCAAATACACGTAGCTGTGGACATACTCAATCTCCGTACATTCAATTGATATCTTGCAATTTACGCTGTTGGTCATTATCTTGGTCTTTGACATGTTCATCTCCAGTCCAACCTCGGTGCTTGCTTTGCCTAGATTTTGTAGCATGTGACCCAATTCAAGAGCTGAGGCAGAGAAGAGAACGATATCATCTGCGAAGCGCAGGTTGGTAAGTATTTTCTTTAAATATTAGTAAGAACTAATTATATTTTTGAAAGAATTGAATACGTTGCAGTGTAGCGTTCCGTTCTCAGGTCTCCGACAGCGCCGCCGGCCGGCCGCGGTCCCCGAGCCCCGCGGCTCATTATCCGCGGCGTCGTGTTCGCTCTCCGGCGCGCTGCAAACATTCAATCAACTTAGCAAATGGTTTTAGAATTGTATCGCCGCTTATAGATATAAACTACGGATCATTTAGGATTTAAAGAGATTTTTGAAATGGAAATTTCTTCAGCGCGAGCGCTGTTTAGTGGGAGTAAATTTAATGGATTCGCGTCAGTGACATGGTAATGTTGGTTTGCAGTGACGGCAACAGCGTCACGGTGGAGCAGCGTAGCGTCGGAGCGGAGGCAGAGCAGCGGAGCTGGATGTGCGCGTTAGACGGCCGACTGTTAGATCACCGACATGCGTAAAATCTTTATATTATATTCATATATTTTATATATTATATTTACATTATATTTATGTTGCTATACAACATTAACATAATGCTGCATTAAATTATAAATAACTAGCGGCTCGTTCCGACTTCGCTCGGATACTAACCTAGATATCAACTGCAGCGCCACCTGCCGGGGGGATTTGTGAATCTAAACCATGCAGGGCCCTACTCAAATGCATACAAAAAAACATTCAAATCCAGTCCAGCTCAGTCCAGCCATTTAGGAGGAGTTCACTTACAACGAAAAGTGGTATTGATTTATATATATATATAGATAAGTCTTCGCTTCTATCCACAGTTCTTATGACTGTCAATTTAAAAGGAACGTTTAAACTCTATTAACTTGTGACTTTACGCATAGAATGTTCATAGTAATTTAATCTGTTCTTTCAAGCCACATTTCATCTAAGTTCTAAATTTCAATCTGATTAATCAGAGTTTATGGCGTGATTGAGCAACAAACGTCAATACTATTGTATTCATAATATCAGTAATAGTATCAGTATTTAAAATATGTCATGTTTAGTAAAGTTTCTCCAATCAACACCAATCAATGCACTGCGCTCTTCATCTAAACACACATGCAAAGTGATTTATCTTTATGCCATGTAATTTCTCAGCAAATATTACCCTCAGACTTGTAAGCTAACAACTCAGGAAGTGAAACAAAAAACAGCTTTAACGGATCATACATTACATTTAGCATTATACGTCGGTATTCAAACTTATGAACCAAGTCACCCATAAAATAGCTACTTTTATCGTGAAGTTTCGTAGATTAAACCTATTTGGATAACTTCTTAATTTTATTGAACCTTTCGGACCGCAACACAATAATTTTGGGATTGTAAATTTATACAGCGCATGCTCGGGAGTAGAATGACTGTCAAAGGTGTCATACTTATCCGGCGGACTCTGCAAAGAGTTCTACTCCTACCATTGAGTGCCTGAGCTTTACAAACAAAGACTTATGCAGCTGCTAGTTACCGTCGTACAAAAGCTCCGGTAATTATTCTACTTCCTAGTAATATTAGGAATGCGAAAGTTTAGATGTCCGGATGTCTGTTGCTCAATCACCTCAAAACGGCTGAACGGAGGGTCCACCGCCTAACTAAAATTGTATTAGCTTTAATAGTGCTCTCTCTTTTGTCTTCGCTTGAAATGATAGAGACAATAGCAAAACCATAGCCGATTAAGTTGGGCGGTAGAAGGGCGTTCAATTTTATAAAACAATTAGATTATATTCTGGAACTACCTTTTATCGCTAGGAAATGATGGAAACTATGGTTTAAAACCGCAGGCGCTGTTAGTCTATTTTAATCTTTGAACGTTAAATGCGGGGACATTTCTAATTCATGGAGTCAATTATTATCACATTCGAGCCACGTTCGGAGCGAACAACGTCGAACCATTAGCCGATTAGCTCGCTTAGCGCGCTGGAAACTTGCTTATTGTCATTAACGATACTCAAGCTATTTCCCACCTAAGACGCAACCTTGTTACAAAGGACTAAAGTAGTAGTTAGAAGTACGGTAACGTAAGCAAGTTCGGGAGCAGTGTACGGGTAAAAACAGGTGTTTAGATTTGGTTCGCTGTAAGAAGACGTCATTTGCATCTTTAAGTACATTCGTGTTCTAAATTAAAATGTAATTTTATCGTTTTAAGCATTAAATCAAGTAATTTGTTATCCTAAGATTGTTTTGTTTTGCCAATTCTGTGAGTCCTTAAAAGGCAAAGAAAGGATTGCAATTTACTATACAACTTGAAACATATTTTTTTTTCAGTATTTCTTTCCAATCATCAGCATAATCGGCCGCAAGACGTCCACTGCTGCTGAACATAGGCATCTTCCCTAGATTTCCACAACGAATGGTTTACGGGTTGGCCAATGACGAATGTCATTGAAAAACGTCTTGAAACATACTAGTTTCCCGACAATGTTTTCCACCTCATCCAGCCAGTAGTGATAACAAACGTGTTCATTGTGTTGTTCAAATAAAGTGTTCATTTGTAATTGGAAAAATAGTCAGAAGTGCAGGCGGGACTCGAGCCTTGAGCTGCTCCTATCCGGACCTCCTCTTGAGACGCAGACCCTCCGTCCATCATAACGGCAATGTGTGAAACAGGGATATAGATCTCAGCTACTCTCTATAGTCGGGTACAGCCCCCTTGCACTTGAACGGTGGACACGTCTGACCTTAGGCAAAAGAGAGACAATGTACAAAATACTTTTGTGGAGTTTGGAGTATGCTTCATGTATACTTACAAGTATGCTCTACGTATGTATACATGTTTAGTTAATAAGGTTAAGTTAGTAGAGTCATGTGCCTTCTGCTCCAGTTCAAAGTTCGGTAAGCAGTAGTAGATTCCATCTGAAATCCAAACTGCCATCCTTAGCTAAATTTGGTTCATATAGATTAAAGATGGCCGCCGCCACAAAATGGTGGACAAAGTATTTCTTCACAATCTACCTCAATATGAGTATCAAATGAAAGAACTTGACTAGTAGAATACCATGCAGTATGACAAATTTCAAATACAAGATGGCTGCCACCACAAAATGGCGAAATACATTTTTTTTCACTACTCTCTCAATAATCGACAAGTCATTATATTGTCTATGTCTATGACCAAGTTCAAAATGAAAAATTATAACAAGTGTTTAGTTATGACTTCAAAACATAGAAACGTACGATGTGGTTTGTCAATAAATTTAATTATATTATCTGCCTTTCAAATATCGCTAGTCTTAAATAGTTCATAACATTTGCGCTTTGAACTCATAACGATAAATACAACGGGTATTTTCTGACTTAGTACAGACGTCTTGCACACCCCTGTATAAACTAGATGGTGTCCAGTTTAAATACACTATTCTGAATGTGCAGCCACACTCAGCCATACCCTGACGCGCACCTTGAATCCCACTTAAACCGATCAGCTTATAATGCAGCCATTGAAACCGACCGCACTTTACGCTCATTATTGCACTCAAATAGCTGCCTTTTAATACGTTATTATTGTGGCTGCCTTATTGACGCCGATGCTCTTACCGTCACAGGCTAGAAAACTTACCAAACAGATATACTACAGAAACACAGTGGACAAATCCCGAGTGATGATTATTTTCTAGTCTGTGTGAAAAGTGTAATGTGAATTGAAAACCACAGAGCTGCAATGGGTTTTTATGAGGCTATTCTGTATAACTGTTATGAGTATCGTTTCGGAATAAACCCGCGCTGCATGCGCTTTGCCTGTTAGATGTTTGAGTGGGGTCCGGGGTCGCGCGGCATTCGGTGGCCGGCGGGAACGGCGGGAAATTCGTTTAGATTTCAAATAGAAATCTGCATCATTTGTTCAGAGATTTTACGAGCCAAACCCCTGTTAACATTACAATTAAGTTAAGTTTATCGGTTTTCAATCGAACACATTTCGAAGAGTCGGAGATCTGCTTGATCCAATTATATGAAATGTCTATCTCAGCCTTTTTTCTATCGAACTGCTTGTAGCGCCAGAAAGCGACAATATGTCATGATTGAGAGTCCAAAACTGGAAAAGCGAGGTTCGACTAATAATAACAACTAAACTTTGGAATTCGTTGCCTGAGTGGGTATTTCAAGATGTATAATTTGGTGTCTTTAAGTCTGAAGGGAATCAGTTTCTTTTAGGCTAGCGCACTCTACTCGTAACATGGATCGTACAAGTGCAAGCGTTTCATAGAGAAACAAGTCTTTTCAATCTTTTTTTAACCCCCGACAAAAAAAAGGGGTGTTATAAGTTTGACGTCGATGTCTGTCTGTCTGTCTGTCTGTCGGTCTGTGTGTGTGTCTGTCTGTGGCACCGTAGAGCTCAAACGGATGGGCCGATTTCGATGCGGTTTTTTTTATTTGAAAGTTAATATCCGTGCGGGTGTTCTTAGCTATGTTTGGTTAATATCAATTCAAAATGGCCGCCTCCACAAAATGGCGGACAAAATATTTCTTCACAACCTACCTCAATATGGGTATCAAATGAAAGGGCTTGACTAGCAGAGTACTAAACGCTATAACAAATTTCAAATTCAAGATGGCCGCCACCACAAAATGGCGAATTATATAATATTTATTATATACGCGGATCACGGCGAAATGGCTCGAACCTTAACGCTCGGTTAACCCACAGTTAGCTGACGGTGACTTTGGAAAGTCGGACTCGTATTTTCATTAAGTTTATGTTTTAGCTTTAGGCGCTGCGCAAACGTAGACACTTTTAGTTTCCGGTCACACACTCCGAACGCGTTTTTTATAGTTAATGAGTATTTTTGAAGTGAAAACTTCTTTCCACGTACCTACTGATTTTCTACAACCTGGCCTAGTGGCTTAGTTGGTAGTAGCTCTGCCTGCGAAGCCGATGGTCGTGGGTTCGATTCCCACCCAGTGCAAATATTTGTGTGATGAATTCAAATGTTTGCACTGTGTCTGGGTGTTTCTATGTATCATAAGTATGTATTTAAAACTATATAAGTATTATATCAGCTATCTGGCTGCCATCACACAAGCTTTGCTTAGTTTGGGGTCAGATGGTGTTGTGTGTGAATTGTCCAACAATACAATATATAATATATTTTTCACTACTACCTCAATATGGGTATCAAATGAAAGGGCTTGATTAGTAGAATACTTTGCACTATGACAAATTTCAAATCCAGGATGGCCGCTACCACAAAATGGCGAATTACATTTCCTTTTTCACAATTCCCTTAATATGGGTATCAAATGAAAGGGCTTGACTAGTAGAATGTTGTACAGATAACAAATCTAAGGTAGTCGGGGTATCAAAATTTTTAATTTTGTTCTTGTTACTGTGGAATATTTCATTCCAAAAGCACCAAGGTGCTGTCCTTTAATCACGTATATTTTTTTATTTATTTTTTTACTTTGGGTCATTGCCGCGATCAGACCAGCTTCCGTAAGCAGCATCGGGTCACGAGTATGAGGCGTGCAGTCAGAGCTCTCATACGATATTTTATATTAGGGGGGCCGTGTCACCTCCGTCCGTGGGGAAGCACCTCTTTACAGAAACCCCCACACGTGGTCCCTGGGTGGTGCAAATCAGGTGACAAAATACCGGTGGTAGACTTCGGCCGTGGCTGGTGACCACCCGCCAGACTGAGTCGTGTCGCCAAGCGGCCCAGCCATGTTCCGGCATGTAGTCTGGTGACGCCTTTAGGGAAAACGGGTCAGAACAGTTGCTGCATACCTGCAAGACCAGATTGTCACACGCCAAAACTTTACATCGGGAAGCTAGTCATGGAGGGTAGCGGGATCCGAGGCACGGTTGCCGCGACCGGCCGCAGATAGTTGGGGGCCCAAGTAGTGAGCTAGCCACTCATGAAAGGCTGCCCCGCCATCTAGCGAACAATCCTGGATGCGCTATCCTGCCGGTTGGCGACCGGATGACAAGGCCAGATAGACATCCCCGGGGGGGCTCGGGCGTCCCCGCAGTCTCCAGGCTAGCTTCCCATTGGTGTATTCGTGTTGTGTGTTGTGGCCGTTGGTCGGCAGTGTGCGGCCTCGGTCTACTTCCGTTTTCCCACCCAAACTCACTCTCTTAAGCTAGCTTATCGGTTTTTTATCGGATACACTTCGGAGAGTGTGCAACTGATCTGCATGATCTTATACCACCTTGCCCTTTTTACTATCGTACTTCTCAAAACTCGAAGAAGCGGCACCGTTTCATGGTGGATATTCCAAAGACACGGACAAAGAGGTTTGACTCTACGTTTGTGATAAGAACGTCTAGGCTGTGGAATGAGTTCCCTGAGTGGGTTTTTCCCGATAGTTATAATCTTGGTGTCTTCAAATCGAGAGTGAATCGGTTTTTTTCTAGGTAAACACGCTCCATCGTAGACTGCATCGTCGCTTAACATCAGGCGAGATGGCGGTCAAGTGTAAACCTATTAAAGTTTAAAAAAAATACCACCGAACACGCGTCACCGCTGCAAGCGGCTTGTAGCAAGCACCATTACTGGATTACTGTGCACACGCGCAATTTCAACAGAATAGTGCCATTAGTTTAGGTTAATTTAATATTTTCGATGTTTGTGAAGTTAAACATATACAAAGTGGCAAAATTACCTTAAGCCAGGTTTGACAACACGCCGGTAAAACTGTCCCATATAAAAGTAACTAAATTAAAGTTCCGAAACTGCTACACAACGTCAGTAAAATCCTCAGAGTTAAATGTAGTCGTTCGTAATTTCGAACATATTTAATGGCACCTAAAAGTTTTGTATGGGCAATAAAATACAAAAAGTAATTAACGTTTAAATAAAATCCAGAGTTAAAAGTGTAAAACTCCCGAACGAAGCGACGCGACAAATTAATTATTCACGCGGTGGAACCACGCACTACCCACGCATGAATTTTACTCGATAGAAAAAAATCCCAAAGTTACCCCTTTTCAAAAGGTTTTTTCAAGTTTATGACTAAACTAATGAATTTTTTTACTAAATTTTTGTACTCAACGAAAGCCACTAAAAAGTTATAGATGCATTCGCAGAGTTTGACTTGATAAAAAGTATCAGTTATTCACTATGTTTTAATATCTACCATATATATAGCGCGCCGTTCGGCAGACTTGATCAGTCGCGTTTCGGCGCTCACGGACGACGGGCCTGTGCTTGATTTTGCAATTTTGACAACCGATAAATTTTAAATATTACGATCATAGTGCCACAGTATAACAATATCAGTAGGTATTACTAGTGAAGCACGCTATGATCTTTATTTTTGATACCGTTTTCATTGGAATTCCAAATAGACGCTGATACTAATTAGTAGGGAGTCTCAAAAAACTAACGTCGATAACACATCAGTAAAAAATTCAATGGGGATGCAATAGAAAATAGCTAAGTATCGGTAATATTCGTCCGTTAAATCAGAGATCGGGATAAGGAAATAATGAGAGGGGAGAAATCCCCTGCGTAAATCTATATATATAAAACTCAAAGGTGACTGACTGACTGACATAGTGATCTATCAACGCATAGCCCAAACCACTGGAGGGATCAGGCTGAAATTTGGTACACAAGTAGATGTTATGACGTAGGCATCCGCTAAGAAAGGATTTTGATAAATTCTACCCCAAGGGGTGAAATAGGGATGAACGATTGTATGAAACTTTATTCCTTGGGCATATTTGCATGAAATTTCATATAAATTGAGTTCGGCTAAAATCATGAGGTATTTAATACAGAGTTTATCGAAATTCAACCCTCAAAGGGTGAAATAAGGGATGAAAGTTTGTATAGCAACGTTTAATCCTTGGGCATATTTCCATGAAATTTCATATAAATTAAGTTCGGCTAAAATCATGAGGTACGTAATACAGAGTTTATTGAAATCCAACCCTCAAAGGGTGAAATAAGGGATGATAGTTTGTATAGAAACGTTTTATTCCTTGGGCATATTTGCATGAAATTTCATATAAATTGAGTTGGACTAAAATCATGAGGTACGTATTAAAGCGTTTATCGAAATTTAACCTTCAAAGGGTGAAATAAGGGATGAAAGTTAGTATAGAAACTTTTATTCCTTGCGCATATTTGCATAACATTTCATATAAGATGAGTTCGGTTAAAATCGTGAGGTACATATTACAGCGTTTATCGAAATTCAATCCTCAAAGGGGTGAAATAAGGGATGAAAGTTTGTAGAAAACCTTTTTATTTCTTGGACATATTTGCATAAATAATGAGTTATGTAGAACATTTACTTCCAAAATGTAACCCCTAAGAGGGTAATATGACATTCTTAAATTGTCACATACGTATTCTTTTTATGACGTAGACATATTCACTAAGGACGGATTTCTCAAAATTCAACGCCTAAAGAAAGTAGGGAATTAAAGTGTGTATGAAACTTTTTATTCCTTGGACAAATTTGAATGAAATTTCGTATAAATTGAGTACGGCTAATATGTATTATAATGAGTTTTGTGTTTCGTGTTTTTTTTTTTTTCAAAATACAGCGTCTAATGGAGTAAAATAAAGAAAGAAAGTTTGTATGAACATTTTTATTTCTGGCGACATATTTGCTTTAAACTTTGTAGGGTATGAGTACGGGAAAAATAATGAGCTATGTAATACAGAGTTTTCCTAAATTCAATCCCAAAGGAAGTATAATAGGGGATGAAAATATTATATTAACGCACAGGAGATAGGTACTTACATTTTCGCACATGTATTTATTTTATGAAGCAAGCAAGAAAGAAGGATATTTTCAAATTCATACTACGTAATAGTGGATAAAATTTTGTACGAACTTTTACCCTTGGACATGTTCTAAAGACTATGACGAAGAGCTTTGACGGACTACTTTTGTTATAACAACGTCTAGGCTGAGCAAGGCGTTCACAGTTAAGGCGTTGCTTGAATGGATTTTCATTGATGATTACAACGCTGGTGTATACAAATTGAGACTGAATCGTTTTCTTCTAGGATAGCAAGCTCACCGTAGACCGCATCATCACTTAACTTCAGGCGACATTGCGGTCAAGAGTAAACATATAGCAGTTAAAACATTTATTTGTATGAAAATTAAATTAATTAACTATGGCAAATGAGCGTATTAGTTTTCCAAAATTCAACCCCTGAGATAGTAAAATAGGGAATTCAAAATACAGATTAACGCATAAGCTACCCTTAGGCCAATTATAGACGAGCATTATTTATGTTATTATTTGACGCTCACGCTATCCAAGTAGGAATCTGAAATAAAAAACTTACTGAACGCGAGCGAAGCCGCGGGTTAAAGCTAGTCACCTAATATAAATGCAAGTTAGGTATCATTTATGATACCTAAGATAAATGCAAGTTAGGTATCATTTATGATACCTAACTTGCATTTATATGCCATTTAGGTAAATTCTTTGGTAGTAAGGTACTTAGTACTTGGAAGAAAAGCCCTCACATACAGATTTTACCACTAATTCTAATTCAGGGTGGGGGTGATTGGCCTGCACTGACGTCCCGCTAGGGGTGTATTGTGCACTGGTTTGGGTAGGCTGACAGGGGGGACCCTGTCAGCCTACCCAAACCAGCCAAGCTCCTTAAAATAGCGGAGGACGGCCTTGGGTCGCTGGCATAACAGTTCCAGTCCCATTTCGTCAGATGTAATGCGTTCCCATAATTGATTTGGATTTTCTACAAGTAGTCCTGATCTTGATCTAATACTTCCTGTGGCTTCACAGCGCAAAAGCACATGCTCCACAGTTTCATTCTCCAACAAACAGCCCCTGCATAGGGGACTGTCGGTAGATCCTATTTTGTGGAGATGATAGTTCAGCTCACAGTGGCCTGTGATTAAACCTATCATCAGACGAAGATCAGATCTTGTCAGATTCAGCAGCTTATTTGTTACTTTTCTTTCTATGAGCGGGAACACAGTTCTTGTGTGTTTGCATTTAGATTTTGCATTTTACCACTTTGGAAGAGACTTTCGTGCAAACTATTCATTTTAGAAAAAAAAATGTTAGGAACTTCAATACAATTTTGAACACCTTTCCATAGATACATACGTATGGTTTTGTTAGAATTTTTATTTTTTTTATTTCTTTTCCATGTTTGTGACACCACCAAAATTTACTGTTTTTTCTTTTTTTTGTATGAAAATGTTAATGTTGTTCATAGAAATTTAGACACTCGACCAAATTTGATAAGAAGCCTTTTAGGCAGTAAAATTACTCGTAGAATTTAACTCTGCACTAAATTTCCGATTCGTATTTTTTACTCGTATATAAGGTTTAGAATCATTTCCTGAGCATAAAATCACAAAATAATAACAAATCCAGGTGGAGCTTCAAGCGCCAGCTCGAAAAAACGTTTTTGGCCGATATTCTGAAAAAGTTATAAAGCCTATTATTATGTAGAAAATCAAATTTCCCATCTTTTGTTGCCAGTAAACTTTTTTTCGAACTTACCGATTACGATTTATTATGTCAAATTTGATGATAACAATGTAAAAATAATAAGATGTGAATTCTGTTCCCTGTGTTCTTTTTACCGGAATGGAAGAACGGTTATGTTTTTTGCGCGTATCTTTTATGTTTGTAAAACTTTTATTTCCACATATCTTCCAAACGGCTGGATGGATTTTGGTAACTAAGATATTTTAAGACTAGTCTGACTCGCCAAAGTGTCCTTAGATAGTAGGTAATATTTTTTTACGTGTAGAGTTTTTTGTAGTCGGGGTTTTTAAATTAAAGTTATTCTATCATATTGCTCGTTGCTCGAATAAACAGCACCGTTCATCGTCATGATTGAAGAGTTGAACGAAGAGTTTGGTCTCCACTTTTGTAATAAGAACAACTAAGCTGTGAAACGCATTGCCAGAGTGGGTTTTTGTCGAAGGTTCGAACCTTGGGGTTACGAGGTACACTGTGCTTGTTTCTATTAGAGAAACAAGTTCCATCGTAGACCACTTCATTTTCATCCACTATTATCGGCATTATCGCAATCGTATCATTAAATGGGTTGTAAATCGTAAACGGTAAGTTTTACAAAAAAAGTTTACAAGCAACAAAAGATGCAAAATTTTATTTTTTACAATTATTGTCAAAATATATAGTTTTCCAAAATATCGGCGAAAACAGTTTTTTCAATTGGCGTTTGAAGCTACCTGGATCTGTGAGCATTTTGTAATTTTTTGCTCAGTAAGTGATTGATCTTTACCTCATAGAAAAAATTGGATTAGAAATTTAGTGCAAAGTTGACCAAAAAACCTTCTATTTTTACTGGCCTTTCAGCATATTTTTAAAATTTTTGACGATTTTCTGAATTATTAGGAAACATTTAAAAAAGATGCATGAAATTGGAAAAGCCGTTCTCAACTTATAGTTTGAACAAAAAGAAAAGGTTGAGTTTTGTATATCTACAAGTATAGATAAATTTAATATTTCTTCGTTTATATATAAAAAAACTCTTATCACTTCACAATTCACAAAATTGTTATCACTAGTATAAACAAATCTTGAACAAAAAAATGAGTTTAAATTACATAGTCCAATATTTTAATGTTATTTCTGCACTTTGGCACCGATTCCGCTGTCGGTGACGGTCGCGAGAACAAGACAGCGTTAAATGCCTAATTTGACAGAACTACCTCGCCTTAATTTAACATATGGTTGAGTGGGTGGTTCGCATTCTTAGGTTATCGTCGGGATAACTTGTGTGAAATCAATTCAATGTATTTTAGTTCAGCTCTGTTTAACTAAGTAATTTTATGTAGTTTTGTCTGTAGTCTTTGGGGAGCTACCCACACCTTTTTCAGTTATTCTTTTATTAACTGTGGTAGGTTTGCCGGTACCTAGCTAGCGCCTTGGCGTTAATATTGATCGCTAAGCGATGATGCAGTCTACAATCAATCACACCTACTTAGACGAAATCGATTTCATCTCGACTTGAAAACGCCAAGATTGTTACCATGGGGGAAAATTCACTCAGGTAACGCATTCCACAACCTAGACGTTCTAAAAACAAAAACTGAGTCAAACCTTCTTGTTCGAGTCGCTTGTCCAAATCGCTTTTTTGAGCTACAAACAATCCCATAGAAAAAGCGCAAACCTCGCCCGATGCTAAGCGATTATGCTTTTTACGACACAGCAGGCTAATTTAGACTTTTGAAAAGATGCTACTGTGTCCTACATAATGTGTCGTGCATCGATATAAACCAATAGATGTGCCCTGAGTAACTTGAAATTGGTAATAAACTGCGTCTATGTGTGTCGTAAGTAGTTTACACATAACCAATCTACTTGACCCCTATAGAATCGCTAGCGGCGCGATATGCGGTTTTACTTATTTTGGTTGTTGACAACGAATAGTGATAAGTAAAAACGTCCGGCGTTCACCGCTTCCTGCAACCGAGTGGAACGGAATGAGTGAGCTCACTTTTCCCAACAATGACATTGGCAACAATCATTCCGTGCGCTCTGAAGTTTGGGAGGGTGCATCTGTTTGGTGTCGTGGCAACATTTCTTATTTTTACGAAGAACGATGTAAACAATGTGTTCGTGCTCAGCCGAACATTACAAATCCCTGGCAGGTGTTCAGGAGTCGGTAATCGCTTTGGCAGCACGTTAACGTCGCAAACTTTCAGACTGAGTTAAGAGTGTAAACACTTAGCTCTCTAGTGCAGGGGTAAGCCGACGGACAGCGAGTGCTCAGTGATTCCTGGAGCTTGCGTTATTCATGACCCCGTCTGCAGATTGCAGGGGCGCGAGCGAAGCGAGGCACGGCGCGACGAGCGCGAGGAAGGCGGGTTGATCGCGTCACTCGTTTAGCTTTCACGTAGGCTGCAGATCACATAACTGTCTCTTGAACTGATGATGGTTTATCTTGGCATCTTATCTCTCATTTTCTGTATCTTAACCCAAGAGAAAAAAAAGAACAAACATGTATATTTTTCATATTACTGTTCGTGAGCTGTGAATTGAATACCGTCACGCTCGGGAATGATATGAAATCTTCGGGTAAACTCGGAACCATGGCGCATTCAGCCGCGTAGTTTCCAAAGTAAGCTATCAAATTCTGAGTTACAAGGTTTCACTTCTACTGGCAGTTCCTATGACGTAATGTTTATAATGTACAGGACATTTAATTCATTGTTTAAATACCTCAACGTTTCGGCAGCGTTACAACCGCCGTGGTCACGAGAAGACTGAAGAAATTGCGGTACATTACATTACATAGTCCTGTACATATAAACATTATGTGTTCAAATCGCGAAAGTTTAAAAACAATAGTTCCTATGACGGCCAATTTTTTTTGTAGTGGAAATTTATTTAGCTGCCTTGAGCACTGTTAAGTTTGGGGAAAAGTTTATGGGTTCGTGTCACTAACATGCCAATGCTAAGTGTTGCGCGACGGCGCGGCGGCGGCGGCGGCGCAGCAGCGAAGTGGTGTGGCTTGTTTCACCGTGCTGTGACGTAGGTACTGTATAACATTTAATACTAAACTTCTAAGTTATCACTACAATCGGCAGTCCTACGACTGCCATTTTTATCACAACAATAGGTTGACATTTGACCGTCATCTCACCTGAATTTTAAGCGACAATACTGTCTACAATCTTCTGTGTCTCACACAGAAGAGACCGATTCGCTCTCAACTTTGAATACGAATATTGCTTTAATCAGGAGAAATCTGCTTCAGGCAACGCATTCCACAGCCTAGACGCTCTTATTACGAAAAAGGAGTCAAACCTCCGTAGTCTTTAATATGTTTCCGTATCACCAAAATACGCAAACACTAAATAAAATCGTACGTATAGCTTTAGAGTGGAATAAGTTGCCGGCCTACTTGTCCCCTGAGAGATACAATCTAGAACTTTTCAAGGTCAGAGTGAATAGGTACCTTCTAAGTCAACGTGCGTCATCTTCGACCACAACGTCGCTTACCATCAGGTGAGTTGGTGTTCAAACGCGGACCTATACGCGATAAAAAAATCGTAAATATTTACTTAATCCCTGTAAAACATGAAACCTCTAAACCAATTATTATTACGCTTCATCGTCGTCATAGTTGTGCCAAAATATAGATTATAGTTACATTATTTTACCACGTAATAAAAAAAAAAAGTTAACTGTACAGGTAACTCAGGTAACTGTACTGTAAAGTACTGCCATTCCACAATGGCAGTACTTAACTTGCGATAAAAATACCGTTTTAGGAGAGGTTTAAAATAGTTATTTGTTATACAAGAGTGCAAAGTTGTTTTTTTTTTTAAATAGAGAGTGACGAGACGATCAGGACATGTGCCTGATGGTAAGCAACATGTCTGACACATAACCGCGTGCTCAATTTTGATGACCGAGCAAGCGAACGAATCTAAAATTGAATCACGAGCGCAGCGAGTGATTCAAAATTAGAATCCTGAGCGTAGCAAGGGAATCAAAAGAGCACAAGGTGAAAAATCTTTGTATTCGAGTGCAACACGTAACTTTTCATTCCACCTCAGCGAGGAAATGACTAAATGCAAATGTTTCGTGTCGCGCTAAGCAAATTAAAAAAAAGTAAGTACACCAAGGAGGTTCCGAGTCTGATTTTTTAACATATAAAAAATGTATGATGCATTCGGCACCAAGGAGTTAGAAATAAATAGGTTGAATTATGTTTTGAATTCAAAACCTCAGTACACACGGTGTTCTAAATTCAAATTTACTTTAACCTCTAGAGCAAGGGTCAGCAACAGGCGGACCGCGGTCCGTATCCGGACCGCGAAAGGTTGAACCTCGGACCCCCAAATATTGTATTGTATAATACCAAGTATACATTTCAAAATGTAGATACAATGTGCTTTTAACAATTGAAACAATTTTTTTTGCCACGTAGAATCTAACTTAATAATAAACTATTGCTACCACACTCTGTCTCCGCTGTCCGTGGACACGTAGAATGAGGCCCCCGCAGACCGAGGAGAGCCAGGGGTCCGTATTCGTGGAGTGGCTCTGTTCAGGGACAGCAGGAAAGAAAGATTCGAAATCTGTTTTTGCTTCGCCTGGGAACGTAAACGAGCCCGTTTGTCTCCTGGATTGTCTTGCCTGCTCAACAGGAGTACCGCAAAAGTCAGAATGAACCGGAAAACCTACGATGCTGTGCCGTGTGGGATAGCATGTGCCGATGTGTGGGAGGTAGATGGCCATCGATTTCCGTTGGTGCGATCGAAAAACAAAACGATTGCACTAGTAGAGGACTCGGAAGGTCGGACGCCTTTCACTCGGCCAAGTGCGCTGCTCGCACATCTGAGCAGAAATGCTGGTGAAACACCCCGGGTGATAACCGTGGATGCAATGGCAAGCGAATACCCAAAAGCGAAAGTCGTAAACCGGTTGGGTTGCATTAAGGCCTCTAGACATCGTGAAGTGTTCGTATACGAAGATAGGGGAGAAAATCTGAGCTTCCTAAGAACCCCTTCGCAAGACCAAACAAATGCAACTGACATCTGAGAACATCCTATTCCTAGTTCGACCATCCAAACCAGCTCCGAAAGAGTACAGCCTAGGAAAAAGCCACAGCCAATCAAAGCGGCAGCGGAGCCCCATCACAGCCTTTGTGATTGTCTTCAACGCTACAGGAGAGAGCATACTCCGAATCTCATCCCTTACATACCCTCTTTGATGTCAAGGACCTACCCCCAAAACAGCTTCACAGCAAAAAATGAGCCGAACGAGAGCTGACATAGGACAGGTTGAACCGCCCACTATGCCACGGCTTCGGAGCCGCGGAGCCACGCACGTAATGCCTTCATCGAATTTATAGCCACACTGAGAGCGACATGACGAGTCAACCTCAAGACCTGCGAAAACATCATGCAGTCCTATAAGCTAGGAAGTGAAAGCCTTTTAAAGTCGAAACTCGAGGAGGCCGAAGCAGCCAGTTACAAATTATTGTAACTGGCATTGTCACTTCCCGGGTCATCAAGGGCATCAAACCATGACAGGATAGTTTATGGCAGCTTACAGTACAGAAAATGGCTTCGTGACACTGAATGAAAAAGAGACTGTGCGCTCGGGAAAACATGTTTATGCGACACCACCAAACGACACAATTGTAGTTACTGCCCGATGCACCAAGATTATGATGGATGATAAAATATGGCGAAGACTATCGAAAGGAGCTCAAACGTCAAAGCGGGTTGGAAAAACTGGGAGGTACCGAGAATACAGTGGGTCGACGAAGTTCCAGGATATGGAAAAACAACATGGGTGATTAGGCACTTCGACGTGGACAAGAACGCCATCATCAGTACAACAACTGAGGCAGCAAACGATCTAAGAGAAAAGCAGTTGCACCATTTCAGAAACCTGGTCAAAACCAGAGTGCAAGCCTTGGTTTCTGCTCTGGTAAATTGCTCTGGTTTCGGAAAAGAAAGTTACAGTCGCCTCACGGTGTACGAAGCTCTCATGAACCACTTTGGAGCCAATGTGGCTTGCCTTACTGCCAAATTGTTTAATTTGTCAAATAATTCACTTCAAATCGAAATAATTGATATTAAAGAAGATGCAAATGTATAAAACTGTATCTGAAGAATCTTGGGCCAAACACATCTCAGAAAAATATGGAAATTGCAAAAAACTAGCTATCAACTTGGCTACTACGTTTGGTTCGATTTAAGTATGTGAGTCCACACTCTCAATTTTTTTTTTTTTTTAAAACAAACATCCTTCGATATTAACCGACGCCGACGGCCACCTAGAAGAAACAAGAAATACATCGAATTTGCTGTTCTTCTCGAGAGCCAAACATTTAAAGAACTGGCTCACGGAAGGGCGTTGGTATAATTTTTAACACATTTAAACCGTACAATAAATAAGTAGCATATTTAATTGGATAACGGGACACTCACGTATATACGGTCGGTCAATCCGACTCGAGTTTCAGCCGCGTCTGAAGGCCTTTTTCGAAACTCGAGTCGGATTGACCGACCGTATATACGTGAGTGTCCCGTTATCTAACTAAATATGTGTAACAACCACGTTAATTTTAATACTAATGTAAATAGCACTTAATTATTAAAAATAAGATTTTCCGGACCTCGATAAAATTTTCGCACAGCATCCGGACCGCACCTAAAACTACTTGCCGACCCCTGCTCTAGAGGGTAAAAACGACTTTTGCACCCTGATATCGAGGAGCAAAAGTACTCTTTCCGAGCTGGTGGGATGAAAATAGTTATTTGTTATACAAGAGTGCAAAGTTGATTTTTAACCGCGTGCTCAATTTTGATGACCGAGCAAGCGAAGGATTCTAAAATTGAATCACGAGCGCAGCGAGTGATTCAAAATTAGAATCCTGAGCGTAGAAGGAATCAAAAGAGCACAAGATGAAAAAATCTTTGCACTGAGTGCAACACGTAACTTTTCATTCCACCTCAGCGAGGAAATGACTAAGTAAATGCAAATTTTTAAATGTTTTCGCGCTAAGCAAATTAAAAAAAAGTAAGTACACCAAGGAGGTTCCGAGTCTGAGTTTTTAACATATTACAAAAAATGTATGATGCATTCGGCACCAAAGAGGTAGAAATAAATAGGTTGAATTATGTTTTGAATTCAAAACCTCAGTACACACGATGTTCTAAATCCAAATTTACTTTAACCTCTAGAGGGTAAAAACGACTTTTGCGCCCTGATATCGAGGAGCAAAAGTACTCTTTCCGAGCTGGTGGGATGAAAAAAATTTTACCTACTCTGTTTCTTTTTTTGTTTTGGCATGTATACGTAGGTAACTATAATTTTGTTATGAATAAAAGTCTGAATCGAGATCTAAGATTCATTTAAGAAAATTGAATTAACATTGTGGTTTAAACGCTCATGTTTGACGTTGTTAATAAGTCTTAGTATATTGTAAGCATTAAACCCTATGAATAAGCATATTACCTGAGTAACATGTAGAGCTTGCCATTGTCCGTGTGAAGCGCATTGAAGTGAGGAGGACGTATATCTACCCATACCTTCCTATATCTGTGGCTATTGTCTATGGATGCATTGAGTCTGTTTGGCTTAGCTGTTGGGATTATAATTATCGAGAATAAATAATGACGTCTAGGGTTAAACAAAAACAAAAACATTTTGCTTATACATAATTTTGCTTATACATAGTTATAAGTTTTGCCAAGTGTGCCGCCAGTGCTTGTCTTTGTGAATCTTTTCTAACATATAACATAGGTAGAACATTGGCGCCAGCAATGGTGAAGTTGGGAGGTTTCATCTTGAGAACTCCTTTGTACAAAGGAAAAAACAGCTTTTTTTCTCGCTGCTCTCCCTGTAGAAAAGCCCTCATTACAATAATTTAAACTTGATATAATTTCCAATAGCTAATTAATACTATACTATAACTAATTACATAAAATAGTCAATTCGTTAACTTATTAGTCATTGCTTGTTTCTGTACAACTCGGTCAGCTCTAAGACTATTGTAATGAACCGTTGCACTCTCTGGGTGCCCAAAATACAGGCGCAGCCTAGTTTGGGACCCACCGGAAAACTGCGGAGCTAATTTGTCAACATTGTTTGTATTGTCTACTTTGTCATTTACGTGATTCTATATTTCTGGAAATAAAAAATAAATTAAATGAAATGAAATGAAATAATATGCAGTATATTATAAGTAACATTTAGTAACATATATTATTATAAACATTAATTAGTTCTCGTATTTGCTAATAACTGGTCTTCACATATTTTATCCTTGTCCTTGTCTGTTATCTGTTATCCAAAAGATTCTTGAGGTACTTAAGAATGGTTTTTTCCACAATGGGTTTCCAAAACAATAGTTAACTTACAAAGAAGATGGCAAAACTATATTACAGATGAACACAGTGTCTCTTACAGGAACTAGCATTACAACCACATTACTCCGGTAGTAACCCCACCGATCAGTGAGAAACATTTAGTTTATCGCCGCTCCGAGTGTCACTAAAACAACAGCGAGCGCGGAGCCCCTCAGAGAAATAACAGTCCCACGTTCATTTGATATTGTAATGCAGATAATTCCCCGCGCGTCCCCGGCCGGCCGTGATACGGCGGCGGTGGCCGGCTTAATAAACGGAACTCCGCAACTGTCAAACAACCTCATCCGGAACTAGGAAATGGTGACCGACCCGAAACTTGCCCTACGCTAGGATTAATAAGAAAGATATGAAGATCGGGGGACGCTTGTGGTGTTGCGACCGTGGTAACCAGTTTCCATTACGAAGCCTGAGTGTCAGGCTTCGTAATATTAGATTATGACATAAAATACATGCATGTTACAGACAGGTATGTTATACTATTATTGATTACGGGATATTTATTATGGTTACATTGTGGAACAAGTCCCCGTTAAGCCTCCAAATTTACTAAACAGATATAAGAAACAACAGGCACAGGTATAAATGACAAACGTAACATGTATGTATTGTTTTTAAGCTTTCGTGATTTGAACACATAATGTTTATAATGTACAGGACTTAATCACGATTTAATTCATTGTTTAAATACCTCGACGTTTCGGCAGCGTTACAACCGCCGTGGTCACGAGAAGACTGAAGAAATTGCGGGTCGTCTCATTGCGAAATGAGGGGGATCTAAACTCCAGGTGTGTATAAGGTCGACTGCAGCTGTGGTAGTTCTTATATTGGTCAAACTAAGCGTACAATTGCTGAAAGGATCAAAGAACACATCGCCGCTGTAAAAAATCGCCAGACACAGAAATCTGCGATTGCTGAGCATTTGATTGATGCGGGAACTGGTCATTGGATCGAGCTCCACGACCCGAAGATTCTCTCCACCGAACGTCATTACTACGCAAGAATAGTTCGGGAAGCCTTAGAAATTAAAAAAACATCGTAATTTCAACCGGGAGGATGGTTTTCGGTTATCGGCGTCGTGGAATCCAGTTATAAATAAATGTACGCATCGCGGAGTGAGTTCGGAGAAGCCTCGTGATACGGTTAGTGTTGTGTGTCGTGGTGGTAACCCTGCGATTTTTTAAGACCAAATGAGGGTAGATCTAGATCCCCTCATTTCACAATGAGACGACCCGCAATTTCTTCAGTCTTCTCGTGACCACGGCGGTTGTAACGCTGCCGAAACGTCGAGGTATTTAAACAATGAATTAAATCGTGATTAAGACCTGTACATTATAAACGTAACATGTATGTACATCAAGTCTTATTTCAAGCATTTCCTAATGCCTTTCCCGGGCCAAAATGCTATCAAATTATTGGCCAAAGTCAAATCGCTGCACAAATTTGCTGCGCCGCGGTAGGCCAAGGATATCCAGATGCGGGGTGTCAGGCACCTTTACTGTTTGATCCCTGAGGAGGTAACGGCGTGCCCAAGGTTAAAGTGTGCCAGTGATGGGGTTGGGGGACCGCAGACGAAGGTCCGGAGAAGGGCAAGCCAAAGCGGGTTAAAACTCCCGCTCCGGCTTGTACTTGGCACAAAGATTGTCCATCGCTATTCAGCGGGGCAATGCTGCCAGTGCAATGGGTATCTTTGTGCTACCGGGTACCGTTAAGGGTGGGTTATGTGATTGATTAATTTGTTGACGTTATTTTTTAATTGTGTAATTAAATTTTAAATATATTTAGGTTTACCTTTTTAAAAAACGTTTGTCCTTATTTTCAGGCAATGAGACCAAAGCTCCGGTATCTGGAAGACGCAAAGAGTTTACATATTTATGTATACTACGTATAGAGTTGGAATAAATGCTTTACATCGAAAACACGGGTCTGATTGCTCACAAACACACGCTCTTGCCTTGTAGCTCTTGTGGAAGTGTCATACTTTTGTCGCGGCACATCACACTGTTGCCATAGCAAGCACGACTGGTACAAAGGACCCGTGCGTAAAACCCTGATCTATTTACTTATTCTCTAAAGGAAGACGATTATATACGTTCACGTCCACATATTTTCAGGTACTGTCTTCAGAAATAAACATTTTCCCAGAATTGCTTTAGCCAAATTTAGCACTCCAGCGGTACCGTGACGTATCTCCGATTTACGAGTAGTCCGTGGGCAGGGACAAGTTAATACGTATCTAATAAAGTAGTTCTATGGCCAAATGAAGATGAATGCGGTCACTTCATTATTCCCAGAGTTTAATTTGGGCTGTTTAGGACATTTGTTTTCGTTAGTGGGAGGAGGAAGATTAAATTTATGGCCACCTTATGCAGATTTCTGAAAAAAATACCTTTTGTAAGGAGATCTTATGCTTTTCTTTTCTGTATACTTATTAGCCCTAGGTTTAATTAAACGGTAGAAGAACGATATGTTCATAGTGAAGTGGAAGTAAGGTGCAAGCCCATACGTGGAAGGGTAACATTTTCCGGAATCTTAATTCCATATAGTCGTGACTGCGCAATAGCTAGAACGACCGCTACCACCAAACGTGAGGTCAGAGGTATTAACCTGACTTCACTTCTTTGTTTTTCGACTCTAGTATTTACCCATACTTATATTAGTTACGGCTGGTCTAGTCGGGAGAACGGCGCCTGCCTATCTGGAGACCCCGGGATCAAACCCCACACGCACTACTGTCATTTCAAAATCATGTGCGTAATGTCGCTAACTTAAAACGGTGAAGGAAAACATCGTGAGGAAACCGACATGTATCTAGAATCTTTTGAAGTCATGTGCCATCCACCATCCTGCACTGGGCCAGCGTGGAGTATTATGGCCTCAACTCTCTCCTTGCAAGAGAAGGCCCGAGTCCCAGCAATGGAAACGTTTAGTGAGCTGTCAATGATGATGATATATCCACATGTCACAGGGAGCATGACCCGACCCCCCAAATCGTATACGTTCAACTTAAAATCTAAAAAAAAAAATATCTAATAGTACATAGACTATTATTAACGCGGGAAAACAACTGGAACGGGAACTACGTGGATAAAATCGTGGGGCGCTACTAGTGAAGTATTTTGTATTCGATTTATTGTATTTCTACTGGTGATCCCCAAAAATCTGAGACTGCGTACTGGTGACCCCCCAAAATCTGAGACTGCGTACTGGTGACCCCCCAAAATCTAAGACTGCGTACTGGTGACCCCCTCCAAAATTCGAGGTTGGCACCGCGCCTGAAAGTAAGCCGCGTATTCTAGGAGAATTCTAAATAATTGTCTGTTGGTGCATCATACTAAACAATAAGGCAAAGAGATGTATATCCTTTCGTGTAGTAGGCACTTATTTTCTGAGAAGAGTGGCAAAGTGTCGGTACGGCCAAGTGTGTCACAGACTTTCAATTGACAGATGTATTCGTTTCGTCTGAAGGTTTTTTAAAAAAAAAATCTATTTGTTTTTAATAAAAATACTGTGGAATAAACATACAAAGATACTTGTATAATATTCTTTAATTTTCATGTTATAAAATGTTCGTTATTCAAAGCACAGAGCAGATATTTACATGTGACCTTTATTTTTGCATTATGTTTGGTTTTTGAGATTGTGTTTCTACCAAAAAATCAATAGGCAGTTGAGGTAACCTGAAGGCTGCTGCCATAAATATGTTGCCTTATTAACGTTATACGTCGGAATAATATATTAATTTTGAAATCTAGCTGTCAAACCTCGTTTTCAAATCTGTACTGTAAGTCTCCACGTTAAAACAAACAGGTAAAACGTATAAAACTGAAATATCATCAAAAATAAAACGTACAGATTTCACAACGGTAGCTGGCGCGCCGCGCCTCGCTCGGCCGCGATATATCACATCAGACCTACCTACATTCAATATGATTTTAAAATGGCGATTTTTGATTTACATCCGAATGGTTCTTTGTTCGCTCCTTATCTCGCCAATAAATGTGAGTTATAGCGGCCGCTGCGCCGGAGAGCCGCTTCTCTATCACACACTTTCTCTAATTCGCAACTATTTTCACAATTGTTTTGTGAGTTACTAACTAAACCTGGAACCGTTACTTCCTTTACTTCAATGTTTAAATTGTCTAAGTTCTAATTTAATGGCAAAGTGACTTGGTTCATCGCGTCAATAAACGTCGATTACGTCATTTGCATATTTTATCCACAAAAATCACGATTACAAAATGAAAAGTAGAGACAGAAGGTTGAAAAATTATTTACGACCCACCAAATTCACTTTTCGTTCAAACAATTCGTAGATCTTTAAGTCAGAGTCATAAATGTACAATTTACACGACATTTTTGAAAAACAAAAAAGAGCATACTTTTAATTGAACATTTCTTTGTACGATAGTTTATCGTACAAAGAAATGTTCAAATATAGATGTTTAGAGATTTTATGAGAGTAAAAGACTTTGCTTGGCTTTAGAACGTTACTTGGCTGAGCTGCCTGGCCAAGTTACTATCTAGCCAGTCTTGCATTTCCAGAATGTGGCTCCCTGCCTGGAATTCAAGGTGGGGCTACTCATTTGAGCTCTAAGAAAACGATGATGTGGTCAACTGTGAGTTTAGCTTCATAGGCTAAGCCAGTTTTCACTTCCAAAATCACGTACAAATGACTTTTAAACTTTTTTTTACTTCTATAGAATGGCGGTAGAGGTCCACTATGAAGCGTCCTTATCTTGAAAAAAAAAACGATTGACTCTCGGTTTTAGGACACCAATATTGTAATCATCAGGAAACCCCAAATCAGGCAATGCATTCCAACGCATGAAACGATGTTGCTACCACGTAAGCGAATCAAATATTTTTTATATTTACTGAATAATTGTTCAAAAAGTAGGTAGTAAGTAGATAGCCGCGCAAGTCCAAGACCGCGTCATGATCTCGTGTTTCTGACAGTCCCGTTAAGTTCCCAACTTGGGAAGGCCCCGTCCCCAGTGGCAGAATTAAACACAACTTTTTAATAATGAGAACTGAGAATTATTCATATTTCTGTTGAACCAGAAACAAAGCTTAACAAGTCACGACCTCCAAGTTAATAACTTTGTACAAACATTTGGATGTACTTTTAAAGTTACGACCTTTTATTAAAATACCGGCGACCGTCATGTTACCGGACTTGTAAATGCTCAATTTATTAATATTAAATAACTAAAGTTTAACGTAAGAAATTGATAACTTTTTTATAAAATTCCTGTGAAATAGCAGATGGCGCGGATGGTGGTAAAAATCACCTATTATTTAGTATATTATAGTAGGTATACTATTGGCCATATTGTATTCCCACTGCTGGGATTTAGGACCTTCCCTTGTGAGACATAGTCTAGATCTAGACCTTAACCCACTACGCTAGTAAATGACAAATCCTATTAATATTATAAACGAGGATGTTTGTTACTCTTTCACGTAAAAACTACTGAACGGTTCGGGCTGAAATTTGGAACAAATGTAGATTATAGGCTGGAAGAATACATAGGCAACTTTTTATCCCGAATAAAACCGAGACCCACGCGGGTAAGCAGCGGGACACTGCTTGTGTTCTATAAAAACATAGTTGATCAATTCCTAACGTGTTGGTTTCATCATTATATTTCTTTTACCATTACAGTGGTGATGACAAAATTATAAATCTGCACTTAAAAAAATACTCAAAGGTGAAGGTGGCATTTGAACCTACTTCTGCCACTAAGCCAGTACGGTTTCGTATAACTAACAATCCACATGAATATTTTAAAATTGCTAACTCCCCGTGAGTTAGCGATTTTAAAATATTTAGGTATGTCAGCATATTTATGTCAGTATTAGTTGGAAATTGTTACGTTCAAAAAAGAAAAACAATGTATTATATTTTTTTTTAAAACGTTTATTTATACATAAACAAACTAAGCTAATGGGTACACTCACCGAATAAGATAAAATAGAAAACTGGAAGACGTAAGACATACATTAAATAAATACATCTTTGTGTTATGTTTGGGCGTTTCCGTGTATCTTATGTGTAGAAGTTCTCAACCGCCTCGAACTTGTATCACTAGTAGGTATCCTGAGTCTCTTAGCACGTCACTAAACTAAATCGGTAAAGCGATGTCCCATCCACCCATTCCTATAAAACAGAACTATCAAAATGTCACTTTGCGCGCTTTTTTGCTCGGATCAAAACCTGTTTGCTAGAAAACTATAAAAAAACATGCTACAAAGTTAATTGGAATACTTTGTTCTTTTATTTGAAAGTATTAGAATTCGTCCTCTACGTAAATAAATTAACCATTTTTTTATTCTTCCATAGTACAAACTTTACTTAGTTTCGGATTAGATGGACTCAAACTCAAAACTTTATTTGCCACTTAGTGTACATTATGGTCTATATGGAAGATATAGAGCTATGAAAGACAATAAAATATATGCTTATTGAAATATGAAGAAAGCAAATCAACAAAATTAATTTAGTTTACTATAGAATCCATCATAAAAATAAACTAAAGTAACCATGAATTTGTTGATTAACCTACGAGTAACATAGTAGCACTTACGTAGCGAGATTAAATTTACCACTGTATTGCAAAATCGACTCCAAGCTTATACGCGATACAAAAACCTGTCAAATTGGTACCGACATTTCCAACGTGTGGGATGTCAAACAAATTCAAATATTCAGGATTGAGTTTAGATCAAGATTACTAAACGATTTGTAAAACTTTCAGATAAAATTGAGTTCTATAACTAGTTTAAATATACATAATCTTATTTAAATAACAGAGTTTCGAAGATGAGTAGAGATTTTCAATTATCTGAAATTACATCAGTTGCACAATATTCATCAGCTTGGAAATAAGGTTCGTGTGTAAATTTTTGTTATAATTAAATTTACGCAACTTTTTGTATCTCTTAATACTCTCAGAAACAAAACAGTCAATAGATCCTTTTGTATAATTTTTTGTCCTAAACTAGAAGCAAAATAAAAAACAAAAAAAGTAATTGTTTGGTTCTATCTATGTATTTTTTAAGTCGATAATAAAATTATGTCATCAGTTCGTCTGTAATCAATTTACCCCATATTCTGAACAAGAGTACCATCCTACATTTTTAGTTCTTTTAATTCATTTCTAAAAAACGACATACAGCATAAATCTTAGGTCATATTACTTTATTTATTTATTAGGTTACAAGTACATATGAACATAATATTCTTCTAAATACAAAATGACAAAAAGGAAAAATATTTTTATGGTGTACCCTAGAGACTGCACTAGGCAATGCCTGTGTTGCAGAATCTAGTCTCTTCCATTTTTACATATCTTATATTAAAACTACAAAAACATGCAACTTATGTAATAATATGTATGTGTACGAGTGTGTTAGGGAGGGGGTGTATTTGAGTGCGTATGTATGGGGGATGTGTGTGTGTATGAGGGTGATGGTACGTTAGTGTATAAGAGTATGTCTCTATGTATGTTGTTTATATGCGTCTGTTGCAGAATCTTGCCTTTGTTATGTAAGTATTCTAATTAAACAAAAACAAAACAACTAACATTGATGTAATTTGTTGTGTATCTGCGGGTGTATGTGTATACACAATGCGTATATGGGCATGCGTGGCCTTGTATGTGAGACGGTGTGTTTGCTAATGTGTATGATGTGCACGATTACCGATTACCTATGTCTGCTTCGGTTCGACAAAAATGTACATTTGTGGTTGAACTTGTGTTACAGTTAGTGCTCTTCTACGTCCTATATAAGGTCACTCCGTTACAATAAGGGGTCAATAAGAGTCTCGGTTTGATTGTATCCCAGGGATTTAAGATATTCTTCCACTTTTCGCTTACATTTATACCTAGAATCTTTTAAGATTTGAAGTTTTTTGTCCAATACGGTATAAAAGTATACGTTAGTAATACCGTAAGTATACGGTATGTAAGTATACCTTTGTATGAATACGACCTCTGCGCAAAGTTAGTAGAGACCAGCGGAAGATGCCATTTGTGCCGCCGCCTAGTTATTATATTAGCCTTACCAAAAACTTTCAAAAATACGAGTACGTAGATAACTTGAAACTTTCTCTAACATCTAGTAACTCAAAAGCCCGCAGCGCTCCCATCACCGCGGAGATCAAAAGCCCCTTCCATCATCCCGTTAGGATGCCGCACCAGCGCCCCTGCCTGCCCCACCTGCTCCGAGTAGTCAGGCAGCACCACCACGGCGTGCCCCCTGTCCCTCAAGTATTGTAGAACCTCTTCACTAAACCGACCTTCTATATTAAGCACATCTTCCTTATCCCCGTAATTACTCCCGTAGACCCACCTAGGAGAATTCAGGACAGCTTGTAGTTTTCTTTTATTTTGAACCGCGTACCTTTGGAAGATTGCCGCTTGAGTCTGAGGTTGGCCATCTCCTCCTCTGGTACCATATATCATGGTTCTCCCATCGTGGAACTTCACAGCGGCTAGGTTCAGAGTACTCAACGGCTTTTTTCCCGGTTTGACACCCCGGATGTGGTCTTTATCGAGAGTGAAAGCTACCCCTCGGTTATGCCACAAAATGCCCGTTTTTGGAAGCAACATTCCACTACCAAACTGGTGGTAAATGCTCTGTATAAAAGCAACGGAAAACCCAAATTTATCCATCGCTCCCATCCAAATGGTGTCGCCGACGTTTTGTCCCTTGCTGATCGAAGATGCTTTCCTCACGTCAATATTACTAGCTAAAGAGGAGATAATTTTAGACGTTAACAAAGAATTAGGATCTATTGTCATGTACTGTGGATCGGTCACGTACTGATCCTTTAAATTAAAGGCTTGTTTGTAGCTTCCACCGCTAAGTGAACCAATTTCCTTCATCATTATCGTCTAATTTAAGTCTATCCAAGATCCCGAGTATTAAAAGCGACGCAATTCCCTGAGACGGAGGAGGCAGATTGTAGACCTCGCCTAAGCTATGTAGCAGACGGAGAGGAACTTTGCGAACAGGTGAATACGTTGCCAAATCCGAACGAGTTATAGGAAGACCTAACATAGCCATGTCTTCGACAAGCTTATCTGCCACATCACCATCGTAAAAGAACCCAAACCATTCTCAACGAGACTTTTCAGTGTTTCTGCTAATTTTTCTGGCAAAATTTATCACCAACTTCCGGTATTTTTCCATCTGGGATGAAAACCTTTTTGAAATTGTCATCTACACTCTTTTCGGATATTACGGATAATATGGAGTTCCTATGAGTTTCAGTGACGGCAAAGCCATCTTCAGCATATTTGATAGCGTCAGACAAAAGATATTGGGTAGACTTTTTGGAGTAGCCGCATTCAGTTACGTAGTTGAGTACTTCTTGCCAGCCGCCCACAGTTCCCGCGACGGTTATGGCAGATTTGGGACCTTTGAATGGTATTTTATTTAATCCTTTGAAGAATTGTTGCGTAGCCAGGGTACCTGCGGCTCCGCTGGCTTCAATGACGACTGGGTCCCCGTGGGGAGGAACTATGAGCCAGAATCCGTCGCCGCCGATGCTATTCATGTGTGGGTACACGACAGCGACGGTGGCCGCCGCTCCGACCACCGCTTCCATGGCGGTGCCGCCGTCGCGGAGGACCTTCACAGCGGTCTGCGTGGCGAGATGGTGCGGCCCACCACCATCGCCTCAGGAGCTATGTTGCTCTGCATTGTGTTTGACCACGAGCGTTGACTACAAAAGCAGGCTACGTTACGTCAGCAGCAACCGCTATTTCTGAAACAGATAAACGTATAATAGCAAACTCACGTCTTACATAATAATTATTGAATTGCAATAAGATAAATTGTAGTGTTAGGACTCTTGGCACCGTCTGGCTGGGGAAGTATCACACCTTTGCCAGTTATTCTACCGCCAAGCAGTAATGTCCAAACATTACTGTGTTCCGGTTTGAAGGGCAATGTTTCCAGAGAAGTTACTGGGCTTAGAGATATAACATCTTAAATCTCCGGGTGACGGGCGCTATGCATCAATTATAATAATATACTTATCCTCTTTCATTATACATTCAAGCAATGGTATATAATTTTATAATTATGGAATCTAGAAATAAACCAATTCGTTAACTACGATCATGCTTATAGGGAAGAATGAGAATAAACAATCTTATTTGAGAAAGAAGTTAGTATATCCAGTAAAGAAAAAATGGGTATCTAGAAGTCAAAATTTGCAGAAAAGATTACTAAGCATAATAAAATTATGCTTAGCAACGGCATACACACAAGTGGGTCTTTTTAATTACACCCAATCTGGGTATTTTGAAATTGATATTGAATCGTTTCTTCTAGTTACGCGCGCACCATCATAAGCTGCATCGACGCTTTACATCAGGCACGATTTTTTTTTTTATATAGAGTGACGAGATGACCACGATATATGCCTGATGGAATGCTACACGCTTGCCCATAACAGCACAGTGTCATGCAGCTACAGGAACATTAAGACGCTAAATCGTTACCTAGCACTGCACTGCGCTCGTCACCCAGAGAAATACCTACATGAATTATCTCTATGTCCTGTAATTTATCTGGAAACATTACTTTTCAAACAATAATACAATAGTGACATTTGCTCTACGGTAGTATAACTAGAAAATATATGGTACTTTCACTTCTACGAAACTGAACAAAAGATGAACAAGTATTTCTTTCGTTATAACAAAGCTAAGTAAGTACTTGTAATTGTTATAAAAGCCTCTCAATAAACGCACTCGGCGTTCCAAGTAGACATTTAGGAAGAACCTCCGTGGGAAACAAGCTGATCCCTCAAAACCTATAACTGACTATAAAATCTGACGTGTGAGCGTTCATAATATAAATTCCAACGGTCCGATAGCTTATAAACCCGTTCCTCGTAAATAGACGGGGTTTATTTCAGAAATTACTCCACTGGGAACGTGTGCCGTAAAATGGTGTCGATACTTAAGTCGATATCTCGTAAGTATAAAGCCTTGGGTAATGAATGGAGGAGCCGGGCAGAGCGCCGGTCGGCGGTCGCTGGGAGGGGAGTGGGCGAGTGTTTGAAGAATAGAAGCCGATAGTATGATACTAATTACAGACACAGATACCATATCGCCTCGGTTATTGTCGGGTTAGCGATAGAAAAGTTATAAAAATGCTAATCATTTCACAGCGTAAAGCGTCAACCAACATTTTAAGGCACTAGACGGTTGAATTAAGGATCTGATGCACGCGGTTCTTCTTGGCACAGCAGGAATCGTCAGAAGGTCCGTCACTGTGCAGCCCTAACCACCGACCGGCAGCTTGCGCTCTAGCCACTAACGCCAACGGAACTCTAGCTTTTAAGTCATTTTATAACCTCTATCTTACTATGAAACAGATAAGATGCTATGAAGGTTTAGATGATTACGGCTTAATCATGGAGTAACAGCTAAATGGATCGGGAGGAAAATTTAATATTAAATTATTATTTTAGCCTGCAATAGAACATAAGCTTATCTATACTTATAATCGCTGAATAAATGTATGGAAATGGGAACTACGCAGGTAAAATCGCGAGGGGATGTAAGTATTTTGAAGACTATTTATGCAATTTTTTTTTAACTAATGTGAAAAATAAATAGGTTCAAATGGAAATAATAATTTAATGGATAATCAGGAAGCGTCTAATAAGCGATAACGCTGCCTACTTTCTACTTCTCCTTACGTTTGTTAATGTTACGTAGCAGTATTCGTACTTCGTCAACAGTCAAGCCGTCAATTAATTGGAGTGAATGTCAAAATGAGGAAAATCATGACATCGTGTCTTCTTTGTTGGAAACGTTGGAAACAAAGGTTGCTGAGTCAGAGTATCTCTCTACTTAGTATGTGGCTGAATCTACGGCATACACTCTGCTGCGAAGGACATCGATATAATTAAGGAAAGGAAGATGAGGTACGTTCTAATATGAAATCAACATAATGTGGCGAACATTTCACACAAATACACAACGTGCACACAACTACACTTCCATCGTGAGATACGTTGTAATGAATGACAAAGACATCATAGCAAATTGGCAGTAGATGGAAATGAAATAGCTAAGGCTAATAATGAGGTATTTATATACCACAGTTACACGTTTGTTTAAATATTTTTTTCGAGAAGAATAGAAAGACATACAAAGACACTGGCGTGAAAGAGAAGGAATAGCCGTTGCCCGTGACGAAAACATTGGCCGTTAAAACTGCAGTCAACATATCGCTGGTCGTGTACCACTCTTTCACGTCATGTATATCTGTCCCGTTTTACAAATGCCAAATTGTTTACAACAGAAAATATTATTTTAAATGAAATAATTAAAGATTTTGTGTAATTGCGTATGAAAAGTGATGCCTCGAAACTTTTTCTTGGTCTTGGTACTATTTGTGCACCTTGTACACACACAAAATGGCATTGTAACAGCTCAAATTGAATTTCGAGGAATTATTAGCACACATGCGCTCCATTTGTCGCTCACGTTGAGACTGATCTCAATCAGGAGACGTCACCTGATTTTACATCGCCATCATTGAGAAACGTGTGTCGCTTCTTCTGTTTTAAGAGTTCAATGGCGAAGGAAGTGTTTATTTCATGTTTAATACAAAGAAACAGGACCACATCACTGTAATCAAAAGTCTAAATCACTGCCTAGCGCCTAGCACTGCGCTCATGACACGGAGTATGTTTTTGAACAATATAAATTCCTTTACCGACGTAGTTTCTTAATATCTACGTAGTTCCAGTCACTTAGTTTTCCTGGGATAAAAAGTAATTCAATCCATTCAATTCGTTCACCGTCCCAACTCTCGCGTTTCTAATATCAGTATTATTCACTCATTTATTCATTTCCTTAGGTTTACATTTTACAACATTTATAAATAAAAACATTTTAAAAACCAAAACCTAGTTTGCCGCCAACAGCGGGGCAGGGCCCAAGCTACAGTTGCGGTAGTTAGAGCTGCAGAGTATTATTATTATTATCAGTAGTTTTATTATAATTACTATTTTGATCCAAATTTCGAGTTGTATATGAAATATTTTTAGTTATTTATAAAATAGGGAAAAATGGGACTACAATAAAATCCAACATTCGGACGCCTGATAGTAACACACGATCAATGTAATTTCGTGTATTGCATTAACTTCAGGCGTTTCATCTGCTTAGTCGTGGGATTATTTTCTGTTAGAGACGAGCAAGACTTGCGCCCAAATAGGTCATTGCTTGCGCCTGAAATTTCGTACAAAACCAATTATTTATTACAGATGATGTGCAGAATACTGTTTTGTTTTTTATTATCCGTAAAAAAATACAAAATCAGAAAAACATTAAATAAATACATCTATTTGACACACACGCATTATAATATTTTCAACACACTTCTTGCTCATAAAGTGGCTCTAATTCCGCCACCTCTATTCAAATTGTGACTTTTACATTGTTATTACTCACTAGTGAACTATAGTTGTTTTTATTGGTTGAGTTGCTTTGTTCTCAGAAAAGTGTCGATACAAAAAAGATCGTGTTCAATAGAACAAATGAATTAATGTAGCTATTGCTTGGGTACTTCATGCATTTTTGTATTTATTATAGATATAATCAACTTGACCAAAAAAGAAACCTATGTATATTATGTTTTAGTCTGTGCCTGGTCGCCATTATTGTTAGTTACACGCGTATTTTTTGACAACTGATTATTTTTCCCGTCATGCCGAAACATTTTAACATCTCGGTTTCATTGGTTTTTTTTTTAAATTATTTTATTTGCAAAGTGTGTTGAAAAACGTCGTATGATACAGATGTGTATTGATGATTACCGCTGAGGCGCTATTGAGACCCGAGCCTTGGCGAGGGGACTAAAGACAGCCGAGGACGGTAATCACCAACTTTACCTACTTGTGCCATAATCTACTTTAAATATGTATTGTTTGTTGTTTAAAGTTTGTGGTAAAGTTGGGAATGATTAATATTGCTATGTGGTCAAATTTCGACCACTTACCAACCACTAACCTAAAAAGTTTATAACACTGCTAACTTAGCTTAATTAAGTCGACTCAATTCAGACGAAACTTTAGAAGCAACGTTAGTCGAATGAATTTAGAAGCCAGCGATCCTCGCTTCTGAGTTTAGTATGTTTAATTACCTACGCTTTTCTGAATTCAGTAGTGACTAAATTCAGCTAGGTATAGGAAGGCTTTAAGCTAAAACGTCTTCTCATCACTCTCTTATCATAAAAAGACCTCAACCCCACAGAGGTATCTCTGCACTAATAAAGCTCCGGCCACACGACCGCCGTAATAGACTGCCGCTCGCACCGATGTGTTTGTCCGATATTAATATGCCTTCGGGGTGTAATACTTTTCGCCCTGGCTTAGTTACTGCAGACTAAGAAATAATTATGGACAACTCTCGATTTTTCTGAACTTCTACGGGAACAAAAACTTACGTATATTTTTAGATATGATAAGTGCAACTTATGTGTGATATATCATCGGTGAAATCTAACAAAGTTTTAACCGCATTAGACAGCTTTTTTTTAAGAAAATAACATCTTCCCTTTTGTTGTCGCGATAAGTGCAGTTTGATTTTCATAGTACCTACCTAATTTAGCAGGTAAATTTGTGACATCTAAGACACTCCCACACAAAATCAAAAACGAAGTTAAAATTACTTCGCTTCATTTTTATTTATTCAAAAGATGATTATGTTTAGCATCTGGTTTAACCGTTATTAATTCGATCACCATGTTTTTTATGTATTGGTGTATATTGATAATGATTTCTCGAGAAAGTCGTAACAATTTTAAAATGTATTTGTTTGTGCGGATGGGTATGCTTCCTGACTGATCCCATTTAAATTTTATCGAGATTGACTCGGTAGTTTTTGAAATATGAACAAAAAACTACGCATAGTTATAAATATCACACATGTTATGAAATTAGACGATAAGCATCAATACACACGTGTGTGGTACGACGTTTTTCAACACACTTGTGAATAAAATAATAATAAAAAATCATTTCAACAATGAAAACGAGTCGATAAAAATGTTTCGTTATGGCGGGAAAAAAATAATCAATTGTCAAAGAATGCGCGCGCAACTAACAGTGGCGACTAGCCATAGACTAAAAAAATAGTTTTTTTGTATACACCTGCGTTTTAGTTACGTACAAAAATGAAATTTAAAGTTTTCCTACAAAGAAAATAAAAATTAATGTTTGAGTGTTTTGTTTTATAGCTAACCACGTACAAGCTGAATTTATCTATTTCAATACGAAGCTCTATGAAGTGACCAAGGAATAGCTACGTTAATTAATTTGTTCT
Source organism: Ectropis grisescens (assembly GCA_017562165.1). Classification (NCBI taxonomy): domain Eukaryota; kingdom Metazoa; phylum Arthropoda; class Insecta; order Lepidoptera; family Geometridae; genus Ectropis; species Ectropis grisescens. The sequence continues at coordinate 29,282,419 of CM029775.1, forward strand.
GTTGAACACGATCTTTTTTGTACCGAAACATTTTTTAAGAACAAATCAACTCAACCAATTAAATAAAATGTGTAACTCACTAGTGAGAAATAGTAATGAAAAAGTCACAGTTTGATTATAGGTGTCATAGTATGCCTGATTTCGAAGAAGTTAGAGTCACTTTATCACAGAGGAAGTAATCACTACGTTATACACTTTATGAGCAAGTGTGTTGAATAGATTATTATTTTTTGTTACGTAAATATTGAATTACTTACTGAATGTGATTGTGTTTTACCACAGATCATACCAATGTCTTCCTTATTATTGTTATGTGGTGAGCATATGACGTTTCAATAGACACATAAGTTACTATTAAACTACCTATTTAAAAAGTACGTACCTAATATTTGAATTTCATAGTCGGAAATGAATTGAAAACTCAAAAATTCTATGGAAGGGGTGCAGCAGTTACGTAACGTATTTTTTGAAGTGAAAACTTCTTTTGGCGCGCCTAGACAGATCTTTTGTGGGCTGTGAATTGAATTCTAGCGTCACGCTTGTGTATGATAAGAAATCTTCGAGAAAACTCGAGACCATGGCCATCTAGAAATGCGTCAGCATTAGATGGCCATGCCATGATGACCAGGCCACGCCCTCCGGTTACACCAGTGTAGTTTCCAAAGTAAGCTATTCAATTCTGAGTTTGTAAGCTTTCACTTCTATCGGCAGTTCCTATGACTGCCAATATTTTTTTCTCAATAGAAGTAGCCCTTGTGGTGTTGCACACTACAATAACATACATATTTGTACTTATTCCAAATTTCATTTATGTTTTATCCATTTGTAGGTTTACATGAAGACCCATCAATACGTACAAACTTTCGTTACTACAAATAAGTACTTACTGATAAATAAAACATCTAAAACATTGGCAGGCATAGAAACTGCCGATATAAGTAAAAACTTCCAAACTCAGTATTTGATAGCTTGCTTTGTAAACTACAGAAACCGGAGGGCGTGGCCATGAGCGTGTACATCTAGAAATGTGTCAGCATTTCTAGATAATCAATGGGACGTGCTGAGTGCTGACGCTTTTCTAGATGGCCAATGGCCATGGTTCCGAGTTTACCCGAAGACTTCGTATCATTCCCGAACGTGACGCTAGAATTCAATTCACAGCCCACGAAAAGTCTGTCTGTGCCGCGAAAAGAAATTTTCACTTCAAAAACCATAATACACCACGGCCCTTACTTTAAAAAAAAACTCCGAGTAACTAAAATGTTATCTGAAACAGATTGTAGCTAAAAATCGCTTTTTGAACACAATTTTTTTTTTAGTATTGTTTTTTTTCAATTTCTGAGAAATAACAGGTACACCATAAGATTGGTTTTGCAGAATGTCTTAAATTTTTGTTGAACCTCTATAGTAGTGGAGCCATAGCGAGATTTCGGGATTTACTCCAGCGCGGCAGATTAATATACAGGATATCTATTCCACCGATGAGAAAGTAACAGTCATTATTTCATCATATTCATCATTCAGTCATATGTTTCTTGTTCTTACGTATCTGAGCATTGCAACTCAACCGGTCTTTATGACGCTCGAGCACATCCCCATTTAGCATCGTGGGCTCTGCTACCAAAAAGCCATGAACGTCTCCATCTGCCGTTCCCTAGACTGCGCCCCCGTTCCAAAGAAGCCAGGGTTGTGGAAGTAAGCTTGTTTAATCTGTGGCAAGATTTTAATTTTGCGCACATGTGGCCTGCGGTCGGCTTGCCTCGCCCAAATGGTTCCACTCAATAAACGCCCTCGAAATAAATAAATGCATGTACTTTTAGGTTCCTTATTGCTTAAACTGGGCTAGGGAATGAGGAGCCACAGGTAATTTATTACTGATGACGCGACGGGGATTTAATTAGCATGTGGAGTAATAGAAGCTGAGATGGCCGAGTGATGAGAACGTTCGATTTTACAGTCCTGAGGTGATGAGGTCGTACGTTCGAATTCCATCTGCGCCTCTGTACATTATCTTAAGAACAGCTGCCACTTACTATCAGGCTGGCAGGGTGGTTAAACGCAAACTTATTCGCGGCAAAAAGACATCTAAGTTTGTTACCACTGGATTTAACAGTGTAAAAATCCTTAGTATTGTAACAACGGTGAAAAAATATATAGGTACCTCTGTACCTACGTATGGTGATGTGAAGCGCAAACTTTTGTGTTGTTTTGAAGAATCATAATACCTATAAGTAATTCTTTGTTTGCTGACGTAGTTGTGAATAATTATAGCTACTTATTGCAGTATGCCTTAATAAACGATTGAGTGAAAAGTGATTGTGGTTCAATGCATTGTAGAGAGCAATCAAAAGTGTATAATGGAATGTTGTGATGTGAAGTTTATTATCACAAGCGGTCAGTTCTGGGCACGGATTTTAAAATGGGTTATGCCTGGAGCAATGATTATAGAGTCAGGATAAAGTTTCTTTCTTGTGTAAGCAGGGCCTGATTAACCCTTAGGCTAATTAATAATATATACCAGGTACTTTCTAGGCCGACCGTAACACACCTGACGAGTAACAGACTAATAAATATTGTACAATGCAGCCCCTACACGACGCAATGAAAAAATATGGAGCAATAAAAATTACACTAGCTCAAACTTTCGTTCAATCATTGTGCAGTCTTCAATTTTAAACCTAAACGGCCAATTATATTGAACAATTCGCAATATTGCGCAAAATGATTGATCATCTAGGGGCCGCCTAAAACACGTGAGTAGTTGAAACAATTAGCGCACACCTCACCGTCGTCGGATTATTTAACGGCAAGACGCCGTAAATTGATAAATTTACTAAAATTACGTTAATAAATAAATAAATAAATATTGGTGGACAATTCACACACAACACCATCTGACCCCAAACTAAGCAAAGCTTGTGTGATGGCAGCCAGATAGCTGATATAATACTTACATAGTTTTAAATACATACTTATTATACATAGAAAACCCAGACACAGTGCAAACGTTTGAATTCATCACACAAATATTTGCATTGGGTGGGGATCGAACCCACGACCCTCGACTTCGCAGGCAGAGCTACTACCAACTAAGCCGTTACGTACGTTAAGGAATACATTTCAATTGCCGTTTGTTATTTTCCGAAAGGTGATCAACTACCTACCTAGTGAATTGATCAACTAACGATTCTTATTATTTTCCGATTACATAATTTATAGATATATATATATATTAGAGATGCGCCGAGTAACACTTTTGCCGAGTAACGAGTACCGAGTAATTTACTCAGTTCATTTTTTTTTCAACCGAGTACTCGGCCGAGTAACTCGGTTCAATCAAATTCCCATTTCACGCGCGTAATCAAATACAAACAGGTTACATTACTTACTCATTAATTACCATAATTTTGATTTTATTATTTTGTATTTTCATATAGTCAAAGATTTCCTAAATTAGTAAAACATACTTTTTGATTAACACAATATTGTTGTTTTACAAATTACAAACTCTTACGTATGATGGCACTAAGGAACTCATAGGTTGTTTATATAGTAAACTAGCTTTTACCCGCGACTTCGTCCGCGCCACATATTTATTAAAGTAATTGAGGCAGTACCTACTCGTATGTCTACTACCATACAAATTCACGTTTCCTAATCAAAATCGGTCTAAGTCAAAGTTTTATATTTATTAATAAATTGTACAATTTACACGACAAATTACAAAGAAACTATGTTTTCAAAAAATTAATCAAAAACAGACTTTAATTTAAAATCATATTGGGACGTTCCACCAAATTTTATTAGAGTCTATTAGTAGATATTAGTAGATATATCGACTGATTACATGAACGCAAATTTTAGTTTGTTGTTCATATTTCAAAACCGCCCCACTGATTTCGATAAAATTTATATGACCACCTCTGAACTATAATCTACCAACCAAAAAATTACCATCTAAATTGATTCACAATTGGAAATACAACTGGATTGATAACCTCCTCCTTTTTTGAAGTCGGTTAAAAATAGCATACAAAGAGTGCCAAGATCCTTCCATGCACACTTTTACTCCTGATTTCCACTCTTTTCAACTCTTTTTCTGTGATAAAAAGTCGCCGTTGTCCTTTCCTAAGTCTAGGTAGTCTATCTGTGCACCAAATTGTAACAAACTCTTTAAGTGGCTTAGGCGTTAGACGGTAACGGACAGAGAGAGTTACTTTCATATATATAATTTCATATTAGAATTGAAAACAGGTGTTCCTGATCATTTTATAGGAGGCAGTTGTAAAAGATTACCGAAAAGTAATACGTTTACTCCTCCAAAAAACTCATTTTCACAGTTCTTAATTTGCCTTAATCGAGCGTCCATCATGCATAACATTTGATAAGACACCATGGAAATCTCGTCGACTATCAAAATTCTGTCTGATAGTCTGATACGCCATTTAGTGGCTGCGCCCGTCTTAAGTATTGAGGTTGTATAGTGCACTGTATTCTTCTTGTCAAGCCTTTTTATTTGATACCCATGTTGATGGGGTTCATAAAACCTAAGTTATCCGCCATTGTGTAGAGGCCGCCATCTTGGATTTTAATTTTATATAATACATTGTATTCTACTGGTTGAGCACTTTCATTTGATACCCATATTGATGGGATTGATAAAACCTACGTTATCCGCCATTGTGTAGCGGCCGCCATCTTGGATTTCTTTTTTTTATAGTATATTGTATTCTGCTTGTTGAGCCCTTTCATTTGATACCCATGTTGATGGGATTGATAAAACCTACGTTATCCGCCATTTTGTAGCGGCCGCCATCTTGGATTTCAATTTTTTATAGTATATTGTATTCTGCTTGTTGAGCCCTTTCATTTGATACCCATATTGATGCTCTTTTGCTCTAATTCGCGAATACTGTTCTGTCTGGTTTTCATTATTAAGTACCTGGTTGACCGAGCTTTGCTCGGTTTTTGAAATGATATTTAGGCAGGTACGAATTACGTAGTGATGAAATATAATACAATAATAAAACAAAGTCGCTTTCCGCTGTCTTTCTGTCCATATGTAAGTATCTAAGTATGTAATGTACTTAGCACATTATTTTCATATATCACGTAGGGCACCTATTCAAAAATGCATTGAAATCCGTTGCGTAGTTTTAAAGATCTAAGCATACATAGGTACATAAAAAGGTCTACAAAAAAGTCCGTTGTAGTAAATTTCTATCTTTACGGCTTAGTATTGCATAAAATCGCTTCGTAAATAATAAATAAGCCATTATTGACGAAGCGATTTAATTAAAACCACATTGAATAGGCATATTGTGCGTCATATAGATCAATATAGCTCTTAGGTACCTACAGCATGTTATTTAAATGAATGCCTTCGAAGATATTGCAGATTTAATATGCAATGCAATGTTTTTACCAGCATTTCACCCGTGCGAAGCCGGGGCAGGTCATAGTGAATGATAGTCTTCAATCTTACCAGCACAATATAAAAAAATACGCAATAATTCAATAAAACATCACGATCACGAGTCCAATTAGTTATAGCTACTTTAGTCTTGCTTAACAGCGCCATGTATTGTTAAGTAGCTTTAGTGTTGCTGTGTCAGTACATCCGTTTGTATAGAAACATCGCCAATAGATTTTTTTTCATGTATATTTAGATTTTATTAAATTAAATGCGATGATAAAGGGCTCCCAGTAAAAGGATTTCTAAGGAAATGAGGAATTTTAAAATAAAAGTAAATGACCAGAGTTCGAACCGGCACTTTCAAATTTTGAAACTGTCCGATTTCTCGACTGTGCTATGATACGAAATTTGCTTTCATATTCTAATGATATTGTAGCAACTTTTCATTGCCAGGAAATGCGCTTAAAATGCCTTATTTTAAAATGAAAGCTAGCTAGATCGATTATTCGCCCCAAAACCCCCTGCATACTGAATTTCATTAAAATCTTGGAAGCCGTTTTCGAGATTCAGATTCTATTTACTTACGGCCTCTATACATTTATAATTCTTGTATGTATCCAAGACAAACCAAACATTCATTCACAGACTAAATTGAGAGTGCACTCAATGGCTTATGGTAGCTATACACGTTACGCAAAAGTAATATACGAAAAATCTTTGAGGTCTGGAGCATCTGGCTGATGATGTATACTGAACTAAACTGTGATACTACAATTGAATCTTCAACAATCTGCATCAATAGATAGTGATGACGAAAATAGTTTTATCATTTATCGGCCGCATCGTCCATTTACGCACAGACTAAGTTTTACGCGAACTCTAATTCTACTTAGTCTGTGCTCTAATTCACCTGCGCAGGCTAACTTATACAGGTAACCGCTCCGGTACACCGCAGCGTGTATAGCTTACTTTAGTCTTGCTTACCAGCGCCATCTATTGTTAAGTAGCTTTAATGTTGCTGTTTTTACATTGTCTTTGGTTGCTGTGTCGGTACGTCAGTTGCTTCTATACAAACTATTGTATAAATATGATAGACTAGCTGAACCCGCTACTTCGTTCGCGTAAGCAGATGTTACTGACTTATACATTAATTGGAAGTATCGTACGTCAAATATTTGGATAAGTAGTCATTGAAAAACCTTTGAGTTTGAGTGAATTTGTTTTTCCATACAAAAAATTATTTAATTTTATCATCTTTATTTTCCTTTTTTTAAACAAAATCAAACATACTTAGTAAGGTTTCGTAGTATCGAACATAGCCGCAAGTGTTAAGTTTGTAGGATTTTTATAGGATACATTATGAAAAGTCTGAAGCTAATGTGCATGATCTGATACCTACTTACCTATTTCTTTTTATCCGCAAGCTGTTTTCTAGCTGTTACCCGCGACTTCGCCGGCGTAAAATTTTGAACGAAGCCTGTGTGGTATCAAAATAATTATAATTTTGAGTTTTAATGATATTCAAGCAAGTTGAACCCGTAAATCTAAGCCAAGTCCTAGTGAAATGTTAATGTATGAATTTAATTGTAGGTAACACAGAAAAAAATCAAGAACGAAAGAATCCAAATATGGCATCATAATCCTTTTAGCAGCAAAAACTTATTAGTACAATTTAGAATACCAGTAACGCCACCTAGTGATGAAAGAAAAAATACATACCACAATAGCAAAACATCGATTTAAATGGCCTTTAGTGCTTTTAGATTTAAACTGGCATTAGCGCCGTCTAATGAGAATATTATGTTGCTTGTTATTTTGATTGTGAACGCAAATCACCTATATTATCTACGCCAAAACGGGTGCATATATTTTTCATTTTTTGCTTTTACCTTACCATCACATCAAGCTCCTTACGAAAATATATGCTTATATTAATATGGAGTTAAATGAAAATGTAGACTTATTAGCCCATGTGAAATTTTAGACTCTAAACTATATGTGTTTCGTATGTCAACCCATATCGTTGTGCCGTTTTGACGTGATAGCTAATATTTGTTTCCTTAGGGCCCATGCTTCTTTTCAGGTTGATAGGTTATAAATACATAAATGGGGTATTTCAGACTATGAGTTATTTCTGTTTCAATTTTCTACCAAATTTGCTTAGTCTTTCCTACGTCACAGTAACCTATAAGTAACCGATTTGCTATTTCTGAGTTCAAACTACATGTGTTTCGAATTCCATCCAAATATGTTCAGCCGTTCCAACGTTGTCCTGTAAATATTATGAATGCCACTGTTTGGATGTTTGTTACGTAATACATAGAGCACTTATACATAGGCAATGTTTAGCCTATGTGTTCTTCCAGACTGTAATCTAATTCTATTTCAAATTTCAACCCGATCACTTGATACGTTCCGCCATGATTAAAGCGGCAATAGGAATACATCATCTGCGAAAATTTCAACTGTCTAGCTATCACCGTTCTTGAGATACAGCCTGGTGACAGACGGACGGACGGACGGACGGATAGCGAAGTCTCAGTAATAGGGTCCCGTTTTTACCCTTTGTGTACGGAACCCTAACAAAGGTCTACTTCGGTCACCGAAGCTTGTTGAACACTACCTTTAAATTTTAAACAGTATTTGGATTGAAATAATACGTATTCCAATAAGTTACGGCTGGTCTAGTAAGTTACAGCTGACCTAGTCGGGAGAACGGCGACTGTCGATCCGGAGACCCAGGGTTCAAAACCACGCGCACCACTATTTTTCAGAGTCATGTTTGTAATGCCGGTAATTAAAACGGCGAAGGAAAACACCGTGAAGAAACCGAAATCTACCTATAATCTAATTTCTAAGTCATATGTCATCCACCAACCGACACTGGGCCAGCGTGGTGGATTATAGCCTTGTCTCTCTCCTTGCGAGAGAAGGCCCCGACGCCCAGCAGTGGGAACATTTAATGGGTTGTTTATGCTGTTACTTATTATTCAAATTCAAAATTCAAAATTTATTTAATTCAGGTGACAAAACCCATATACAATTAATAACATACAACAATTAATTATCAGTCATCATTTTCATTAAAGTCAATTTCAATAGCAATATAATCAAATAAATTAGCAGCAATTATTAAATTTAATAAAAACATGTCAATAATCCATCCTCTTACAACACAACAATACATTATATAACACACAAATTTATGCTGATATGTTTTCTCCAAAATACAAAAAATCTACTTCGATGACAGGTAATTTAATTCTGTCATTCGACTAAATTTTATAAGAAGGTATAACTATGTCGTACAGATAAATCTAAGCTTATTTTAGTTTTTTGTTGATATTTGAAAAACTACCTACCTGTTCTTGATATCTAAGATGACCTTTGAAGTATTTTCTACCAAACAAAACAGGAATTATCAAAATCAACTAACAATTAGCGGAGTTATCGCGTAAAATAAAACCAAATAAAAAAACATGCAACACGATTGAGAACATCCTCCTTGTTTGAAGTCGATTATAACCGAATGATGTTTGTTTTTCCACACAAAAATATATTTTTGACAATTATTTTGTCATCCAAGACGACGCGACGCGATCACGTGGGCACTTTCTAGAATCTAGAATCTAGATATTCTGTGGATTGTCTGTGATACACAGAATACTTAGAAGTTAGTATGTACCGAACGCGCCGCGCGTGTCGTTATTATTTAATGTTTGTGTAATTTCCGAACCAACAGACCGATATTGTTCAAATTTTGACGGGACAATAAAAAAAAAATATGTTCTTTCTAACAAAAAAAGAATTAATGAAATTAAACAACGCAAACATGAGTTACAACCAAATACACATTCTGACTTTCAACCCCTCCCGCAAGAAAACCGATTTGAATTTGGAGATCAAAAGTAGCCTACAGCAATGTCCTTAGTATAAACTAAAATCATGCCAAGTTTGAGCTGAATTGAATCAGTGGTTTCGGCGTGATGCGTGATCCCTATACAGAAAGACAGACAGACAGACAGACAGACAGACAGACAGACAGACAGACAGAAAGAAAAAAAAATGCAGTTTCGCCATCAGTATCGACTATGGAGTGCCCCAAAAAAAATTTTTCAAAATATCTTTAATGTACAGAATTCGACCCGTTACAGTTTTATTATAAGTATAGATATATGTTTATAGACATCGCCAATAGATTACATTTTTCCCCTTTTTTTTAAGATTTTGTGCGTTGATAAAGAAATTATCATTATCGTTGCTTTTATCAGAAAAGAAAGAACAAAAAAAAGATGAACGACAAAAAGACGAGATCGGGGTTCAAACCGAGGTGTCTGAATCTCCTCCTTTTTTAAATCGGTTAAAAAATATGCCATTTAATAAGCGAATAATTATTGATAATCATTTTTTGTCTTGTCTCAAAGCAAAGTTGTGCAGCGCCATCTATACAACAGTTGTTTGTTTGTGCAGATGCATCATCAATAGGTTTTTTTATGTTTTTGATAGAATATGTACCTACTTAGATACGAATTAAATGCGTTTATAAATATAAAAGGATCTAACTATAAGATTTTCTCAGAAAAAAAAGTACAAAAAGAAAAACTCCAATCAGGATTCGAACCGGGGCCTGTTGATTCCGAGGGCGAGCATTTTCCGACTGCGCCATTTAGACTTAAAGAACAGTGGCGAAATAAGTTATCGTATTCTAATGCCATTGTGGGAGTTTTTCATTGTCTAAAAACGCGCATAAAATGATGTTTTTAAAAAATAAAACCTAGCTAGATCGATTTATCGTCCCCGAAAGCCCCTGTATACATAATTTCATGAAAATCGTTCGAGCCGTTTCCGAGATTCTGATTATATATATATATATGTATATACAAGAATTGCTCGTTTAAAGGTATAAGATATCAAATGAAAGGATATAAACAAGTACTCAGTAGTTTGTCTTCACCATAAGGTATAAAGTGCGTGTGATGATAATTAAAATATAAGATAATAAGTGTCCAGATACAATCGTAGTTGCAGTTATGTATATTCGAAATACTTACAATTGAGTTATACTCAAAATGATTCGGAACTTTGTCCAATGTAATCTAAATTATTCAACTTGTGCTAAGTTGTATAATTCATCATATCAATCGTATGTCTAGTGTATTTCGGAACTCTATTCAATCGTTCAAAACGTCACATTCGTGTCGTTCTGGTGTCAGCTGTCAGGCTGTCACCGATTTTTTTGAAGTTGAAGTCAATGCACAGTGAACAGTCTGAACACTGAACAGTTGAACGGTAATCACATTCTCTTTGTCAATGAAAATTAGTTTTACCCTCATAAAGAGTAATTGCAGTGATTTGTGAATTCAAAACTGTGTTGACCGTAAATTCTTAAAGAAATCGAAAGTGTTGTAATTGATTTAAATACGTTGCAACATCTCACCATCGATTATTTGTTACGCCATTTGATTTGGAGGTAATAATCACTTGTGTTATTCACTCGCGACTTAACTTTTGATGCCTTTTTTCCAATGTTTTTTTAATTATTTAAGTGACATAAACTACTGTTTGACTTATTTCTCGATGGACTCTCGTTGATGGGATTAATAAAACGTAAATTATCCGCCATTTTGTAGCGGCGGCCATCTTGAATTTATAATGATAATGAATAAACATAATTGTATTGTCATCAAAATCCAAAGTGTATACAACATTTCAGATTAATCGGTTGACAGGAAGAGGGTGAAATTTGAATTACTAAATTTGACCCAAGAATAAATAATAATAAATAAAAAAAACCAATTCCACCCCGTAGGTACAGTTCGAAACTACAAAACTGCTAAAACATACATTTTATGGTTTCGTGTTAAATATCTAAAGACGTAAAGTTTCATAGTTCTTCAACAATGACGAAGTTTTCCATATAAACTTTCATCACTTATTTTAACCCTTTCAACCCTTTTTTCGGAACAAAAAGTAGCCTATGTCCTTTCTCGGGATCTATTTTATCTATGTATCAAATTTCATCAAAATCTGTTGGTTGGTTTAGGCGGTGAAGACGGACAGACAGACAGACAGACAGACAGACAGACAGACAGACAGACAGACAGAGTTACTTTCGCATTTATAATATTAGTATGGATAGTAGAGATGGGCCGAGTACTCGGTTGTTACTCGGTACTCGGCGTACTCGGCGGGTTTTTTGATACTCGTACTCGGCCGAATACCTCGGTTTAAATGCCGAGTAAACTCGTTTTAAGAAAAGCAATATATTTAGGTAGAAATAATTAAAACAACAGTGTTAATCAAAAAGTATGTTTTACTAACTTAGGAAATCTTTGACAATACGAAAATAAAAAATAATAGAAACTATTTTTGTACAAAAATTAAACCGACTTCAAAACTACTAATAGGCACTCAAAAGCGAAAAATAAATCATTATTATAAGCGCTACTCATCTATTTGATGTCGGTGCCAGTCTTCCAGATAATTTTACGCAAATTTTAGTTTATTGTTCATATTTCAAAAACCACCAGACTAATTTCGATAAGATTTATATGGGACCATTCGGGAAGTATACCCATCCGAAAACAAATGAAATTTTAAAATTGGTGAGGGGATTTTCGAGAAATCACGTAAAAAACATAAAAAAATAACATCGTGGTCGAATTGATAACCTCCTTATTGGAAGTCGATTAAAAATCAAAAATATGCTAATGAATGAGTAACTAATGGAACCTGTTTGTACTTGATTACGTGAGCGTAATGGGAATTAGGTTGAACCGAGTTACTCGGTTGAAAAAAATTAAACCGAGTAAAACTCGGTACTCGTTACTCGGCAAAAGTGTTACTCGGCGCATCTCTAGTAAATAGTTAATATATGTATAAGTAGTCGATAGCTTAATTAATAGTTTGTCAGACACGATTAGATACTATTCTTGTCTCAGTTTCTTTTTTCTTTTTATAATTTTTTTTTTTTTTTATTATTTTATTTTCTATTTAGACGTTTGTTTCATTATAATAACTGTCTAAAAATATTCCTTATAATTATAAATAATTAATAGTTTAACTGTAACGAATTTATTGTTAGCTCCAAGATCTCCAAGATCTCAAGTCTTGCACTTAGTTTGGATTTGGAGCTCACTGCTAATCAACAAATGTATTGTTTTATGAATTCTGATTCTTAATTCAGTTAAAGTGTTTAACCATGTTCTGGAAATAAAAATATTCTTATTGTTAATTATTTCTACTTAAATATATTGCTTTTCTTAAACCGAGTATACTCGGCATTCAAACCGAGTTATTGGGCCGAGTACGAGTATCAAAAAACCCGCCGAGTACGCCGAGTACCGAGTATCAACCGAGTACTCGGCCCAGCTCTAATATATTATATACTCGTACCTACTAGTAGACCCAGCGAACTTCGTACCACCACACTTTTTTTTTCAACATAATATTCTAAATTTTCTTTTACGCAAACCTATTTCTGACTATTAGGGGGAGGTGGGGTGCATTGATACAAGGGGCACTTTGGTACACTAGCCTTATCTAATAATGGAGTGAATGGGTTCGAGTGGCACCATCACTAAAACGTTCAAATCAAATCAATCAACTCAAAATCATTTTATTCTGTCAACACATACAGTGCACTTAGAAACGTCATTTTATACAATCCTTACAATTTATCCTGTAAACAGGTCACTTTACAATAATTATAATTATAATTACATAGATTACATAATCATGTGTATTAAAAATATGAAGACATTATACACTGCATCTAGCTTTATTACAAGGTTCGAGAGCGTCGATAATAAAGTAGGTAAGTATCGTTAAGTGAAGTAATTAGTCAGCAATAGCATCATCACAAACATCATCAATGGTTATTTATACGTTCGTTAAAACTTCCGAACGCATCCATTGTAACCGCTCTGACCGACTTTCAACGGTTTAACGGTTAGCCTCGGACCTGTCAAGATGTGTTTTGAGCGTCTCTACTTACTTCGTGAAAGTGTTTCAACGTTCTTCGATAACATCTAAAGATAAAGATATACCAAAGGTAAAAGTTAGACTATAAATTTTTATGATTTCTGTTAATTTTACTTAAAATCAAAGTTAGTTTAGCTGTGAAAATTTTAATTTTCAAAAATCTCGTTTGGGGCAACCAAGTCCGGGGACATGGATGCGTATCATTGTGCCCCATCTCTGTATCATAGTGCCCCATTGCTGTATAAAAGCATCCTCCTATTTTTATTTTAACATGAAATTAAAAATGAAAATAAATTAGTACTTTTAATTTGTTGTCCTCAGAAAACGGTGCGCCCGTAAAAGCCAAAGGTTGATAGAAGTAAAATAGATGACCAAAATATCAAGTCTGCCATATCAGACGTGGCTTCAAGGATATTATCTACACGAAAAACCGCTGACTTTCCTTATTTTTTTGAATTTCCTTTATACCATCCTACGGTTGCCTTGAAGAAATAGCTACGGTTGCCTGGAATAAATCGCTCTAGCGTTAAGGTCGCCATTGCTACTTTATTCTAAGGTTGTTTTTGTTTTATTGTTATTTTTCTTTGTAATTCAAGTGCAATAAAGAGTTTATCTATCTATCTAACTTTTATGGTATTAAGCCCTCAACTTTGTAACATCGGTGCTCAATTATGTGGCCAAGGTCATTACCAAATATTATGTACAATTTGATACGAGGTGTAATACTTAAAAAAAAGTGCCAGGTCTTTCCAGAAGTCGAAGACAAAACAAGTGTTGATTTTAGAGACGTTCTAAGGCACTACTCGAACCTCACCTTTGTATACATATTCTCTTAATTTCAGTGCATTTAATATAGGTAATGTGCAATATATAATAAAGTTTTATGTTTTTTTTCACATAATATGAAGTTTGATTTGTTGATTGTTTGAGACGGACTGTGATAATATTTATTTGTTATAATAATTGCTTAAATAACTTATATTATAAGGTTGATTATGATTTCATCGCAATATACAAGTATAATGAATCTAAAACTGTTTTAATTTGACTATTTTAATATATTTTCCACCCTGTATGAAAGTGCCCCACGTGTTGTAGCAAAGTACCCCTCCAGTGGGGTAGATTGATACGAAAGGCATTTTTTACTAAATGTCAATTATTAAATTATTATGCTAAAAGTATAATAGAAAATTAATGGAGAATATAAAGATTTGATGCACTTGTTTACTTTAAATTTTTGTGTATCAATCTGCCCCACTTCCCCCTACAAGTATATAAAACAAAAAATCATCCATTCCGGCGCAGTCATTCAAAAGTTATAAACATACATACATTTCTGCGATTCATTTTAAAAGATAGATAATGTGTTTACCGAATGCTTCAAATGTACGTTAAAGTTTCAAGTGATACCATGACGCTGGTATAGCTTTTACTTAACAGTTACACAAACATGTAAAACAATTTTAACAGTAAATAGGTAGTTAAAAATAACATACATATTTCGTCAAGATGACCTATAACTTGTAGTTGTAAGCGATAACCACCGCGGTAACCGTTAAAAATATCTCCAATAACCATGTTATGTACATCACTACTACGTCAAAAAATCGTGAAGAATTGTGCGAAAAACCGTATATTATCCGTCTGTTTGCAGAAGTCGTAACCAGTTTAAGTTAGTCGTATAAGACAAAGGCTCACGTGAACTATCAGGACTACCGCAAACGAGCCGGGAAGACGATCATGAGCACAGTGCGTGTCTAGCAAAAATAGATACAGTTTTTTACCTATCGTGACTCGTGACGTGTTATCAAGACAATATATAACTCCAAACTGATAACGAATAAAACATAACAATTAAATAACGAAAACATTGAACTGTAAATTCTATAAAACTCTGTAATGTTTAGATCCTTGTTCAGCTCTTTGATAACTGAGGCCAGCTGTCAAGAGGTGGGTAAGTTTTTACTAAAACAAATAGTTTTCTAGCGAGATGTACGCGATAAGTTGTCTGAAAAGCACCAGAGGTACGTTAAACGGGTATCGAGTCGGTTTCCCATGCCCTTGAATCGTCCGTCCTTGAACCTGCAGGAAACGTCAAGTGCTAATGCGGTTCCTCATTTATCTCTAAAACTTAGTTCATGCTCCACCTGTTTGTTCTCGGAGAGTCTCATACAGTTTACTAGCTTTGTCGGCTTGTATTTGTCTTATTTACATCTTATTAGATAACAACCTAACCTCTTTGACCTTAGTGAAAACATTAATTATGTTAGTTGACAACTAACAAAACTGTATCAAAACAAAAGACTGTCAATTTAATTAACGTTTTAATTCATTATAAACTCACCTGCTGAATCTTTTAAATGAAATTTATTTTCTCGATAGACATACACATGTCGGTCTTGTATAAATGATGGAGACACAATAAGATAAGGTTCTGATATTACTCGGGCACACAAGATAATATTTTATCTGTTACGTCAGGGAGTGGATATCAAGTCAGTTCAGCTCGAATCTTCGCTCCAAAATGAGTCAACGTCGGGTAATATTAATTTTATAAATTGTTCCTTCTGGTTCATAAGTGATTTACATAATTAAAATAAAGTTTCTTACATTTGTGTGTCGGTCTAACTTCAAGTGAACCGACTGTTTCTTAGTGAAGTGCTATTGGGAAATTTCGGAATATCTTGGTGCTTCCGTTGAACCACTGGTTTTACTATTGACTGTCTCATAAACACTCTTCCATCATTTATAGTGTCGCTACGCTTTGAAAAATAAACTGTATTTAAAAATGGGTTACAGATAATATTAATTATATTGTTTGTTTCTCTGGGAGGTCCTTATCAAACTCTATTATTGAGAGCAGATAGTTTTTCATCCAAACAAGTATTATGTAGTTGCATTCAATTAAAATATGAAATAAAACACAATCTTAAATCATTCAGTTCTACAATGTAGCGAGCCGGGATAAGTAACTGCCTGCAATATCTAAAGTCATTGTTAGCCTAACTGCAATACTCCATAAATGAAATGAACTCAGGTCTGCAGGTCAGATCAAGTGATTTTAAAAAAGGGAGTTGGTGTGACATTTGTCACCATTTGTGATGTCAAACTAACCCAAAGTTGTGTTTTTATATGGAGCATGGATGTATAAAAAAGTCGGACATAGTCTTGCTAAAACAAAAATTGTGTCACTAGAGTCGGCCACATTTGTACGATGATAGGCTGACACGCACACATATACATAAGTAATGACCCACCCATGTGTGGGTGTCAGCCTGTATGTGACACATGCATATTATGTAGCTGACTTGATGGACACAGTTTTTGTTTTAGCGAGACTGTATGATTTTTTTAAACGTCCATGGTTATCATTAAGGAAAGTAATTACTTTAAAGGCAAATTGTGGTCTCACTATTGAGGTCTCCCAAATTAAACTTTTTCCTCTGCATTGAAAAATATAAGGACTATGAATAAATATAATGGATCATGGTATCAATGTTTTGCTCTCAAAAACACAAAAATTAAATTTAAGTTAGTTATAAAAGTAGTGAACTAATTTTGACCATATTTTTGTGGGACCTATTTATAACGTCTCTATTGTAATAACAATATCATTGTTCTTCCAAGCAATAAATCGCGGATTTGTGAAGACGATAGTTACAAAATTTAAAAAAGATAATATAACCAAGATTAGCACTTTTTCTTTCATCAAGTAAAAAAGTTTTTATGGTACACAGTTTTAAAACAAACATGAAATACCTACTGAAAACCTAAAAGTTGTTGGATTCCAAAAATGCACATTATAACTATCCACTATTCAATAACTCAATCCCATTCAGTGTGTGTCACATACTATAGACACCAAATCAGTATTTTTGTATCATTTGCTAACATGTTCCGATTGAAATGTATTGGTTAATTGTTCTTTATTATCTCATACAAATTGATTTCCAACTTATTTAAAATGCAACATAGAATTAACATGTATGTACATATCTACATGAATATCTGTATGGCTGTCATAACTTTGACAACATAACAATGCTTATTGATAAATGTTGATGTCATAAATTTGTTTATTTTTCCTTTTATACAAATGTTATCATTATTATGATTCTGCAATAAAAAAATAATTCAATTATTTATTCAATGCAATTTTTGTAGTGGTAGCACGCCTAGCAGAGTCTATCTGGGGAAGTACCACACCTTTGCCAGTTATTCTACCGCCAAGCAGTAATGTGAAAACATTACATGTGTTCCGGTTTGAAAGGCAATGTTTCCAGAGAAATTACAGGGCTTAGAGATATAACATCTTAGATCTCTGGGTGATGAGCGCAGGTGCAGTGCTAGGTAATAATTTGGACTCTTCATGTTCTAATAGCTGCCTGTTACTGTGCTGTTATGTTGCAGGCATGTTGCTTACCACCAGGCACATGTCCTGTTTGTCTCGTCACGCTTTATTAAAAAGAAAATAATAATATTAACACTAAATTTATTGATTCATTCGTTCACTTGGATCCAGAGAAATTACAGGGCTTAGAGATATAAGATCTTAGATCTCTGGGTGACGAGCGCAGTGCAGTGCTAGGTAATGATTTGGACTCTTCATGTTCCAATAGCTGCGTGTCACTGAGCTGTTATGTGTCAGGCATGTTGCTTACCATCAGGCACATGTCCTGATCGTCTCGTCACTCTTTATTTAAAAAAAAAAAAAAAAACATCAAAATTATTTTAAATTAATAATTTTGATGTTTTGATCAAAAACAAACACTTAATTTATGTTAGTAGTCCATTACCAGCCGTGCTAGGTCCCCCCTGACCTAGCATGGCTGGCTCCTAATGGAACTTGTGGGCTATGGTATTTTGAGAGGGTGTATCTGAGGAAGTTAACACATTAGTCAAATTAATTTTATTTATTTATTTAGTGATAGGCATGCAACATTACCCAATGTGCCTATGTGTATCCTTTAGTAATAGTCATTATAATTATTATTTCTCAAATACATATAATTATTATTAAGGCATTAAAATTAACGTGGTTGTTACACATATTAAATATGAATAAGGCAATTGTTTAACTGATATTTTCATTCACTATCCATTTGTCCAGTTGGTTCTTAAAAGATTTTAATGATTTCATAATAAAGCCAAAGGCCAGTTCCAGTTGTAAATAACTCTGTTGCTTATGGTGTGATTTACAATGATATGAAAAGTTTATTCAAATATGGTCAATTTAACTTGAGAGAGAGAAAACTATTTACATATTATAGTTGTATTCTTAAAAAATGTGTTTGTATTCAGTCAAAATTCAAAAAATTTTTTCAAAGCCCTGATACTATAAAATTAAATTATTTGATAATTATTAATTTTCATTAATTGTTCATGATATGTGTAAAATTATTAAATTGGTAAATTCAATTCAATTCAATTCAATTCATTTATTCATACCATAAATTCATAAGAACACTTGGTAACGTCATTTACAAAAAGGCAAAGAATCTGTGTACATAATATGATAAAATAACAACGTCAAAAAGAATAAAGCAGCTGTAAAGGGGCCTAGTCAATTACATGCAGCTGTAAAAAAGGCTTTGTCGAAGACAATATAACAAATAATCAATACACACAGTATACAGATACTACATTAGTACAAACAATGTAACATCAAAAGTCTTAAAATCTCTATTTTTTACCTTATTACAAGATTCTAATTTCGACACATTTCTCTTCCATACGTTACTATCTTTAACAAAGTCGTCTATATTATAATATGCCTTGCTCAATAGGTAGCTTTTATTTCATTTTTAAACTTGGTTTCATTGAGGCCTTCCACTTGTACAGGGATTGCATTATAGAAGCGAATACCATTACATTTGAAAGAGTTATTTGTTTTCTGAAGTCTGCACTTAGGAAATACAATTTTGTGTTTATGGTGCGCTTTTGGATTCAGATCAGTTAATTTCTGCAGACGACTTCGATTTTTCTTACATACATTATACATTCATAAATATACAATGAAGGGACTGTTAATATGTTAATAGTTTTGAACATCTCCCGTACTGATTCTCTAGGTGATAAATTATATAGACCACGGATTGCTCTTTTTGCAATATGAAAACAGAGTTTCTGTCCGCAGCCGAACCCCATAATAAGATCCCGTAGGACATAATACTGTGAAAGTAGCCAAAATAAACAAGCCTAGCTGTTGCAACGTCTGATATTTTTTAATTTGACGAACTGCGTGGGCAGCTGAACTGAGTCGATCAGCTAGTCTCTCTATGTGAGGACCCCATTGAAGCTTTGAATCTACTGAAATACCCAGAAAACAAGTAGATTGTACAGGTTCGATAAGTTCATCCTTCAGTCTTATATCAAGTTTACCGCACATTACATTGCAGAGTGTGAACTTTATACATTTCGTTTTAGTTGGATTAAGTACTAGATTATTTGCATCAAACCATTTGTACGCAATGTCCAAAAGTACGTTTATTTCAGTGAAATCGTTTATTCCTCTCTTAATTTTGAATAGAAGTGATGTATCATCGGCGAACATAACTATTTCTATATTTTTATGTTTCTTTATCATAAAAGGTAGATCATTAACGTATATAAGAAACAAGAAAGGTCCAAGTATGGAACCTTGTGGTACACCCATTCTTATAGGCGACTCATTTGATTGCACACCGTCAACATCGACTATTTGTACACGGTCTTTAAGATATGAAGAAATGAAATTTAGAGCTGGTTTCGAAACCCCATAAAACTGCAGTTTCTTTAAAAGAGTGTCATGATGAACACAGTCGAAAGCTTTTGATAAGTCACAAAATACTCCCAGAACGTCATGATGATCTTCCCAGGCTTTCAATATATAATTAGTTAGTTCAATACCTGCATCGGTAGTGGAACGTCCTTTTGTGAATCCAAATTGGTTACTATGTAATAGATTATTAATATTAAAGTAAGATAAAAGTTGCTGGAGAACAAGTTTCTCGAATATTTTGCTGATGCAAGGCAAAACCGAGATGGGTCTGTAGTTTCCAAGTTCGTTTTTGTCTCCAGATTTAAACAGAGGTATCACTTTACTATATTTCATCATGTCAGGAAATGTACCATTTTTATACATTCGTTAAATAATTCTGCTAAATATGGGGCAATGTTATTAATAATCCCCTCAAGTACCTTAACAGATAATCCCCATAAGTCCTCTGTATTCTTAACTTTAATATCTTTGAACGTTTTAGTATTGCAGTGGCAGTAACATGATGAAATTCAAATGTAGATGAAGGACAATCAACATTTTCTGTCAACAATTTTTCTGCAAGAGAGGGAGACGAAGTTAGATGTTTAGTTGTCTCTAATGGAATATCAGCAAAATAAACCTTGAAGGCATCTACTATGTCCGATTTTTTCGTAGTGACTTTTTCGCCAATCCGAAGTGCGCTCATCATTTCACGACTTTTAATTTTCCAGACTCATTGTTTATTTTCTTCCACGTGCTTTTTATCATATTATTGGAGTTTTTAATTTGATCCCGTATAAATATTGCTTTTGCTCGAATACATACATTTCTAAAAATACTTGAATATCTCTTAACATATAGTTTTGTGGCATCATCGTTGCAGTATGTCTTTAGTTTGTATAAATTGTAAAGATTGCTTCGACTTTTAATAAGACCTGGTGTTGCCCATTCGGCAAACTTCGGTTTTGCGTTAATATTAACAAATTTGGTATGGAAAATATTATTAAATTGTGTACTCAGCATTTTAAAAACTCAGAATAATTATGATTAGGATCATCAATTGTCATAATGCAAAATTTGTTGGAAAAATGATTAGTTATCGCGGTATTTAAAGCTGACATGCGGGACAATGTAATGGGTCTAACAAGAACTTTCTGTTCCGCCCTTTTCATACAGGCAGGAAGAGAAATGCTCAAGCCCCTATGGTCCGAACGCAAACAATCCAGGACCTCAGAATGAAAGTATTCACAGTTTACAAAAACATTATCAATGCAGGTTGCAGAACAACCTTTCTTAGTTACTGCGACCCTAGTGGGTTCAGTGAACACTTTTGTCAAATTAAAGATTGACATAACATTAATATGTTGCTCTTGTTACGAGATTCCGAAAGTATATCTGTGTTGAAGTCTCCACATCACAATCTGTTTACTTTTCTCAGATATTCTACTCAATGCTTCTTCTAAAGTAGTTAAGAAGATCTCAATTTCGGCACTAGGTGGTTTATAAACACATAAAACAACATATCGATCCAATTCTACGCAAGCTAGTTCACAATGTCGTTCAACAGTTATATTTTCTACATCTTTTCGAGACTTATATTTCACATTATTGCTAACAAAAATTATGCAACCACCTCCTATTGCCAATTTCCTACAGTATATACTACCTATTGAATAATTATTTAGGCTAAAGTTCAATTCACATTTCGATAGCCACGTCTCAGTGAAACAAATTACATCGTATTTGTGTGAGCTTTCCAAGAATAGCTCTATTTCTTCTAGTTTACCTAACAGCCTGTTTATATTCTGGTATAAAATATAAACGGTGTTCTTTTGAACCATCTGAATAACATTATTTGTTCGTTTATTGCAAGGGGGCCTAGTTTGTTACGACGCTTTGTTGTAACATAATGAGGCCTCTCTGTTGTCAAGGATTTCAGTTTAAACAGACACTGTTGGTTGTCACAATATTTGTCAAGTTTTGAAATTTCCTTGTTCGCTCGTTTGACAATGTAAAACAATCAGTTTAGCAATTTTAACTTTTAAGTGTCGGGCTAAGAACTGTTTTCCATTAGACAATACAAAATTGTGTATAAAATTATTAATATCAAATAATATAAAGTCACCGCCTTTGTTTGAAATAAGGTTGTGTAAAATAACATTCAAAGAATATATTTTTGGTTTTGTCTATCACTCAAAGATGTCGAATAAGGAAATGTACATAATACAATTTTGCCAACTTTACCGGAACTGTGAAAATCCACTAATGATTCTATACAATTTATAAGATCTCTTTTGTGGTACTCAATGAGTTACCCATCATTATTACAACATCTGACTTTTGTTTAAACTTACTGACCACAACTTTGTCTATTAGCTGCTGAAAATTTATATTTGGTATACACGTGTTGGTCAGTTGGTTATTAGTATGTACATGATTGAAAACATTTCCCAACCCAACGCCAATCCCGTCGCAGAAAAGTTCAACCTTGCCGGTTTTTTTCGACTCCACTAACATCTTGTACAGTTTGTTGATTAAAACATCTTGAAACACGCTAGCATTAGCAATCGTATCAGTTGATGAATTTATGTTCGATTTCCTGTTGTTGTTCACTGATGATAATGATGTAGCATGATCGGGGCCTATCATACAGGATACGTCATTTGTGAGTGTCGTAGTTGGGTCCGACAATATGTCTGCAGCAGAAATCGATTGCCGTTGCTTGGAGGACTAAGACCTATTAGACTATTCATTGCTGATATCAGTTGGGCTATTTCTTTCTGTGCTATGCTGTATTTGATGTTTAAATCTTTAAGTTGGTGTTCCAATCTATCCATCGTTACTATGTTTTCGTCGTAGTGTTGTTGTATTGTCATAATGGTGCTTTTGTCATCTCTGATCACCTCCCTTAATCTTATCTTTTCCTTGATAAGTTCGATATTACATCGATTATTACAATATTTTAAATTCTTATTACATTTTAAAATTGTTCTTTTAACTTTTAAGTACTTTTTAAGTGTGTTTCTTCCTTTGATCAAGTACACACGATTATTTTCCAATACTGAGCTCTCTTTTCCGTTGTTAGATCAATCGTTTCTATTACTTTAGGTTTGTTGTTATCCACCATTAATTTGTTATACAGACTTAATATGTTTTCAGCATCTTTTCGCTTTTATATAAATCTATACTTTTGATCAGAATATTTGCTTGATTTAGTTCACCTTGTAAATTTTTATTTTAATTTGCGCTTCCTCCAATTCTATATTTCTATTACCGTTGATGTTAATTATATCCAATAATTTTTCTTTATCTTCTTGTAATTGACTATTTATCTCTTCAAGATTTCGCAAATCATTTTTCAATTGAGTGTTTTTGTCCAAAACAATTTGAATTTCCACCTCACCTTCATCTCTTTCTTGTAATAGGGTTTTATTGTCCTTTTAGAGTTTTGTAAATCAAGTAAAGTTTCTTTTAATTTTGTTCCAATTCGCGGATACTATTCTGCCTAGTTTTCATATTAGCGAATATAACAATATCAAGTTATGTGAAATAATTCTTCGTTGATTTGATTCACTATATATTTTTATTATTATCTATGACAGTAAGTAACGAAACGTAAATTCAGAACGTTTCGGATTTTTTGTATCAATCAAACGAAAAAAAAAAAAAAAAAAAAGAATCAAATCTAAAGTTGGTGATGTCAAGCCGTTATTGTCAGTCAATCAAGCATCTGTATTTTTTAATCTGTTGTCATTCATTTGCTCAACTTAGTTGTCAAAGTCATTTGCTGTAGTTTTCTGATGTCAAACTGTCAATAAATTTTACATGAAGGCGGGTTGAAATATAAACAAAGCGGATATTCGTCAATTATTTGCGTGATTGGTGGTTATTTAGTGATTCACAGCAAATTCCAAAAATAAAATCCCGTTATACTGGAACAACAAAAAAGAATTCATGTAAAAAACATAATTTTACTTATGTATTTGGTGTAAAAATTACCTTTGTGATGATTGTGCAGGATGGATATTTCCTCCAATATGATTCTGGTACTGTATATCTTCGTTTTTACACTTTTTCCAATTTATTTTGCTGAACTGATTTACATAACAAACTACTCTTAGTCAATGAAGTAGATATTTAAATCATTGTTTAAAAAAACACAATTACATGAATTACAACACAATCACACCAAAAGTTTTCTCATCTAAAACTCAATCCCAGTTTCCCTATAGAATAAAATTGAATCGCCCATGCCACTAATAATGCTTTGATTACATAACGATTATAAACAACATATCAACGTAAATAGATAATGTGCCTAAAAGTCTCCATCCAATGCTATTAGATAAGTTATCACAAAAGGCCTAACCACACCAGCGGTGCGGTGCGCTGTGTTGTGCTATGTAGTTCTAGAACAATTCTGATTATCCTGTTTGTTTTCAATTATAAAAAAATATAATAAATACATGCACTAATTTTACAGCATTTTCAATTCAGCTTTTTAGATTTTAAATTTTTATCTTGCTCAAACGGATACAAACGTCGCGTTATAACTTTTAGTGTGAACAGGCCATTACACCACTAAATTATATTTTTACTATAATCTGACAGAATCTACCATGCTGGTCGCTAAACTTACATAATGGACGTCGCCTCCCGATAATGGGGTGACAGTCTGGCCATGGGTTCGATAAATTAAACTCGTGTTTATTAACTTTAGCAATTATATAATTGCGTTAAAGTGCTGTGAAAATATTGTTCAGTATTTTAGTTTCAGTTTAGTCGTTTTCTTTAAATACAGCTTATTTTAAAATGTACGACATCATGAAGGTAATATGTGAAATTGTAATCTTTTTAATTATTATCCCGTAAGTAGGTAGTTACTGAATTTTATCATTCGGCATCGGTGTCCATATGACTAATAGTTTTTAATTAAGTATACCTATCCGTGCGATATTGTCAAGATATAGCTGAAACAAAAACTGTGTCCATAGAGTCGGCCACATAATATGCACGTGTGGACTGTCACATACAGGCTGAAACGCACACATCAGTGGGTTACACGCGCTACTCGTGTATATGTGTGCGTGTCAGCCTACGTCCATGTCACTATGTCCACGTCTACGTCACTACTTTTTATACGTCCATGTATAGGGCTTATAGCTCTCAGGGGTTACGTGCATGTCCAACTGAAATAATTTTTGAATTCGGTCCAGTAGTTCACGAGATTAGCGCGTGCAAATAAAAAACCTCTTCAGCTTTATAATTCTATTACCTATAGATGTCACAAAACTTACCAGTAGATTGATCAAAGATAATCAAGTTCCTGTTTGTACCTACCTCAGTTTTCATACTTGCGTTCGTCGGTCGTGCTAGGGTTGTCAACCTTGGCTTATCCCAGAAAAAAATCGTGTGAAAGTGCACTTGTATCTATTGTATTATTGGTTGTTGAGAACGAAGAACGAAATAATAACTCTTAGTACACATTTTTTTTTATGTCGTTGTGATAGAATTTGTCACATGTGAATTATCATCTGATTTCCACATCGCATTCCATTCCATCTTTGCACAAACACATCACAGGGCGCATGGTTTGTTCCCAACCGTACCGAGATCCGAGATATGTCGTGTTCGTGAGCTGTCTATACTGTGTGGGTTCGAGGTTCGAGTGCGCGTACACGCTTGACTCCTGTACACTGATTGTTTTGTTCATCAGCTCGTCACCAAACTCCCAAAAGTCGCCAGAAAAACTTGTTCCGTTCTTTTAGTTCTCAAATATCACTGTGTTCCGGTTTAAAGGGTAATGTTTCTAGTGAAATTACAGGGTATAGAAATAAAACATAATTTCTGGGTGCAGTGCTAGCTAATGATTTGGACTCTTTATGTTGCAATTGCTGCGTGTAACTGTGCTGTTATTGGCAGGTATCTTTCTTACCATCAGCCACATGTCCTGCTCGTCTCGTCGCTCCTATAAAACAACCTATTTTGAGTAAATCATATGCATAAGCGTAGTGTTCTGCGGTTTCGCCTGCGTAAGTTTTCCCCTCACCTTGTCCTCTGTTCCAGGGGGGCCGGTTATTTGAAGAGGGCTGATTCAGAGAAGCTCCATGACATATTCCTGAAGTTCGCGACTGTCGAGAAGAACGGAGAGAAGTGCATCACCAGCGAAGATTTTGTGAGGAAGTTCCTCGGACTATTCGAGGAAGGTATGTACGTGAAGCTATTGAAAAAAATTTTCATGATATATTTTGCAAACTATTTCGATTCGATAGTCAACGAATGGCATATTGCGTTCGGTCGTTTGCTAATAAATAATCGACGTTGACTCAATATAATCGAATCAAACTATTTTGCAAAAATTATGAAGATTGTTTCAAAAGCTACCTCCCTCATTTTAAGAAAAGCTTTGTCTTTGCTCGATCATTGTTTTTCGTTTGGTGTTACAAATAGTATATACCAAATTTATTTATTTTTTAATTAGCTGCGCCCCGCTGACTTACCCTTGTTATTATCGTTCCCATAAGCTATCTCCATGAATGCAGCCTACTTTTTAGACGTTTCCGACCATGGGCGTATAAAAAAATGTCGGACGTAGTCTCGCTAAAACTAAAACTGTGTCCATCGAGTCGACCACATAATATGCACGTGTGCGCTGTCACATACAGGCTGACACGCACACATCTGTGGGCGTGTCAGCCTCTAAGTCATTACACGCGCTACTTATGTATATGTGTGCGTGTGTCAGCCTATCAGTGACAACCTGACAACGCACACGTGCAAATGTGGCCGATTCTAGTGACACAGTTTTTGTATTAGCGAGACTACGTCCGACTTTTTATACGTCTGTGTTTCAGACACACTATCGGTGTTTATGTTTCAACTCGGTCCGTTCAGCCGTTGCGATGTAATTAAGCAACAAACATCAAAAGTTTCGCATTTATATTATTAGTACCTAATAAGCATTTTGAAAGATTTTTGGGTTGGGTGAGCAAATGTTACGTCAGTAAACAGTTCTCGCACTTGGTCACCGTTAAATGGTGGCGCTGTCTTAACTGTCTTATTATTGCCTAATTTTTAACCCCGACCAAAAAAAGGGGTGTAAATAAATTAATATATATAAATATGTATGTAAATAAATATACCTTTTTGTGACAAAAAAAAAAAAAAAAAAAAAAGGTGTTATAAGTTTGACGTCGATGTCTGTCTGTGGCACCGTAGAGCTCCAACGGATGGGCCGATTTCGATGCGGGTTTTTTATATGAAAGTTAATATCCGTGCGCATGTTCTTAGCTATGTTTGGTTAATATCGATTCAAGATGGCCGCCGCCACAAAATGGCGGACAAAATATTTCATCACAACCTACCTCAATAAGGGTATCAAATGAAAGGGCTTGACTAGTAGAATACTATACACTATAAAAAAAAACAAATCCAAGATGGCCGCCACCACAAAATGGCGAATATATTATTTTTTCACTACTTCCTCAATATGGGTATCCAACGAAAGGGCTTGACTAGTAGAATACATAGCACTATGACAAATTTCAAATCCAAGATGGCCGCTTCCACAAAATGCCGAAATATATTTCTTTTTTTCACAACTCCCTTAATATGGGTATTATCAAATGAAAGGGCTTGACTAGTAGAATGTTGTACAGATAACAAATCTGATGTAATCGGGCGTTAATCAAATTTTTTAATTTTGTTCTTGTAATTTTATAGCCGTATTTTTCATCAATAGATTTAGTAGAGCCTTGACATGCCATGCCGCTAAATCGTTACCATTGTGACTGAAAAATTTACCCTATGTGGGGTGACATTCTGATCAAATTGCATCAACTTGTATCTCAAAGGGTTTAAATAAATAAACTTACCGTTTTTTGTTGTGCTGTCGAATGCAAATCTGGTCCTTTTCAATGAACACAACACATTATACTACCGAAAATTCCCGCTCAATATGAATGGAATAAATGTACGAAATATTCTATTATTTTGTGTTTTGAACTTGACACAGCTGTTTGAGAAAATGTACACAATGATTAATCAAAGCTAGAGGTACAATTATAATTTCTGCATGTATTGTTCTTGAGTCTGCGCCATCACTAAAGTGTTCCGACATAATTCTCATTTTTCCAACAAAAGTTTCAGTTGGTAAAACGACAGTAGCTCCGCGTGGAAACGCCTTCATGCGTAGTTAAATTATATTTGTTTTTAATAGTTCTCTCAAACATGTTTTAGTCGCTATGCTCTCCGTCTCGCTTCCTTTGCATCTATCTCTGTCGCAAACTGGTTGTATTCTGATATGTTAGCAGAACTTAATGCATATTAACAAGCAATTATGTTAAGTAGTATTTGACAGCATAGTAACAAAATATGCATTATGAATATTTTGCAAAATGTGACTGAGATGACAATGAAATGTATTTTTTCAAAAATTGAAATAGATACTATTTTGCGTATTAAAGACCATGTTGAAGTATAATAAGCCTTATTGTGGTGCTATAAGGTTCGTTATCCTTGACACGTAAACGGCTGTTTATTGTAATTTTAAGACAAACTGAAATAATACTGTATTCAGTTTTACTTTCATGTATAGAAACATAGAGTGAACCGGTTGTTTAATAAATAAAATTAATATATTGAGCCATTACACAAACTTCATCATCAGCCCGTGTTCGTCCACTGCTGGACATATGCCTCTCCTATTATAACACGCCACTCAGCTCGATCCTCGTTCTTACGCTTCCAACCCCCACCAGCTGTCTTTCGTATATCGTCACTCCATCTAGTCTCAGGGCGTCCTACACTACGTTTACGGATTCGCGGTCTCCACTCCAGAACCCGCTTACCCCAATGGTTATCGGGTCTGCGACAGATGTGACCGGCCCATTGCCACTTTAGTCTGCTAATACGCTAAGCAATGTCGGTGACTTTAGTTCTCTGACGAATTACTTCATTGCGGATGCAATCCCTC
This sequence comes from Ectropis grisescens, assembly GCA_017562165.1. Lineage (NCBI taxonomy): Eukaryota > Metazoa > Arthropoda > Insecta > Lepidoptera > Geometridae > Ectropis > Ectropis grisescens. The sequence goes on from CM029775.1 coordinate 29,311,531, forward strand.
AGAGAAACTCCAAGCATAGCCCTTTCCATAGCTCGCTGAGCGACTTTGAGCTTTCTGACCATTTAGACTGTCAGTGTCCCACGTTTCAGCACCGTAGGTCATAACGGGTAGGACGCACTGGTTATATACTTTTGTTTTGAGACTTTCGGGATGGGTGACGAGAAGACTCGACGTAGTTTTCCAAACGCTGCCCAGCCCAGCTGGATTCTTCTCATGGCCTCACTCTCAAAGCTACATCTACCTAGTTCGAGCGTCTGTCCTAGGTAAACGTATCTCTGAACAATTTCGAATTCATTACACAAACTTACTTGACACAAATATAATCAAAAGTAAAACAAAATTCTTAATGTCATATCAAGGTCCTTCGTTAGGGTCTCACTATTGATTTTATTTTAGTTAAAATTCGAGCCACTGCCCACAGTTAGAAAATTCAGTAGTTTTATCGAGAAAGGGTAACTAATATCCATACATACAACCGACCAGATAAATGTACATACAAACTTTCTCAGTATATAATATTGGTAGAAGTAGGATTATATTAGCAATCTGGGTACTGATTCACAGCTCAATGCGAACGATACTAATTCGGAATGACAATCCTTGTCTCAGTTATTCTAAACTAAACTCTTAAACGGATAAGACGCAGATCGAGATTGACACCGTGTCGAGATCAATCCGATTGCTTTGCGAATCTGGGTAGGTACTGTAGTACGTGCTTTGGGATCAGATACTGCAGTCTCTGCTGTGTGAGAAAATCAGGCGCGGTCCGACAGGGGGTCACAGGGAACATGACCATGGCCAAAATCGGATGCATTAAATTAAACAATTTACAAATTTTGAATAATAGACAGGATGTTTTTTCAGGAAAACGACTGGTACGGCAACTACGTGGGTAAAATCGTGGAGCGCTACTAGTAAAATCTTTTTTATATTGTATTATTATTGGTGACCCAACCATCTCCCCCCAAATTTGAAGCTGCGTTGTATTGAGACCCCCCATAAATTTCTTGGATCGCGCCTGGAGGAATGTCCTCAAATATGAGTGAAAGTGTGTTGTGGTCCGCAGATGGGTACAACAAGGAGTCGGTCAAGCTCATCGCGGGCATCGTGGACATGGACAAGGACGGGTTCATCTCGTTCCCGGAGTTCCAAGCCTTCGAGGGGCTGCTGTGCGTGCCCGACGCGCTCTACAAGACCGCCTTCCAGCTCTTCGACACCAACGGGAACGGGCTCGTGGCGTTCGGTACGTATACACCACAAAACTACAACATTTTTAAACTAGGTGGTCTTTTTTTGGAGGGGTTTTCAGTTTAGGCGACTACAGAACAATTCCCCCGTTGACAAACACCCCCTTGATGGGAGTAACCTTCCACTGGGTCTTCTCCTGACCGACACAGCGAGTGACGAAGGTAATACAATTCTTTATTTGCGATATAAGAACGAACGATTTATTAATATAACGAGGCCATTAACCAAGAACAAGAAGAGGGAAGATCTTTCAGAAGAGTTACGTTGACTGGAACATTATAGCGACTATTTTCTCATGCGCGATGTAAGTTGTCATCAATAATGAGTTTGACTGTGTAGGAAAAAATCGCAAAGAAACGTGTTCTATCTACTACGAGTACTACAGGCTTTGACGATCTCAAGCTTACAAGTATGTTGTTTGAGCTGCTGAGTCTCAGGCGTGGGGTTGTGCATTAAGCGTGCTCTTTGGGAAATGTTCTCCAGAACTTTTTGACCTTGTACCTATCGGAGTTAAAGATTACCTTGCTTATCCCTACATCTTGCAGAATTTGAAGTGACATGCTACTGCAGACTTACAGAATGTGGAATACTCTTTCTCCCATGATGTCCCACTAGAGCATACGGCACTTCTAAAAACGTTTCAAGTATGTCTGAGATGGCAACATGCCGATGGCAGCTTTAGCTGTACGGTATGCATAACAGACAAGCTTTCTTGTCAGGTTTTACAAAAACTACGTTCTTGGAATATCTAACAATTACAGTCCATCTAGGACTACACTCGTATAGTCACGGTAAATATAGATAAAAATAATAGTGTTACAAATTACGATATAGCCAGTGTCTGGCACTTTCTCAGCTTGCGTAACTGATACAATGTCACCCGAGCTATCTAGATAGTCTAGATACCAGTGCTCGGCGCAGGTACCTACTTACGTAACTTCCATTAATCATCTGTTGTCAACAGCGCTAACTATTTGAACTCGGAACCGCATTCGTCCTTCCTTCCATTTTTCCATGCAAAGTGACGTCATTTTTTGTTTATTTTCCTCAGTATTAGTTTCCTTACCATTACCACAGTATAGAATATGATTTAAATAGAATGATAATGATCCACAAACTTCACCTTGATTTTGTTATTTATAACACTAGATGAAACGAGCTAGATGGTTGGCAACCCGCACGCCGTGTTTGAACATGGACAGTTTTTTACTCAAAACTTGAGCTCTCACAGACACCAGGGTCCATGCTTTTTTGACTGTAGATTAAAATGTTTGCCTGCGTAACATTAAAGGTTTTGCCAACAACGCTACTGCGCTCACCCATAAATATTGAGTAGATGGTTTATCTCTCTGTAATTTCACTAGAAACATTACTTTTCAAATCGGAGCTCTTATAAAGAAATAATTTTGACAAATTCCCTCATAGCGACTACTACTTTCGAGGCCCTAGTGCTAGTAGTGCAGTTGCATAAAACGCGAGAAATCCAGAACGCGTTCCCGCGATGGCGATAACGATTCACGAGGACTCCCTAGGCGAGTCCATGGGCCATTTTTTTTAAATAATATAATTGCTCTCCACAGACTTCCGGATCCATGTATTGTACCTATACCTAACATGTTTTATTATATTGAGTTAAATAGCCTGTGATACGATTAATTTAATTGTTCGAAAATAAAAATGTTAACTATTTAAGCTCTCGTCAAACAGCGGCGGGAAGTGCGGGAAAGCGATCGCGATCCGGGACGGGAACTTTTTGTAATATTCGAATTTGTAAGCTATCTGACAGTCTGACACATACAAGCGGGCGCGATCCGGCGCGATGTAATGTCTCGCTTCCAGCCGCTTTGTGCCGAGAGCTTCAAATTGATGCATAAAAGATTGGTCTTCTCCGTAGAACAAAGGTCAATCAACGTTTTTCGCTCTCTATTTGAAATGGAGTTTGATGTAAGTGGTGTGTGTTGTGCAGATGAGTTCGCAGAGGTGATGCGCAAGACGGCGCTGCACCAGAAGCTGCCGTTCAACATGGAGAGCACGTTCGTGCGGCTGTACTTCGGCGCCGACCGCAAGCGGCTCGTCACCTACCCCGAGTTCAGCCAGTTCCTGCACGACTTCCACGAGGAGTACGGCGTCGAGGCGTTCAAGAAGTGCGACAAGGACGGTCAGTACCCTCTCTCTCTCTCTCTCTCTCTCTCTCTCTCTAAAACAGTTTCTTTTTTAATATAGCCACTCCACCGACTCCGGTGTTTGTCATTTAGATACTCTTTTTTTAAGTCATATATCATCTTGGGTTAGAAGAAGAAGAGGAAATAAGAGGAAGTTGGGAACAATAAGTATAATTAAATACATTAGTGCAATTATATTCCCTCTAACAGTTACACAGTAACTTACTTTACTCACTTTTTAACCCCAACGCAAAAAAGACAGGAATAGCTCCCCGGTGTATGTGTCAATGAAAAAGCATGACTAGTACAATACTTTCAATAACAAGATGGCTGCCACCACAAAATGTCGAATTACACTTTTTAATTGAATTACATAATTAGATAGACCGAAAAATTGTTGTGCAGGTTCCGGCTTCATCAGCGCCGGCGACTTCCGCGACATCATGCTGTCCGTCAAGAACCACCTCCTCACCAAGGAGCTGAAGACCAAAGTCATCAATGTGAGTACCAGCTTTACCAATGCCGGTAGTTCTCTGGACAAATCCTTCCACGGAATAAAGATTCCCGCCCGTAATAAATATTTGTGTGATCAATAGAGATGTTTGTTCTGTGTCTCGATGTGTCTATATACGTATTTACAATTCTTCGAGATTATATCAGTTGTCTAGCTCCTGTTTTATAGCATTATTTAGTTTGTTTGCAAAACCATCTGTCCGATGGCGTTACGTGAAACATATCTGCATTTTTTTAGATATGTTTATATAGATCTGTCTCATCGAGAATAGGTAATAAAAAAAATCAAGGAAAACTAGAACCCAGACCCCACCTCTGATAAGATGATAGAAGATGCTATCGGCATTTGCACTATCACATAATATTTTTTTGAAGGCTGAGTTCAATCATAAGTGCGTGGTCTTTTATTAAAGAGTTTGTTACTAAAATTAACCTGTACGTGCGTAGTACCACTTACTACAACGTACTAACTAATCATACTGATGCAGAAACGTTGAGCGTACCAACGCGCTGTTACCCCAAAGAGATGTCCTATATCCGAGCATACAAAACAAAATATACAAAGTAAAGTTTGAAATGAACCAAATAACTGTTACCCCCAGGCGTCCGGCTTGAAGGGCGAGCGTAAGATCAGCTTCCCGTACTACATGGCGTTCAACTCTCTCCTCAACAACATGGAGCTCATCAAGCGCGTGTACCTGAACGCCACGGGCGGCCACCGCTCGCAGGAGGTCACCAAGGAGGAGTTCCTCCACTCCGCGCAGATGATGAGCCAGATCACCCCGCTCGAGGTGGACATACTGTTCACTCTGTGCGACCAGATACACAGCACTAACGGGTCAGTATCCACGCTAATAAAAGTAAAACGGTGAAGGATAACATCGTTTCAAAACATTTTTTAAAGTATGGTACTCGTTTGTAATTTAGTTTCTCCTAAAAAATAAAAACCTTCATTATTATATATTATATTAAATTTTAGGTTTTTGTTGATACTCGTAGTTCAAAAAACCGCCTCATTAACTTCCATAAAATGTATGTGACCACCTCCTCTACACCTCTGAACTATGGACCTACCATATGGCATTATATTATGGTGTAATTCTACTGATAATGAACGAGTAGTAAGATGCATGTAATGCACATGCGAGTTGTAAGAATTCTGGTCAATACCAAGTATAGGGAATTATGCATTCTTACATCTATAGCTTTATGCATAATATGATATGAGATAGTCAAATACGTTCGCATAAATTTGTCTTTCCTTGCGGGAGAAGATCCCGAGTCTTAGTAGTTAATCATTTAGTGGACTGCTTAATTATGCTATAAAAAAAGAAGTGTGGCACTCGGGGACTGCCGCGGTAAAGCTATTGCATGTTGCATGCATTTTATCAACATAAGCAATAAGGATGTTAACATTTTTTCGGAATTGCTTTTATTTTGAAGAGTGACATGCTTACTATAAAAAAAATGCAGAGAAGTATACAATCTAGTCAGTATTCGACAGCTAAGAGCATTTAGTCTGTAAAGCTAATACAAATAAGATTCAAAGTCGAATGACTGAGTGGGGAGGACCTCGTTACGGTCTTCTTTCCCTCTTTATTGTGAACATAAGAAAGAGATGCACGATCACTAAAATTCGATCCTCAGGCCCGCGATAAAAGCTATGCAATAGCTTAATGGCGTGAAACCCGGAGTCTGTGGAAACTAAAACAAGTAAAAATAAAAAAATAAAAATTTTGAAGGAATATAGCAATATGCGACGTTGTCGCTTAAAACCTTGATAGACAACCGTAAGATGGATAAACAGTACGAATGTATCGAGGGTCGGGAAGTACAAATAAGAGGTGGGATATCCGGAAGAATAAAGCCATAGGATTAGTATCGAGTGGAGTATGAAGTCATAATCGATTGGCGTGTAATGATCGCTCGCGCCACGCGACCAGCACGCTCCGACCACGGCCACTCGTTATCTTTATGGTTGATTGTTCTCCGGAAAATCAATTACGATCATTACTAAAATTTTCTGACTTCTCTATTTAGTTTTCCCAACATGACATTGTTTGATGATTTTTATAATTATTGCTGTGTTGCGAGTAAATGTATTTTTAATTATTTATTTCCTACCTACTTCTTAATTTTTAATTTAATGTCGGTGTCAAATGATTACTCATACATTTTATTATTATATCCTAACTATTTGATTACAAAAAATGAACAGCTTGCATGCTGACAAAGCGGGAACTGGAGACCCCTATTACTATCTTTGTATCATCTATCTGTCACCCAGGACCACAAGCTAAATAAATGATTTGATTACGTTTTCATACTAAAATTACGATCAAATAAAAAATATTTATAACCGACTTCAAAAAAGGAGGCGGTTTTCAATTCGCTTGTTTTATTGTATGGATATTACGCGATAGTTGCGCCAATAATGTATCGATATTGATAATTTTTTTTTTTTTGGTAGATCCTAGTTCAGCGGTGATCCCATATACATTTATTGGGAATCAGTGTGGTAGTTTTTGCAATATCAACAAAAATCTAAAATTTGCTTAACTTTATCTGAACGACGCGACGCTGTCGTAGATTTCTCAAATATTATCAAGTGTCTGAATTTAATTCATTATTTTATATTCATATTTTTTCGTAGAAATTTGATCCCTATTTTCTCATTTATGATAGGTATAGCTGACATGACAAAAAAAGACATGTGCATGATAGTAACCAACACGTAACACGTAACCAATTTAAAAAACGTAATTCCCCATTTATTGTGTCAGCCATCTTGTTTTTTTAATAGCTTTAAAATCACAGAGTGACGAGACGAGCATGGCATGTGCCTGATGGTAAGCAACATACCTGCTCCATAACCGCACAGAGTCGCGCAACTAATTGAAGTTAAAGAGTCCAAATCGCCACCAAATACTGCACTGCGCTTATCACTCAAGAGATATGCGATGAACTATCTCTATGCCCTTCAAACTTGTTCAAAAATATTGCCTCAAACTAAGCTTTTATTTGAAGCTTGTTTGGTTAATGTTACGTGACGAGCACAGTGTAGTGCTTTCCAGTCCTCTGGGACTTAAAATAAAAAATATTTATTTATTTACAATACGATGTGGCAGTTGAATTCTATTTAAAAAAAATAAAGATTTTAAAAATATACTAAATAAATATTTCGCAACAATCTAGGATACAAACGCAACATTACGAAAACCCGGGCAGCTAATCGACGACGGAGAAGCATGCCATGAGGCGAGCTTATCTTCTTATCTCTAAATTACTTGTATTTTCACGGCTAGGTGTACGAGTACCTTTATCAAATCGTTATAGAGACATTGATCAGGGTCGCGGTCACGAAATCAGGAATAATAATGTAAATCTGGTCGAACGAGACCATTTTTAATTCCCAACATAAAAATAACACGGTGTTAATAGGTTGACCTGTCTGTAGCATCGTAGCTATGATAATACTATACTATAATAAATAATAAAAAAAAATGGGTGCGTGTACTTATGTACGCGCGTGAGAAGTTATACTTCTTTTATTTTATTAAATTTATCGCCACCGAAAATTTATCCAATATATAACATTCAAATACTGGCAATACATTGTCCAATCTTTCAATAATTTATTTGATTCTTGAGCTGAGCCAGCTGAGCAAAGTTGACAGAAGAGCGGCAACAGCGCGTTACCCGCGTATGTCACGAGCTGGCAACGTCGCGCGTCTTCGCCGTATAATTACTATTATGTATTCTATGCCTAGTAGCGGCAACCGTACGACACTATCTGTGTTCACTCACACATTGACATAAATGAACAAAAAAATTCGATGTATCATTGTATCATTGAATTGTATCATTGATGTTATTTCTACTATTAATCTACAATTTTCTTCAACTTAATATGAAATACCGCAAATAAATACCAATTTAAATGCCAACTATAGTCATTTCAGTGTAAAATTATACTCTCGTCGTCCATGAATGGTCAAATAGATTAGTATGAAAATCGAACCACCTTAAGCAGACAACTTCATACTGTTAATTTTGTGTCACAGGTGCTCGCGCATCTTAATATTTCACTCTCATCATTTTTTCATAACGCGCCTAAAGAAGTATAACTTCAATAAATAAAGCAAAAAAATACAAGTAGATAAACCGATTAATTATGATTATGAGTTTTTGTGTATAAATTATGGAATAAATAAAATTATGATTTTAGTATGAAAACTAACGTGGTTATTACAAATTTTAAATAAGTACACGGGTAACTCACGTTTGATATAGTCAGTCCAGTCCGACTCAAGTTTCGATCGCGTCCGCAGTGCTAAACGAGCTGCGAACACGCGCGCGCACTCTCCGTGAAAAAGATCGCAGGACGCGATCGAAACTTGAGTCGGACTGGACTGACTATACCAAACGTGAGTTACCCGTGTATTTAAAAAAAATGATGATGTTGTTTTTGTTTGCAATGAAAATTACTTAGTCAAGAGTGTTTTAGCTATGTTTAATGAAATCTATCCAAGATTCTGATAGACTGCTGCAAAACTAACCCCTACCGATTAACGGAGGGATGAAATGTATCCGTTCTGTAGTATTATTATCTCCTAGCGGCGCCCCGCTCGCTGTTTAACTCGTGTAATCGTGTAATAAACTCGTTTCCTTGAAAATAAAGCGCTACTCAAAACTATAATTAAACTGTTACAAATTTTAACCCGATCGATAAAGCTGTTCCGCGACGTGATTGAGCAACAAACATCCAAACTGAAAAAATGAATTTTACGATGCTTTTGCAAATAAGTTTATTTAACGGCAATTTAATCGAATAATGATTGGAATCCGAGCCCGTGGTACGGGCCTGTTCGTCCGATATCCGTTATCGGCTACGCGTGTGATACACACTACAAGTGCGCCTTATCTAATTGTACTATACAGGGCACAGGGATATCCTTAAGACGGGAGTGGCACTGGCGGCGGGGTCAGGAGTTAGCAATGCTGGCATTATTAGCAGATGTTCTAGCTAATATTCAATTAGCAAAATATATATGAGTATCACTAAAAAATAGTTGAACCTATCTTCTTAAGATAAAATAATAATAAGTTTTAAACTAATATCTCGATTCATGAGTAGATAAAAAAATACCTAATAATGAATAAGTATTAGTCAATACTTCTTCACACAACACCATTTAGCCCAAATTAAGCAAAGCTTGATCTATGGAACCCAGATGATTTTTGTAGCGGTAGAAGTTTCTGCCTGGGGAAGTACCACACATTTGCAAGTGATTCTACCACCAAGCAGTTATGTGACAACATCACTGAGTTTTGGTTTGAAGGGCAATGTTTTCAGTGAAATCACAGCGCATCTTATATATCTGAGTGACGGGGGCAGTACTCTGCTAGGTAATGATGTGGGCTCTTCATGTTCCAATAGCTGCGTGTCACTGCTGTAATGGGCATTAGTTATGTTGCTTACCGTCAGGCTCATACATGTCCTTCTCGTCTCGCCACTCTAGGGTACAAAAAAGAGGTGATGTCATGGAACCATGGAACTAAGTTCCTTCGAATGTTATAATTATGCAAAAGCAACACAATTTGCGAAAAAAAAAATGTATTAATTATGCTCAGATTGAATACCTCTAATTATGGTACTATCGTCTGAAAAATTAAGTTGGCAACACTGGACACGGGCAGTTGTTACGCGCCGCTTCCATATTTTTTCTTACAGTTTAAGTCTCACATTTTTTTCAGTTCTCGCGATAAAATCTCTATCTCCTTCAAGGAAGTACTCTTGCCGTAAGGAACTTTGTTCCAAAAAGTAATGTATTACCTCCAGAAAGAGATCAAATCGCAAAAAAATCAAAGCTATTTTCGAATTATACGAAAGTCACGTGTGCAGATCGCTCGGTAGCCGCGTCGTCTGGACACAAATATAATTCCTAAACACAAATATAATTCGTTCCTACGTTATCTACTACCGCCGCGTATAGTAATTGATGGAGCGATAGCGAGTGGTAACGTGTGGACGGGCCGGTCCGGATACGACCGGTTCGCTATCTGTATCGCTGGCTACCCCGATCGTGGTTCGCTGATTGTTTAGCAGACGTATTGTTTGGCTGAACTACGCTGTAGTTTCGGAACTTTTGTATCAATAGCTGGCTCAGAACGCGCAGGATCTTGTTAACCTAAACTTACTTTGTAGTGGTAGGACTCGTGGCAGAGGCCGCCTGGGGAAGTACCACATCTTTGCCAGTTATTCTGCCGCCAAGCAGTAATGTGCAAACATTACTGTGTTCCGGTTTCAAGGGCAATAGTTCCAGTGAAATCACAGGGCTTAGAGATATAACATCTTAGATCTCTGGGTGACGAGCGCAGTGCAGTGCTAGGTAATGATTTGGACTCTTCATGTTCCAATAGCTGCGTGTCACTGTGTTGTTATGTGGCAGGCAAGTTGCTTACCATCAGGCACATGTAATGCTCGTTTCGTCACTTTTTTGTATTAAAAAAAACTAAGTTACTTCAGGATATAAGCCTTCAATCATATTCGAGACACACCGGATAGCATTTCATATACCTACAATCAAGCTTTTTTGAAGTGAAAATTCCTTTTGGCGCGCCACAGACAGATTTTTCGTGGGCTGTGAATTGAATTCTAGCGTCACGCTCGGGAATGATAAATTATCGGGTAAACTCGGGACCATGACAAATGGTCATCTAGAAATGCGTTAGCATTTCCCATTGACCATCTCCATGCTCATGGCCACGCCCTCCGGTTTCCCCCGCGTAGTTTCCAAAGTAGCTAAGCTATCAAATTCTGAGTTACAAGTTTTCACATCTATCGGCAGTTCCTATTATTGTAAATTTTTTTAGTCAATTCATTTTTAAGGGCACTTTAATGCTGGAAAGTTGAAAGGCTATAATTTATTGGAAAATTCCGTGTACCTCTGGTGCGCCTTTAGGGGCATTGCATGCCGCCGCGTGCCTCCACAAAAAAGCTTACCTACAATATTATACTTATCCAACTATGTCCGATACATTTTTATCCATCAAAAGTTTGCACTTTAGTTTGTCAGTGAAATAAGCACAAGACGGTGGAACAATAATCCAGTGCTGAAGACATAATATATCCAGGAAAATCTGAGCTGAAGATGACGAAGACTAGTAATAGCGTTCTGTTAAAATTGGTTCTTAATCATCTTTGTGTGTCTCTCCAACTAGTGGAGGTTGGCAGTCAGCTCAGCAAGCTGAATCCCCGACGGTGAATGAGTTCGGCGGCAGTCCTGATCCTCGTCCATTCTCGGGTGTACCGCAACCAGGACTTCCTTCTGCAACTGACTTTTTGAAGTGAACACTTCTTTTGGCTGTATTTTCTGCACACACAGATTTTCAGTGGGCTTTGAATTGAGATCTAGCGTCATGCTCGGGAATGAAAGAAATCTTCTGGTGAACTAGGGACTAGGGATCTTCTGGTGAACTAGGGACTAGGGATCTTCTGGTGAACTAGGGACTAGGGATCTTCTGGTGAACTAGGGACTAGGGATCTTCTGGTGAACTAGGGACTAGGAATCTTCTGGTGGTAGTGGAAATGCATCAGCATTTCTAGATGGCTTTGGTTAGGATCATGGCCGTCTAGTCTAGATGGCTATGCTTAGAAGACTTATTTAGACGAAAATGCTTTGAAGATTTATTCTAGACTAGTAGTGCCCTCCGGTTTCCGATTTCCAAATTGTGTGTGTGTTTCCAAAGGTTTGCAAACGTTTGCGTTTCTGGTCAACCCACCGCAAAGTCTCATTGGTAATACACTCTCCGACAGAATACACTCAAATATAACTAACTAGCGAAACTAATTCTCATTGTGCATTCCTTCCAGCCGCATCGTCTACAACGACCTGAACTCGATCACCCCCGAGCAGTACTTCAAGCAAGTGACGCGACGCATCGCCGAAATCAAAGCCGTGTCCGTAAGTACCCCCCGCTCGCAACACCCCCCGTATTGCAGAAACCGCAGTAGCCCCGACCTAGCTGTGCTTTGTTTCTTTCTACTGCATGCCACTATTCATGAGATACGCCGCGCCGTATTTCAAAACGGGGAGCATTAAAAGGGTTATTTAATTTAACGCATGGCTAAATTTGTTCGCTACTGAATTCAGTAAAGTGTAATTCATTATGCTAGCATACTAAATTCAGAAGTCAAGATTGCTTGCCTCTGAATTCAATCACTAAATTATCCAAGTGTAATAAGGCTTTAAAACTGCCTTAGCTATGATATTGCTTTCTTACAGCAACAGCAAAGTCAAAGTAGATTTAGGCGGTAGAAGAGCGGGTACCCTTGTATTGTCTCTTTAATTTTGTTAGAAAATTTGAACACTGATTTTATAATGTAAAAATATGGCGAGTTAGTGGTGGTGTTCGCAGGGCTACTACGGTTTTTCTAATAAGGGGGCACATTTCTAATGTCGTGTTTTGATTTTTCGTGTGTTACAGAGAACGCGATCGTGACTCAAATGTATGATTAGTTGTATCGGTAGTGAGCCCGAGATAGAGACAAAATTTCGTGGTTTCTTTAATGAACTAAGTTTTTGAATGCATATTCGGTTTTATATTAAAAATCAAGAAAAGGATACAATCAAAATTCACACTAGACCTCATGTATTTACGCTTCAGTGCTATTGTAAAATGTTACAAATTTAAATGTTAGATGAACTCCAAAATTGAAATGCTAATTCATTTGTTACATAGGTCTTTTATGCCATGTTACGTGACAGCCCTAAGCGAAGTGCTACTCGTTGAACGTACATTTAATTTAAAAAAGTAGACAACAAAAATATTTGGTCTCTGTCTCGAGTAGAACCGCTTTGAGCAGATATTGTTTAGAACTTGGGACAACACAAACTTAAAGGTCTGTATTTCTGTTTCTTTCAATGCGCAAAAGGAGGAGGTAAATATTAGGGCGCCTTGTCGGTTTCAGCGCCGGGGCCGCGCCTGGGTGAGTACCTGCAGGTCTCCGGCAGCTCGCCACGGCGACTCAGGCGACTTTCTTCTTCTTATGCTGTTCTGATGTAGACGAGTCGCTTCAATTAACTATTACACTAGTCAATGTCTTTTTCGATTTCACAAATATTAAGTGTTGCTTTTGTGTTGGTTATAATTATAATTTGAACAAAAATGAACCGACTTTCAACGGAAAACTTATAAAGTAAAAAAGTTTTCCTCGATTTCTCTCGGATGTCATCATCAGATCCTGGTTTCCTTATCATGGTACCACCCTTGGAATATCTTCTGAACAACAAAAAAAGATGCATCAAAATCGGTTCATAAACGACGAAGTTATCCGCGAACACACTTAAAAAAGAAAACATACATACGGTCGAATTGAGAAACCTCCTTTTTTTGAAGTCTGTTAAAAAATCGTTTGTTTTTTCGTTTTCAAAACATTTCCAAAATGTTTTTTTATTCTCGGTACAATACCGATATTTTAAAAACTTGATATGAAACTATTTTTTGAAAGATAAATGTGTTTATCTCGTTATGTATAGGGGTATCTGGTTCGAATTGCGTTTTTAGCATTAATATTTCCGTTTGTATCTTAAATGTGTGTCAATGGGCAATAAACATTGAATAAATAAATGTAGAAATTTTAACTATAATATAAGAAAACTCTTTATTAAAAGCCATAATAAGAAAGAAAAACAATTAACTTAACTAAATAGAAATAACTATATGTTTGTATTCCAATGTTTTAGACACAGGAAAGCACTCTTTGAAACTAGTATTAAGTCGAAAAAGTCTCGTGGAAAAACGACTAGCTACTATTGAAGCACCTGTCCACATCATAATTCCCCAGATTCCACGATTTGTCCGAGTCAACATCACTGGTGTAGCTCTCCATTGTACATTGTCATTGTACACAATACTTTAGCATTTACCTCTCCCACGGTCGTGAGCGAACAATTACAATGCGATGAGATGTGACCGCAGTTGAATGCGTAACGCGTCTAATATTGTTCTGCTGTATGCCATTATTATTGCTTGAAGCTTACGCTTTACAAGCATTTCCCCCACTCTTCATATTAAATCGCTATTATCTTTTTAAAAAATATGTAATTTAACCGCCGATGATTGTCGATAAGTCATTTACATGAAGCGTCACTTTGACATTTAATTCAGTTGATCATAATATGGCACAACAGTGTAGAGACTATGCAAGGAACTGTGAATAATATCAGTATTTATTGTTCACATTGCATCATTGTGGTTTTTCGCTAACGTCGAACAAAACTTACAGAATGTAAAACGACAATGGTAAGTGATTTTGTGGCTGGAAACACATTACCCACGATCTATTCCATCCTATAGCACGAGGCGAGACACACGGATGAGCTATCACATGTTTTAATACATAAGTTATTCTATGCACACTGCAATCTATTTGAAATCATGCTGTATATATATCGAATGGTTGGGAATAGCTATCAACATAAACAAACCAGTTTTCTAGAGGTCTATTACAGTATTGTTTCATTTATTTGAAATTGTAGACATTAGCAGCGGTGAGCGCCACGTGTGAAAATCGGTTAGCTTTACGACTCCGACGATTCGTTAATGAACTCTGAGTTTTATAGAGTAAAAAGTGTAAAGTGTGGCCTATTTGTTTGTGGCCTATTGTTGTATAGGTTCAGCTCCTACTACCTAATACGGGCATTAGTAGCAGCGCGGCGGTTTAACCCGCGTGGTTGCCGTTCCTGTGATTTTAATATCAGCTCTTGTCCTCATCAGACGATGGTCAAAAAGTGCTTTTGCGAAAATTCTGACTCATAGTGCAACTCGGACGAAGTCGAGGCAGGGCGTTAGTACCAATATTAATATTAATATTATTAATGTCTAAGTTTGTATGTTTCTCTCAATCATATCCTCACGGATTGGGGTAAATATTGAAACACAGTTTATAGTCTAAAATAGAACATACTATATATACCATAATAGGCTACCCTTTATCACGGGAAAATAACAGGAAAAGCAAAAAAACAGTTGTTAAGCTTCTATAACTCATAAAGATGAGTTCCTACGCGTCACGTCGTCAGCTGGCATATTGATCTTTTCGTCCCGCTCCCCGCTGCTACGGCCCTCCTGCGCACTCGACGTCCTCACGCGGCCCGCTTGTTGCAGAGCCCGGAGGAGCGCAGCGTGCTCATCCAGATCCTGGAGAGCAGCTACCGGTTCACGCTGGGATCCGTCGCCGGCGGTCAGTGCCACTCACTGCTCACTCTGCGCCTTTCACTCTTCATCCAACTCTACACTCTGCACCTCGCTCCACACTCTACAGCTGTCACTCTGCACTCTACCTTTGACAGTTCTCACTCCACACTTTACAGCACTCACTATACATTCTACATCTCTCACTTAAAATTTTACGGCTTTCTCTATTCACTCTACATCTCTCGTTGTACACTCTCAGTGTATAGCCTTCAGTGTGCACCTCGTATAATGAAGCATGTTGTTGTGTGGGCAGCGGTGGGCGCGTCGGCGGTGTACCCCATCGACCTGGTGAAGACGCGCATGCAGAACCAGCGCACCGGGTCGTTCATCGGCGAGGTGGCGTATCGCAACTCGTGGGACTGCTTCCGCAAGGTGGTGCGCCACGAGGGGCTGCTGGGGCTGTACCGCGGCCTGCTGCCGCAGCTCATCGGCGTCGCGCCGGAGAAGGCCATCAAGCTCACGGTACTCCGACCGACACCGTCGCACTCTTACTAACGAGGACCAACCTTTTTATAGTTGCCCAGTTTCACAAAAACATATACCCCGTTTGAAGGGCAATGTTTCCAGAGAATTTTTTTTTTTTAACTTTTATTGCGGCAAAAAATTACACAACTTGTTATTACAAACTAAATTTCAAGGATGTCAACACTAGTCACCAATTAATGTATTCTAATTATTCCATTCTAATCCAAATTAATTAATTTGTTCCATTGTGCTTACAATTAAAAACATAAATTTGAGTAAAAAAAAACTAAGATCAATTATCTACACTACACAGGTTCAAACTCAAGAGTAATAATTGCGGCAGGCAAAATCGGCGCGCGCGCAAATTACAGGGTTTAAAGATAATATCTCTGATCTCTGAGTGATGAGCGCAGTGCAGTGCCGCTATTTTTTTTAGGGAACCGGCACGTTCGTACTCTTTTTTTTTTTAATAAAGAGTGACGAGACGATCAGGACATGTGCCTGATGGTAAGCAACATGCCTGACACATAACAGCACAGTGACACGCAGCTATTGGAACATGAAGAGTCCAAATCATTACCTAGCACTGCACTGCGCTCGTCACCCAGAGATCTAAGATCTTATATCTCTAAGCCCTGTAATTTCTCTGGAAACATTGCCCTTCAAACCGGAAGACAGTAATGTTTGCACATTACTGCTTGGCGGTAGAATAACTGGCAAAGGTGTGGTACTTCCCCAGGCGGACTCTGCCAAGAGTCCTACCACTACAAAAACGAGGCATACGTGGCATCTTTCGAGGGCATACGTGATCTACCAACCCGAAAACTTGCTACTTGTAAACTAGCTTGTGCAAAGAAGCCCTGAGTCCCAGCTATATAGTTAAGGAACATTAAAATTTAGTTGGCTGATTGAGCTTATATAAACATAAACTTTACTCATTAAATGTTCCAGCAATCTTGTAACATCTGTATTTGGTATTCGCAGATGAACGACTTGGTTCGAGACAAATTCATGGACAAGAATGGAAACATATCGATATACGCTGAGATCCTAGCGGGCGCTTGCGTGAGTACATACCATTTAATCCAAATGTGATTCAGGGTGGGGGAGATTGATTTGCACTAACGTCCTGATAGGGGATAGGGTGTGTGTGTGTGTGTGTGTGCTCACCCGGTTTACATTATATCCCTTTCTTTATCTGAATAAACTTGAACCATTTTCAGAATGTGCTGAACGTAAACCTGCAAAATATTTGTTGTCGTGCACTTGTTAGCGGCGTGGCGGTTTAGTTCGTTCATACCACGCTGTTTGCACAAAACTAGCTAACTGAGGACACTCCATTTCAAATACATGGAAGGGATATTATCAAAGAACCGCCCACAAATTGTGTTTTTAAAAGTGTTATGCCTCACCGCGAACTAATTAAACAGAAAAAGGGCAAGTTTTCTAGAGAAATTACTGGACTAAAATATAAAAAGCCTTATTGTTTTGCTCATCGGTTAGGACTGTGTGGTGCTAAGTAATGATTTCGACTCTTCATGTTCCAATAACTGCGTGTCGTGACAGCTCATGAATAATCTGTACATGATGCGCCAAAAGAAGTTTTCACTAAAAAAAATACCGCGGTCGTGGTTCGGCAGGCGGGCGGCTCGCAGGTGGTGTTCACGAACCCGCTGGAGATCGTGAAGATCCGGCTGCAGGTGGCGGGCGAGATCGCGGGCGGGCAGAAGGTGCGCGCGCTGTCCGTCGTGCGCGAGCTCGGCCTCTTCGGCCTGTACAAGGGCGCCAAGGCGTGCCTGCTGCGCGACGTGCCCTTCTCCGCCATCTACTTCCCCGCCTACGCGCACGTCAAGGTAACCTCTCTCTAAATTTACTAAAATGTAGGTGTGTTCATAGGTTTCGATTATTTTTGCTACGCGTCTTTGGGTATGTTATTGCTTCTTGACAGTTCTGTTGCAAAATTACAAAAATGTAAAGAAACTCTGACCTTGTGTGGCATTTGCTATGTTAGATTTGAAATGTATATTGTTTTACTAGTCAAGCCTTTTTATTTGATACGCATTTTGAGGGAATCGTGAAGAAAATGTAATTTGCCATTTTGTGGTAACGGCCATCTTGACTTTGCGCTTTATCGTTATTTAATGTAGTTTTCCTATTAGTCAAGCCTCAAGCCTTTATTTGAGCGGGCTAGATTTATCTGTCTGTAGTCTGTAGCACACGTGAGTTGCTCGTGTTTTCATACTAATATAGTATGTAAACTGTAAGTGATCTTGTTGTTCAGTAACGAGCCCCCCCCCCTGCCCCCAGGCGAAGTTCGCGGACGAGAACGGGTACAACCACCCGCTGACGCTGCTGGCGGCCGGCGCCATCGCCGGCGTGCCCGCCGCCTCGCTCGTCACGCCCGCCGACGTCATCAAGACCCGCCTGCAGGTATGACGGCGCTGACGACATCACATCACACCTCCAAGTAGTCACTCAATAATTTATTTTATCAGAAAATAAAATGATTGTGTGGTTTAAGTGCTTATTTTTTGGCATTGTAGACATCTAACTTTTTTTTAAATGTAGCTATGTAACTTAACGTGTAACGCCGCCATATTGGCCTCAGCTGCTCTGTCGAGTGCCCATCACTCCACCCCTGCTTCGTGCCGACCGTATTCCACATGCAATAGATGGATGAAAAGTTTGAGGTGGTGTAATTAATGTTTAACTTTAAAAACCGACCAGAGAAATTACTGGGCTTAGAGATAAAACCCCTTAAATCTCCGGGTGACGACCGTAGTTCCGTGCTAGATATTGATTTTTGATGTGGATTCTTCATGTGCTGTGTGTCTCTATGATGTTATGAACAGGCATATTTCTTACCACCAGGCACGTACTCAGGTACTGCTCGTCTCGTCACTCTAGTCTATAAAAGAAAGTATGAGCAAGAGTGTGTTTGTTTGTAGGTGGTGGCGCGCACCGGGCAGACGACGTACAACGGCGTGATCGACGCGACGCGCAAGATATACGCGGAGGAGGGCGCGCGCGCATTCTGGAAGGGGGCCACGGGTGAGATTATTATTTTATTTGAAAAACAATACTCAGATCGCTGATTAATAACTTTTTCGTTGCTATAGTCCTACTTCGTACACATAAACATGGATATTCATTAAAAACTCCTAGAAACTACTGTGCAGTTTGGCAGAGTTGTATTGAAAAATTTTGAATTTTACTGTAATGCTAACTCAATTCACCCAAATGTTGAGTTGGCTGACTTTAAATCTAACAGTGAGATCATCATAAATGTCAATATTTGGATGATCGTCCCTCAATCACGTATTCGAACGGATCCGGCTTAAATTGGAAACGTAGATTATAGTCTGTAAGAACAGTTAGGCTTTTTATTCTGGCGAAATAGCGGGATCGGCAACTACGTGGTTAAACCCCACGTAGTCAATATAATAGTCCGGTAGTGCAATACACCGTCTAAACACCCGACGCCGACGGTACAACACTCGCGGTCCGCTGAAAATAGGTAGGATTGTTCAAAATACCGTCGCAAATGAAATCTGAAAACTTCCCATCGATCATGTGGAAATAAACTGCGACATATACATTAACCAACTTTGCTAAAATATACTAGCTTTATCCGCGTAGTCCCCGTAATTTTTCCGGGTCAAAAAGTATCATAATTATGTGTTTTTCCTGACTATAATTTGTGTTCCAAATGTAAACCCGATCCGCTCATACGTCACGACGTGGTTGAGCAATAAACATACAAACTTTTGCATTTTATAATATTTATAAAGTGGAATTTGGATAAATAACACCGACACATCAAAAAAAAAAGTTGTCTGTACTTTGGGTCCGCACATACTGTATTTTGTACATAATTATTTTGACCCGCTGAACCTCCTGAAGTCCGTTTAGTTCGGTCACTAATTTTGAGCAAAATGAAAAAACACAAAAGAAACACATACAAATTCAAAAACTGCAGTCATACCCAAAACTGAAAGGTAACCGACCGGGCCAAACGGGACTTCAAAATCGGATGCAACGGTTCGAAAAAAATACTTGCCAAGTTGCGGTCCAAAGTACAGACAACTATTTTAGTGCTGGTGTAATAGGCATGACGACAGGTCCTGCAATTATATTAAATTATTTGATATAATGACAGTATTTAGATACAATAAAATATGTACAGATTAAAATTTTGATATTTTTTAGTTTAACAAATACAAATATCTTTATTGACTGCCCTAGTGGCTTAGTTGGTAGTAGCTCTTCCTGCGAAGCCGAGGGTCGTGGGTTCGATCCCCACCCAGTGCAAATATTTGTGTGATGAATTCAAATGTTTGCACTGTGTCTGGGTGTTTCTATGTATAATAAGTATGTATTTAAAACTATATAAGTATTATATCAGCTATTTGGCTGCCATCACACAAGCTTTGCTTAGTTTGGGGTCAGATGGTGTTGTGTGTGAATTGTCCACCAATATTTATTTATTTATTGCTGTTTGCAGGTAAGATAAGGTGATACAAAACATTTAAATAATTTACCCATACAAACTGACCTCTTCTTCTAGAGGCATGCAATATGTCTGGCAACGCAGTTTCCACTGGTCTGAATTTATACAATGATAATAATAGTCAGCTGATAAAGTCTTCTTCTTTTTTCATTTTTAACTTTTAATTGGTTGTATCATATATGTCATCTGATTCATCGTCTATTAATTTCTGGCTTCTATCCCGTTGTGCTATGTTAGTGTGATATGTTCAGTGAGCACAATTACGCCAACGTCTTGTGCTTCAGCAGGATGCTGTCATGGACTTTGACTAGTGTGTAGTTTCATGTAGAATCTAAGGTCTTGCAGTTCAGCCGTGTGTTAACTTACTTTATTATCATTCAAAGCTATAAGCTAAAGTCCATTTTAAAAGTACGAAATTATTAGAAAATGTATTTATCATTGGATAACCCATTCAATTTCAAGAGTCTTTTGTTATGAAACCAGTTTCCTAAACGCAATATCCAAACGCATATCTACCATACAAACTTTACCCGCGAGGCACAGAAAATACGACACAGTGACGTCACGCTTCTGTAGTGTTTTTGTATGAAGCGTTTATGGTTATGGTTTACGGGAAGTTTTTAAGATAACAAAGTAATTATTTCACGTATGTTTCAGTTATTGAGTTGCCTTTTGATAAAATGAGTTGTCATGCCTATTATTCGTATTTCGTCCGAAATATTTCAAATGTGGCCAGATAAAATATTAGAATGATCCGTGCGGTGTTCCAGCGCGCGTGTTCCGCTCGTCGCCGCAGTTCGGCGTGACGCTGGTGACGTACGAGATCCTGCAGCGGCTGTTCTACGTCGACTTCGGAGGCTCGTGAGTACACACTACGCTATTTTGGAGTGAAAACTTCTACACACAGAGACTTTTCGTGGCCTCGTTCACATGCTGTGCGTTACGTTCGGAAGTGGAAGAAATGTTCAGGTGAACTTGGAACCTAAAGTATTTCTAGATGGTCATGGGACGACCACGCTTCGAAGATTTATTCCAGACTAACAGCGCCTTCCGGTTTCTACCCGCGTAGTTTCCAAAGCGAGCCATCAAATTCTGAGTTATAAGTTTTCACTTCCAATGGCAGTCCCTTTGACTGTTATTTTTTTACAAATTGGATTGCTTGTATATTATTATTTAATATGTAGGAACTTCGTCCCCACCTGGAGTCCCAGTTAGTTATGTTTGGTTAATATCGATTCAAGATGGCCGCCTCCACAAAATGGCGGACAAAATATTTCTTCACGACCTTTCTTAATATGGGTATTAAATGAATGACTAGTAGAATACTATAATAACAAATTTCAAATCCAAGATGGCCGCCACCACAAAATGGCGAATTACATTATTTTTTTCTCTACCACCTCAATATAGGTATCAAACGAAAGGACTTAATTAGTAGAATACTTTGCACTATGACAAATTTCAAATCCAAGATGGCCGCTACCACAATGTGGCGAAACACATTTTTTTTTCACAACGCCCTTAATTGGGTATCAAATGAAAGGGCTTGACAAGTAGAATGTTGTACAGATAACAAATCTGACGTAGTCGGGGGGTTAATCAGCTTTTTTTAATATTGTTCTTGTTGATCCAGTCATCACCCCGATTAGTTTTGACTAACATGAATGTTGGCACCCGCAGCCGGCCGTCCGGCTCGGAGCTGCACGTGGCGTCGCCCATGGAGGAGGTGGCGGCGCGCGCGCACCACATCGGCGGCTACCAGGTGGCGCTGCCCGTGCTCACCGGCCTCGAGACCAAGTTCGGCATCTCGCTGCCGAGGTTCTCCTTCGCCAAGCCGGCGCCGGCGCGGGCGCAGCCGCAGTAAGCTGGCCGCCTTGGGAGTGGGTGACGCGACGAGACACCACACTTCTCGCAGACATACCTTCCACATGCAACAACTCAAACATATTGGCGTGATAACGTTTAATAAATCGATGCACGCACGAAAAAGTGTCCCGTTACGTTCGTTGTACGCTTACGCCAAGTCAATCTCTCTTTCAATGGCATTGTTAGCTATTTCTTCAATGTTTTGTTATGACGTCACGTTAAACTGTCGTCCGTAAACCGATTTTACGGGCAACATTTTTTTTTCCTTATTTCGGTAACAACAGCCGTGCTCACAAGAAATATTTTCCTAGTTAAAAATCATTTAAATCATGATTAACTCCTGTGTCATTAATGTATCCAATTTGAATTAATTTTGTGAAAGTAAATAAGTGAGTTAATAAACTCTCCATGTATACTTTTTGACACGATGGTAATTGATCGATAATTAATTTGCGGTAATGTGAAGCGGCGATGCGGGCTACGATAGAGAAATCTTGTTTTGAAATAAAGATCGAGTTTTTAGGGATCGTGTTAGTCACTCGGAAGTCAGGTTAGAAAGTGCTGAAAAAGTGCCATCCGTACTGCCGAAGCATAGTTCATAATTAAATTCCCGCTGCTTTTTCATCGCAGTCAAGTAGCAACGACGGTGATTTTTTTAAACTTTGTTTTCAAAATCATCCCAGTTGCGAGATCCTATGAAAATAAATACCTACTGTTATTTGGATTTGCTGACGATTTTCTTAAATCAAAGAGCATTGAGCAATCAGAGAGATTGGTAAGCAACCAAGCACATTTGTAAATTGTAAAGTCCCAGAAACATTCTTATTTTATGTGAACAGCACAACTTTTTATACTTAATTTATTTGTTTTATAAAATTTAATAACTTTGCTTTGTTATGTACAAGCCTTCTTGCTTTTATACTTATACAAAAATTGTATTTCCGAAGTTTACAAATACTACATTAATTGGCATTCATGACCAAATCGGACTTAAGTTTAATTTTACCTCTTGAAATTTAATGGACTTGGTAATTTACAAAGTCATTTAGACTCCACACAAATGTTTGTCGTTTTTCGTTCGAGAGCGCTTCAAGCGAACGTTTGACGTGTGACATGTATGTTTGTAAGAAAATGTATAACTTATATTTTTTAAATAATTTCTTTTATAAGGAATTTATGTACATAGAAGTAAAAGTTGTTCCACTCACTCCCAGTTCTAAAAGAATTAGGAAAATGTAAGTAATGAGAGCGGTGTGCATTTAAGAGTAAAGGTCCTAGCCCACATATACGCCTCCAGACAAATAAAATATCACTCAAATATGGGCTTTATGCCATGCTCGTTAAGATGTAGATTACTATGGCAGTATAAATTAGCAGACGGCTCGGTGACAGCGAGCTTACGACACTCTGCTAGTCTATGTTGCCAATGTAGAATAGAATATGCTTGATTTTACAAACTGTGGACAGAGTATAAGATATTACAATATTTAATTGTTCCAACAGCTTTCTCCATTACAGACACAATATTTTTGTGTATTATTGTATTTGTCAATATTTTTGGTCCATGTAGTCAATATCTTAATGCATGGCTTAAAGCCTTATTTGAGTGATATTTTATTTGTCTGATGTGAGCGGAGTGTGAGTGGGCTACGGCCTCGAAGCGAAGGTTTGTGTGATATCTGTATAGACAAGTGAACTGCTCTCCGCACTCGAGAGCCTGAATTGAGATTTTCATTTAGAAATCGTTTTTATTAGTTTTAAGACAAATCGAAATCAACGTCGAACATTTTTAATGTTATTTTTGTAATTGTTAGTTTTTGATTGTTATGAATCTTGCTTACTAGCGTCGAGTCACTGACTCCTCTTAGTTCTAAACTGAATTGTAAAATATAACGAATTTCCAATGAAAAAAACAACATTTAATACAAAATAAGTTGTACAGAAAATTTCGGGAATTTAATATTTGAATTTCCATTTAAAAATCAAACACGAAATATAATTGTTGTACAGAAATATAAATGTATAATGTCGTTACGTACGATTTACTAAATAAGACATATTAAATTAATGCTGATACAAAACAAACACATATTTACAATGAAAGTCTAAGCATGGTACAGAATGTATATCAGGATATAATATTTTTGGTAATTCCTATTAAACTACATGTAGTAAAGTGTATATACAGTTTAGTTGTTGCTATACAATATTAATGTAATGTCTAATATAATAATTAAATAATTGACTGCTACAAAAACTCACAAATATATCAGCGCTGGAAAGATTATGATACACGCAGAATAATTGTACTGGCTTGAAAGGCTTGCGTTCTACTCGTTCCTATTAATATTTAGTTCAACAACCCGGAGCTATCAGGGGACCCGCTGTGGCATACACACAAATTGCCGCGTGCATTTTGCTATGAATTTATCAACCAATGATGGACTCCAAGACCCGTTGGTAAAGGTCATAATGACTTAACTCAATTCTCTACGTCTTAGTAGAGCTGACAATACTTTTTATAATGATTTAAATTAATTTGGATTTTATTTCAGATTTGTCGACATTTTATAGTGTTTATACTATTAAGCTGAAACGTTAAATAAGTGTAGCTCCACGAAGACAATAACTTCGATATTTCGGGATAAATACATGTATACAGATTTATACGGCACGTCTGTACTAAGTCTCAAGGATTGCGTTCTATATTAATGAGTATAATTTTAGCTATGACTTCGTATAGTGGTAGGACTCTTCGTGTTCGAATCGCAGCGTGATACTGTGGTGTTATGCGCAGGCGTGTCACTTAACACAGAGTCAGGGCTTATTAGAATCGACACTCTGTATAAGATGCCTTTAAATTGTGAAAATATATGGTTGTTTCTGATATTTCGCGAATTCAAAGTGAATTTTGTATAGATCAACTATTTTGTATTATTGTATGGATTTGAGGGCAGGTTCCGTATACAACGTGGTTCCAAATAAAGTAGAACTCGACCCTTTCAAATTAGTACAGGTTTTCTGCATACCCCTGTATTGAGCCTGAAGCGGCGCCGCATCTCACCTTAAACCGAACCAACTAAACTAATCGCGTTTAGGAAACAGGTTTAAACTCGCGGTTAAACGCTTCAGTAGCTTTCAATTACTTACGAAAATGAACGGCTGTTACACATGTTTAATTAATTTACGGGTCACTCACTTGTGACTTGACTTAAATAATTACCAAACGAGAGGCGGTCTCGCGCGTACATTAAAAATAAAAAGACCGCCTGATGCGGCTGAAACTTGACGTATTAGACCGACGATATCTCACGAAAGCTACTCGTAAATTAACTAAAAATATTTATATGTTAGCAATAACTTTATAAAAGCAGTTATGAGTTTACGGTCTAGTCCCGTAAGATCCCGTCTTTTGGAATCGCTTGTATTGTATTGAAGTATTTTTTAAATCCTAATTAGTCTCACGTTAGACTTCGCCTTACCAAGTAATATGGGTTATAATAGACTTGAGGATCTGCTGTTTACTGAGCTTGGATAATGCTCTCTTTTCTCTTCCTTTGAATAGATAGAGACACCAATATCAAAGTCACAGCCGGTGTAATAAGTTAGCAGAAGGGTGGGTCTAACGTGTGACACGCTTGCCCATAACGTTCCTATTAACTCATCAAAGGTTTATACTACTTGTATTTAAGCTTGAAAAGACGGTAGTGGCTCCCTCAAACTTGATTTAACACGAAAGGAACATGTTATAGGTACTTACCGTTGTAGGCAAACTGAAGGCCAAGTACGAATCCTATCGTCTCCAGTAACAATCAGTAAACGCTAGCAAATGTACGGCAAATAAAACAGCGCTCCTGGCGGACGTAAGAAGAAACATATTTGCCATACATTTCCCAGTGTTTATGGGATGTTATCTGAGTTTGTAGTATTCATACTTTGTCTACTGAACAAGATTTTCAAAATTGATGAAAATAAGGTGATTTATAAATGTTGATGACGTACTACAAAATACTAGGATGTTTACTGTGACAGTCGGTGGAGCGAGTCATCGATATTGTGGTGCAGTTGCAAGCAACATGTTTGTGCATAAACTCCCCATGGTACTAATGAAGTGAACAAACATGATGGCTTAAAAGATCGTCATGTTTTTCATCTCATAAAAATAGTCTGTATTGGCTAATGCTTGTCTATGATTTTGGTGAGTATAGAAGGTTCCTTTCTGTAACCTTTATATTCAATCGCACTAAGTCTTTGATATCTGAAAAGGCAATGCATACCTAACACTCTTTTTGTGATAAATAATGAATATACATATTATTGTGACTTTGTTACTGGGTAAAATTTGAATTGATGGCCTATTAGTGAAGGCAGACTTTGTAGGTAGGTTAATATGAGTTGGTCATTACTGTGGGTAAAACCTTTTGTATTATATATTCTTTCTTCTTTGACGGTGAGACGTTGTCTTAGTTGTTAACTTGGGCAGAAATATTTAAATTAAACTTCAGGATTAATGTTTTAAAGAAATAGATCATACATTTTATAAATATCAGCCAGCAGTGGTCTGATGGTATGGAAGCGACATGACGCCCTGATTTGGTGTTTAGTGCGGTCTCCCCATCAGCATTCATCCGAGCCAGCCCAGGTTCTTGATATGCCTGTGCCACGGTCGCGGTCAACGCTGCCGCATAATATAGATCACAATAGGCACTACTTATAAAACTATGACAATACAAAGGGTAGCTACTCCTCACCAGCCGACATAGACACGTCGACTGATAAATATGATGATATTGCTAGCAATGATTACCAGCTTTTATTAATCTAACTACCCACTGTTCACAAAAATCTGCATAAATCGATATTGTAACTCAAGTGAAGTTCGAGCACATATTTTGTACATCCTTTGAATATGCACAATATAAGATATGTACACATAATGATAAGAGTAGCGTGTTGTGAGACAACATTGTATAAAGTGGATCATAGAGTAACGAGTGATAGAAGCCGATGTGACTATATTTATTGATATTGTACATTATTGTGTTATAATAAATGAATAAAGCGTTTATCTCGTTTGTTTTTAAACACTCCTTAGATTGTTTATACCTTTACTATTTTAAGCGCACGAAACACGCCCAAGGGGCGGCGCGCACAGCAGCGACTGCTCGCCGAAAATGAAACTTCATTTTAATACGATTTAAAACTACTCATTGTTTAAATGCATGGTATTGCTTGAGAAATTTGAAGCCTCGCGACACGATATGTCCGTGGTTGCCCACCAGATTACCTGCCCACCATGAATTCCACAACCAGTTTGTATGCAGTAACGCAGACGCGCAACGTCGAACTAAATCTCTATCTCTCGTGTGCGTTGTTCGCGGTGCGGGCGTCGACGAGCATGCGCGATCTTTACGGCGTCGCGGTAAAAAAACCGGTCTGCTCCGTCGTCTGCGTTGGGCCTTAGGGTAATTTATTATTTGGTGGATAGCGTTGCAAAAGATATATCCGACTCAGCTGAGCCGTGCAGCTGACTAATTGCTATTTTTAACCCCCGACCAAAAAAAGGGGTGTTATAAGTTTGACGTCGATGTCTGTCTGTCTGTCTGTGTGTGTGTCTGTCTGTGGCACCGTAGAGCTCAAACGGTTGGGCCGATTTCGATGCGGTTTTTTTATTTTAAGGTTAATATCCGTGCGGATGTTCTTAGCTATGTCTGGTTAATATCGATTCAAAATGGCTGCCTCCACAAAATGGCGGACAAAATATTTCTTCACAACCTACCTCAATATGGGTATCAAATAAAAGGGCTTGACTAGCAGAGTACTATACGCTATAACAAATTTGAAA
Source organism: Ectropis grisescens (assembly GCA_017562165.1). NCBI lineage: Eukaryota > Metazoa > Arthropoda > Insecta > Lepidoptera > Geometridae > Ectropis > Ectropis grisescens. The sequence continues at coordinate 29,339,402 of CM029775.1, forward strand.
TCCAAGATGGCCGCCACCACAAAATGGCGAATTATATAATTTTTTTCACTACTACCGCAATATGGGTATCAAACGAAAGGGCTTGACTAGTAGAATACTTTGCACTATGACAAATTTCAAATCCAAGATGGCCGCTACCACAAAATGGCAAATTACATTTCTTTTTTTACAACTTCTTTAATATGGGTATCAAATGAAAGGGCTTGACTAGTAGAATGTTGTACAGATAACAAATCTAAGGTAGTCGGGGGTTAATAAAAATTTTTAATTTTGTTCTTGTTACTTTAGGAAAAGGAAGGATGTCGGCTGACTAATAAATAATTGTATTCGAGTGTGGCATTCCCAACAATAGCCGGCACAGGTGAGGCATAAATATTTGACATGACCTTCGTCTTGTCCATATTCATTCTCAGACCTACCTGTTGGTATACTCTACTGAGGTTCCTGAGCATAGCACCGAGATCCTACAGCGACTCCGCCACAATGACTATATCGTCGGCAAACCGAAGGTGAGTGATGCATTCGCTGTTGATATTGATGCCAGTCCAGTAGCTTGAAAATTCTTCCAGCGCGGCAGTGGACAGTTTCGGAGATATAACTTCTGCCTCTTTCACGTCTTTCTGTAGCTGGATAATTATGTTTTGTGCACTGGTTCTGTAATTGGACAGACATTGTGGCTTTGTTATAAATACACTTCAACACTTCGATATAGCGAAAGTCGATGCGGCATCGCAGGAGCGACTGAAGCACTGCCAAGGTCTCGATGGAATCGAAGGCTTTCTCATAGTCCACATATTCTATACATAGTGGCCGATTATACTCCTTGGTTTTCTGTATAATCTGCCGTAGCGTATGGATGTGGTCTATGGTACTATATCCCTTTCGTAAACTGGCTTGTTCGGGTGGTTGGAAGTCCTGCGTGAGAGACGATTCGTGATAACCATCGAAAACAACTTATAAACGTGGCTCAGAAGTGAGATAGGTCTGTAGTTCTTCAAGGTGTTGTCACCTTTTTTGAAAAAGAGCACCACTACACTTCTGCTCCACATTTCTGGCTTATTACCGTCAAGCATGACTAAGTCGAACAGCTTCTGGAGTACTTTATGTACCGGTTTTCCACCCGCTCTCAGCTCAATCGTAATTCTGTCGTCACCATGTGCCTTGTTGTTTTTAATTTGTTTGAGGGCCATCTTAATCTCATACTAGCTGACTTCTGCGATATCTTCGGTAAAGTATCGGGTAAGCTTGGCTCTGGGGTCTTTGCCATGCTAACGACAGGTTGTGCTTGCGTAGAGGTGTAAAACTGTTCATAGAACCTCTCAATCTCCTCCAAAATCTCGGCTTCAACGAGACGATGTTACCACTATCGGTCTTCTATCGGTTAAAAAAAGTTTCTTTTGAATGAAGATGGTAGGTACAATGATTCCCAAAGCAGCATCTATAGACTTTTTGAGGTGTAATTGTATCGGTACGGTTGTTGCTTGTTCCCGGTATAGCAAAGTTTCCATCTGAAAACACTTGAAAAATCTTGAAACATAAAAGACATAAAACCAGTAATGGACACTCACTGGATCCAGTGATCGACACTTTGTTCTTTACTGGTACATACACTCCAATTTGTTTAATTTCAAAATATACTTAAACTGCTTGGAAAAAGGAGTTAAATTGGTGTGCCAACTCGAGATGTTCCTAAAAATAATTATGGACATGTGTCGATTACTGGGTAAAGTATGTATGCCAGATCCAGTAAATGACACCGGCTATAAACACAAAAAAAGCGCGATTATAACCGGGAAATATTACAAATTATATCTCTCATTTCAATACAAAACTTTAGAATATAATTAGAATCCAGTTACAATTAATAACAAACAAATGATGGAGAACCAAATAGACTCACCTTGTTAACGAGTATGTTAGTAAAATTTGATTTTTCTGGACCAGCACTAACTTGGTCTAATGTTTACTTTGCCATTTTGAAACGAAATGATAGATCGCACTGACGTATATTATGAGGCGAATAGGAGGTCCGTTCTCTATGATTAAGTGGTGCCACACGAAAATCTCAAAGTGGAAGGCTTGTTTTCTTTGAATAAAGGAAAAAAGTGTCCATAACTGGGGTACTGTCCATTACTGGATCATCCACCCTAACAATCCAAAAAAAACATTATTAACTCACAACTTGTTTACAATATCGAATTACAATAAACTTGTCTCATGAACATATGTTTCCTTGCTAACCTTGGCACAATGACTTCGAACCCTTTTGCTCACTCAGCGTTTTAGCTTGACCTATTGTTTAAAGCGAGTTGTTTGCTCTTTTGCAATTTCCGTATCTTGGAACGCGGATGGCGTGGTCGATTCTACGCGTGACAATGCATCAGCGATGTATCAGCATATGTGCTCCCATTACGTGACGTATATCACTTGCAAATTCACTAATAAACAATAACTGTGGGGCACGTCTCGGTACTTCCTTATTCAACTTTATTTTCTAACACATATATATGAGTGGTTTGTGGTCTGTATAAACCGCAAAATCTCTACCTTCACTCAAATCTCAAAAATAAATTATACCCGAATAAATCGCCAAAAGTTCCTTGTCGTATGTACAGTACTTTTCTGGGATTCCGTGGGTTGCAATACCACGCCTGACGCGTCTGCCATAAGAGCTAACTCTGCCCCCTGGACTCGGGTGCGATACGTGGCAGCATTTTGTAAGTTTTCCTTACTCCTTTCAAATGCTCTAATTGCCTCTTCAGTCCATACTATTCTACTCTTATCCTTTTTTGCTCCGTGTAAATACTTATCTAAGATTTCTTGCACTTGTGCAGCGTTTCCTATGGGCGCTCTACAAAACTTTAACATACCCAAAAACCTGCGTAACCGCTCTACCGTCTTCGGTTTTGGATAGTCCTGAATAACCTTGACTTTGTCAGGTAAAGGACTTAATCCATTTTCCGAGACCTCGTAACCTAAAAAAATCTATTTAACTTTTCTCAAAAATACATTTTCCTATATTCATTGCCATTTTATATGTCTGCAACCGCTCCTAGTTTTCCGCTTGCTTCTTATTTCACGCACATGGCTGCTCCCAACGCGTAGCATTTTCCTTGAACCGGAAATGGAACCTGCACAGCCAATCTGGATCACCTGGAGCTCTTCTCTTCCGCGAACCAGACCTGTTCCCGTTCCATCTCTGCCGGCTCCTGCTTCTCCCACGCTCTCGGCCTTGATCCTCGGTGCGTAATGAAGCCATTTCTAAAGCGAGTTTCTTCATCTGGTCTTCATTCTCGACGCTCCCGAATACAGCAGCAATGTCGTAGGCGGCGGTGTTTTCTACGATCATATGCACCACACTTGCCAAACTGTCCAGCGCCTGGTCTTGACATACCGCAATAACTGTTCTGACGGAGGCTGGCATCCTGGATAGCCACAAGCTTTTTATCGTCTGCTCCGAAACCTGCGCTGTTCGTCCCAACTCTCTCATACGCCGGAGCAGATGCGTAGGCTTCTGCGAACCCAGTTCTAGCTCTGACATGAGCTTCTGGAACTGTCGCTCAGCACTCTCCTCGTAAACTTGCAGCAGCCGGTCCTTCAGCGCCGTATACTTGTTGTTTTCCGGCGGCGCTGTCAACAGGTCATTCACCTGTCCAATTGAGTCTCTCCCCATTTTTGAGATGTTAAATCTTGTCTCATCTCCTTGTTTCCGCGGTGTCATTACTGCTTCAAACTGGGCAAACCATAACCGCGGCATGTCAACCCAAAAATCAGGAAGTCTCGTTGACACACCTATAGCGGCCAGGGTCAAATCATCGGAATGTGTCCGCTCATCATTCTTGCCTTGCTGACCCGCTTGCCCACTTACTGGCTTCGTTTGCGGAAACATTGTTGGAAGTATACAAAAATTACGCAGCAACACCAAAAAATTTGTTCTGAATCTTCACTGTTCAATTTTCTGTTCAATCTCTGTTTGGGGTCACCACTGTAGACCTTCTGTAGATCACGTCGGGGTCACCACTGTAGGTGTTGCTGGTACTGGAGATGAAATGAAACCACGTCACTGTATAAACTGCTGATTATATTGTTCTTACTGTACAAGTGACGCGGGGCGAGAGACTAGCTCGCTCTCCGCTGTCCTCCACTTATGTACTACATCAGTCACGTACACCTACGTGCTCCTACATAATTATTGTCAAATTGGTTGTTAAGAGTTCGACAGCTTCCTTGTTTGACCTGTGTGAAGGACTGACGCTAGTGCCGGCTTCCTTATTATTATTGACGACCAGCTGATAGATCCTGAGATACGTCGGCTACCGTCAACCGGCAAGGTATTACCTATGCATTGTATAATAAATATACCTACTATCTACTTACAAAAAAGTACATTTTTACTGTTTTTCCACGAAAGTTATCTTTTACGTGTAATTTGGTCCAATTTGAGAGATAGGTAATAGTTTACAGCTTCATTATTTTTAGTCGCAATTTCTTTTTTTATTTCCAAATTATTTCTTTAAAACCTGTGTAGTGTGTATATTTTTATTGCATTACCTGAACGAAACTGCAACGGGCCACTATTATTGCCTATACAAAATATATGGCTGACGGAAGGATATTAAAAAAAAAACGACTGGGTCAATCAATGTGAAGTATAATAGATTTATTATATTCCTCTTGAAAAACTTCACTGCTAGAACAGCCCTAAAATGACTACGAATCTTGTCAAATTTTACAAAAATGTGTCAACGTAGTTTCTATCACCTCTTTATTTTACTCTCTACCTACCAGAGCACGCCGGTTACAGCGACCGACGACATACATATGTACATACAACAAATCTTCCAATATACAAAAACACGCTCGTATTTAACCAAATGGTTTTAAGCTTTTAACACTTGGCTAAATTCAGAATTCAGTAGCTACAAAATTCAGTGAAGTAGTGTAATAGCATTCAGTAGCATACTATATTCAAAGCAAAGGATAATTTCTGACTGACTGATTTCAATCAACTAAATTTAACGAAGTGTAACAAGCTTTACCACGTAAGGATAATAACTCATGTAGCGGTTCCACAACGCGCCCGCAGTTTCTGTAGAATGCAGATTTGTACCTATGTAAAACTTGAAATCAAAACTCACGAGGCGATTTACACCCAGGGCGCGCGCGGCTGCCACGCGGCGCCGCCCACCCGTCACCCGCCACGTTTGCGAAAAATCATCCACGGCGGCTGCGAAACCGCGAAAATAAGTGGTCTCGTGAGTTTTGAAATAAAAACGCCACCCGTCGCGGTTGGAAACCGCTCCATGAATTCTTAGCCTAACTTTGCGTAACTATGGGACGAAAACGGGGGGCGCGTGAAGTGCGAGCGGCGGGCGCTCGTAACTCTCCCAGCCCCCGCACCTCACCCGTTCCCCGTTTTCGCCCTACCTCCCCGCCCCTACAGGCAAAGTTCCCGCTAAGCGGTTACCTTATAGAAATGATGATACCAACGGTCGCTATAATCGGACAACACGGTCTCAATAAACTATATTATAATGTGAGCGTAATTTTATAATTATAAGGCATTCGATTTACTGCTTTGGTGTTTAATGTTATTAAATATTCAAAATTATAAATTTTGTCGACTACTCAGGTGACTTCAAATTGCACTAAGTAGGTAATACGAAAAACAGTACATTTTGAGACAGACAAACGTTTGATTCCCACACGGGACAAATGTTTTGTGTCTGGATGTTTGTATGTATCACATGATTATTAAATATTCTATCAGTTGTCTGGTTACCACAATCCACAATACAAGCTTTTATTAGGGCTTAATCGTATTATGTGGAGAATGTCCACAAATACGTATTTAACTTTGTATGAAGCTTAGCCTGAAATCTTGAACTACAATCAAAATTGAGGTCGAAAAAGACTACGGAATAGCTCGGGTTTTTTAATCCGGTGGCAAGTTGTACATTATCATAAGAAGAACAAGATCTTTTTACGTAACCCTGTAGTTTTTATTTCAATGAAACATAGCTCGGCTTGTTCGTTTTTAATTAGTCTAGTAGAGAGTAATTTAGTTACTCGCATTATCATAAGAAGAACAAGATCTTTTTACGTAACCCTGTAGTTTTTATTTCAATGAAACAGTGGCAGATGGCCCAACTGATAGTAGGTAAGTGGTAACCGCCGCTCACGCTTAGACTCAGAGAAAATTGTGCAGTTTCGAGTTGTTACCTGTGCAGTCGTTACACAATCATTAAACCATTTCTATTTACAACCTGGCGTTTTCAAGAAGCAAATAAACCGGTCAACATTGCTTTTCAATTCTTCCATAGGTGGCGCCAATGTTTCATTGTGTTACTGAAATTTCACAAATCGACTGTGGCTCCACACTTGTTAAAATTTTGAACTCTTTTTAAATGGGTTATTTGCATTTTGACAACACCTCATTTGTAGTCTTTATCTGTATCATTCATACACTTGGTCTCTGTAGCCACGCGCTTCAAAAGCAATTCTTATTATCACGTCTTCACGACAGGATTTTGTATACTTCACCGTAAAATTGTTAACACCAAATTATAACCAACATTTGAGATTATAATCTTACGGCAGGTTAGGTTAGTTTGTAATCTGATGTCGTTAGATTATAATCTGACGGTTTTAAAATTTTACGCTGACATATTATGTATGTATATCTGAATTGATTGAAGTAGTATTTTGTCTATTCAAAATATCTCTAATATGTGATTCTTAGAGATTCTAGGAACCACATTGACCACCACCAAATCTCTAAACAAAAATATAGGTATCCACACAACCGGGAGTCACTCAATGGGGTGGCTAATGGTAACAAATATTTAGCTAGAAATTAAAAGGACATACAATAAATATCATTAATTACCTCTAATATATTTTAATTATTTACATTTTCAACACTGAGCAAGTATCTATGGTCTTCGTGTAAACAAGATCTAGGTAACGCATTGATCTTAGGAACCTCACTCGGAACCGGAGAAAATCTAACCAAACAATCTGCTCCCGTAAACACACAATGAATATTAATACTAGATAAGAAAAATCTTCATTCATAGACGTCGAAACAAACATTTTAAGAACAATTCTCTTTATCTATTTTTGTGTTGGTTACAAATCAAAACAATTACTAAAATGCTTGTTTGCATGTTTATAAATAAGTCCTAGAGATATCTCCTCTAGTCCTTCCTTAGTGAGGCGTTTCCAGGATACAAAGATAGTTTTTAATTTCGACAAATGCCCCACTAATGTTTTTTTGTGTAAATATCTAACAAACGAATCAGTGGCGCCACTTACGGGCAAATCGGGATCTATCTAAGACAGATCTGTTAGCATCTTGGAGTTGCCTCATTGAAATGCACATTTACCAACGAAGATGTTTCCCTTCACTCACGCACCACCCGACAGCCCTGGCCGGGCGGCAGATGGCTACTTGCTGGCAACACGACCCCAGTGACAACTAAAAGGCTATTTACACTTGGCTAAATTTAGTCAGCTGAGTCAGTGAAGAGTAATAGCATTCAGTAAGCTATCATATTATTGAATACAGAAGAGAGGACTTTCAGTCTACTTATCATGGTTCGAAATTCAGTTGACTAAATTTAGCCAAGTGTAATAAGCCTTTAATGTAGCGAGAAGTTTCCAAATCAGACAACAATGTTTTCTAAATGAAAAGTTGAAATATATTTTAACAGAAAATGTTGTTTTGGTGTGACTGTTTTGTCGTATAATTAATGCGAGGATTGCATCTAACTTGCTTATGAATTCAGTCGACTAAATTTAACCCAGTGTAATAAGCGTATAAAGTTTATAATTATGGTAAGGGAAGTTCATACAATATACAACAAATCTTGTGAATAGTAAAAATTTACTCACTCAATAATAATTAATCTGGATCTAGCTATGTTCGAAATTCACAAAAGCGATGCATATCAGGGTTGTTGCGAATATTCGCATCCGCATCCGCAAATGCGGAACATTCGCATTAATTCAGACATCTGCATCCGCATTCACATCCGCATCAATCAATGCGGAGTTTTTACGGATGCAGATTCACATCAACAAGTAACTACATGTAAAGAAAGTGGGCGGAGTCAGAGTGACACGTGCTTCGCGTTTGTTTTGGTAATTACTAACTTCATTCAGTAACTGTCGAATAGAAAGGCGCACATTGGTAACAAGATCCTACAGGTTTGTTTGTTGTGTTTTTTCTCATTGTCAATAAATTATAGTTACAGTGAGTGTTTACTGTGTAGTGTGTACTTCATAGTTTTTTGTGTGTTTAATGAATATTTTGATATAAATATTAGGTGAAATGTCGCCACCAATAAAAAGCAATATCTGGACTTCTTTTACACTTAAAAATTAAATAATTATCCTTTTAAAATCCCAAAATCCGCATCTGCATCGCATCCGCTTCGAATCCGCATCCGCGGATGTGAACTTCTAATAATCCGCATCCGCATCTGCATCCGCGGATGTCTAAATTTTTGCATCCGTAACAACCCTGATGCATATCATGGGCGGCATTAAATGTTAATAAGATAGGTACTGAGGTAAACTGTTAAAAATTTTTTTTTTTTTTTTTTAAAGCTTTTTTATAGATGATGACCATTTAACTCATCCTCGAGTGTCCACATCGCAATGTGCCCAAACAATAATATTGAACATATTTACAAAAGAAATTCAAGTTTCTTATAAAACAAACAGATACAATAAAATTATTTACATGTCAATCGTTACTGTACATACACCTAAAAAGTAATAATAAATTAATACTAGTAAATTGGCAGTGAAAGTGTTAGAAAAGTGAAACAATGTAAAATAAATAATGTGTGGTACAAAGTAAGATAACTCTTTATACAAATTTTATGCTCGAGTATCGCAGAGAGATCTTATTTAATTAATTATTGGCGAGCCGATGCGCTTTTAATATAAGTAAATGATAATAATAATTGTCTTATAAGTTGATATTATTTATTAATCATAGTAACAACCTTAGGCAACTTATTATTTATCGATATTTTAAGGCCTCAAATATATTTTTTATGTGTAATTAACTATTTATTGCTTTTAGATACTCATCACTCATTTCGTCACGACGATGACATCTATCCCTGTCGATAGCCAATCAGATTACGCGCGTGCAACAAGGACAGAGCGATGTCCGCGCCGTGGGATTCCTACAAATATAATCACATTGTTTAATTAGTCAGAGCAGAACAAACTTACGCGTCTATATCAAACGGTTTCGAAAATTGTAAGTAATTGAGTTATTTTTCATTTGAGACAGGACTATACCTAGCAGTGGGAGATAAAACACTGAAAATGATGATACTATAAAAAGTTGAAATAATCCGAGAGCTGGCACCAAACTTTGAGTAGATATTTGAGGCACGCTCAAAACTTGTCATATAGCTCTCCGATTAATATACCCCAACATGAACACGCCGGCAGACCTGGCTAGTGTCTATACAAACATTTAACTAATTCTTTTTTGTGTAAATCCAATCATTTAATTTCTTTCTCTAAATATGTTTGAAGCAATATGCAATTTCTATAATATGTTGTAGTTTAGTGTTTAAAGAATAAAAAAAAGCCATACGATTTATTAGGGGTTTCAAGATTGTCTGAGGCGTGAATATTTTTTTTGCATAAACAAATAAATGTCTTTGAGGTAATTTTAAATTTTAATTTTATTTATGGCAAAAAATAGTTTAAAAAACATTTTGGGAGAGTTTATATATATCTGTCAAATGATCTAAATTGATGGATTTATTTAGCCCCGCTAGTGACCAGCCAGGTCCACAGCTCAGATTAGGTAACAGGAGAGGTATTCACATGTTTTCAGCTTGCTTCATATACCTACCCAAAATATACTGACAGCTTTGGGAATAACAGATATGTGATTAGAACTAGAATGTTGGTTGAAGTGATGATCAGGGATACTGATACAATATTATAATGTCTCCGCAGGCCTGCAGTACCAGCGGACAGCAACACAATTAACTAAACACATCCTACCCAGTGGATTCTCTCACAGAACAATTGTAATATACAAAACTACCTAGCTAATAATATCTTTAAACAATATATGTAAAGGTGAATACAGGTTTGGCTGGATTTTGAACAGATCAAACAAAATTCTTAACAAAAAGTAACATTTCCAAACTTGAGAGTTGATAATATTTTACAGTATACAGAGAATTTCAATTACATCTTTAACATTTTACACAGGAATTGGTATAGTACAGCCGAAACTAGACATGTTGTAGCCCAGATTCCCAGTTTTTGATTTTTTTCAATTTAATTGTAACATCAAATCTATATCCACATTGCGCACAAGTTTGTGCTAATTTGAGTATTTCTCCATTCTATAACTTTCAAGCTAGTTTGCGATCTGCATAAAGTTTGTCATGTCAGACTTGGAACTTTATAGCTGGAAATATATTGCAAGTTTGTTACTGAGAAATTAAAAACTATGATTTAAACTTGCCTCAAGTCTTTAATGTAGCAAACTTTTAGTTGGGACTTATTGAAAGTGTGACTCAAATTGTTATCACAGGGCTTGTGCTTATTAAAGCAATGATTTGAGCGGTTATACAAAATCGATAAGTGTGGCGTGAACCACAACGTAATTATAAATAGTTAATCTATCAACACCCGGCTCACCCTCACCTCACCGAGGAGACTCCTACTACTATTTGTGATAAATTGGAGTCACCATGGCTCCAATTTATCACAAATAGCAGGACGAGAAATACATACTTTTCATTTAACATTCAAACGTCATGGAACTGAAATAATAGGATCAGACATTGAGTCGCAAAGTTGTTATCATATCAACGACTATGCTGTGGCTGTCACCCGGATATATGGGAAATTATCAAACATTGCCCTCAAAATGTGCTGCAGAGAGGAGTCCTAAGTTGCACCAGTCATACCAAAAAGTTGTTCTTCAACTTATTAACTTGACATAAACTGTTTTCTCTTTTATAGACCTTCGATTTTGGCCTGGGTGTTAAATATAACTCTGCTCGACGTATTTAACGCAATAGTAACATATTTTTGAATAGTAAGGTAAAGGTTAAGGTAATGGTGAGTAAACAACCGCAGCCAATCACAGGGTGTTATGTTGCGGTCACGTGACCGAAGGCGTTGCTTGGGGTCACTATCACGATAAACTGAAATGATACTATTATTTCAAAGTATAGTGGCCGGCAAACAAGTTGACCCAGAAGAGACGTGGAAGGGCAAAGTTTGCGCATCTGCACTTCCACCAAAGAAACCTTAAAAACGCTTCTGCGCAGTCACGCGCAGCTAACTTCATTGTGTCAACATGTTTGCCGGCAACTATAACGCTGGTACATTTCCCGCATAAATAGCGCACTTAGTGTTTATGTGCGGAAATAAATAAATAATTATATGAAGAATTGTTTAATTTGTAATATGTATGTATCTTTTTAACGGTGTTAATAAAGAAAGTTTGTTTCGTTTCGTCGCGGTGTTACATCCCCGAATGCGGTGTGCTGCGTGTATCGCGCGGCGGCGGCGGCGCCGGCTACACCTCCCCGAAGGCGGTGTGCTGCGTGGCGCGCGCGTGGTCGGCGGCGCCGGCCTGCCCCGCCAGGCGCGCGCCGCACTGCAGGCAGCGCAGCGAGAACCGCTGCAGGTCGGTGAACTGGCGCGAGGCCTGCGCCTCCCGCGCCAGCTGCGCCGCCTCGCGCAGCGCGCGCGCGTCCTCCGCCGCGAACACCGTCTGCACGCCGCCCTGCGCACACCACAAGTCTCATAATACGCCACTCCGCCCGATCCTCGGTCTCACGTCTCCAACCACCACGTATATCGTCACTCCATCAACTTTCAGCGCATCCTACGTTTTCCGATTCACGGTCTCCCCTCCGGAACCCGTCTACTCCCACGGGCATCGGGTCTGCGGCAGGTGTGGCCTGCCCTCTGCCATTTCAGTTTGCTAATACGCTGAACTATGTCGGTGACTTTAGTTCCCTAACGAATTATTCATTGCGACAGACGGATTCTGCAAAAAGTCCTACTATTATAAATAAACTAGCGACCCGCCCCGGCTTGGCAGGGTTGCACTAAATATAAGTACCTACTAATAAAATTCCGGTCCGGCGGCAAGACATTTTGTTTTACGTAGCCACATATATAAAGTCACAGTTTTTTATGATGGATACTTTTTTGGCGCGACGAACGCACGGAATGTGTTGATTGATGGAACGAAACGTGCTTCACACCAAAGATAACGACAGGGGTTTGATTGTCAGTGCCATCAGAATTTAACGAAATTCTCCATAATCCAAGTTTTGTAGACATATGTTGTCGACTCAAAATCAATATTTTTTATGTTTTGTTATTCATATAAGGTTTCGATCAAGTCTACCGTACCCCTTGACGAAATTATTAATTATTAATATATTGTAAAGCTGAAGAGTTTGTTTGTTTGTTTGCTTGAACGCTAGGATCTCGGGAAGTACTGGTCTGAATTGAAAGATTCTTTTTCTATTGGATAGTCCATTTATCGAGGAAGGCTTTAGGCTATAGAAAATAACTCTACTATTAATTGAAGCGGAGCATGAAACAAGAATGTAACAAAATCGGGAAAAATATTCCCTTTGAGAGTTTTCGTACGTTTCGTGCTTTGACATGACACAAACATGACAGCATGAGTCAAAGATTGCGTCATTGAATTTCAGTAATCTGTGCCTTGAATATAAACCTTTGCTAAATTTTTTTTCTAAATCTGAGTTGGTACGACCAATTTCCGACAGGTGGCGTAGCAGGTTGCTGAAGAGGTTTTTTGTTTGAAATCGATATTCTCAGGAATGAGTGAACCGATTTCAGTCATTCTTTCACCGTTGGATATGTACGGGATCCCGATGAGTGCTATATAATATACCACGGGCGAAGCCGGGGCGGGCACCTAGTTATTAATATAGACAGATGATACAAACTTCACGATACGGATATTTCTAAATGAAAATAAAAAGTACTGCACGACATTGAAACTACTAATGTACGTCCCCGGTACCGGCGGCAGCGATACAGTAGGGCGACCGCCCAGGGCGCCGGATATACAGAGGTGATGTGTTGATACCGCAGGCGCCCCATTATGTGCGGTCAGTAACTAGGCCTCGCTCGTTAAGCGGTCAATTGTATACCTATAAGAGTTTAAAATTGGCAGTCACAGGACCTGCCGATAGAAGTGAAAACTGATAACTAAGAATGATAGATTACTTTGGAAACTACGCGGGTGAAATCGGAGACCATGGCGATCTACAAATGCGTGAGCATTTCTAGATGGCCAGTGGCCATGGTCCCGAGTTTACTCGAAGATTTTTTTTCATTGATCGAGCGTGACACTAGAATTCAATTCACAGCCCACGAAAAATCTGTCTGTTGCGCGATAAAAGAAGTTTCCACTTCAAAAACCTCGGCCAGGGCGCTGGCCGCGCTACGCCCGGCACTTGTGTGTGTGCAGTGCGGCGCTTACGTCGGCCTGCTCCAGGTACAGCGGGTCGTAGTGCACGCCGTCGAACAGCAGGAACACGCGCTGGCCGTAGTTCTTGTCCTCGCCGAACCGGTTGATGATGGAGTTGATGGTGTCCACCACCGCCATCTCCAGCCCGTAGTACCGCGACAGGATCGCCACCTGCCCAACGACAGACATTACTGGTTATTCACATTTCGATACTACACAGGCGTGCTCCGAAGAGGGGGTAGGGACCGGAAGACATGAGCCCCTGAAATAATAAAATACATTAATTCAAAAATTCTAAAAAATTACTAAATACTGTTATGTATAAAGGTTAATTTTTTAACCACCACGAGAATACAACTAAAACGGAAATTAGTTTTATATTTTTAGCAAAATTATTATAATATTAGCCATCTGGGTGCCATAGTACAAGCTTTGCTTAGTATGGGTCAGATGGTGTTATATGCGAATTGTCCACCAATATTAACTACGCGGGTAAACCCTGCTGTATTATATACAAATCATCCTATACTAAAATTTCGTATTGAATTGAAAACAATTAATAAGTTAAAAAATCCACAGTAAAACGAATGGATCCGGCTCTCCGTTCTCCCGGCGACACCCGCACATGCGGATATCCAGCCCATGAGCGCGTACCTCGATGGCGCCGCCCCAGGAGCTGGGCTGCTGTATCCAGGCGCAGTACTCGGCGTTGGGGCGGCCCAGCACGGCCTCGCTGTAGGTCTCCGGGTCGCTGCCCACCTCCATGGCGATGATCTGCCGCATCAGCGTGTGCACCGACGTGTCCACGTTGCCGTTCAACACGAACCCTGGAACACAAAACATCTGTTAGGCCGAACCAGAGCCCACTGGTCTGTCACGATCAGATCTCCGGCTGATGATAGGTTTGATCACAGGTCACTGTGAATTAAACTACCATCTTCACAAAATAGGATCTACTGACAGTCCTGATGCAGGGGCTGTTTGAGGGAGAACGAAACTGTGGAGCATATGCTGCTACACTGTGAGGCCACGAAAAATTATAAGATTAGGATCGGGACTTTTTTGAAAGAACTCCAAATCAAATATGCAGAGAAACAACATCTGACCCAAGGCCGTGCTCCGCTATTTCAAGGAGCTCAGCTGGTTTTGGCTGCCCGGGGGGAAGTGCACAATACACCCCTAGCGGGACATCAATGCCGGTCAATCACACCCACCCTAAATGGCAGGAATACACGACGACTTGTCTATGACTTCACCAATCATGGCTTCTCTCATGCTTGCCAATTTGCTAGTTCTCACATGTATGAGACGATTTTCTTAGCATTCCATGGATTCACCGTGCGGGTGCCGGGTCCATCGTGTGGCAGAGAGAGAAAACCCGAGTAGACCCCGAGACTTGTGACTCGGCGTAGGTTTAAGGGGCCCCTTTCTGACGTACATCAACACTCACCTTCACTACTCGTTTTTCTCTCCCCTGCCCAGCCAAATCTGATATGAGCCTACTAGTGCAGCTTTAGATACTCGTTCTAGTATAGAACTACTGCACTTCTGGATAAGCCAAGGTCTTTCAGCAGGTTATAGAGAGATTTTGCCGGTATACCTCTCGCTCCCACTTCTACAGAGTATAAATTAACTACATAGCCGTTTTTTGTTAATTCGTTTAGGAGGTCGTAATACTTATTTTGTTTCATCGCGTGGTCTTTAGGTATATTAGTTTCCCACGGTACGGTAAGTTCTACAAGGACTATGCATTTCGTCGCTCTAGAAAAAGGAAAATGTCCGGTCTGGATGACGAAACACCCACATCCTCTGGGATTTTGTAGTGCTTTTCATACGTGTCCATTAAAATAGTCCAATCAGGTGCTGTACCCAGGATTGAGTAAGGCTTGTTCCTGGAGTTTGAAGTTGAGCCTTCTTTTACAAAGTTAATTTGTCTGTTGTTTGTCGTCAATCCCTTTTGGGCTCTAGCTACTGAAAGGCTCATGGCTTCACATATGATTTCAAGTACTCTGTCATGACGCCGTGAGTAATGACCGCCATTAAGGAGCACCTTGCATCCCACCAATAAGTGCCTTGCTGTACATATCGCCTCTCCACAAGTATAGCAACATTTTTCAGAGGCTTTTCCCCACCTTACCAAGTTACTCTGGTCAGGGAGGGTCATTTGGAATGCATTTAGATAAAATTTTAATAAGGCAGGGGACCAGTCATAGATCAAGGTGCACCATTTTAGAGCTAATGGGATACAGAACTCACCTATGGTTAACCACAAACATAAATACCGTACATAGTGATACAAAAATAAATACCGCAAATGTATAATGTTCATTATTACAACATAATCTATCATAGCATATAAGACACAAATATAACATCACATAAACAACCCACTAACTAAATGTTACCACTGCTGAGACTTAGGGCCTTCTTACGCAAGGACAGAGTCAAGGCCTTAATCCACCACACTGACCTACAGTACTGTGGGTTAGTGGATGACACAAATTTTCTAGGTTCATGTCAGTTTTATACACTCACAATGTTCTCCTGCACTGTTTTAAGTTAGCACCATTACACACATTGACTTCGAAAAGACAGTGGTGCACGTGGGATTTGAACCCGAGCTCTGGATCAGCAGTCGTCATTCTCCCACAAGCTATAACTTCTCTGCCAATCTATTAGCAGACTACCTGTAAGTAACTCATTTTCACAACATTGATAACAAATTATTGGGATAAATTAATGTGATTTCCAGGAAGCTCTCTTTGCTAATCTTAGCTATGAGGTTGCCAACTGGCACTTTGTTTTTAAGGTTTTGTATATTTTGTTGTTTCATTTTATATTTAATTGCAATAAAGAGTTAAAATTTTCAAATTTTATGGGTTTTCCGATGTCCCAGTCCCAGTCATGTTCATAGTTATAAGACGTAAATATCCAAACAAAGAACTCACCTATACTAGTGAATAAACAAGAATTGTCTGAAGGCACCACTTTTTTCATGAGAATCCCAGGTCTGCAGGGCTCTTCTGTTTCTTGCGAGTCTCCGTTCTCCGTGAGGTTGTTGTCGGGCTTTGGTTCGGGGGGCTTGGCCGCCGCGGGCTGCGGAACTACTTTCTCTTCCACGATGAGCGTCTCACCACTTTTCAACCCGATTTCGCTGAGAGTCTTATTATCGTCACTAATATCGACTGGCTTCGGAGGATACCCACACAGTACACACACTCTCTCTATGCTAACGTCCGATATACTTGATAAAAACATCTTCAGCTCTCCTACTGAGCTATCAGAGGTCAAATCTTTCAATATTTGCTGACCGTTTTTACTTTTAACTTTAAACGCTAACGCAGCCATTTCTCTATTCCTATCGCGTGTTGCGTTACGTGTGATTAATTTTTAGGTCAAGAAGTTGCTGGGGTATGTATGCAGTAGAACTGAGCGAAAATAAATAAATAAACTAAAGAGCAAGAAACCAAGAAAATGTTTCAACTTCTGAAGAGAGAAATCAAGAACAGTGAAATGTTGCCACACTAAAATCTAAGTTGTGCAAAGTTAACGGCACGATATGACAATCCTAGTTTCCTAGTCTTGTCCTCTAACGGACAAAGCCAAGAGGTGATTATACCTTATAACATCAACATGAAGAATAACAAACATGAGTGATAAATGGATCAAACTATGTACATAATTTTGAGTAATTTTGTATAAAACATCTAGCAAAGTTGATTTTGTTTATTGCATAAAGATCCCCCGTCGACTTAAATATTCGGATTCCATTAAATGTATTCAATATTGCACTTAAATTAGATCATATAAAACAAATACATATAATACAAAACTTATAAAATGTTCCTATTGCTTGATAGTGGATCAACTTGTCAATTTTATTGTTTCCCGACAAATTAATACAATCTAAAACTTTTCGATGTCAGAATATCAGATAATAATTTCAGATATTTTTAGATAAGCAGATGCCGTCATTTTCATTTTTTAGATTACGCCGTTACTTACTCATTTTTTCATTCATAATTTAGATCGGTAGTCAATCGAGATGCTATGAAAATAATTTTATTGAACTTTACAAACGTTTTCACAATATATAAAGCTTTTCTTCGATTTATTGTAACAATGTCACATTGAAATTGAATCCAATCGAAAATTCGTTGATATTTCATTTATCTATCACAAAAACTATAATGATGATAATAATTCGGTGTGGGTGGAAAAAAATCCCGAGGCTCTGGTAAAAATCTGAAAATGCCAACACTGGAATGACTTGACTGATACGACAGTGGCATTAAAATGATTAGGTAATCTTTCTTTCTTTTTCGTCCATCCACACTCCGCACTACTAATTTTAGTAATAGAAAAAAATTATTTATTTAAAGGACATTCATTTATGTAAGGGACTTTGGGCTAGATGTGGACATTTATTTTCACTGATATCATAAATTAAATTTTGTAGGTACCTTCTAACAATACGTTTCAGAATATTAGCATTTGGTAGTAGCAGAAAGATTACTTAGATACGCATTTTTCCATAAGTAAAGCAAATGTTGAGGAGATTATTTTTAAATAAAACTTTAACATTTTGTACCACCGGAGGGCCAGAGTCGTTATGGGAGGATGCCGCCGATGTTCGACGGCAAGCTAAGGTCCTAAGAATGCATTTTCATCAACCGAATACAAAAATCATAACAATTTTCACATAGGTACGAAACACGTGACACAACAAAGCATAGATAAACAGCTGACAACAGCTGAGATGCAGATGACGATGATTATGTTGTATTTGCAAAATTATAAAGAGTTGGAATCAGTGGAGTCGCTCTAAATGGCTGAAATCTCATTTCACCAACAGCATAGAATAAAATAATACCAACAGGTGACAATCCAAATAGACAGCTTAGACGAAATTAGGAAATTACTAGTTACCTACATACCTATAGGTACATATATATATTGTCTTATTGTCCTCCTCATCGATTTCGATGACGGCGACCTACTCGCTACCTACTCGTAGGTATTATTAGTTTTAGCATGGCCTCTAACGTGGCTCGCAAAACCAAACTTGGTTTTAAAGACTCGATCGCAAATGTTACAATATAGTTGGCCCGATGCATCATAGGATTGTAAGATCTGTAGGAAGGAAGGATCTGTAGGAAGGCTTAGGTCTTGATTTGCTTTTATGGTCAAGGTCCTCTAGGCGACATTCCTCAAATGCTTTGACTCGCTTATGGACGGTGTTCCTCCATGACGATCTACGAGCCGCAAGCTCCTCCCAGCTCTCCAAATCTATCCGCTTGATACACTTTCGTAACTCTAACACACCGAATGCGCCCGACCGCAAAGTTAATTTTGTAAAATTTTCGTCATTTTGGCGGGCAAATTTTTTTTTTGTATTTTTATTTGGAAAGGTATGTCTACCCATTAATTTGGTTTTAATGGCGTCTTCTTGAATCGGTCTTTATTTGAGATAAACCACGTTAAAATTAAAGTTCGTTAATATAGAAAAATCGTTATATTAAAAAAAACAACAAAAAATTTGGCGGGAAAATGTTTCCAAAGTATTGAAAATTTAAAAAAATCCATTTTATGCTATCGAGTTTAGTTTTTTTTGTTTTTCTGTGTTTGTTATATCGTATACAATTAATTTAACATAAAAAAATCACTATGTCGTCCTTATAATTTAAGATATTATAGCTCTAGAACACTTAAGAATTAAAAAAAAAATCTGACACAAGTGTCAAAATTGTTAGTTTTTCATTTCAAGCACATTAATTTAAACAAACGGTACTGTCAGAAGCGTCTTGAAACGCTCTTGAGAATAATGGACTTAGACAGGTACAAGTAACGCGGCACTTCATATTTATGCCGAATTGCCGAAGCGTAAACAAACACACTTAGGTAATCTGACACCCGTTTTCCCGCCAAAATTGTAAACGTGAGTCGCCGAAAGCACACCACGGACACTCCACTAAAATTCCATACAAACGCCGCTGTGGAGCTACCTACTCTTCACACAACTACGCAGATGTCGTTCATACACACGCGTGAATGTGTGCGTTAGCGCTAGGGCTACTGAATTGTTTTATTGAATAGTTGTGCCCCTGAGTTCACCTGGTGACGTAAAATAGTCTATAAACTTGCTATAATGTTGAGTTACATAAATAGAATGGAGCCAAATTATACTATTCTGATTTTTTTATTGTTTCAGAAATGTGTGTGGGTGTTTGTATTGCCGCGTAAAAATGAAACGAAACCGATGATAGATTAGATCACGTACCTAGATATCTATTTCCGCTAGTAGGTACACATTCGCATTTTATTTTACACTTACCCATGAAGGAAACTTTATTCTGTCACTATAATTTTATTATTCCTCCAGGAATTATCAATCCGTGCTTGGCCACGTAAGTTACTTACTGGCTGTGTAAGGTACGAACTTTGAGTTAAAAATGACTTCGTTATTATAAATAAATAAATATTGGCAGACAATTCACACACAACACCATCTGGCCCCAAACTAAGCAAAGCTTGTAATATTATAAAGCAACGTTATTGAAAAGTGTCTAATCTTACGTTATTATAAAGCTTTTAATCTTGTTCCGTTTAGTTGACGGACAGCCGTAAACAGCACAACAACCCACCATGATCATATTTCGTTAGGAATTAGATGTTCGATACCAGCCCTTCGTTGAGTGCTCCTAGCGTATCCGAAACGGTCTGAGGGGTGAGGAAGCTTGAAATTGGCGGGGGGTGGGGAGTGTCCGTTCTATCTATATTATCTATTCTATGCCGAAAGTGACGCAAGCGGCTATGCCGCAGGCGTTCAGATGCCTCTTGAGCACGTCCTTGAATAAAATAATAAGATTCAGCACTATGTCGTCACTTGATGAGTGCAGGTGAAGTTAGGGGGTTGCGGTTCTTTTTTTTTACACACAACACCATCTGACCCCAAACTAAGCAAAGCTTGTACTATGGAAGCCAGATAGGTGATATAATACTTATATATTTTATAAATACATACTTATTATACATAGAAAACACCCTTGGCTTATCCTAGGCGCATGATTTTTGGGCAGCGTTGCGGAATAATGGATTAGAAGAGGTATTGAAACAACAAAAAAAAATAATTTTAATATTTTTATTGTTGTTTTTGTCGGGAAAAAACATGATTATACTCAAACATCATTTCAGGATAAATTTGGTCAATTGATTATGTATAGCATTGGTTCCATACAGTTTCAATACCTCTTCTTATCCATTATTCAGCAATACCGTACAAAAATCATGTAAAAGGAGAAATGCTCGAGAGTTGCAACCCCCTATCTTCACCTGCACTCAGTTTAACAGCTTTCAAGTGACGGCATAGTGCTCAATCTTATTATTTTATGCCCTTCTATCATCCTACATAGGTCTCCTGGTGTATCATATGACCCATAAATTTTAATCACGGGCCTGTAGGCCGTATACGGCCTACGCTTGCCACTCGCCAAGACCAAACAAAAACCAGCTTTTGGCGAGCGATAGTCTTCCATCCGCAAGACATGATCGTAGCACCTGAGATGACGCGGCATCAATACAGCCTCCATACCATACATCTGCGATTTTCGCAAGATTTCGGTGTTGGAGATCCGATCCTGCCACTTAACTCTCATAATCGACCTCAGACGTCTCAGGTGGAACGTGTCTAGTTCTTTTAGTTACATACCTAATACAGGTACGATCTGGCATGATGTCTATGACCTGGTCAGTACCTCGGGGTAGTATCTTAGGTTGTATAGGTAGGTACTTATCGTTATAATATTACATCTAAGAATCTACGTGTACATCAATGATCTGCTTATAGTGCGTAACACTCTTTGTGCTCTATATGTACGCGGATAATATTTCACTACATTTCAGTAGACTCAGAAGCAACTCTGAACGGCAGAGATGGAACCCCGTGGAGGATTTAGTCAGTAGGGGGGGTATTATATTCGCATAGTGTCGAGCCCGACATAATCCGACCGTCTCCCCCAGGCGGAAGGGTTTGTGTAAATGCATTTCCTTCCCGTAAAGAACTTTATCAACATCTTATATATTTGGGTAATATCTTTGGACAACTTAGCCTGAACAGTGTCCACACCGTATTCCTTATCGTCTTTCAACATATTGATGTCCATTGCCCACTATACCTACCTACGTAGGTAACTTAGAATCGATAGACACAGTGCGAATTTAAAGTAACATATAAATAATACCTACCTGAAAACTGGTACCAGGTTCCTGAATGTTTCGCTTTAATGTCTACTTATAAACATTCGTTATTTGCAATTGAAAAGTAACAGTTTTATTTGCCAACCTGCACTTGCTCATAGCAGCTAGAGGGAACATAAAGTGAACTGCTTTAAATGAAAAAAAACAACAACAGATCATTTTCTTTACATTTTAATAAAAATAACGTAAGTACCTACAATGCTTTTATATAAATATTTTAACAACTATTTACGTAATATACAAACATTCCTTTGAATTATTATCTATTTAAACATTATTATGGCGAGTCTACGAACAATAAGACACCTAGCTACAAATTATACCGAGTATCGAAGAGTATTGACGTAGGTTATTTCTTTGGCACTTTCTAGAGTAGTTAATCATATTCTATCCCGTTGTACATAATTATAATCGTCCAATAAGCTAAATCAATATGCTAAAGTTGTCAGATGGTGTTGTGTGTGAATTGCCCACCACTATTTTTTTATATTTTAGTTAGAATCTCTTTGTTAGCCATTTCTCTGATGGGAGTTGTCTCGTATAAAAACGAAACAAAACATACTTATTTAACTACAATTTTCTTATTAGACGTTCAGGAACACCGGAGTACATTCAGATGTTTAGGTAACTATGCATTATTATCTAACAGATATGGTTGCTAATGTGCTACATACAAGTATCGAAAGGTAAGATTATGCATTTATTTATTGGATGTGGGCAGAACGCCTAGAGGCTATATGATCATTTCGGCAATGCCCAATCGGCAAGTACAAGTGAATAATGTTTTATGCACGTCGTGCAACATAAGTTACATTTACGTCCACCAGCCACCAGACGTGACATCTTCCAGCGTTACGTGACGATTACGTTGGCGTAAATTCATGTTTGGCCTACAGAGCCTCATCGTCTCATATCACTGCTTGGTTTTGGTGTTGAGCTTCACATACTATTAATATAAAATTTACGTTCACGTCGCGGAACTATTTAGTATAACGCCATATTTATGTATTTTACGTCAATTTTATCAATTCATAGAAAACTGAACTAAGCAATGTTAGTAGGGCTCTGCGCCTTCTACACTAGCCGAAAATAGGCATTGCAGAACATCTGAGGACCACTGATATAAAAAAGTGAAATTTACCTACAATATAGAAGACAGAAAATACGTAATTTCTTATCTATAAATTTGAAAAGTTGATATGATTGCAATACTTAACAATACGGAATTATCGGTTCCTTAACTTAATTATTTATAAACAATAATATTCTTAATTATAAATATTGTCACAGTAGTCTGCACTAATATTTGTGCTATAATTGTATGTACTACTTATCAATATCATATTCTAAATTATTATAAACACCGTTCTTGCATTTAGTTCATGATTTATCTATTTAGGCTATTTTAGTGGATAAAATGCAAGAAAATCAATACTAACACGTAAGTATAAGAAATACGAGTTCACGAAACTGCCGTAGAAAGAGTAAGAAAGTAAAAATATATTTTCAATAAATTTAAAAACGTCATTATTGGAGTAAAACACAATTTACAAAACAGATCCAAGTGTGTGGCAGTGGCAAGATGGTTCCCTACAGACTCAAAGGCCTGTTCAAACCTGAGCGGTATTCGCAGCCGCCTGCGGTAGAGGAAACCGAGTGGGTAATCTGTAATATTACTGTTCACACCATAGCGGAACGTTTTGCCAAACAAGCAAAAATCCGCCTACCCAGTCGGTACGTAGCGCTTTCGATTTAGGCACGGAACTTCAAACGTACATACGTATACGTACATTTCATACGATACCCAGCGAATACCGCTCCGGTTTAAACAGGCCTATTGACAAGAATAGGCTGAAATGTGCGGTGAACATATCACCACACTTTTCAACGCGCTATTTATGGTATTTTTTAAACTAAGATTTTATTATCGATCTGTGGAATGTTGTTAAGGAAAATATTTAATTCTAGACATTCATGATAACTCCAATACACAGATTTCTAAACAATAACACAAAACATTGGCTCTGACGTTCGAGATTCAGCGCCCTGATTCACACATCAGTCGGATTGATCTCGAGACGACATGGGTACTTACTCTTTATTTTTTCTCATGTTCGTTCCAAATGACTGTCAACATCGTTAATTCCGTGTCGTAATCATTTTGACTGCCTCGTGAAACAAGATAGTGACAGAACCAATACATATTTACACTTACAGGGAACACAGATGAACACTAAAAATGTCACTCCCATTAAGACATTTTCAAGATGCAGATATACGAGTACATAGTTTTCAAAGATATTTTTCAATTTCAAAGTTAGCGGTAATATTACAGGTTAGAGACACTTATTGAAATAAGTTACTCGCGTCACTTGTCGCCAAATTGACAATATTATGGCAGGTATATTTACATTTTCAAAATCCCTCAGTTGGACAGTTCACAAATAAAGTGAAAAAAAATTAGTAAGTATTCTATTCTAAATAATCAAATATGACACGGGAATGTAAAAGCTAGATATCAATAAATCTTTGGCAAGAGATGTACTTGATCATTATGGCAGCTCCTCTACTCTAAGTACTTATTTATTAAAACTGATGTACTTATATCAATTACAAAACCTAATTATTAACCTTATCGTATTTAATATCTAGTCCTGGTAACCGCTAGTTTAAGTAGGTAAGTTTACATTTCGATACTTAGGCTTACAAACGGTTCATGATTATGCTTACGAACATTAAAGTCTATTTACAATTTTATCAATTCAGTCGAATTAAAAAATAAGTGTCTCATAATAATCAATTTGTCTCTAACATAATTGTATATAAAGGTTAATCTGTCCATTAGGTTTATGTTAGCTTATGTTATTTTTAAGAGCTTTAAGTACATTATAATAAATAACAATTAGATCGTAATGAAGACACAAGCGAGCAAATTAATTATGTATGAGCTACTACGGACAAAAGCACAAATTAATGTCATTATTTTCCTCTGGGTACTGATTCACAAAGCAATCCGAACAATTCAGATTCGGAATAACAATTATTGTCTGTGTCATTCTAATCAGATGAGACAAAGACCGAGAGGTGTGATTCGACCTCGAGATCAATCCAATTGCGTTGTGAATCAGGGTACTGAGATTTAGCGTCAGCAGTTTTATAGATAAATTAAAATGATGTAGCAAAAGCCGATTTGCTCTCATGTTGTAATTTTTACTATCGTAATACATCAACAGTTACGCAATCACCAGATCACCGGCATTCAAAACTCAAATGGTGAAACTTTACCACGTACTTGATACGAGTAAAACCAAGCACCTGCCGAGTTGGTAGTCTCTGCTAGGTACGTCGTGATCGGCAATACCCAGTAGGTACAGGTTAATTGCGAACTATTTCATTTGTACAATCATTTTGAAAATCGGAGGCCAGCAATTTAAAGCGTGACATTATTCTTATTATATAGAATTTCATCGCCCCCTTTGTGAGACTTTGACCACTGGCCGATTTTGGAAATAAATTTGACGAAAATCATAAATTTTGGCTTAGCTGA
The DNA here is from genome assembly GCA_017562165.1 of Ectropis grisescens. Taxonomy (NCBI): domain Eukaryota; kingdom Metazoa; phylum Arthropoda; class Insecta; order Lepidoptera; family Geometridae; genus Ectropis; species Ectropis grisescens. The sequence continues at coordinate 29,364,727 of CM029775.1, forward strand.
TTTTCACCATAGCTGCAATTCCTCTTTCTCAAATTGGCGATTTGTGGAATTTGTCGTTGAGAAAACCGTAACAGTTTTACCTATGGCAAAAGCTTCGACACCATTTTACTTTTCTAGCAACAGTACCACATTTTGTACGTTTGCAGAGCTCCGCGGCTTCGTGTCGGGCCGGCCGGCGCACGTTGACATTTTGCTTTGTATGAGTTCTGCCGAGCGCGTTTACGTATTCTCATGTCGACGTTAACCAGGATCTCTATGAAATTAGAACCAAAACCTGACCCTGGATAGCGCGCATGATACAAAATTTCGTTCATACAAGTGCTCGACAATAGAATGATAGAGTTGTCAAGGGAGTGGGGCGGGGTGGTCCCTAGAGGCGGCGCGCGGGGTGCGGCACGCGCGCGGGGGCGCGGGCGGCGCCGTCACGCGGCGGGCCGGCGCACGAAGCGCGGCGGCGGCGCGCGCAGCCCGCGCCGGCCCAGCACCAGCGGCGGCGCGCGCTCGTCCTCCTCCTCCCGCTCCTCGCCTTCCCCCCCCCGCCCGCCTCCAGGCTGTCCTCGTCGCTCCACACGGGCTTCACCATCTGGTAGGACGCCGAGAACCCCTTGAACACGAGCGAGTCGTCCGTGCGGAACCGGATCAGCAGCGCCTCCGACGTGCTCACGATCTCCGGCGGCATCTGGAAATATGGGCGCTGCCTGTTACAATTCTGGATTTTGCTGGTTTGCAATTTCTATAAACATTTTTGAATTTGAGTATGCTCTAATATTTTCCGTGCATCTTTGGTGTTTTGGTCAACTTTCAGACTAGGCTCCTATCTATGTTATATGTATTTCATTAATAATTCAATGAATTCCAAATATCTGACCCTTGTAATCAGGTTCAGATGGTAACAATTTAGGATGGTGAACGGTATGTAGGTATATCTACAATCTAACTAACAAGCTAACTCATGGAATCCAATCGAATCCCTCTGTTTATCAGCAAGAGCAAATGTGTGCAATTAGGCGTAGGATCCTACCAACCAAACCTTACTGTACTCAACGAACTACACCGAATACGACGACTAGCGCAAGGGCACTTCAGACAGTACGAACTTGGCATGGGCTTCCGGTAGAAACGATCAAGGAACGACTTGGTCTCACAAGAAGCTGCGATCCTAACGAAGAGAATCTAGCGTCTGCTGACTTTTCTAATGCTGATGTACCTACTTTGTAGTTTTAATTATTATCTGATATCGGCGGACGTATTATTTGGGGGATTGTGGTGCAAAAGATGTATCTGAGTCGGCAGACTGATTGTTACCTTGGCCATGTAAATAGGTAGGGCATGGCTGAGTACCTTGGTCCCGCAGAAGGTGCCGTAGTTGCCGCCGCTGCCCTCCATGCCGCCGAACACCTGCACGAAGTCGTACCGGCACGCGGGCTCGGGCTCCAGCTCGAAGCTGAGGAAGCTGAGGCGCACGAAGTGGCCCGGCGGCGCCACCACGCTCCAGTCGCAGTCGGCGCGCGACTCGTACGGGTGGTCCCCGTAGCGCGCGTGCGAGTACACGTGCCGCACCTCCTCGCCCGCGGACAGGTAGCCGCCGCACGCTGCAACACGCCGAGCCCTCACTCTACCACCGCGCAGCGTGCGAGGTGGTGCCCGAGCGCGAGCCTATCGCTAATTATCATACACTCTAATCTTTTTTTACCTTTCATAGGTTTACACTCCATCTCACCTAATGTCAAGCGACGATATCGTCTACGATAGAGTGTGTCAACCTGGAAGAAACCGGTTCACTCTCGATTTAAAGATACCAAGATTATAACCACCGAGAAAAACTCACTCGGGCAACGCATTTCACAGCCTAGACGTTTTTATCGCAGAAATAGAGTCAAAGCTCCTCTTTCGTGACTTTGGAACATCAACCATGAAACGATGTCACTTTTTCGAGCTACGAGAAGTGCGATAGAAAAAAGGGCAAGGTGGTACTAGACCATTTTAGAGCATGTGGCGCTCGAACACATTTTGGAAAATGACATCTCCACAGGCCTAATATTGATTACATAGTTGCGTTAAATAAAATCGAGAAGACGGTGGTCTTGAACTTAAGGTCTCTTAAGACAGAGAAATACGAAAGTGCCACCAGGTATCACAATCTTATATGTATCCAGTATCACAAGCTGATTATTAAGATATGCTGTTACAAGTCTGGCCAAAGGGGTTACCAAAACAGGATAGCGAGTGAGATGAAACACATCAAAATCGATATCCATCTTTCATTAAAATTTTATCTGCGAGCTTCCGTTATATGGTTCCAAGTTAGTTTGACAGTAAAACTAAGTCACAATACGTAGAAACTGCGAAAGTAAGACTTTTTAGTCCATGTTCCTATAATCATAATCATAATAATTTTTATTCATAAAAAATATTACACGTCACAAGATTAAATAGTAAAATAGACACATTTATAATAATTAAGAATCAATTACACTAAAATGTAATTATTTAAAATTCTGATATCATTTAAATTAATAATCTAGAATAATTAATCAATTCAATGTCATAAATAAATGTCAGAATAATTAAAATAACCATGTCAACAATTCAATCAATTAAATACAGTAAACTAAAGGAAATGTCAGAAAATAAATAAACGATTACAATGTCACAAGTACCGAAAGTACATAGTAAATTCACATTTAAAACAAAAACCAATAAACAATAAAATAAATTATCATATTATGTAAATTTCAAATTCATCACTTCCGAGTACTTGTAGAATGCCTGTTCGACAAGCCACTGTTTCAATCTGTGTTTATACGATCCCCTAGAGGACGCAGTTATTATTTCTTTCGGTAGTCTGTTGTACGCTTCTGTTGCCAACACATGCACAAGTCTGTCAGACTTGGCGAGGTGGTGCGGTACCTGCCAGAGCTGCTGTGAGCTGTGACAGTCCCGTGGAGAGAACATCCCTGGGTTCGAACCTCAGAATTGGAATATGATAGGAGCGGTTTGTACTAGAATGACCAGACGTGTTGGTCATCATCATCATCTGGATGATGGTGACCATTTAACCAACACGTCTTGTTAGAACAGCACAGTGATAAGGAACTATTTGAACATGAACATTCCAAATCACTTATTTGCGCTCGTCATATAATATCATGATTTAAGTAGTTCAGGCCTATGAAGAGCCTGTTAGATGTATAAGAGCAACTCCCGCAGCTACCACCGCACGTCACTCGTGAGAAGCGCGCGCACAAGAGAACACTTGCCATCCAGCCGCCAACGACAACGCGAGTGATATTTTTACTTAACGTTGTAATTACATCAAATATATATATTGCGTGAAAAAAACTAGTTTGATTCGCACCAGTGCGTCATCCAAAGACGTAACATAAGTATGATCTTTGCCCTGTTTTCTCTGGAAATTGAAAATGCTACGCAATAAACTGAAGCGTGGTAGTCATCTGCCAATCCACACTCGTCCGACGTGGTGGATTATGACGTTGAAGGAGCAGAAACCTTTGTGAATTTGTCACAAAAGTTTTCACCTCTGTGAAAGATATATTGAGTTCCAACAGTGGGACATAAAGTGAGCTGCTTAAGAATGTAAAATAATGAGGTTACCGGTGGAGTGCGTGGCGAGGAAGCCCTTGCGCTGCACGGAGCCGTCGGAGCGGAACACCACGTACAGCTGGTTCCGGCTGGCCACCACTGGGTGCGGCAGCTTGCTCCCGCAGAACACGCCCAGCGTCTTCTCCTCCGCCGACGCGCCGTCGTAGATCGTCACGTGGTCGTATGCGCACTCCTGCGGGCGCGATCAGACCAGGCTAACATAACTGGGAGGAGGTGCTATCGGCTTCATCACCAAGAGCCTGTTTTATCTCCCTGCTGGGTTCTTAATTATTCTTTAAACAATTTATTTAAACGTTCAATCGTTATGTTTACATTTTTTCAAATCAGCTTTACTAAAAATATAAATCATTTGAAAAAAAAAACGAGTTAACATAAAGATATGACCCATTGGTACCCTAAATATCTGAACCATCATGTATTTACTTTGAGTATTCATTGTTGGAGTGGCGTAACACTTCTGAGCAGCCAAAAAACCGAGGATCGTGCAAAACGGCATGTCAATACAGAAACCTGCGTCTAGCTGAGGCCAATAACTTACTGATCTAGTAGAAGGTCTCAACTCTGGCCACTGAATGGTGGTCAGCCGGCAGTTACCTGGTGCGGCTCCAGCTCGAACACGTTGAAGATGAGCTTGATGCGGTGTCCGGGCGTGGTGGAGAACTGCCACACGCAGTCCTTGCGCGACGGGTACGCCGCCGGGTAGTTAGGGCTGTAACCGGGTAGTTAGTATTATCCAGTATCCATACGTTTTTTTTTTATTGAAAGGGACCTATGGAAGTTGGCCTCAAGTGGCTTATACTGCCTACAGGATTTTGGGCCAACGTTTGGGCTTAAGTTTCTTCATAGTAGGGACTAGCCTAGTCTTACCTTACTCGTTGCGTACGATGACCAGCGCAAGCCCACCTCAGACGACAAAGCCTCGGCTTGGGCTGCCGTCGCCACCGGTAGGGAATAATCAAAATACCGTTCGCGTTGCTATAAACCGTCTGCTGTAGCGCTGACCTCGAGATAAGATTAGAAAACTCTTCATTTTATAATTTTATTGTGTGTAGTTGTTTTTTGCAACTTTCGTTTTTGTATAGTACGGCAGGTGAAGCTGGCCCGCCGAGAATTGCACCTAAAAGCGAAGTGAGTGAGACAGGGTGAACACTGAAGACGCACCTGTAGATGGTCCCGTGCGGCAGCGCCACGTCGTGCTTGCAGCCGCCGGCGCGGCAGTCGCGGCGGTTGGCGGCGAGCGCGAAGCCCCCCGTGGCAGGCGCACTCGAAGCCGGCCGGCGTGTTGCGGCACTCGTGCTGGCAGCCGCCGTTGTCCTCCGCGCACTCGTCCACGTCCGTGTAGTACGCGGCCGCGAACCCCGTGCGGTGCACCGACCCGTCCGACGTGAACTGGGGGGGGACGCTTGTGAGGGACAGGAGACCAGAGCAATAGCAGACTCCGCGCTGGCAAACCATCGGCAACACAGCTCCAGTATAACAGTCAATAACAATGGGTTTAATGGTCTAGTGCAGGTTAGTGGATAACGTAGGTATGACCTCGAAAGATTATTGGCATAATATGCCGGTTTCCTCACAATATTTCACAGTTTCTAAATTAGCGGCATTACGCACATGACTTTAAAAATATTATGCTAAAAATATAGTATGTCTCTATCTCTACAATATATAAAAATGTTATGTTGGTTTGTGTACGCTTCAAAAACTCGAAAAAGTTCTGCACCGATTGAGCTGAAATTTTACAATGATATATAATGCGCATCAAGGATTGTTTTTATCTAATTTTTGCATTGCAATGTGCCACAGCGAAGGTTGGCAGGGTACAGCTAGTACATTATAGATAGGCACTGTTAAAAATATTGTGTGGATTCAATCCAGGGGCTCCGGATTGCCAGTTGCCGTTATCCCAACTAAACCAGCCGTAACTTAGTTTTAAGACACACTTATATTACAACACCCTTAGCCACCATTCGAGAATCTACTCCTTAACGGTTATCGGTTCTGCTAGATATATGACCTGTCCATTCCCACTTCAACTTGCCAATTTGGAATTAATTTAACTCTGAAAATATCTCTGTCCACTGCCCGCTGCGCGACTTAGTGCGCGACTCAGTGACATAATTATGTCATCGCTGGCAACATGCGTTGATTGTATACTTTCGTGTTGAGGCTTTGTGGTATGTGTTTCTGACGAGAAGATGCGGCGTAGTTTCCCGAACGCAGCCCATCAGAGTCGGATTCATCGGCAGGCCTCAATTAAAATATCTTGATCCTGTTTGTAAGTATTCGCGAGCAGAGTGTAAGCAGAGCCGGCACCTGCACGCGCAGCACGTTCCCGTCGGAGGTGACGGGCGGCGGGAGCGCGCTGCCGCAGAAGGCGCCGTGCCGCCGCAGCACGTCCGCCAGCTTCGAGTGCACCGTCACGCTGTCGTACTCGCACTCCTGCCGAGCACACGTCACTCATTAAGCTAGTTGAAGGGACACCGGCCTCAGAAAGGCCAAAAAGGCCGGCAGGGCTCACCAGTCGGTAGAGAGACCATCAATTGCTAGAATGATCATCTAACGGTAGATAAAGTGTCCAGCCCGTAGAGGCATGGCCTTCCAGTAGAGGGGTTCCCTGAACCCTGAGTGTGGAGGCATCTCTGGCTGGAAAATAGGTTACTTGCCAAAAGATGACTCATCTATTATTTTCTACATGTTTACAGGTATACTCTAAATCTATGAGTACAAGGTTAGCTGTTAGTGTGTTTATACTTTTGATGGTTTTTAAATATAAATAAATAAATATCGGTTGACATTTCACACACAACACCATCTGACCCCAAACTAAGCAAAGCTTGTACTATGGAAGCCAGATAGTTGATACAATACTTATATATTTTTAAATACATACTTATTATTCATAGAATACACCCAGACACAGTATAAATATTTGAATTCATCACACAAACATTTGTACTGGGTGGGGATCGAACCCACGACCCACGGCTTCGCAGGCAGACTTACTACCAACTAAGCCACCAGGTCAGTTATGAAGTAGGTACCTGAAGTTAGCAAGCGTCGTCAAGGAGTCATCAGCCCTTTTTTAAACTAGATAAATGTGTAGACAATTTGCTTACAAACAATGGCCAGTATACAATTGTGTCACTGTTCAGAAATTTGCAAGCAGAAAGAAAGATTATGTATTATAATCATCTGCCCGTGGTCAGGTCGCCTATACTCGTATTATGATCTCGGTGACCGCGCGGAGCTACCTGCTGGTACATGTTGTTCCCCTCGAGGTCGAAGTGCGTGAAGTTGAGCGTGATGGTGTGGTGCGGCGGCGCCACGATCTCCCACAGGCAGTTCTTGGAGGGCGGGTACAGCTCCGGGAACGACGGCGACGTGATGGTGCCGTTGGGCGCGTACAGCGCGCCGCCGCACGCGTCTGGAACAGATACACGCGATTACAAGTTACGTGTTTGAATATCATCTTTTTTAGCAGTACGTACTTCATTAACCAGTCAATTTACAAACATATAAGTAAAATATTTAAAAGTTCTGGTTTCGAGTAAAACTTTGAAAAGATCGAGAGAGAATCGCGAGGATGATGTTCGTGGCACAAATGTTATCCTGATAAAATGGAACGTTCCTAAAGAAACATTGCTTCTAAGATAAACTGCTAGAAATATTATACATATACTTGGTTGGTTAAGATAACACAATGTTCTCCAATGTTTCCCTTTGTTCCGATTTCTACGTAGTACCAAAACTTTTCTTCAGGGTAACATTGCTTAGCACCGTGGTGCTAGGAGTAGGGGATGGGGTAGGGTAGGGTGGGAGTTGGACTCACTCTCGCACTTCTTCCCGTCGGAGTGCAGCTCGTAGCCGATGTTGCAGGCGCACTCGTAGCCGCCGAGCGTGTTGACGCAGGCGTGGCTGCAGCCGTGCGCGATGGACGCGCACTCGTCGAACTCCTTCATGAAGGTGGCGGAGAAGCCCGCCTTCTGCACCGTGCCGTCCGACTCGAACGCCACCAGCAGCTTGTTGGACGTCGACCTGAGGACACGACAACCCAGCCGGTAGTTACTCGGCGTCACCAAAACACTTCTTGAAGAATACATCTAGATACTGGGTAGGTGGTACCATTATAGGCTTGGTTCAGTTTCAGTATGATATCGGACAGGATTTGAAAATACAAAAGCCATTATGATAGCTACCCTACAATGATTGATGCCATATTACAATGAAGATGTCTAAAGGTATAGTGTAAAGCAAGCTCAACATTTTGGAACAATCTGGTCAAAATAATAATACAGAAATTAGTAAAATCCTGTAGAGGTTCATAACATGATCGTGCGGTCAATAAAAAAATCGTGAGCCCTCGAATAAAATTGGCTCATTTACTAAACTTTACATGCCATCGTTTCGGAGGAGCATGAACACAAACATCGTGATACGAGGTTTTTATATAAAAAAAGGTTAAGCTGAAAATTCGTCCCCAATGTGGTCCGCGGGCCGCGACGTGGTCCGCCGACGAGCTTTTCAACCACATCATAGCTCGCAGGCCATATCGCAGCCCGCGGACCACACCGCGGCCTAGGTCCACCGCGGCGAGGCCACTAGGTTAGTATTACCGTATGTCGGGCGGGATCTTGTGCCCGCAGAAGACGCCGACGAGCGGCGAGTCCAGCGCGTCCCCGTCGCGCACCTGCACCTTGTCGTAGGAGCACGTGTCGTGGTTCTCCACCTCGAACGAGTGGAACCGGAGCGCCACCTGGTACTCCTGCAAGCGCCGAGGAACGTTACCGCGAGGCCTGACGTCACCGCGCGCGCGGGAGAGCGGGACTGTTGGTTACTGGTAGCCGATATGTTATAATAGATAGATACTCTTTATTGTACACACCAAAACAAAAAATACAGTAAAAGAAAAACATTACAATCTAGTGTTACAATCGGCGGCCTTATCGCTAAAAGCGATAAGGCCACTAATAATCATGTGGTTGTCAGATTAAATCTCAATGGTTAGTTTCTAACTATGGGAATGTGACCAACTCTAGCATATCATTTATAACTGAATATGAAAAAAATACCGTGAAGTTACTCTGAATAATCATCTGTGACAGGCGTGTGCGTGGTGGTTCAATTGAGTATGTGTGTATTTATGGGTAAGCATGAATGAAGCAAGCTAGTAAGTGTGGACGCACCGGCGGCACGGACAGCTTCCAGACGCAGAGCTTGTTGGGCTGGTAGTCGTCGGGGTAGTTGGGGGACTCCAGGTGCCCGCTGCTGTCCACCTCGATCTCCCCGCCGCACACCGCTGGAGGAAAGAGGGTCACACTACTTATTATTACTAATCATTGGTTTTAATCGCAACTCGCGTGTGGGGTTTTGGTTTGTGATGCTAAACGGATGAGTAACATCGATCTCGTACCATCTGCCATTTCATGGTACTCGTGAGCGGTCGACAATTGATACAGTACTTCCGACTGTTTCTACCATCAGCTATCTTATGATACACTCCCCATAAGTTTTCATACCGTAGCAGTTTATGGGTACGACGCACAACCTATTTGTAATGATCATCATTCTTCACATGTCATATAATAAGGCGCAGATGACGCACTCCTTTATAATTTACACTTAGAACAAGACGTAACTTTTAGGAAAGACGTGGATGAGACGTACCTTCATACTTGGCGCGGATGAGACGTACCTTCATACTTGGCGCGGATGAGACGTACCTTCATACGCGGTGCGGATGAGACGTACCTTCATACGCAGCGCGGATGAGGCGTCCCTTCATACACGGCGCGGATAAGGCGTACCTTCATACGCAGCGCGGATGAAGCGTACCTTCATACACGGCGCGGATGAGGCGTACCTTCATACGCGGCGCGGATGAGACGTACCTTCATACGCAGCGCGGATGAGGCGTACCTTCATACACGGCGCGGATGAGGCGTACCTTCATACGCGGCGCGGATGAGACGTACCTTCATACGCAGCGCGGATGAGGCGTACCTTCATACGCGGCGCGGATGAGACGTACCTTCATACGCAGCGCGGATGAGGCGTACCTTCATACGCGGCGCGGATGAGACGTACCTTCATAATTGGCGCGGATGACGCATACCTTCATAGTTGGCGCGGATGCCACATACCTTCATAGGTGGCGCGGATGACGCATACCTTCATAGGTGGCGCGGAAGCCGGCGCGGGCGCGCGCGCGGCCGGGCGGCGCGGGCTGGTACACCAGCGTGAGGCGCGGCCCGGAGGAGCGCATGACGGGCCCGCGGCCGGCGCCGCACACGCGGCCCAGCACCGGCGCGTCCGCGCGGTACCCGTCCCGCACCTCCACCCACTCCGCGCGGCACTCCTCCGACTTGTGGATGTCGATCTCTGGAACGCGACACGACCCTTGTCAAACACACCAATACATTTTTATGACATGGACCTATCTATGGCTGCCTCAAATAGCCGCTACTACTTACTGGACTTTAGATTACCACAGTCCACGTACGACCCCAAAAACTTAGCCCAACTTACAGCTTGTTTTAGGTATTGAAGTACCGAACAGCTGTCTTTTTAAAGCGACTGCAGACAGCGATGTGGTAGGTATGCGGGTATTCAACGGTTTCCGGCGAGGCTGTGTGTTTTTTTGGCCGGGTCGCTTCTGCAAGACCCGGACCCGAGACCCATGCGAACATTACAAGCGCTAGCCGGGCACGAGTGCTTCGGTAAGTGCATAGAAGAAACCGATTCATTCAAAGCTGAATCACATTAAAGTTATATCCATAAAAAATACCCACTCAAGCAACGCATTTTTATACTACTACGATGAAGCTCATTTTGCAGCGGAATATCACTATGCTGAATACGAATTAGCATCGGACGCCCCAATGATTGAATAAGCTAAAACATGTAGGTAATCGTTAGTAGGTATAATTTGAAGTGGGAAAATTATTGTGAGAAAATTTTAAACAGGGATGAAATATTACCAGTAGCTGCTTTGATCTGAAGCCTATTTGTCAAATCTTATTAGAGGTAATTGCTGGGTACGCTTCCGACTGGTAGTGGGTTTGAACATCTTGATTACCAGTAGACCTTCATTGGTCTATGGATAATTCAGTTATGCTTAGTGTAAGTAGTCAGGTATGTAGCGTAGTGTGTAGTTCTTTTGTATTTTAGTTTTGTTAATGAAGGCTTTTTCACAACACCATCTAGCACCAAATCATACGAAACTTATACACCTGATAGGATAAATACATCCTACAAATAGTATAAATGTCAAAGTTTAAATTAAATTCAATTTGTTTATCTGCGAAAATGGGTAATACGATCTTCAATGTTTACAGTGACTCCATAATCAACTAAAACTAAAAAGGGCAAAAATCTATAAGTGTTACTACGTTCAAGGGCTTAGATGTTTGTTGCTCAATCACGTCGGAGCTTCTGACCTGATCGGGTTGAACTTAGGAATAGGTACAGTTAGATTATAGTCTGGAAATAACACACAGGCTACATTTTATCTCGGGGAAATAACGGTATCTACGTGGAGCGATGCTAGTAAGTATTATTTAATTTTAGATACATACTTGTGACACATAGGAACAATTACAGCCGTATAACTTATGCAACATGAAACATGCTCCTTAGCTTTTTTTTTGAGGACTGTTTAGAGACAGAACATATAATATTTAAAATGTTAGTCTTGGGTATGAATCGTATCCAGGACATACGTTTCAGTGTGTAAACTCTCCAGCGAATGTGTCAAAAGGCCTCTCGTATCATAAAAAAAATATGTCTTTTTAATGAGTAGGTGTTTATAACATAGTTGTATTGACAAAGTTATCAGATTAGCGGTAAGTGCTAAGCGAAGGGAAGCATAAAGTGATCCCACTAAGAAGCGACCGGGCCCTTCAAACGATATCCTTCCCTCAGTCGGCGGAGATAAGCGGCCGATAGTTAGGAGGGTAACTTTACGGCAGGTGCCGGCCGCAGTAAACCGGCGCGGAAATTAATTTAATACAGCCATATCTGCGTTTGCGGATTATAGCCGCAACCCCCCCTCCCCTCCACCCCCCGCCGCGATCGTAAACTGAACTCACGCGGCTTCAGATATTTACGACTGCCGCCCCTTCATAACCACACACGCAGGCCGGGGCTCCGCTCGGGGCGGCGGGGGAGCCGGCGTGTGTGGAGTGCTGGAGTGGCTCGGATTATGTTCCTAGTGACGTTTGTCAAATTTAGAAACCAGAGAGAATGATATTAACGAATAATGACGCCTCAAAGCAAATATGTTTAAAATGTCAGTTATACCCTTTGTTTACAATCTGGCGATATGATTTTTTGTACATAGTAAGTATTTTGTGAAAAGTATGTATTGTAGAACTGCTATGATTGCTACGTGGCGCTACGCTGCGATAGCTTCGCTGTAAGTAAGTGCCCGTTCTACGGTGTAGTAACGTAGCGCCTTCGGAAGTTAGTTCACGTGGACAATGGAAACTCAGCTTCACCTTCAACTTTTTCTTATGAGAGACGATCTTCTTAGCATTCCATGGATTCACCGCGCGGGCGCCGGGTGCATCGTGTGGCAGAGAGAGAAACCCCGAGCAGATCCCGAGACTTGTGACTCGGGAGTCGGTTTCCATTCGGTTAATATCACCGTAATTGCGGCAATGGCCAGCGTTCGATCATTGAGAGAGTGCTTTGTGTCCTTTATTTGAGTTTGGTTCCACAAAGTTCAGGACGAGAAGAATGGTTTTAACATTTTTGTTTAATTTTCACATGTTTATAACACTGGTGAAAGTTTGTGTGTGTGTTTAGCAGATCAACGAATTTCAATATATTGAATTGATTGATCACGATGAAAGTCAGTGATATAAAGAGCATATACGAAAATTGCAAAGGCAATGTGCATATTATCAATATATTTTCCATGTAACGTAACTATAACTACTATAAATAAATGTTCAGTAATCCCACACTCATCCAAAGGCGAAAACATGAGAACTCTACGAAATAAGATACAAGCACAAAATAAAAAATTTTGACTAACCCCCGACTACCTCGGATTTGATATCATTACAACATTCATACTAGTCAAGCCCTTTCATTTGATACCCATGTTAAGGAAGTTTAGAAAAAAAATGTATTTCGCCATTTTGTGGGAGCGGCCATCTTGGATTTGAAATTTGTCATAGTGCAAAGTATTCTACTAGTCAAGCCCTTTCGTTTGATACCCACATTGTGGTAGTAATGAAAAAAATAATTTAATTCGCCTTTTTGTGGTGGCGGCCATCTTGGATTTGAAATTTGTCATAGTGCAAAGTATTCTACTAGTCAAGCCCTTTCGTTTGATACCCATATTGTGGTAGTATTGAAAAAAATAATTTAATTCGCCTTTTTGTGGTGGCGGCCATCTTGGATTTTAAATTTGTTACAGTGAATAGTGTTCTACTTGTCAAGCCCTTTCATTTGATACCCATATTGAGGTAGGTCGTGAAGAAATATTTTGTCCGCCATTTTGTGGAGGCGGCCATTTTGAATCGATATTAACCAAACATAGCTAAGAACATCCGCACGGATATTAACCTTAAAATAAAAAAAACCGCATCGAATTCGGCCTATCCGTTTGAGCTCTACGGTGCCACAGACAGACACACACACAGACAGACAGACAGACATCGACGCCAAACTTATAACACCCCTTTTTTTGGTCGGGGTTAAAAATAGGCTTAATTACATACATTTATTAACTCAGTATGAAAACCGGATTTTGCTGAATGTTATAAATTGCAGAGTTCGGACCTGAGTATAGGTATTCAGTTCAGCTGGACTTCCTAGCTCAGCGCTGTGAGGGGTCAACTAACGCGGCCGGCGGTCGCGGGCTGGGAATCGAACCGGATGCTTATTTATCCCGCAGGCTGTGCCGCCCGAGTCCCCACTCGGCAGGAATGCGACGCGAACTACGTGAAATATGGGACACACGCCTGCGGGTAATAGCGGGGAAAAATGACCCGATGCGAGCAAACAAGCGCAATGTTGTTTATTAAGCTCATATCTGGCTGCTGTTAGCTGTAACTTAGCGTAAATAATAATAAATAAAAAGTTATTTATTTCCATAAGAATAACAGGACGTGAATACTAATTGATGTTATTGAAATAGTGTCATAGCTGGCTCCGCGGTTTATGTGATGGGTCCCAAGGCTGCGCCTTTATTTTGGGCACCCAAGAGGACAGTTTATCGCAGTAGACTTGCGCTGATCGGGTTACAAGGAGTTTTTCATGACTTGATAGTTGTAAGTAGCCTAGCTCATTTAGATCTTGTTGAAATAGAACTTTCAAGTTTTCTTAATGAAACTACTACACAGTTACAGAAGTCTGCGAAGTAAGTATATAATAGAGTAATAAATATCAGATTTAGTAATAAAAAGGCAGATAATGTTCGCTAAAGCTCACTGTGTATGAGGACGGAACGGCCGACCTCCGTCACCGGAACTAAGCCCCGCCGGCGCCGGGTCGATCAGACCTGTAGTTTATTAATGAGAGGATCTAGTTCATTACTGAATTTTGATCGAATGAACAGTTCCTTCTCAACGCTGGAATGTTTCGAGTTGTTCATAACTTTTGCTCTTAAATTAAAATTCTTCGCCCTCGGCTCGAGGCTCGATTCGGCGGCTGGGCGGCGTTCGCTAGCTATTTCATTTTTCTTTTATATGAGCAAATAATTTTATTATTATAATGAATTTCTAAATCTGCTTATTGCGATAAATAAGTTCCAATGTAAGCAAAGATTACGCGCTATTGAAAATTCATGTTTAAGTTCCGTGTGGCCGTATTTTTAGGATTAAATTTTATTTCGTGTCTGGAATAAGCTTCTCTGTTTCAGTTTTGACTTGACAAGTGATGCAAGTTTCAGGTGTGAGTCCTCACATTAGCTGAATCACAACAATATGCCTACTCGTACTACCCGGACACAATGTGAAGATAATTTAGTACACTCCGCGAGGCATAAGCTGAGCTTTGCATTTGTGTGAGTGTACATGGATAGTGTAGGTGTGACAACCGGCCTTAGGCGCGGCGCCATTCTGTCTCGCCGCGCTCCTGCCTGATTGGTGATCACTCACACTAATGCAAAGCTAAGCCTATACCTCGCGGACAAAATTTAAAGCTCCTGCCTGATTGGTGATCACTCACACTAATGCAAAGCTCAGCTTATACCTCGCGGAGTGTAACTATTGTGGCTCGTATAAATTCTGTATTGATATTTGCGGATTAAAAAAGTGCGGAATTCATTCCAAAATAAAGAGATTGGTCGCCCAAATTAAGAGCCACAGCCTCCAACAAGTAATAATTCAATATAATTATGTACGTAATCTTAGTGCACGCAATCCCTAGTGACTGAACAAGCAAGATAGCCTGCTTGTCGTCATGTCCCGTTATCAACAAAATAACAAGATCGTGAGCAGTTTTACAAAAGGAATCCACACGTGTGGCCCAGCGGCCCGGAGCACTCCCGGGGTGCGAGCATGGTGGAGGTGGAACAATGGACGAAGACGCGCGGAGGAACAATGCTCTCACGACACAATTTGTACACTGTAAATCAATCACGGCTTTTGTTTAGAGTCGACATCTAATGTACCTATTACGGTACCTCATTATGTTGTCAGTTCTTTGGCACGTAGATTGAAATTAAATTACCACGTTACGGCATTAGAAATAAAATTGTAAATGTTACATTTTTTTTATAATTTAGACCGATGGAACGAGCTAGTCTTATGTGCATCAAATGATATCCCTACAAAACGGCTCCCCAGAACAGTATAGTGTCATGCGGTTACTGGTACCTGAGTTGTAATGGATGTCTAGATTGCAGTGCGCACGGCACCCGGAAGTATAAGAACTTTTTCCTCTTTCATAACGATTTGGTTGGACGTGACCGAAACGTTAATGGTGACCAGCTGAAGGACGTGCAGTGAATCCTGGTCGGCCTGGCTTATGTTTCTCGATAAATTTTTGTTTATTTGCTTTCGGAGAATTTGGATGAAACCAAAGAAATATGCAATGAGAACGTTGCTCCGGAACTAATTTCTTTAAAATAATTGATTCTCGTAATTGTACAGAGATAAGTTGAACTAGGTACGCCAGTACCAGACACTCGAACTAGGTAGAAGTAGCCTCGAGGTTGAGGCCACGAGAAAGATTCAGTTGGGCTCGGTAGCGTTTCAAAAAACTTCGGTCGAGTTTTCTCGTCACCCATCCTACAGACTAGTTAATATATAGGTATTTTTATTGCTCGCTTTCCTAAATAAACAAGTATCTTTTTCACCAAACAAAATTCTATAAATACCTGTAGAGAAAAATGAGCGTACATTAGAAGGCAGAGTGGTCTCTCCAGATGCTGCGCGCTCCTTTCAGCCGCGGGTCCTCCGGCGGCCGTCCTCCGCAAACACTCGAGCCTTTGTTCGGCGGCGCTCTCCAGCGGGGGCCGAGCGCCGCCGCCGCCCGCCGGGACCGGCTCGAGAGTATTACGGCGTTCGAGGGGATTATGAACTTGCCAATATTGTAAAAAGTTACTGTCTCATGTTCAATATGCGTAGGTTGCTTGTGTGCGTGCAGTGCGAGAGTTTATCAAAGTCAGTGTGAATAATCGTGGAACGATGCCAGTAGCCGTACTTAAATCACAATGAACACAAATAAATATTCCTTGACTATTCTCAATGTAACAAATCTAATTTTAATGTTACATTTATTTTATAGCAGTTTTAGGGAATTATAATTCATTTAGGCCGTATTTAAAATTAGGTGCCTTAACATCTTTTAGATTTTTAAGACTGTATCTGACAATCTGTATCTGGAACTCATACGGATAATATGTGATGGTTTTGTTTAAATGTGATTAGAATATAATTATAAATGCCAAACCAAGATCGGAAACGATGCGGGTACAACCGCTATAGTTATTACCAACATTTATCAGGTATTTATTACAACAATGTCAAACTTAGATGAGTGTCGAAAAGAACAAATAATTTAATGATAACCAGCCCGAATGGGCCGCCCATTCCAGCTTCGCTCGGATAATAACCTAGATTACAACGCCATCTTTCTTTCTAGAGTCTTTTTAGATCTCGCAAAGGCATTCGACTCAGTTTCCTTACCCAGACTTTTGTTGTGAAGAAGACTATTTGTGATGAAGTTGGAATTCTTGGGGATTCGAGGTGTGGCGTTAGACTGGTTCAGGAGCTATCTAACAGACAGAAGACAGTGTGTAAAAATCAACCAATCAACGAGTAGTGAGCAGCCTGTCAATTTTGGAGTTCCACAGGGCAGCATACTTGGGCCGACACTTTTCATACTTTACACCAACGACATACACGAGTTACCGATCAGTGGCGCCGACATTCTGTGTTATGCGGACGACACTGCGATTGTATTCCATGGGATTACTTGGGATGAGGTTAGTTCCTCTACTGAGCAGGGAATGGCACTAATTTCGAAATGGTTACAAGAAAATCTCCTCACATTGAACACAAAAATAACAGTGTACCTACATACGTTTCCACAAAACTGCATCCTCAGCAACAAAGACAACCACAAGTATTAGAATCCACAAAACCAGATGCGCACGTCACACTGGGTGTGACTGTGAATTGCTAAACCGCACTAAATCTTTAAGATACCTTGGCGTGAATATCGATGAAAATCTAAGATTTCAATCCCACATTAGTATTTTATCAGCCCGAGTCAGAAAGGTAATAAACTAATGCGAAATCTACGCAAAGTAGCAACAAAGAATACCTTAACGCAGGCGTACTATGCGCTGTGCCATTTTCCCTTTTCTCATATTGTATAACAACTTGGGGTAGTGCAGCTAAATCACACCTGTTGCAAGTTGAAAGAGCGCAGAGATCAGTCCTAAAAGTAA
The DNA here is from genome assembly GCA_017562165.1 of Ectropis grisescens. Taxonomy (NCBI): domain Eukaryota; kingdom Metazoa; phylum Arthropoda; class Insecta; order Lepidoptera; family Geometridae; genus Ectropis; species Ectropis grisescens. The sequence goes on from CM029775.1 coordinate 29,382,260, forward strand.
TGTTGCAAAAACCATTTCGATATCCAACTTTTAGCCTGTACAAAGAAGCTGACGTGCTTAGTGTACGCCAACAATTTATTTTAAATATTACGCTCAGGGCACATAAATCGTTCTTGGCTTCCCCTGATTATGAATCTCTGACTGCTCGTACAGTTTATAGAATGCTTCTGACACCAGTAAACACTAGCTTCGCGCAAAGATTTGGGGAGTTTGTAAGTGCCTTCGTCTACAACGTACATAGTTACTTTGTTCTGTGACATCAACAGCAAAAAAGTTTACGAGTCTAAGCATATCATCCGAAGTTGGCTCAAAACACTAAATTATAATGAAACAGAAGTTATACTGAAAAGGGGTGTTTAAATTTTAAATTTATTTAAGTTTTGTGTAAGTCTTTTGTACCTACCTAGTGCCCACCTATTAATTGTAATATTTGTAATAATGTAATAATCATTCATTTAGTTTAACCTGTCAAATGTTGTCTGTCTTGAATGTGAGACTTGTTCTAATTGTTATTATTTCTATTTATATGTATAAGTATGTATATAGATGGAGTGTTTTCCAGATAAAAATAACTTGTCAAAAAAAGTTCTAAATTTTGTCAATGTTCAAATTTTTCTAACAAAATAAAATATTGGCGCCACCTACGGTGAAATTGAGGACTGTCTTTGACAGGTCTTTTTGCATCTTGAAAACGCAACATTGATTATTATAAATGGTGATGATAAACAAACGTAAATATCCAAAGTTTAAGTACCTACTGTAAATCTCTATCTAACTATAGCTATCTCAAAGGACTGAAAAAACTGTAGGTACTTAGGTACATACTGCGCTCGGTACCACAACGTGGGCCACTGTTTAAGCGAAAATAATTTCGGTAATTTTATGAAACACTGCGGAATCGTGAATATCGACAATGAAATTGGACAAAATGAAAGAGTTATGAGCGCGGCGATAATTGAGCCAAACCGCACGGAACGCGGGTCATTTTACGACACATTATATCAGAGCCGTGAATTTTGCACTAAATTTCCGGTGGACTGAGCTCCATGTTTCAATTTAATATTTATTTGTCTGCAAAATACAATATTTATACATTTGGTTGACGTTCCAAATATTTTAACGGAGGTTTTTTGACTCCACTTTCTAATAAGAACATCTAACAATTATTTTAAATCCTTACCAAGCGTCTAGTCGACGAAGTGCGTCCAAAATGACCAACGGCGTGTTTGGCTCAACGTATCAAGTTTATCATACAGCGTGGAAATGCCACCAGTATGTTATTGAATTTCTGTATTATATATTTAAGTACCAAGAGTAGTTAGTAAGAGCAGCGTAGTTTTCATTGGCATTTATTTTTATTAATCAAAGGAAAATAATCTGATAATTGTGTGTGATTGTATGAGTGTCGTGTGACGGAGCGCAGTGAATGCGACGAGCGAACCCGCGGCGCGCCGCAGGTTGCTTCCGAGTCAATGAACAAGAAACGGGTCCGCGATATCAGCTTTGTACTGTAAATGATGCAATTTGCGATTTATTGCTGATTCCGACGGGAAATGTTTGTTTGGGACGATTTGTTCATTATTCGTGCTCGAAACTCACAATTCGAGAGTCGCCAGTTTTTGTGATTTTGAAATACAATTTGGCAATCAGTGCTCTCGTCATGGATTCTGTATGTAATACTCTCGTCGCTTCATGGCTTGACAAACCAAGGACTAACGAAAATATGACATGAAATAGTAAACGTTCTCAACTTATATGCCAGTGGTTTTCGGGCACAGAGCGTAATCCCCAAAGGTCGGGACCATATTTTAGCGCATGCATGGCTTCATCTACAAAAGTTCTCCGACCCGCCAAGTCGCTTTTACGTGCTACAAACAATCCGACAGAAAAAGGGCAAGGCGGTTTTAGGTAATACAGACCAGCTGCATGCTTTCCTAAATGCATCCGGCAAAAAAACGATAAGATTGTTACTCTGCGGCAATGTTAAAGCTTTTTCGGGTGTTATAAATATGATTATTATATATCTGGTTCCATATATTATGAGGAGTGCAGTCGGATGTATGTAAATTTTCTTTGGCGTAGACATTTTGTTTACGTATAACGAAACTTGCGAGACGTCGACCGATCCAAGATTTGATTTAACAAGTTAAATACATATTGAAATCGTTTAGGTACATTAAAAAGACATTAGTGTAAGTTGAGAAACCTTTTTTAAAAAGTATTATAATCCTGTGTTGCCTTAGTTTCAGGTATGAAGTCGCAAGGGGCGAGGAGGGGCTCTGAGTTACAAAAACTGGCCGTGGCTACCCTAGGAGCAGCACTCACACAACTACTTGGATAGCAAATCAGTGTGTTTTCACAAATCTTCATTGATGAATGGCGGAGATCCTTTCATCCCGAGCTCGGGCCTACAATGCAAATACTCTCGACGGGTACAAATGGTTTCAGGGATTAATGAATTTATCGTAGCTTTTATTCGAAGTGGCCGCGGAGACGCCGCGGTCACTCGCCATCCATCTTCGGCGGCCTACGGGACTTCACACTTACTTTGGATTTTTCTATCAAGCCAACAATTTTATTAAGAACCTATTGTTCAATTAGATAACGCATCAATTAAATGATCATATCAAAATGTTATTAAAGGAGAAAGAGAGATACGATACCTTTGTTCGAAAAAGAGTTTACAATATTGAAAATCGCCGCAACATTGATAGTTTATCGGTTTTTTTACGATACATTTGAGACAGTGTGCAACTCATCTGCATGATATAATACATCTTGTCTTTCTTTCTATCGGACTGCTCCGAGCTCTAAAAAGTGACATAGTTTCACGGTGTTTGTTCCAAAGACTAACGAGGATATTTGACTCCACTTCTATGATAATAACATCTAGGCTGGTGAATGCGTTGTGTTGCGTTCCTAGGTAAGCTCACTCCGTCGTAGACCGCATCATCGCTTAACATCAGGCGAGTTGGAGTTCAAGTACAAACTTATATTATTTTTGTAGTATAGTAGTAACCACACCTATACAAACGAATTCAGAACTTTGTTCTGAATAGGCAGAGAGAACATTTTGATTGGTCATAAAAGTTGTAGAGTTTAAAACACTAGAGAAAACTCTAATGAAAAAACGATCCCACTGATTCCTGCAGCAATGTTGGCGATTTTTATTATTACTTCAGCAAATGGTCCATTATAATAGCTTAAAAAGATTTGTTGAATTATAAAACTTTTTCATGACTTATAGCCTACAGGCGCGTCAACAAAATTTATAGGTCAAATTAACCACCAGGAGACCTATGTAGGATGATAGAAGCGTATAAAGTAATAAGATTCAGCACTATGCCGTCACTTGATAGCTGTCCAACTGAGTGCAGTTGAAGAGAGGGGCGGTTCTAACCCTCGATCATTTCTCCTTGTCGCATGATTTTTGTGCGGCGTTGCGGAATAATGGATTAGAAGAGGTTTTGAAACTATAAAATTATAAATTTTTAAACTTTAATTATTAGTTTGTCAGGAAAATTCATGATTTTCCGACGATTTGCAGAGTAAATTTGGTCATTTGATTATGTACGGCATTGGTTCCATACAGTTTCAATACCTCTTCTAATCCATTATTTCGCAATACCGTACAAAAATCATGTGGCAAGGAGAAATGATCGAGATTTGTAACCCTCTACCTTCTCCTGCACTCAGATAGACAGCTTACAAGTGACGGCATAGTGCTCAATCTTATTACTTCATACCCTTCTATTATCCTACATAGGTCTCCTGGTGGTTCATTTGATCCATACATTTTGTTCACGGGCCTGCAGTCTATTAGTGTCTTTTACGTAATCAGTATGGTGTAGTGATTGGTATCACTTCTTTCTCGTCTACTGAAAGATACATTTGCACCATATTATATCATACAGAGTTGTTGGTTTAGAGTGGGTGATTCGAAAAAATATGTTTTTTACATCGTTTGATGTTATTATTCATTTTGGTAGAGTAGTACAATAACTTTTTATTTAATTAACTCTTTAAATACAGACATAATAAGTTTCCGCTTGCAAATTCGTCTGTAATATAGAATTTAGAAAATAATAGGTAGTTCATTTCTACCTACTTAAGAACTCCAGGACACTTTCACTTTCTTTTTCGGAATAAAAAGTCTATAAGTGTTATTCCTGCCGACTGATTTTTATCTTTCTGATCTTTCAGTCTGATTTCCTTAGTTGTTACCACTTCATAGAATAGCAAAAATTCAAACTTTCACAATATAAGTAAGATAACATTAACGCACAGTTAGAAATCTGTGCATTAACGGTCCATACATATATAAGTAAGACTAAAAAAACAATATAAGTTAAATCTTTTAACTGGGTATTTCGTCAATATGTTAGTACGAAATTTACTGAAGGTCACTGCTAAACAAATCAATAGTTTTGTAAACATATTGTACGCTAGTCCCGATAAAGTTTCCCCTCCACGTCGGGCTTCAGATAACAAGAGCGATCTGAATGACAAACGGCGCCCAGCGGCCGCGTGACTCCGCGGCTAACGAGCGGCCCTCTCGTCACGCCGCGAAGGATTATCGAGCACATTATGTCGAAGCTTGTAGACCCTTACCTTGATGACATGACAATTATGAGCCGGCCAACATACACCAACTAACGGCCTCCCCATAGAACTACATTATTTCTTGCGAGACTACCCATTCTCCTCATAAAATACGACAACAACTCCGCCACTTCCTCCACATGTTAAATGTGCCACCGTCTTTGTATATGTTGTCACCCGAATCTGTTAGTTGGAACCCTTCTGTCTTCGTCCTTTGTCTTAGCATCTGATGAATGGGTTTCAAGTCGTGAGGATCAGCCTTAATTAAACGGTTACAATTATCACAGGGTACTTTAAATACTTCCGGTTATAACTGTAGCTTATAGAGTTAGAGACAGGAATTACTGGAAAGTTTTATAATGATTATACATATTATACAACTGTTCAAGGTGCGTTGTATAGAATCAACTAAATAAGCGCAAATGATATCAACGTGGATATCAGACGGATGGATTCTAGAGTAAGAAACGAAGAAGGCAAAACGGCCAACGGAAAGTGTCTGGGAGTATTGGGGTCTTATTTTTAAAGATATTGCCTATAACATACGTGAAAATCAGTTAATAGAAAATACGTGAAGTAATGTATGTTTTGGACCCCATATCTCAAAATTGGCCGTCTAAGCAAGTTAGCGGGAAAGCATGTGTTCTTAGTACGTACTAACTCTACTCAATTGTCCACATTTCATCTATCAGAAAATACGTGACGTCTGGCGGCTCTGGGATCTTGGACTATTCTGATTGTGGCAGAAACAGTGATAGATACAGTCGCGAATGAACAATAGAGTAACTTTGGAAATTCTGATAGCAGGCGGAGATACGACATGCTGTTATAAGTATGTGAAGGTGTTTGTGTAGTTAGAAGAAAGTAGCTAGGGGATAGTCATTTCTTGTCACCCGTCGCTCGAGCGGGGGTTCTCATCCCGCCGCCCGCACCTAGGTCACAAGACGTTACCTAGAGCTATTCTCGAAATTATCGACGTTGCACAAAGTTTCGGGTAATGGGAGTTTACGGGAGCTTACAGTGTACCGTAGTCTGTGCCATAGAAGAGAAAGAAGATCGTTCAGTTCCAAGGAGTGGCCAAGTGTGGTGAGGGTGTGCGTCACTGAGTAGTGCCCGCGTGTAGTGTGTGTGGACTGACCGGTGATGTTGAGCACGATGCGCTCGCCGTGCGTGGCCACGATGCGCCACTCGCAGCGCTCGGTGGGCGCCGCCCCCCCGTCCGCGCCCCACCCCGCCGAGCTGAACCCGCCCGAGTTGCCCAGCAGCGTCCGGCCGCACTCTGCCGAACAAACCACTCTCCTCACTTACTCGCTCTCAAGGGCTACATATTCAGTTATATTCGTTCTGGGTGTTAACGTTTTCTGGAGCTTACTCCAGAAAACGTTAACACCCAGTACATTAGCTACATAGCCAGGGACTTTTTGTAATTTTGTTTTGGGGGCATGCTAATTCTGGAAAATGGTATCGTTTTAATGTTTCCACAGGAATGGCAAAACAATGGCATGAGATCTTTTGATCTTTTAAAGTTTGGAGTGCAGGAAGATAAAACACTATAAATAAAAATGATAAGACACTATACAATTCAACATTTCTGAACATCAACATAAAGAGCCTCCGTAGAGCGTACAATGGGTCCCAAACTAGGTTTTGCCTGTATTTCGGGCAACCCGTAATTATTAGGAACCCAGTTTTTAGATTGAGTAGCAAAACAAGCAAGACGTATGACTATATAAGGGGTCTAGGGCAATCTTTGTGTAACTTTTGGAATTGTGAGGAGCGTAATTATACGTTGTGTAAATTATAGATTGAATATTTACGTAGCCTCACTTATTTCATCCTGCATTCCAAATGGAAACAAATAGCCAATGTTTACTTTAAAAAGGGCATGGACCCGGGAGTCCGTGGAGCAAATAAATTAAAGGGAGAGAGGAACGTACTGGCGCACTTGTAGAGCAGGTTGGTCTGCGCGATGTCGGAGGCGCTCAGGCGCACGCGCTGGCCGATCTCGGGCCGCTTGCGCCCGCGCACCTCCAGCGGCAGGATGGTGTCGAGGTACGTGCCCTTGCTGAACGTGTTGCGCGCGTAGTGCATGATGGAGTCGTAGTCGTACGTCTGCCCCAGCGAGTTCACCTCCTCCTCCGTCAGCTTGTTGAAGTTGTACTCCTGGCCTGCAACACACGCGGGCTGGAACCGTCGCCGCTGAACCGCGAGCTGGTTTGCTAGCAGGACATGTGCCTGATTGATGATGACAGTAAGCAACACAGCTGCCCATAACAGTGACACGCAGATATTGGAACCTGAAGAGTCCAAAACATTACCTACCACTGCACAACGCTAATCACCGAGAGACAAATGGTCCATCACTATGCCGTGTAATTTCCCTGGATACATTGCCTTCCAAACAGTTATCGTTATTGCTGTCGTTTAATTGAGAGCTCTGATGGCAATGTCTACAAATTAAAACTCAAACCGCTATCACCCAGCTTTCAGTCAAACATATCCTATAATTTTATAACGGCAGTACCTACATACGGCCGTGATCGGTCTAACTCGGAGAGGTGACGTGGGTGGAAGGTTGTTCAGGAATTCTGTGGCACAAGCGATTACATAGTTAACGATAACCTCTCGTTGCGATTTGAGCTTATGCACGTCGCGAACTGAAATCACGACGCGACGTGAATTTATTGCATTTGTGTAGCTAAACCTATAACTACACTATACCAAAACCTGTATGTACTCAACCCATAAAACATAATTACGATAATTAAATGTGTTTTGTTAGATAATATTGAATGTCCTTTATTTTTAACCGACTTCCAAAAAGAGGAGGTTATCAATTCGACTACTCTAAGTATTTTAGAACTGAAATGTATATAATAAATTCTTAATAGTAAAATCTCACTGCGTTTTAAATTCTTGAAATAGTTCATGGTTAGGTTCTAGGTAACGATGACGTCATTTCAAGCAAACGCAGATACATATTACGGTGACAGATAATCCCTGCAATCCCTTTAATTTCCCTTCGTCCTCACGCCATTATCCCGCTAATCACCACAGCTCACCACTCGCCAGGCGCCAGGCCCGCGATCCGGGCCGCGGTTCCGATTCATACGGAATTTATTCATTTTCACCGACATTAAACTTTGTACAAATTCAATCAAAAAAAATATATATTAAATAACTAACAATTTTGACAAAACAAATAACAACACAATACATACACATATAAAGTTTTCGGGTGACCGACATACTCATCCACACGGTAGTCCTACAGTTTTTCGCCCATCAACACTCTCATCCATCTGTACTGGATGGGACAGTCCATACGCGACACCATCATTTGAAGGATACCGTTACGGCCGCCTCGAGCCCGCCGCCGTATGGAAGCGACTTCTTTACGAATTACCGCATGAAAGTCGTCCGTACGCGCCTCCGCGAACATCTGCGATGCGCTACAAAAACGAGGCAGCCGCATCAGCATCCTAAATATGTCATTATATTTTACACGTAGAGCGCTGGCCGTCCGGCGAGTATGCTTTATCCACAGGCTGCTCGAGTAGAATGACTGACAGTAAGCTTTAAAAAGAGTGATTTTTACATCCCTCGAGCAGCGGGCAAACCTACGTGCGATCATATTTCCCCGGACAGCAAGCGCTCTACGCTCCCTTTCAATGTCATCATCGTCACTTAGGTCATCTGTTACAACATGTCCCAAATACCTAAAGCTATCGACCAATTGCAGAGTTTCACCGCTCAGCACAATCGGCGGAACATGTACCGGCTTTACATTTCTACTCACAAATTTCTACTTTACAAATGCTGTCGTATTTATTTTAACAAAACAAATACGTTTGCGAAGTTATCTCCATTCGGGAGCCCTGAAATACGAGTTTGCAAACAAACCGGATTCGCTCTATCCTCGCGCAGGCCAATTAAAAGGGATAATTTTCTGGTTGTTTCGACGTAATCATCTTAACAACACGGAATTACTCAATCCGACGCGATCAGTTCCGTTCATCAACTCGGCGATGAGGGCTCCGGGGCTCCACTTCATTCATATATTTGATAATTCAATTTTCGATACCTCTTTTATGAAAAACCTAAAACGAACAAATTAAATTAAAGTGAACATACGTTTTTTTTTTCAGAATGTTGCCCCAAACCTATACAATAATATCTTCAAATATTCCCTAGCTCGGGTAGTATTATAAATGTAAATAATTTTACTATTGATGTACTTATTGTAACTTGCTTGATTGTTTCAGTCTCGCCTGAGGCGTTGGCTGGTCGGTCGAACGTTCTATAGTTTGACAGAATTTTATAATTATAAAGAATGTTGTAGAATAAGTTTGGTGTATGAGTATTTAATTTTTGTTATATATTAATATAATTGAAAATTATTTTGTGCTATTTGACTATGTATATAAGTAAGTATTCGTATACTTGGTTGCAATTTCGTATGTAATGTTTGACATGTAAATGATATTTATGAATAAATGCATATGAATGCGTATGAATATAACAATTATTATTACATGTCATCATAATACGTCACAATTGTAAAATACATTTCATTAATAATTACATCAGTTTTCTATAAATTACTACTACCTATCTATATTCTATAATTTTGTTGTTGTGGAATATACCTACGTCTAATTATATTACACAAGAACGAAGTTACGGCTGGTGTAGTCGGGAGAACGGCGCCTGCCGATCCGGAGCCCCGGGTTCAAAACCACGCGCACCACTGTCTTTTCGAAGTCATGTGCGTAATGCCACTAACTTAAAACGGTGAAGGAGAACATCGTGAGGTAAACCGACATGTACCTAGAATCTTTCGAAGTCATGTGTGTCGAAGTCATCCACCAACCAACCCGCACTTGGCCAGCATGGTGGATTATGGCTTTGACTCTCTCCTTGCGAGAGAAGGGCCAGAGTCCTAACGCTGATGCTGTTGTGCACAACAACAAAATAGATTATAGAGGTAGAATATATTTTATTAAAGTAAGTAGATAGCTATCTATCTATTATATTTCAAAATCTTTCAAGGCAAATTCTGGAAGTTGTGTCTTTTCGAATTAATATAAGCTAAAATAGTTCAAGCTTCTTAAGCTAAGTCGTGTTCCTAAAGTATTTCAAAGTTGGTTCAAAGTTGGACAACTTGCCTAGACTTAGCGCTTATCTGATATAAAATAAAACACGACAATACGGTCTAGGTTATACCTACATTACGGGAACCTACGGATTACATCTGACTAATTCTAGAACAGGTCGAAGTCAACTCCATTTTTTTTTAATAAAGAATGACGAGACGTGCAGACATGTGCCTGATGGTAAGCAACATGCCTGCCGCATAACAGCACAGTGACACGCAACTATTGGAACATGAAGAGTCCAAATAATTACCTAGCACTGCACTGCGCTCATCACCCAGAGATCTAAGATGTTTTATCTCTAAAGCCCTGTAATTTATCTGGAATCATTACCCTTTAAAACGGAACACAGTAATGTTTTCACATCACTATGTTCGCATTACATTAAGCTCCTGTTCGTCGTCATCCAGTCAACGTTCCCGGGAGCTGTTTGCACGATCCGGTTACAAACTGCAAAATTAGATCTCCATTATGTTCTAAGTATTCATAATTTTATCGCGAACGCACCAGCGACTCGGTCTGAGACGGCTAGGGCGCCTGAGGAACCTTAACAATTCCGATTTTGATGTTTTGCTGTAAAACCACTGTAACCGAATTTCGCTCTTACTGCCTACATTTTAGAGATTCACTTGCTTTACAAGCAAAATCATCGTAATTGAAAATGAAATTGAAACTAAGTGGACATGAAATAAAGTTTAATTTTCCGTGGTGGAAGCGTAAACCGAGGATAGTTGGAATGCCTAAAGGGATTCTGGTTCGCTCGTTCGGTATTTTAGTTATCTTTGGTTCGGTTCGGAGGAACAATGACCTGATTTATCACCCCGACGCCACGCGCGAATTTGTCCAAAATGTTTTCGAACTTTTGGGATTATGGCTAGTTTGTAATTAAAGCTTTTGTTGGTCTCCAAATATCGCTCTCAACGTAGATGCCTCGGGGTCGGGGCTTCTGTTAGTCTTATTATTTTCGTGAGTTTGGTTATTTGTGTTTCTAATTTGAAATAACGAAATTAAATCAGTAATTTAATATTTAGTGAAGAGTGACGTCTCAGCAGCTGTTATCTCGATCGGTGGGCAGCCCGGGCCGCTGTTTGCCTCATTAGAGCTTGTCAGAAGGGTTGTATCTGCGTAGTTGTCGGCAGTCAATTAATTAGGGCTCAGCTGAGCCGCGGCCGCAAACAAACAAACATGATCACTACACAAGCACTGCGGCTGTACCTCCACGGTCCGCACAGAGCGTCGTTACGGTTTCAGAGAAAAAAACTGATCAAGATAAATCACATACCCGATAAATCACGGAGCTTTTGTGAGTTTCGGATGCAGCTAGTAGTAAGTATTACGTGTACGCGGGTATCAATACATGATTTTCTCGCAATCGTAGTGATTTAGTACCAAAAACATTTCAGTTCTATAAAATATCACAATCATACGGTCGGAGGTTCGAACCCCACCTGCTCTTATAAGATTTTTTAAAGTACAGTTATGTTAGTTTGTCATTGCCACTGGCTTTAACGGTGAAGGAAAATGTCGTGAGGAGATTTCCTCACGTATGACATGACGGACTTAAGACGTTCCCCAACCTCCATTTGTCCAGCGTGTTGGATTCTCTCGTTATACATGTCTCCAGATCTTTCGAGATGTCTTCAGCAATAGACTGGTATAAAAATGGCGATGATGGATATGTCATATCATGCCAATCTTGAATGCGATGTTGAAGCGTAGGTCGTGAACTGTGACCAGTGGCTCAGACAAGAGAGCAGATGTTTCATAAATTGGAGTTATGTCGGCACTCAGTCACTCAGCACAGCGCTCGTAATGATGTGACCTGATTCCGTCTGTCGAGTGGTGAAAACTGGCAGTTAAATTAAGTGCTCACTTCGCTCGTCCTGTTTCCAGAGAACTGACAGTTTTCGAGATTCACATCAAACTAAAATATTTGGCAAAATGTACGGTCCGGCTAGCAGACGTTGTTAACTAATGATTTAGTACTTATTGATTTCTTTAACCCCTAAATGAAATGGGAACGCAATTAAAAACATCTGAATTGTATCGTCATTGCTGGGTAGCGTGAGGATAATCGGGAGATTATTCTCACGCACGCCCAAATCGAAGTAAAACGAGAGTGCAGATGTCCCCGTAGTAACCTAATCTCTGTAGCAATGACCGAGTTTAACAAAAGTCAGTGACCCATTGACCCCTCGCCATTGAGCCGTAACCGAAACTCCGAACAAATGCGACGATCTCTCGCAATCAGTTCAAAGAATCCATTATAATGGGGAGGAACAGGAAGCGGTGTCGCTTCCGGCCAGAATCGGACAAGCCCATGATGACCTCACGCACGTGTTTGCGTGAGTGTGTAGGACTCGCTCTGCGGTTCCATTGAAGTATATCTTACAGAAATACGACAGGAGGTCCACACTCCGCTACTGCTAAAAGGAACAGACTGGTGTAACTATTTGGAATCAATAAGACTGGGGCAACGTATGAATGGAAATGGAATCCGACCGTGTCTTTTTGAAGCGAAAACTTCTTTTGGCGAATCACATGTAGATTTTCCGTGAGCTGTGAATTGAATTCAAGCGTCACGTGCTTAAAAAAATCTTCGGGTAAACTCAGATAATCTAGAAGGCCATGACTACGGCCATCTAGATTATGACCACACCCTCTAGTTTCACCCACGTAGTTTCCAAATTGAACTATCAAATTCTGAATGATTAGTTTTCACAGTCCCTATGACCACCATTTTTGTATAGTGAAGAGTGACGGGACGAACAGTCGTACTGTTTAGCTGTAAAATAACTGACATGGCGGTGGGCCTGGGGAAGTTTCTTCAGGTAGACTGGAAAGAGTCCTATCACTGCACTGGGCACACTATGGACACGTGTCTTTTTTATGACGTCATCTGGGATGGTATGACGTAATGTGATATGACACCATGAGATATGACGTGTTTTTATAATGTATATGAAGAGTTCAAATCATTACCAAGGACTGGCCTGCGCTCGTCACCCAGAGGTATAAAATGTTTTATCTCTATGCCCTGCACTTTCACTGGAAAACTCTTCGAACTGGAACACAGTATTACATGTTTACACACTATTGCTTGTCGGTAGAATAATTAGCAAAGGCGTGGCGCTTCCCCAGACGGACTCTGCAAAGAGGAGGTGGTTGCTAGCACCGCTGTGGCGTGATGCCGCACCGTTCATGATGTTGTCGCGGATGATCTGCACGTGCTGGTCGCGGTCGGGCCGCGTGTGCTCGTGCCAGAAGCCCACCACGTGGCCGAGCTCGTGCACCACGATGCCGAACTTGTCGCAGTTCTTGCCGATGGAGATGGCCTGCGCGCCGCCGCCGCGCCGCCCCACGAACGAGCAGCATCTGCCGGACAACACATTTCCTTCAATTCATTCTAATTATGGTATTTCATTTAATTTATTTAAGGCCAGTCTATAACTGGTGTAAGTAGTTAGACTTCAAGGTGTAGAAACCTTTGCCTATATTACCATTATCTTTTAAGATTTCGTTGGAAGAGGAAATCTCTTTGCTCGATAAACTTGAGAGAAAATAAAGAATTCTTAAACCGACACCTAACAGCAAACCGTATTGCTCTATTTTTTCTTTCAGCTTCATTCCATTTTCGCCCACGAAACCTCCGTTTTTACAAAGTACTATTAGACTTTAACCGTAATTATTCCTGATTGGCCATAAACTTCTCTTTAACCTCACCATTCACCTCGTTCTATTGGATATCGAGACCAGGTCCAACCAAAGATACTAGCACAATCGTCGTATAAACAACAATTACAAAACGGCGTATTAATTAATGGTACATTTTGCTTCCGTCACGCGAAGCCCAATTCTTGGCTAATTAATCGTACATATGTACTTATATAATTTGTTCATTAAAAGGCTATGTAAGCGCTGAAGTTCCGTCTCAAGGAACGCCATCCTTGGTAGCATCATGTTGTATAACTGGAGTCTTATTGACGTCAGTTGATGTGTCGTTTTCTTTAATCTCATCAGCATAAAGCTCAATTGTTCCGAGACCGCACACAGCCGGCGCTGGTGGCCGGACGGACAGATCACTAAAAAACCCGAGAGGAAAGTCCGAGCGTTCCACCTCTGCTGTGTTCTTGTTCTGTGGAATGTACTTTATTAATAGCGATTGTTTTGCGTTTGTCCGGTCACTTCCTCCGTCGTCCGTCGCATATTCCACCCTCAGATTATTGTGTGTTTTATAGACGAGATTATAAATACCTGGGTTCTGTTCACCATATTTATTGTCAATCAAATAATATTCTTTGTCATTATCAATAGTACGAGTAGTGGTTCCTTTATTTAAGACTAGCGGCCCGCCCCGGCTTTGCACGGGTACATATACACACACATACACCCTTTTTTTGTATCGGGTTTCAAAAAAAAAGTAAAATTATAAAGGAAGTTTGAATTTATTTTATGAATTTTTTTTATTAATGTTTTTTTGTATTTTAAAATTTTATACATATATAATATTATTTACAAAACAAAAGCCATTAGTTTTAGTGAGTCAGAGCTTCCCTGTAAACGATATTTGAAGTAGTTTTATTTTGTGGCAGCAAAATAAATTGATTTTCAGGAGCTCCGACACGTGATAGGCCAACATACAGTTGGCCATGAGTGAAATATTCTTTTCGTAGGTCGATCCCTAATAATTCGAAGGTTTGGCCCTGGGACTTGTTAATAGTTAACGCGAAAGATGATTTCACCGGAAACTGAAGTGGTTTAAAAGGGATTGGCAGATCAGTTGGAATCATCGGTATCCTCGGTATATGAGCTAGTTGACCAGCTGCTGGGCCAGTGATAAAGTTTTGTTCAGCAAGCCGCTGCGAACGCTCGATACTTGACTCTCTAGCACGCGATTGCGACGCGTATTCTCTCCGACTTGCAAAGCGATTTTCAGTTTCTGAAGAAGATTCCTCATTACGCCGTATTTTTAATTGCCCTCGCCTGGGAACTATGTTTAGAAAGTTGAGATCTTGATCTTTTTGGCATTTTTGGGCATTATAAAATTAAAAATAGAAGGAAATAAATAATTAAACAGGCTTTTACTAAATTTTTGCATATTGAACTATATGAAGTACTAAGCTGTTTGAATAATTAAAATATAATATTTATTATCAGGTAAGTAGTAGGTACTTATTGAAAGAAAATTAAAAATATGGGCTTAGAAAACTACCTTTTACTAAATTTTGAACAGGAATACCCATAAAATACTACTATAAGCAGTTTGAATAGTTACATTAAAATATAATATATATTATCATATACTTATTTACCTACGAAACGAATTCAAAATTTTTTCAAGCTAAAATCATACGATCACGCACACAACCGCTGCGTAGGGAGCCGATCGCGCGAGTGAGCCGCGCGGCACTTTATTTTATTACATTGACTCCCCGTACCCCAGTGACGCTTACATGGAGCCTACATCGCATGCTGGCTAGCTGAGCGCGGTGAGCGACAACCACGCGACTTTTTTCTAATACTTGCATTTTTAAACTCGTGATATCTTCCGAAATGTAAAAAATTATAAAAAGGTATTAAAGCCGTCTTGAATATAAAGTAATTTATTTTGATAAGGATTAATACCAAGGTACAAATGAAGACCTTTTTCAAGAGGCGGCATATATAAACTAATATTTTAGAATAAAAAACTGCTTACTGTGACATAATAACTATAATATTTAGACATATGCTGTCGCGACACTTTTTGTAGATAATTATGAGTTCTGCAAAGTCGTAGTAAATGATTTTGTTCTATCATCAATAGTTTTCGCAGCGCACGCGACGTAAGGAATTTTTCAGGTCTTTTTTTTACACCTTATATTACATTATTGGAGTTTTAGTAAGGATTCCTAATTTTTTTTTAAATATAATATAGCCTATGTTACTCGGGGATAATGTAGCTTTCCAAAGGTGAAAGAATTTTTGAAATCGGTCCAGTAGTTTCGGAGCCTATTCATTACAAATAAACAAACAAACAAATCTTTCCTCTTTATAATATTAGTATAGATTTAGGTACAGTTTCTGTGCTAATTTCTATTATATATTTTTAAGTTCCAAATAAATAAATTTGATTTGATTTGATATCTGTGTTTTTTTTTAAATAAAGTGTGATGAGACAGGGAGGACATGTGCCTGATGGTAAGCAACGCACTTGCCACACAATAGCACAGTGACACGCAGCTATTGGAACATAATGAGTCCAAATCATTACCTAGCACTGCGCTCGTCACCCAGAGATCTAAGATGTTATATCTGTAAGCCCTGTAGCTGCTCTGGAAACATTGCCCTTCAAACCGGAACACAGTAATATTTACACACTGCTGCTTGGCGGTAGAAAACTGGCAAAGGTGTGGTATTTCCCCAGGCGGACTCTGCCAAGAGTTCTACCCCTACTATTATAAGTCTAGAAACGTGCTTTAGGACACAGCGAGGCAAAGTACCTCTTTTTCTCTCCTTACAATCCTAAATGGTAAATAAAGTTTGTTGCCCAATCACGTAGGAATACCTGAACGGATCGAGCTGATATTTGAAACACAGATAGATTATAATCTGTAATAATCCATATAGGTACTTACTAATTTAAATCCCGACACAATAACGGAAACGGGAACTCTGCAGGTGAAACCGCAGGGCGATCCGAGTGCACAATAATCTATTCCAGATAATTCGTGTTAGTTCAGCAGAAAGCAGAAAATGTAGTGATTTAATCTATGACCCTCCTAAACACGAGCGGAGCGCCGGCTTTCGGCTACAGCGTCCCTGGGGTCCACAGACTGAACGTAGCGCACGCCACAATGGACAAACTTCTTTCTGGATACACGTTTGTTCATTCGACATAGGTACTTAATTAACGCTATTTCCCATTTCGCCTATGTAGATGCCTACAGCTGATGTTGGAACAACTTGAAACTTTCTTTAGTACCTAACTAATGAGTCAGAATAAAATCAAAAAAAAATATATTTATAGTGACCAAATCAACAGTAAAAAAATGTAAAAGCTGACTTAGTTTCAGACTAACGAAACAAGCAAAAAAATTTAAAGCGTCTAATTACCACTAGTACAAATTGTTAGACCTTGCAATCTATTCAATATCTATAAGGAAAACGATGTACTCAATACTTTTATAAATAGTGTGGTTTCTTATAATAATAAATATCTTATCTCCTTCTACAATATTATTTTATCAATGTCTATACCGAGACTGATTTCATGCCAATTGATAACAAATTCGTCCGAGACAAAGGTCACTTCGTAGTTCGGTCCGATGTACTATTCAATTTATTGTAGTGGAAGGACCTTTCCCAGTTATTCTGTTGCTGAAGTAATACTTCGAATTAACTTTCGGGGTTTGATAAATCATGTTATATTTGTGGGTCACAAGTGCTATGTCGCAGTGATTGAATTTATCTTCTTTTAAATACATATGTACTGGGGAGCATTTGATTGTATAATTACAGGCAGACGTGTTATGCGTGCTGGGACTTAAAATGAGGTGTCAGTTTATTTGACACTCTTTAATTTCTAAAGATAATTAATAATATGTGCCGTTGTCCTTGCCGCGAGCGGCAACGGCAGAAGAGCGCGCCTGATTGTGCAGTAGATGATTATAATGACTGCTTATGCGGTGGAGGAATGGTGAACGGTGACACAAACACGTGAGCATAGAATAGATAATATAGACGAGAGCGCAAACATAAGGGGAACTTAGTGTTTCCAATGAAAGAACAAACAAGCGTCTGTGACTGCTACGGTCAGTGTAGCTGATCACTGGTCGCACTGCCGAAGGCGTATGTTCAGAGTGTTTTAGCACAAGCCAGTGAATGTTGTACAGTTCTCCCCGTGTCGCGAGGACGGCGGGACTCCGCGCTCACCCGCAGGGCCGCTCGGTGAACACGATGTAGTCCCCGTGCTGCGCGGCGTCGCGCTCCACGAACTTGACGCAGGTGTGGTTCTCCCAGTGGCGCATGGCCTGCTTGAACAGCGACTTGTGCGCGCCGCTGAAGTTGCCGTCGATCTCGTAGGGGATGACGCCGTGCTCCCAGATGCGCTCCTTGCGGTTGGTGGCCGCGCGCCGCCCGCGGCTCGCTCGCTGCAACACACAATGGTTCGCGATTCACCAACGACTCACCTGACGGTAAGCGGCGTGTAACCGAAGACTACGCGCTATGATCTGGAAGATATTTACTAACAACTTACAGTTGGCCATTACAGAACAGACAGAAATGCTTCAATGGTGGACGCTCTAAGTCGGGAGGAGACGGCTTAGAAAATAGCTAATGACGAGGTCAAATCGATTACTACCACAATCCCAACCGGTACTAATCAGTTTTAGTAAAAAATATTATTTCTAGGTTAAATCCATCACGAAGCAAGGAGCTGCTTTGCTACTTATTTCACTCTGAAGCTATGTGTAACTGAGCAGCTGGATACCAATCACAAGCAGACTTAGCTAATAAAATGTGAAAATATTCTGCTATAGTAGCCATTTACAAACAGGTTCCACCAGTGGCGTAGCGTGGCTTTTCGCCGCCCGGGGCCGCCCGAAAATTCGCCGCCCCCTACTTCAATTATAAATAATTTAAAGTTCAAGTATAAATTTTTTTTTTGATAGACTTAATGGATATCGTACACATTATTTCAATTCAAGATAAACTACCAAGCATTGGTCCAGAAGGAAAATATACTCGTATCTATGAGAAGTCATGACATTGTATTAATGGGGTCTAAAGTTTATTATGTAACGCTAGGTTATTTAACATTTTCACAATCCTAATCCTATCATCCTATTAATATTATAAATGTCAATGTTTGGATGTTTGTTGCTCAATCACGTCATGTCGTCTGAACGGATCGGGCTGAAAGGAGATTGTCAATTTTCTTAGGAGCTTTAGACCCCGATAAAATATTGTCGAGTCACAATGATTTCAATTTTATTTCGTAGGTAATTAAACAGATTTTCACATGCAAACGATTTCCATTTATTCACCCTGGTTGAAGAGAAATATATGTTTAGTTTACTGGACTTGGGGTTATAAAGGTCGAAGTTTCCACAATTTAACTTCTTTTTAAAATTCCCTTCCGCTTCCACAGAGCCATAGACACGAAACTTCGCTAGTGACATCTAGTGACATATATTGAAAAATCGTCACATTCCAGTGATACCATTGATGAGACGCGCCGAAAGGTTTATTAAAAAAACAAAACATTTATTCTAATTGAGCCGCAAAAATAAATGTTTTGCTTACGTCATTAAAACGGCTCCAGCTTAAATAATAATATAGACATGGCATGAACACAGCGCCGTATTATTATAATAATAAGGAAAGACGTTTTCTAAACAATTTGCAATTGATTCAATATCGATTTTGAACATATTTTTCAAAATGCCATTATTTTCTGTTCAAGCTTTTGGGTTTATTCATTTTAATAATATGTTGTGTCATTTAGGTCACTCCGTTGCTTTAATGTTTATTGTGACAATTCCTTAATAATCTACGTATAGATCCCTCTTGTAACTTTTTCTTAAAAATAGCTTGTAAATGTAGCTATTTTGGAATTTCTTTATTTTATGTTCGAAATGTAGAAATGTAGATGCAGGGCCTTGAAATAATACAACGTAACCAAAATATACTGTTAAGTTAGGGTTTGATGTAAACTAGACTTTGAAATTACAAGTAAGTAGCGACATAAATATGTATTAATTGATTATAATTTTCGTTAAAATATTGTTTCACATCTGACAGAACTTAAGTTAGATTCGTTTTGATATACCGGATTCAGTTAAATAAATGTTTATTACGTTTTTCAATTGTAAAACTAAACAAAAAAATACACATATTATATGAAAAAATAAGATATACATTCTGAAAAGCATAAAGTTAAGACACTGTCCCAAAAGTGGGGCCCGTCTATGGGCAATCTCCTTTGGAAAACAGATTATAGTCTGAAAGAGCATAAAGGCTAATTTTTTATCTCGAAAAAATAACGGGAACAGAAACTATGTGGGTAAAACAGGGGGTGTTGCTAGTAAATAGTAATAATAATATTCCATGTATAATAAAATATTAATTTTTGTTTTTAATAATTTGTTTTAAAAGTGTGTTTTACTTTTTAATTAATCCTCTTTATTTAGATTGCACCTCTATAGCAATTTAATTGTCTTGATTGTTTTTTTTAAAGTTTTGCTGATTGGTTTTCATTTAAGTACATAATAATAGTAGTTCAAATTATTAAGATATATAAAAAACATGTTGTTTTTTTCTAACGTTTCTTCACCGCTACAGTATTGCCGTAGCTTTTAATCCAAAATAAACGTATAAATACAGACTTACAACCAATAAACCTATACAATACTGAACTAGGGAAATTCGAAAAAAATACCAATAAAGTAATAAAATGTTGAATCTGGTCACACTAGACTCGCGGCCATATGCGCTTTACGCAACGCATAGTTACTTTAGACGAAGCTCTTATTGGAAGACAAATTGTGACATGTAATATGTATACGACATTTCACGTTATAATCAATTTCTCAAATCAAACACTGTTTGTTTTGAGAAATTGATTACGCAAAATTTACTTCTTTAGCAATGAAAATATAGCTTAATTTTGTCTATAAAATATATAAATAACTATCTCCTCCAAACCTGCCGAAGGAACTATGTTTCTAAAAATTATGATACTACAGCAGTATTCCAGCTAATGCCATTTTATTAACTAGACTAGGTTTAAAAAATATGGTAGGCATATGTAATTATGTAAGTACAAGCGTATATCCATCACGATCAAAGAAAACATTGAAAATCAACAAGAAATCCTGAAGAAATTTAAAAAGAAATTTATTTACTTCTATCCTTGAATCGTATCTACTTGTTCTACGGTGTTTCTGAATAAATGAAAATAGGTAGGTATGTGTTTTTTAGTGCAATTAAACCTTCCTATCCAAAGTCTTCGCGTAATGAATTGTAACGTTATTGTTTTTCTGATTGAACGAGTGAGTATCTACTTCGTTCGCGTTCGGGAAGACTCGCGCGCCGTCGCGCCGCCGCGCCGCGCCGGACGGTTATCGTCTTCTCTTTCGCATCTTTGGCGTTTCGTTTCGTTTTTGGTACACACGTAACATTGCGGATTTGATTTGGAAAAAGTATTTTTTTTCTCAATCATGCAATGTAATATTTTCGTTACGTGGCTAATCCGCCGCCCCCTTTCGTGTGCCGCCCGGGGCCCATGGCCCCCCCTGCCCCCCCCACGCTACGCCACTGGGTTCCACAGATGCACTTATAAGAGCTAAATTTTCGTGAATTCCGAGATAAAATTACCATTTCTGGGTGGGTAATTAGTAGTTTTGCCAGATGTTACAAAAATAAAATAAAAATTAAATATATGGAAACAAAGCGTTGAAACTTTCGTTTTAAATTCCTTCGTGGTACGTTTACTCTCCATCAGTTCAAATATCACAAAAACAAATCCATCCAAAAAAATCAACCAAACAAGTGTCATTAATTATTAGGTTTAGGTACCTATTTTCCTTATCCTATCTGTTATCCTACCTATTATTATCTTTATTCTTAATTGATAAATGTAATTGAAAGTTCGAAGACAAAAATTGCCAAACTGCCTAGTTGTTATGGATACTTTTCTTTCTTTTCACCACATTCATTTATCTCTAACCATCACTTCTACTTGTAGCTTCTTGTTCAACAGTAAATAAAAAAATATTGGTGAACAATTCACACACAACACCATCTGACCCCAAACTAAGCAAAGCTTGTGCTATGGCGGCCAGATAGTCTTATATAGTTTTAAATACATACTTATTATACATAGAAACACCAAGACACAGTACAAATAGGTGAATAAATCACACAAATATTTGCACTGGGTGGGAATGGAACCCACAACCCTCGGTTTCGCAGACAGAGTAGTTACTACTCACTAAGCCACGAGGCCAGTTAAATACTATAGTCAGTATTTCTACAACTAAAACGTATTGTGAGTTTAAGTACCTATTGCTCAATATCATATGTAGGTTGAAGCCGGAATTCAGACGTTCCCCGCAGGCATAATGAGTGGAGACACGCGGTGGATCTTTCCTTTGTCCCCTGTGACCTCCTGCTCTTGTTACTCCGTCGCTACGAGGAGCACCGGCGGCCCTTCGCAGCCCGGACCAGTGTGACGCGGATCAAATGAACGATTACGTTTCTTGTTACTACTTATACAGTATGTTGCTTCGTGCTCGTAGTAGCCATTTCTTGTTTATAATCAATGCTAGTCATTTTAGTATTGATTCATAACGAATTAGCAGTGAAAAGAGAGATATTAATATAATGCTTATTAATTGTCTGTATGTTGTATAATGTAGTCAGTAATTAGCAGCCGTTGACATGATATTGTACATTTAAAACATTAGTAAGAATAATACAGTATTTATCACGTACTCGTATATCATTTGAACTTAAATTGAAATTCTATAAACAATATTTTTTTAAGTGTCTGAACTTTGTTACGATATAATTATTTTTTTTTGGAAAAGATGATGTAGTAGTTTCCTACAATTGTAGTAGTATTGGATTACAATGTTTGTCAAACATTGGAAAACGTTCCGTAATAAACAACACTCGTCAGCAAATCCGAAACATTTCATGGTGTCCAATCAAAAGCTCTTTTAGTGTATCATTAGAGAAGCCAGTGATTGCCAACTAATTGGTTAATGGCCCCCCTCTCTCCAATGGTAAAAGGGGGGAGGGGGGGGGGCTATTTGCATAACGACAGGACTGATTATAGTGGTCGCCTGCAATCCGGAGCCAATTAATGCTATGTAGGTGTATTTATTTAATTTGTTGATAGTTGGATGGTAGATACGAGTACCAAGTCATCACGAATAGGTAAACTGGTAACTGTAACTATAGTGAATCAGTTTTTAACACAGCTTAGAACGGAAATTGGTTCGCAATGTGATAGGATTGCGGTGTCTATCGTTAGTTCTGTACATACTTTGAGTTTAGTTGATCTTTATACTTTTATATTTCTGTTAACCAGTCAAACTAACATGGAACAAGGGTCTGTTGATTAAGGTTGCAAGTGTATTTAAATAACGAGTTTTAATCAGGGTTAGTCTTTGCTTTTCCTAAGCTTTCATGTTGTAAAAGGATAGTTTTGAGCTGTAAATTTTAAATTTTGCTCATACACTCCACGCTAAAAATATTGTCTTTGAAAAGTAGGAATAAGTAGCAAATTTTCATGACAGGCACCTCTAAACTTATATGTTATGCATACATACTTATTTACTATGAAACGAGTAGTGATCGCATGCGCATTCTCTTTGAAAAGGGTCGCTGAATGCAGCTGAAATTCAAGTCGAACTGGACTGACCATATATCCCACGTGAGTAGCCACGAATTAATAAACAAAACTTATTTAGTCTTTAAAAGGGCGTCAGCTTTAAGAATTCGTTCTTAATTTTAAACCCTTAACCACTCCTAGGAATGAACTCATCCATCAAAGCCCAGTTCCCGATCCGCCAGACTTACCAAAAAGAAAATTAAACATCAAAATAGCGATATCAATTTGGCGGCTCGCCAGCCTCCGCGCCGCGGCAGAATATTTCATGTCCACTGCAATTTACATATATTTTCTATTCGTAATGCGGCGCTGTTCAAATCTAGGTAGATCAATGTCGTGGAATCACTAATCACTGCAGATTTTTCAATCAATAGGACCTATGGCAAATTTCCTCAAGTGGCTTCTATTGCCTACCAAACTTGGTCTAGCGCAAAAGGCCACACTAAACTGTTACCGTATCAATAGAGTTTTACATCTTGTGCAACGACTAGCACAAGGGTAACTCAAACGGTACGGTACGGTACGGCTTTGGGTTGGTTGCCGCCGATAGGGAAGATCAAGGAACAATATGGCATGCCGTATGGCCCTAGCGGGGAAGATTTAGCAGCACTTGGCGACTTCTAGTCGCCATGTAGAGCTAATAAATGTATTAGTTTTGAATATTGTCTTATGTTGGCTGACTTATTATTGATAGAGGGAGACCCTGCAGTTAGCGGTACTCTGAGCCGCAGCGGCGGTAAACAGGCTACGATGACTCCTACTTTTATTTGTCTCCTAAAATCATTTTCGCCGAATAGAAAAAAGCGATGACTTCAAGTAATTAACTGTTATCTTTACATTTCTGTAAAAAACTGAATCATAGTCAACTATTTACATACACTGATATACGATATCTTACAACAAGTCGTACAAAAGCACGAGTAAATGAAATCTATATATTTTTCAATTAACAAACAAAAAAATATTTCTGTTGTCGCCTCCGCTCGCCAACACTCACCGAGGTCAGGTTGTAGAACTGGCTTTCTGCCGCCTCTAAGTCATCCTCCGTGTCTCGAAAAAACCAGTTTTCGAAGTGCTGAGTGTCGTTGCTCATCGAGTTCTGCTGGCCCGGGAGGTTCTTGGGCGGCGGCTTCAGCTCGAACCTCTCTTCGAACTCGTGTTCCGGGATCTGGATCCCCCCGGTCCTGGCTGCGGTGGTCGCGGCCGCGCGCCCGGTGGTGCCGGGAGGGCTTCCGGGGGGCCCGCGCCTCCGAGCTGTTCGCGCCCGCCACGGAGTTCTGACCCAGCCGCTCACCGGAGTGGATGTTCCGTAACCTAAAGCGATCAGTGTCTGTAGAATATTATGAGCGCGTAGTTGTTTACGGAACACTTAATGAGCTAGGAGATGTGGAACGATGATTTTACTCATTTGGAAGTTTAGCTTCAAATCTAGGTTTTATGAGACTCAAACGACGAAAGCGGTGAATCAGTTTTTACGATTGCCCGTAATGCCACAGTATTACGCTGAGACTCGAATACCGAATAGAACATAGCACCTGAAGAGATTGAACTATGCGAGTCTCCTTTCATGACGGTGTCGACAGTAGGCACAGTCATCGTTAAACAGTAATATTTCAGCTCTGTGTGCAAAGTAGTAAAATTTAATATTCGAATATAATAAGATTTTATTTATTTAGTTAAACTCATTTGAATCCTTTGAGCTTAAAAAGTACATGATGCATCTCAATTTGCGTACGAGAGCATGCAAAAAGCGGACTGAAATCCGTAATGGCTGTAGAATCGTGCAAAAGGCTTGAGAATTGTGAGTCAGAAAGCATGAATATGTAGTAGGGAAGACGTTGATCACACCGCCGCCCCGCGCCGCCACCGCACCGCCACGCCACCGCGCCGCCGCCGCCCCTCTCGCCGCTGCCGTAATGAATGAGCTCGGTGCGCACCGCATCGCGGCGAAAGGCCGCTCTTTTGCCGGCGTCTCACTAACACAGCTTTTGATAGAAATGAGTAATGACTCGGTCTCACAGAGCCACAAACTCGTGAGATAATAATTATGTATTTATTTCAGGAGCACGAATTTTATCTTGAATGTTTTGTGTAGTTAAAGAAGCTTTTACATGTACAAAAGTAAGTCAGTGAGTCCATACATCGAGGGAAACAGTGTTTACGATGTAATTTATGTATAATATCAAATTACACTTTGGTTTCTCTTTATGCCAATTTCCTTGATATTGTTCTTAATATACACAAACATATTTAACACTAGACATAATTGTGAGAATATAGGGCACACATTAGTTCAGTGCGTTAGTATGTAAATATAGAGATTTGCGCCGAATATTAGATTCCTTTGAATCCCCAGATCCAGGGTTGAACTGGCCTCAATCCGTTCCACTGAACTATTTCCATAAGCTGGACTAATACCTGCGGAGATTGCTTCTCTACAGCTATTTGGCTTCATGGTTCAGTTGGTAGCGAATCTGCTCGTACAGCCATATGTCGTGGGTTCGATTCTTACCTGGATGAAAATAGGCGTTTCTTCTGTGTCTGAATGTTAAGTGTGTATATATTAAATCAGCTACCTGACTTCCTTAGTGCAAACACTGCTAGATTGTGTTGTGTGAACTTTTTTACACACAACACAATCTAGCTTGTATGTAGCATACAAGCAATAAAAAAATTTCGTATCGCAAGCTGTTATTACTATGGTCTTCATTATGTTCTCTCTACTTAGTCTGTGATTATGTTTTGAAGTACTTTTCTTTAATAAATGAATGATGGGAGCGTGCAAACGAAGATTACAACTAGAAAAGGGTTTTCTTATGTAGTCTTTCGAGGTCTAGTATCATCCACCAACCCACACTGGGCCAACGTGGAAGAGAAGACCCCGAGTGCCATCAGTTTAGTGGGCTGCTTGTGCTGTAGTCACGAATACGAAACTTATTGAGCAAGTTTTTCGCTTTTGACACACATTTGAACTATATGAGAGGTCAGGACTACTATACAGTTAAACTAGAGTGAATCTACTAATATAGGTCCGAGGGGCTCAGCTTCGAGGTCTAGGTCGGTTCTGTATTGAAGGATAAAGTTTACTTCCTTCTCGACTACAACAAATTTCATCATTTAGGGTTATTCACACGCTGTACTAAACTGCACTGGTCAAAATGATTACAACGCATTGTAATCATTTTGACCAGTTTTAACTTTGAAACTTATATTTTGTCAAAAATACGAATATTTGAGGTGACAAAGAATAGAAAGACGATTTTCTTGAGTTCAGAGTTTGTTCCATAATAGTTTTCTGTAATCATGAGCAACCCACATCTCGTTCAGCTTAATGAGTACAACATTCTGCGTAAGCTGGTGTACGCACGCCGTTCAATCAAGCACTGTAAGCATGTCATGCAGCAAGCGAGCAGGGATGTGACAACAAGAAAAATAGAATTGCAGTGTCTTCACACACAAACACCACGGTAATTCGGTTAAACTTACCGCCTTCTGTTTCCGTGTCTGCGCCTTCTTTTCCGTCTGCCACTGATGTCTTCTACCAGATTCTGCAAGCTTTCTGTTGGTTGCAATAGATTATTCTTGAACGTTTTCAATTCAAGCTCTTCACCAGTCTTGTTTACGTTCAATTTGTCGTCTTCTTCACTCGAAGGTAGGACTCCATTTGTCGGAGCAGGTGCGACGGTGACGTTTTCTGGCAATTCTTTAAATTTTATATTGTTATTTTTATCTCCCGTTATCTCTCGACTATTGCTTTGGATTTTGTTGGTGATTTCTTCAGGTTTACTGTTCACGTTGGGTAGTTGCATGTGTGGGAATAGTTCGTCTAGATTGAGGATGTTATCAGTAGACACGTTAACAACTAATACGCCATCTTGTTCAAGGCTATCTGATTCCGTGAGGTTATCTGCTATCGTGTCGTTGTTCTCTAGTTTTGTCTGGTTTACAACATTAGGGACGGTTTCTGTTTCTTCTGGTGGTAACTTTCCGTTTTTTAATAGCACAGATTTATCTAAGCCGGCCGGCAATGTCTGGAAAGTAAATTTACACAGATGCAGCAAAATATTGTTTTGTTGATTAAATGTACACCTATTTGTGTGTATAGTGTTATTAGTAGTTATCGTATATTAAGTGTTTCGGGCTTTACCTTCGACATAAGCGCTGCATCATTGTACTTCTTGGGTTTGTCTTGCGACAGCACCAGCGGTTGTTTGGTCCTCTTCCTCAAGATGTCGGGCATCCCTTCCTCCTCCACCTGCAGGCCTTCGAGCAGGACCTCTTTCTTTAGTCTCTCGACTTCTTCTTGGAAGGACTTGTTGATCTTGGTCTCCGGCGCCCGCGCTGCCGCTCGGTACAGGTCAGAGTCTGGGATTGCGATGTCTCCCTGGAAGTTACCTGCGACGGAAACAAATATAATTTACACGTGCCTGAAATGTACAATGTTCAACTAGAAGTAATTTGATTTCTTTAAATTGAAGTATGTTTTGGAAGTCGTTGGTGTGACTTGGACTCGCCTAGTACGAAACAGAGAGGAATGATAAAAATGGAAGAGAATTTCATCCACAATTGGGTGCGTAGGACGAAAGTCCAGTCTCGTACTATTCTGTGGAAAATAAAGGCAATCTTTTTTATGTATGGCGTAAATTTCATATTGAAAGGTGATAAAATATTTTAAATAAAGACAATAAAAATGTAATTATAGGAACTGAATTTCGAAAAAGGTTTATTTTTCTGCCAGCATATCACTAAAGTAAGGGTAAGTTGAGAGATGTAGTACCTAAATGCAGAGGTTTATCCAAGAAATTAATTAGACGGTCTTTGGAAAAATTTAATGCGTTAGACGCTAGTCTGATCAAGTGCGTGTTCTTAGGTGTGGGTGTACCACATTTAGATACCAATATTTAAATAAATACGTTATACAGACGATGCAGTTATAACGTTATAAGATGGACGTTGTTATACGGTATTCAGTAATAAAATGCACGTGAGTACGCAGGGGTCCATATGGGACGTGACACGTGACAGGAAAATTGGTTAAACGGAGCACTGTCACTACAAGCCCATGAGTTCAAATGCTTAATTCGAATGCGTGGATAGTTAATATTTGTTACAACTTTATTCATATATTGGTTTTGAAGACTGTTCTTAAAAACTACCCTAAGTTTTGTACAAACATATGTGCATGATAATGCTTACGAAAACATGACCTCGGGGCTCTGAAAAACCTGCTAGTAGGCCCTCCCAGAGGATCCCATCACAAAGCGATATCAAACTTATAGGCTATTACCGAATTCAATTGTCAAACAGACGCCGCGTTGAATATTCATGCGGTATCGTAAACTGCGGCGTACACTGCGCGGTGTGTTGGCACACACGGGCCGCTAATTAATGGGCAGCCAGCAACGGATACCATCTGGCTCGGTACATGGCTAGAGCCGTTAAATTTTATGATCGAGGCAGATGTGCCCGGTTAATGGGCTGCAATCCGCTGTCTTGTTCCGATACAATTTGCTTGCGAAAATTGATTAAATTAATTAGTAGTTATAAGAATTGGTTTTGCGGCGTTGTGCATTACAGCAAGGTCAACTCTGCAGCAAAGAGCATTACTCTGAATGTTTACTTTTGTGGTTAAAACAACTGACCTATAAGGAAGCAGACGCATGGAGTTCTAGATGCGTTTATTGATCGTGTCCAAAACGTAAGGCTAGTAGTACCAGAGCGACGATGGGTCAGTCAAGGTGCCGAGTTTGCTCTTCTGCAGTGCTGTAGTATTCTCGACAAGACAACCCTGTTCGCTTAGATCACATTGAATCCGGATTCACCTTTGAGAGAACACAGTAAGGCGAAAGTTAAATTATCACGTTCAAATTAGATACCCAGGATTAACCCACGAAGGGTCGCAAAAAGTATTAAAGACCTAGCTGCATGAAATTTATTCTAGTGTTAACGATATAAATATATGTATTAGAATAGGTTATTGCAGTCATTTGAAAATACGAGTATTACGAAAATATGTACAAGTGAGTGAAAGCACCTACCTGATGATACGCGTGTAAAATATGAATCGCTGTGTCATGAAGCCCCGGGAATAAAGTATTCCCGCGGTGTATTTTGTTATAGAAATTGGCGCATTTCCTCAATATTCGAGATATCACCTGAAATGGCGGAAAATCGCCGCCTCCGACGAGACGCTTCAAGCCTGAGAATAAACCAGGGCTGGCCCGAGACGTTCAAAATGAATAAGCTTTTATTTATGTAAAAAAATAGAATGATTGTTAAAAAATCAATGCTTGATATTTAGTCAATTTGGGTTGAGTCGGCTAAGTACCAGCTGAAGGCTTTGGAATCGACGAGAGAGACGTGTCAAAAGGCTCATTGGCAAACATAAGCAGAATTGTTCGAAAAAAGACATCAAAGTTTTGAATATCGCCGCAAAATAGCTGGCTTATTGAGTTTTGGGAAAGTGAGCAACTGATCTCCATGATCTAATACCAACTTGCTCTTCTTTCTATCGGACTGCTCATAGCTCGAAAAACTGTCATCGTTTCATGGTTGAGATTCCATAGATTTGAACGTGGAGGCTTAACAGCACTTTTTTGATAAGAACGTTTAGGCTGTGGAATGCGTTGCCTGTACCTATGTGTTTTTTCGATAATTATAATCTTGGTGTCTTTAAGTCGAAAGTAAATAGGTTTCTTCAAGAGGTAGGCAAGCACAATCGATCGTAGACCGGATCGTCGCCCCATCAGGCAAGGTAGCGGTCAAGGGCAAACTTATAATAGTTCAAAAAGGACGTTGATAGAACAATCAAGAGTATCGGAAAGTTAATTTATGTTTTCATCGTTAGCAAACAGACACAAACTGCAGCTACCATAGCAAATAGCAGTGACCATGGACCGGACAAACCGAGAATCGTCGGCAGTAACGAGTTCTGCGGGCGGAGACGGTGATTAGCAAACTTGGCGTAGGCCAGTCGGTGGCGGTTGACAGCGAACAGCTGACTGTTGGCCTTAGACACGAGAAAATTCCATCTTGGGCAGTGATAATGATGATGACGTCAATATACACTATATGTGAACAAACCATGTCTGACTGCCTTCAAGTGTAAACTATATACCTGTTTGAAGCGTCAACGTTTTGTTTTGATCAAATTTAAAGAAGAAGCTACGGAGGGTGATTTCCAAACACCGTTAAATGATGAGCGTATCAGATCTCGAAGGCAAGGGTTTCACCTGAGAGTTGCTGGTGAAAACAATTGACAACTCTGTATAAACATCATCCAAGAAGGATTCCCTTTGTTAAAAATGGGGCAACCCTACAGATGAGGCACATCGCGTATTCGCGTGCCATCCGCGGAGGTATTTCTAAAGGCATTGGTTTGTCGACGAAAATATTTTTATTTTCCCTTACGTGTCTTACTTACCTACCCGCCGGGCCTGCTGACACAGACAGACTTCCAAGAGCTAGAGGACTGCGACCCCAGACAACTATTTGACTGATTATTCCTGAATTACAGTTCCACCATGAAATAGAAAAGGGCAAACATTTTTAGAGACTACATTGTTACAATTACCGATTGGTTATTTTTTTTATAAGTACTAGTTTAAAAAACAAAACAAAATTTATTTAGTTTTATCGAAAAATAGAAAATTGAAGCGAAAAACTATTTTCTCATTTTTTTTGTGTAGAGTCACGAGACGAACTGTGTATGTGCCTGATGGTAAGCAACATAACAGCCTGCTCATAACAGTGTCACGCAGCTATTGGAACAAAAATAATCCAAATCTAATGATAATAAAAGCAATTTTCCTCTAATTTAAAATATTATTTTGTTTTCAAGCAGCTAACCATTGTTAAAGTTTTACTTATACTACTTGCGATCCAAATTTAATGATTTGGATTATTTACGTTCCTATAGCTGCGTGAAATTAAATGTAACCTATGTATTGTAGGTGCCTATATATTTAGGGAAATTTAATCCACATAGTCGAACCAGCAATCAAGTGAAACAACAATTGAATTATGCACCTGTAACTGATATATTATGTGTTTATTGTGATATGCCTGCCGTGACACAGTCTAAAAACTATGCGATATTCGTGTTCAATAAGATAAGACTTGTGTCATCGGCAACGATGATAGTCTAATGACGTCATCCGACTCCTTGTACATCAAGCACTTTATACCTTGTACAAGAATGCACTTTATACATTCTTTGACATTCCTCACATGGATGAACTGCAAGATCTACTAATGCAAGACCTTAGACCCTGGATGGACATATTGATCAAACTCAAAAACACAAGACAATATCCTGATGAAACACAAGACTTTGGCGAAATTGTGCTCACCAAACATTTATCTCACACAAATATATATCACAACCAAATAGAAGCCAGAAATTAATCTAAGATGAAGAATCAGATGACATAAATAAAACCAGAAATTAATAGAAGATGAGGAAGAAGAAGACTTTAATCAGCTGACTATTATTTAATTTTTTATTTATTTATAAATTAAGACTAACAAATTGTCTTGCCAGACATATTGCATGCCTCTCGCAGAGGCCAGTTTGTATGGGGCAACTTTTAAAATGTTTTGTATCATCTTATCTTACCTATAAACAGCAATAAAGATTTTTGTCAATCAAATACACACATCTTTTTTATTTTAACTACACTGTCCTAAAGTTTGAACTTAACCACTATCTCGCTTGGTGTTAAGCGACGATGCGGTCGAGGATAGGGATTGCTTGCCTAGAAGAAACCGATTCAGTCTCGACTTGAAGACACCAAAATTATATCCACCGCATTCAGCGTACTCAGACATTCTACGGCCTAGACGTTCTTATCACAACAATGGAGCCAAACCTCGTTCCAGTATTTAGAACGTCAACCACGAAACGATGACGCTTTTTCAAACTACAAGCAGTCCGATAAAAAAGGGAAGTCAATTATTTTATAAGTAGCACATATAAAAGGTATATATGTCTTTTTTAATATGCAAATTGAGCAAAAATTGTATTGTAGAATAAAAGTCATCAAGTTTGGCGCAGTACACATAATGAAAACCAACTCAATGACGAGGATTCTCGGGAAACATACACTTACTGCGTGCAATAAATCTGTAGTCTGACTCCATCTGTGCGTAAAAGAGAAAAGAGAGTATCGCCGTCTCTACGAACACGCGAGGGGTACCCTCATCCGGCGCCGCCGCGCTCTGTTGTCCGGCGCCCACAATAAATCTGCGATTGTATTTAATACTCGTACAGTATCCGACTAATAATTATTATTAATTTGAAAGTTTTGTAGTGGTAGGATTCACCAAAAGTTTGCCAGTTAGTCTACCGCCAAGCAGCAATGTGAGTGTACTCATCATCCATATCATCTCATTGATAGTATTGATAGATTCAAATAGTATCATCTTTATCAATGTACTGATATGATGCCAGCACATAAAGATCAAGGATGTTATTTATGGTTCTCAGCCGGGGTTATTAATTTTCGACGAAAAAGTACAAAAGCCGCCTTCAATGTCTAGATTAAAGGAGGCTTTTGTACTTTTTTTGCACGGCAGTGTGGACAGCCAAGTTCATTCAAGTAAACTGGCGAGCCGCAACATGTGTGATATTACACGAACCATTTGGAGCTACTTTGGTCCTCCTCATAACTTAAAAACTATTGCACATTAACTTGTGAAATTACTCGCACATTGAGACTTGCAGGATATCAATATATGTTCCAAATTTCATAAACTCAAACGGTTATTTAGATATTAACGTTGCCGTGGAGACCTTCGGTTGTTGGGGGGCAGAGGATAAAGGGTTCCTCTCAGAATTAGGGCGCAGGCCCAGAGAGAATACGGGTGACTTCCGCTCCGTCGCGTCCATGGAACAAAGGTTGGCCATTGCCATTCAACGCAGGAACGCTACGAGCGTCATGAGCACTTTTGCACCGGGAGCAGAAAGGGGTGGGTTATTCGGAGATAAGTTTTAATATTCTTAATATTTTGTACTTTCTATTATAATTTGTTTGCCATTGATTAAGTGAAATTTGGTCTCAAATATGATGTTATTAATGATTTTAAATTACTAAAAGTATCGAGTGATCCTGAGTGTAACAGTACAATGGTAGCGCCGCACTAGCGAGCCACGTGAAGGTCACTGTTATTTTTGTTAGTGCCGGCGCCAGTGGCGCCCCCGCGCGCCGCGCCGCCGGGACGCTGCGCGCGCGCCGCCGCCAGACAGTGCATACAAGTGTGCTCTGCTGTTCGTCGTATATTGTTCTAATCCAGTGACCTACGAGATATTCCGGTAAGTATAGTTTTGGTGCTCTTCCTCAAATTGCGTAGCTTTGCTTTATTTGACCACCAACAAACAAAATATTCCTCAAAGATTATAATCCTCGGCAACCTATATTGTCGGGCTGTTTATTTTAAAGCTGCCATATTGACGTCTACTCAACACTAAACCAGGAAAATATTCTTTGTAAATACCGTTCTAGTCTTGTGACGGCTAATTGGAATGTAGTTGTAGGAAATGCTTGTGTTGTTGAAATGCTTATTGTATAATAGTAGTATCGGTAATATATTTGGATTTGTGTTTCAGATGCGTCCGGACGAAGTAAGAGCGCTAAAATGATTCCTGTGGCGCTGACGGGGACCCTCGGAAACCGACACCGCTCCCTCAACGCCGCGGTGCGCGAAGCTTACACGTCTGGACAGAAATTTGCTACTCTGGAAGATGATCCAGAGCGGTCTCCAGTCGATCGAATATTCAAGATAAAACTCGCATCAAAATTACAAAATGTCGATTTTATCATAAAAAAATCTGAAAGACGATGACATGCTTTACGTAAGTAAGGCCCTGCAATGTAAATGGCTTTTGGAGCCCCAAAATGAGCACATCATCAACCCTGAGTATCTGGAAGAACACCTGTTTCCGTTTATGAAAACGAAAGCGGTAACGAAAATGAAACATTGGATTTACGTAAACCTTAAAGACCCGGCGCGTTGTCGAACATTCTTTCTATATTATTGTCCAACGAACTTTAAGTTTGCCGTTAAATTTCTCAGGAATTGTTCATCTGATTTTATTTTAGAACAATTCCCACAGCACGCCCGGGCTATATCTCTCGGTGACTTTAAGATTATATGCGAAAAGAACTTGCAAACTGCCAAAGTATTTTACGACAATTTGCTCATTGATGAAGATCTCAAGGGAAAATATTTAAAAAACGAGAAACAGTACTTTGCCATCTTAAAAAGGTTTATTAAAATTTGACGCACCGATGGTCTTGGACGTGGCGGAAAAATATTTTAATAAACATACCCTTAAACCTTTCAATTTAAAAGCTACAAAATTCATTATGAAACATCACAGGACGAGGTTTACACGGAAACCAGAATTGTATGCGGCGTATCTACTGAACCTGAAAACTGTAGCGAGCGGGTTGAAGGCCGAAGACGCGAGGGAGCTCGCGCTGTCATTGGCCAGAGACGGCCACTTGTCAGATGAGAAGTGGTTCGATTACAAAGCAGTCGAACCGCTAATTAATCGTTTGAGAACGGAAGATCGTGGCGCTTTCAAGAAAAAAGTTTTCGTCGACAAAGACATCGGAACAGTCGTACGAGCGTGGCCGTACGACGTACCCGCTTCTCCTACCCCAGCCGCAAAAATAAAGTCTATCTTTGTGGACTACGATCACGAACCGGGGCATTACGGCAAAATGGACTTCAGAACTGTGCTGAAAAAGAGAAAATACTGCAAATGGGGTAACGTCGAGTCGTTTAAAACGCCGCTGGACCGCCTGTTCGAGGAGTTCCGCGTGGCGAGCTTTGAGCGCACGCTGGTCGAGCTGCGCGCGCGCATGCGGGCCAGCGGCTGCGCGCAGGCGCGGCTGCACATGGCGCTGGTGCTGGTGAGCAAGTGCGGCGCGCGCGCGGACAGCCTGGGCGCGCTGCTGGGCCTGCTGCACGAGCGGCGGAACGAGCCCGAGCACGCGCGCGCCGCCGTGGCGCGCAGCCTGGTGCGGCGCGCGCGCGCCTGGGCCGCGCCCGCCGCCGCCTGGGCGCGCCTGGGCGACTGGGCGCGCGGCCTGCACTGTGCCGAGCTGCAGCACGCGGCGCTGCTGCGCGCGCTGCTGGCGGCCGGGCCCGCGCGCGCGCCGCCCGCCGAGCTGGCGGCGCACCGCGGCAGCTTCGCCGCGCTGCTGGACTACCCGCTCACCGCGCGCGAGCGGCGCGCGCTGGCCGCCGCGCTGCCGCCGCCGCTGCTCGCCGCCGCGGCCGCGGAGAGCGAGCCGGCCGCGCTCGAGGCCGCCGTGCGCAGGGCGCTGGACGCGCTGGCCGCGCTGCGCGTGTCGCCGCGCGGGTTCCCGGCGCTGCTGGCGCGCGTGGGCGCGCTGGCGGCGGCCGACGCCGCGCGGGTCGCCGACATCCTGCGCCAGCTGTACCGCGACGGGATAGCGCGCCGAGAGCTTTTTCGAGGTCAACTTCGCCTTGTATCAAAACGAAGACTCCTACATGAACGCGCTCCGACACAACGTTGATCTCATATCGACTGAAAAACTGATCGAGCTGATCGTTGACGACAAAAAATTTAAGTACGGACGGTTTTTCCGTAAAATTTCAATATATTTTAGAGAAAAGGAAGGATTGACCGATCGATTGTTGACATCTTTAAAAGAGAACGGTCGTGATAAACGTATGGCGAAACCTCTGGTTTTACTGTTAGGAGACGAGGTCGCATCGTTCCTCTCGGCCGTCGACGGCTCCGTCGCGGACGCCGGGGACAGGTCGTTCGCCGCCGCGCTGAGGGCGAACCTCCACCTGGCGCGGCCGGCGCTCGATGTGGACGCGCTCGGTTGGAGGACCGTCGGTGTGAAAGCTGTCGCCAACAAAGTAATGGGGTGCCGGAGAGCGGAGGTCGATGATTACGTCACAAAATTGCTTCAAAATAAACGAACGATAAAATTATCATGTTCTCTTGCCCATACGAGTAGTTCGGCTAAAGTTGTGAATTGTTTTATGACTTTGGCTAAAATCAAGCCCTCTGCGGCTTTAAAATTAGGATTAAAACTTTTAAAGTACGGCGATAATATCCATACAGGTCAAATTAAAATATGGGAAACTATTAAGCTCTTAATCGAAAAAGTCAATATTGAAAAAAAAACTAAACCATATTTTAAATTACCCGATATTTCTTCCATGCCGGCTCGGTTTCGCGCGCCCTACAGCGTGCTGTTGTACAACAAACACAAAGAGAGAGGGTTTTATGAATCGATGCCTTTTCTTTGCAACATTGAAAATCTTTTACCGGACGTAGAGGAAGAATTTGTAGAAAGTGTTTTACTCGGATATTTGCATAGCGATGGTTTGTCGAAAGTTCCAGAACACGATCTTTGGTTCCAAGATTTAGACATTGATTGTCATCAAATGTTTATAAGAATAATAGTTAAATATCTTCTGCTAAATAAAACTGAGGAACAACAAAAAAAGAAAATCGAAATTATCGGGAACATCTTCTTCCATAAACTAGAGACTTCATTGCGTACTAGTGTTCCGAAACCCCACCGCATGAAGTTCATAGATACAATGCTATCCTCTTTCTTGTATCATACAGTATTTATTGATAATAAGTATGTTTCCTGCTTGCCGGTCATGACCGCGGCGCTGGAGTGGATGCAGCGCTGCTTCCCAATGGAGACCTACTTTAAACAATTTGTCCACATGCGCCTGAACATGTTGTACTACACAGCGGTCCGGGACACCATCGCCACGCTCCCGGGCCGCAGCGTCGATGAAAATAACGAAATGGAGGCTAGATCAGTTTCAGGATATCATTTTGGCAGATATTTAGCTCGTGAAGTTAATACTTTAGAAAATACGCATTTCAGTTCAATTCAATATTTACTCAAAGACATAATTTTTTATCTGCCTACTACAGTTTTTCATAGATGCGAAACATTTACTAAGTCTTTGATAAACGGAATTTTAGACGAAACTAAAGGGACGGGCAGTGTGCTCGCTGTGCATTTGTTTACGAACGGGAGTTGGAACTTTGGAACAGAATTCAAAGACGACATATTGCATAGAGTAAGAATGTGTGGGAATATCGACACGCAAATGGTTTTCTTTTCTGAAACATTTTTAGAGATTTAACGTTTCTAGATTGCTACATTATAGATTCAGAGATTATGTTCAGATTTATACACAACGTTTTTTAATGCCCAGTAAAAAGTATTGTTTCCTGAAAAATGTATGTTATTCGATATGCCTCTACTAAGTATTAGAAAGCTATAGCTATATTTTTTATAACTGGTAATAATATTGAGTATTTGTGTAAATAAGTAGAATGTTTTAAGACTATACTCTGTTAATCAAATTGTAAGTTTTACGAGTAAATAAATAGCAATTAAAATTTTAAGCAATGATTTCACATCAAAATATTTTTTCTTTTGGGAATTCAGTAGTAGTTCTATGTACCGAATGTGAGTTTTTTACTTATATAGGTTTACACTTGACCGTCTGAAGCCGGACCTATTGCCTGATGCTATGGGACGAAGAAGTAATAAGTAGCAAACCTGTATATAATACGATACGCCCCAATTCTGACAAGCACTACATTTTCACCAAATATCCCTGAATGAATTTGAATTTAAGGTTAGATTATATGTATAATGCACCAGGTACACTCCGCGCGGCATAAGCTGAGCTTTGCATTTGTGTGAGTGTACATGGATAGTGTAGGTGTGACAACCGGCCTTAGGCGCGGCGCCATTCTGTCTCGCCGCGCTCCTGCCTGATTGGTGATCACTCACACTAATGCAAAGCTCAGCCTATACCTCGCGGACAAAATTTCAAGCTCCTGCCTGATTGGTGATCACTCACACTAATGCAAAGCTCAGCTTATACCTCGCGGAGTGTATACTTTTAGAAAATATGATGAACGTCCTTACAACTGCTGATCAACCTATAAGTCATAAGTAATTTATTTAATACCTGTAACTAGTTTACACGCGGATGATGTTGTTGGATTAAAAAATAAACTATTTTCGTACAAAAAATTAAGACTTCAAAATAACAAATAGGCACTCAAAAGCGAAAAATAAACTAAAATCTTTATTATAAGCGCTACTCACCCATCTATTTGAAGTCGGTGCCAGCCAAATCTAACTGGTAGTGGATAGATACTACTTACCTGTGCCTACTTACCATGTGCCTACATAGCATCAATCTAATAACTTATTGACCTGACTGGCACCGACTTCAAATAGATGAGTGAGTAGCGCTTATAATAATAATTTTGGTTTATTTTTCGCTTTTGAGTGCCTATTGGTGGTTTTGAAGTCAGTTTAATTGTTTGTACGAAAATATATTATTTTACCCTTTTTAGTGTAAAACAAGTTTTTATTAATCCAGTTACACAATTTTGTATTGACAGGATAGAGTGTCATAACTTTTATGAAATCTATAACTACGTCATTCAGGAAATTATACGCAAGTTTTATTTTATGGTTCATATTTCAAAAACCACCCGACCGATTTCTATAAGATTTATATGGAACCATTCGGGAAGCATCCCCATCCGAACACAAAAATAAATTTTAAAATCTGTGCAGAGGTTCTCGAAAATCGGGTAACATACATAAAAAAACCATAGGGGTCGAATTGATAACCTCCTCCTTTTTTGGAAGTCGGTTAAAAAACACTGGAGCCTATTTCCTATTAAAATGGCTTGCCATGGAAACTTCATACCTATTTAGATTTATCTCGCTTCTTTTGTCACTGAAGTCAACTAACGCATAAATCATAACATTGAACTTGGCTGTCATTTCACATGTATGTTTGTGATGAGATTTTATTTTACAAATATGATTAAGATTGCTAATTAAGAACTTGGTTTGCCACACTACCATGTGTCTAGATGCGTGTCTAGATCGCGCGGAGTACGCGCGATTCTCAAGGTAGGACCTCTCTTTGCGTTTATGAAGGAAAAGCCAAACTCCGGGATCGTCTTTCCTCTTATTGTCTTCCTTAATTCACTTTTACTCCCCCCGCCAACACAACAATTTCATAGAATATCAAGCCGAACCAGCGCACAGCTCGTGTTGAAAATTGATTGCCGAAGTATGTTATTTTTCTTAACCAGTACCACAAATCGAAAGTAGTGAAGCTGAAGTGGCCATTGAGGTACCATTGGAGAACACTGTGCCATTTTGGCTTCATTCGTGCTTGTTTTATTCTTTGCATTCGTTTAGTTTGTAAGTACTTAGTTCGTTGAGGTGTTGTGTTCTTACAAATTTAGGTAAATTATAGACTAATTATTGATGGACATTGATTCAATTTTAAATTTTAAGCCCTATTTTATAATCGTTTTTTTTATTTAATATGAATTGTTGCCTCGCCGTGATCCACGCCGTTGCTAGTGTTAATAAAATACTAATAGAGTTGATAAAAACTATAGTTATGAAGCGAGTCTTTAATCCTTGTATGTACTGTGAAAGGTAGGCGAGTTTTTTTAGAGATCTAATCGTTTTAGTTAACCCCATGTTATCTGGTCGAGTCAGTAGTGAGTGACATTGTCGAAGAAAAAAAAACGCCGTAGAAAACTACGGCGCTAATTTATGCGTAAGTACAAACTTACCCAAAAAAGTGGTCAAGTGCGAGTCGGACTCACCCATGAAGGCTTCCGTAGCAGCAAGTAACATAATATAAAAGTTCTTGTAGTTCGTGTTTTAACAATAGTCACCTTATGACGTGTCAAAATAAAACTACTTTCTATATAGATCTCATTCAAACCAATTTTCGTTGATAGTTTTCATGGTAATGTACATTGTACATCATACACTTTTTTAATTTTTGTCATTCTCTTATTTTAGAAGTTACAGGGGGGATCACACATTTTACCACTTTGGAAGAGTCCCTCGCGCAAACTATTCAGTTTAGAAAAAAATATGTTAGAAACCTAAATATCACTTTTAATGACCTATCCATAGATAAGGCACACGAATGGTTTTGCTCAAAATTTTTTTTTTGAGTTTCAGTTCTAAGTATGGGATACCCCTAATAGTAGGGGAGCCCAAGAGGGCATTTCGGGATTTACTCCAGCGCGGCAGATTAATATACAGTTGGAAACCTTGTACCTGGTAAACTAGCTCAACCGAATATGAGTAAGAATATAGGCCGATTAGGAAAAAAACATATTTTCATCATCAATTATTCTCGAGCACGTCAGATTAAGATAGGGTAAGTTAATTTCATGCTAAGAAGTGTATATTCCACTAATCTGACAACTCGAGAGTGACACAAAGAAAAGGGAGGTCTACAAAGTTATTAAAAACATTGCTAAATTCTCGAGCATGGTTTTTTTATTTTAAAGGAATTAATTCAAGGATAATAAAAAGTATAATATCCAAGGATTCCACAAGCCGAAGTAACAACAATTCAACGCTAATTAGCTCATAAAGCTGATTTTTCATATTTGAAATTCTGCAGCCGTGCCCCTCACAAACGAAAAGGTAACATTATTAAAAAAAATCTTCTTATTACCTAAGCTTTGCAATCCAATAGGTTTCTATGACGCTCGAGTAACTCCCCATTTAGCATCGTGGGCTCCATAAAAAAAACTATTTTTTGTATCAAAATCTTAATGCGGTTCACAGGTTACATCTACTTACCAAGTTTCAATAGTATAGCTCTTATAGTTTCGGAAAAAAATGGCTGTGACATACGGACGGACATACAGACAGACAGACATGACGAATCTATAAGAGTCCCGTATTTTGCCATTTGGCTACGGAACCCTAGAAAGAGATTGGAATCAGGCCAACCGCTGTAGGCACCACAAATACAGGTCTTGCTGCCAAGTTGGGTTGTAGGTAAAACGTTGCTTTTTTGAGCTTCCTGTCCCAACCAACTCGATTTTGGTTCTCTGGTTGAATATGAGGCTGTACATTCATTCTGTGCCGACTTTCCTTGTCCAACATTGGAGAAAGACGTT
Organism: Ectropis grisescens; assembly: GCA_017562165.1. Classification (NCBI taxonomy): domain Eukaryota; kingdom Metazoa; phylum Arthropoda; class Insecta; order Lepidoptera; family Geometridae; genus Ectropis; species Ectropis grisescens. Next base: position 29,423,403 of record CM029775.1, read on the forward strand.
CTTACCCAAGATGCTCGACAGCGAGGGATCGTGTGAGGCGAAAGAGCGAGAGTTACGAAAATCTCTCGCTCCTCCACTGAGGCGGAAGCGGACACCGGGCCGAGCCTGGAGAGCTGCGTGCATCCTGTCTTCACTGGAGGGCTGGGGGCGTCGGACGTTTACGGCTGTCCTGCACCCCACCTAGGTATAGGCTTTCGAGTTTCGAGGAAGTGACGCGTCACTGGTTTCCGGCGCGTCAATAGAATGAATTGCGGGGGTACTGACGCCCCCGTGCAGTGTGCGGGTTTCGGTGGCAAGTGGGCCAGTGTCGTTCGTGTGAGTGAGAGAAGTGGCCCCGCGACCCTGATCCCTGACCTTGCAGGAGTAATCTGTGGGGGTTATAGTCGGTGGGGACCATGTCTGTCTGTCCATGGTGTCGAGCCTGACACAACTGCCGTGTCTCTTCACGGTAGACGGTGCGTAGAGGCATTTCCACCACTAAAGGTTGAAAGAGCTTATATCCAGTTGCCAAACAATGAATAATATTGCATAATGATTTCACAATACTTAGTAATACCTATTACATTTAGCGCTTCCAATTGTTTTAATTGTTCTTGATTACTCTTTTGTTCTTTTGGTTCGTAAAATGTGTCTTCGACAAATTATTATTTCACTACTTAATGTTATCTTAACAAAACCGGAATACTTACATGTTATCAAGAAAATGACGCTATTGGACGTTTTATTCTATAGGTAGGTACTTATTAATATTATACCTAAACCTGAAGAGTTGGTTTGAACGGGCTAATCTCAAACACTACTGGACCGATTTCAAAAATTCTTTCACCTTTGGATATATATTATGGAAGAATGCTCAATCTTAGACCATAGTATTCTATGTACTATTTTAAGGTGTGAACAAAAAAGAGTTATCATTCATCATTCATTCATACCAACCCCTTCCATCATGCAAGTTCTAGTTGTAGTTCTATTAAAAAATAATCGATAGGTACCTAATAAAAGCTCTTATTTGGTGTTTGTTTAAAATATGCCCAAATCTTTAAGATACCAAAAAGAGTTTGCTAACTACACAACAGAGACATTACCTATCATCTACGAGTCGAAAAGGAGATACAGTATATCGAATCTTATCGCTTAATAATTATCTCTTAATAATTATCGCTTAATAATTATCTCTTTAGATGAATCATATATTTGGGCTACTAGTAGGTACATTTTTTTATCAAAATTGTCAACGATTAACAATCAGCGTTTCGTATTTTGTTCGATCACAGATAACAAACTGAAAATATATAAAACATACTTTATCGTTATCAAACAATAATAAATACACATCAGTACCGAATACGTGGTGCTTAACACGTTGTAGGCCGTTGGTGTGAAAGTTACCGTCTCAGTTTTGTCGTACATATTGGATAGGTATCTACAAAGAAACATTGAAGACGGAAAGTTAATATGATCCATAAGACCTCCACTGTGAACTGTGAGTTGCAGGAATGAAAGTGTATGTTTGGTGGAGACTGGAGAGTGATTTCATTCTTGTTTGGTGTAAATGAGGCAAACACACGATCCGGCCGCGCGCACCGTCCAAGGCCGCCGGACGGCGCGGGGCCGCGGCGTGCCGGCCCGTGCGCCGAGCCGCGAGTAGCTCTCCAAGTCTCCACTCGCGCCAGTAGCTCGCACGGCTCGCAGCGTGCGCCGAGGCGCCGCCGTGTTGTGATGATGTCATTGCGCCAAATATTTTTCAATCTGTTTTGATCCGCGATTACCAGGAAACGAGTCTTAAAAATATTTGGAATATGGTTTCGGGTAAGTTTTGAATGTTGTATATCTACTTGTAAACTCATTTTCTTATCGTTCAGAAACATTTAACTTGACGCATTGCATATTTATATCGAATAAGTAGGTACATCGAAGTAAATTTGTTAATGCAGGTTTTACATTTATACTTTATAGATCACCACTTAAATCAGGATACTATTGTCTAAAGACCAAGTAAAAGTAGAATTAGGAAGGTTCTTATTGATTTATTTATGCGAGATTTTACTTACGGGACCTAAAATCGAAATATTCGAGGGGGAGTTCAATCTGGAAATATTTGAAAATTTTCAGAATTTTCGTAATCTTCTTCATTTCCAATTTAAAAAAAAAAAGTGAAAGAAATACATAATATTCATATTTTGGGCGACCACTTTCGCAACATCGGTCGGTCACTTTAAAATATTTGTATAAGAATCATCGATATAATTAAGGAAAAGAGTTCAATGATAAGAATTTTACATTTCCGATGTGAGGTGACCCTGAAAACCTGCGATGGCCACAACTCGTACACTATTGTCACCAAAGCAAACGTTACGTTATTTTACATGTTAATTAAATTTGTGTCACAATTTTTTTCTAGTTCTATAATAGTACATTGTTCACCGAGAGGAGAAAGTGACCGATTACCGTCGAGGGTGTCGTTTGAAGCCCGAGCCGTAGGCGAGGGCTTTAAAACACCCGAGATCGGGAATCGCACTTTCTCTCGAGTGATACATAGTGCTTTATACTACACCTACGAGGAAAATAAAAAACTAAATCTTTACTAATTGAAATTTATATTGAAATTGTTGCAGTTAGTGAAGCTTAATGTAACACTTTTTCCATTAAATGGCGTCTGCAATTTTCACATGTTCTTTTTTTCAAATTGTTTGACATCATCCAACACACAGCTAGTGGCCAGTGTCATTTTGCGAACTTGGAGATAAAAACTCACTGTAAAAACTTTTTGGCTTTTGATATTTACGTTACCAGCGCATAGTCTTACCCAAAAATAAAAAAGAAAAACTACGTAAGAAATGGATTTTCATACACTTTTCTCTCCCGCTCAGATGCGTTTTCTCGCCGCATATTTGTTCGATATGCAATGACGTACTTTCTACCGTAATTTTGATAAAGTATCAAGGTACTTTCCGAGCAGGTGTAGTATAAATATGTAAAACTGTTAACCTCCGGCGGAATTTGTAGAAGAAAAAGAAAGTGATTATTTCCTAATTCGGGATTCTTGTAAGCTTTTAGAACCCAACCCTGCAAAACATAAAAATATATCATACAAACTAGGATAATTTAAAGCTTTCTAAACTTTCAGATGAAAACGGATATTTCAACAGCGAAAACATGATTCCCGTGACGTTAGTGGGGAAGACTCTCGGAGAGCGGCACCGGAGCCTGAACGCGGCGGTGGCGGCGGCGGCGGCCCGCAGCGCGCGGGCCGACTTCGAAGGGATTTTGCGAGCTTCGGAGCTGTCAGCCGTTGACAGGATCTTCAAAATAAAACTGGCTTCAGAGCTACGCAACATTGACTACATTTTACAAAACCTCAAAGACGACGACTTGCTGTATGTAAGTGAGGCACTAAAATGTAAATGGCTTTTGGAACCCCAGTATGAGCATCTCATAACTCCTGATTATTTGGAAGAATGTCTCTACCCGGCCATGACGCCGCCGGCCGCGTCCAGGATGAGGCACTGGGTCTACGTGAACGTGAAACCCCCGAGACGCTGCCGGGGATTCTATCTGTATTACGTTCACACGAACTTCAAGCTCGCTGTCAAATTTCTCAGGCGATGTTCCGTAGAATTTATCAACGAAGAATTTCCCAAACAAATGCATAAAGTTTCGCCCCATGATTTTAAAATATTATGTGAAAGAAACCCGTCGATCGCCAAAGTGTTTTTCGATAATTTGCTCACGAATGAAAAATTGAAAGAACGGTATTTAAAACACGAGAGGCAGTACTTTACCGCGATAATAGTTTTGCTAAAATGCAACGGGTCAATCGTTTTAGATATAGCGGAGAAGTACTTTGACAGACGAACTATGAAACCGTTCAATGCAAAAGCAACTAAATTTATAATGAAACACCACAGAGCGAGGTTTTTTACAAAAACCAGAATTATATACAGCGCTTTTACTAAATATGAAAGCGTTAGCCGACGAGCTGAATACTGAAGATGCGACCGAACTGTTACTGACATTGGCCAGAGACAATTATTTGTTGAGTAAAAAATGGTTCAGTTACAAAAAAGTGGAACCCATAGTCAAACGAATAAAAATCGAAGATAGAGGGGCCGTCAAGCGAAGAATCTTCGAGAACAAAGACATCGGACCTATGGTTCCAGAATGGCCGTACGAAATACCATCGTCGTCTAAACTAAAAAGAAAAGTAAATGTTATTTTTGAAGAACCAAAATTTGGTTATTCCCGATTAGAACAATTCGACACATTCGAAGAAACTCACGGTCAACTGTACAGATTGCATAGTTTTACAACTAGCCATAATCAGTTCGGCAAACCCGCCAAAATTAAAACGCCGCTGGACCGACTGTTCGAGGAGTTCCGCGTGGCGAGCTTCGAGCACACGCTGGTCGAGCTGCGCGCGCGCATGCGGGCCAGCGGCTGCGCGCAGGCGCGGCTGCACATGGCGCTGGTGCTGGTGAGCAAGTGCGGCGCGCGCGCGGACAGCCTGGGCGCGCTGCTGGGCCTGCTGCACGAGCGGCGGAACGAGCCCGAGCACGCGCGCGCCGCCGTGGCGCGCAGCCTGGTGCGGCGCGCGCGCGGCCTGGGCCGCGCCCGCCGCCGCCTGGGCGCGGCTGGGCGACTGGGCGCGCGGCCTGCACTGCGCCGAGCTTCAGCATGCGGCGCTGCTGCGCGCGCTGCTGGCGCCCGGGCCCGCGCGCGCGCCGCCCGCCGAGCTGGCGGCGCACCGCGGCAGCTTCGCCGCGCTGCTGGACTACCCGCTCACCGCGCGCGAGCGGCGCGCGCTGGCCGCCGCGCTGCCGCCGCCGCTGCTCGCCGCCGCGGCCGCGGAGAGCGAGCCGGCCGCGCTCGAGGCCGCCGTGCGCAGGGCGCTGGACGCGCTGGCCGCGCTGCGCGTGTCGCCGCGCGGGTTCCCGGCGCTGCTGGCGCGCGTCGGCGCGCTGGCGGCGGCCGACGCCGCGCGGGTCGCCGACATCCTGCGCCAGCTGTACCGCGACGGGATAGCGCGCCGAGAGCTCTTCGAGGTCAACTTCGCCTTGTATCAAAACGAAGACTCCTACATGAACGCGCTCCGACACAACGTTGATCTCATATCGACTGAAAAACTGATCGAGCTGATCGTTGACGACAAAAAAATTTAAGTACGGACGGTTTTTCCGTAAAATTGCAATATATTTTAGAGAAAGGGAAGGGTTGACCGATCGATTGTTGACAGCTTTAAAAGAGAACGGTCGTGATAAACGTATGGCGAAACCTCTGGTTTTACTGTTAGGAGACGAGGTCGCGTCGTTTCTCGCAGCCGTCGACGGCTCCGTCGCGGACGCCGGGGACAGGTCGTTCGCCGCCGCGCTGAGGGCGAACCTCCACCTGGCGCGGCCGGCGCTCGATGTGGACGCGCTCGGTTGGAGGACCGCCGGTGTGAAAGCTGTCGCCAACAAAGTAATGGTGTGCCGGAGAGCGGAGGTCGATGATTACGTCACAAAACTGCTTCAAAATAAACGAACGATAAAACTAGCATGTTCTGTTGCCGAAAGAAGCACAGCTACAAAATATTTTGATTGCTATACTATTTTAAGCAAAGTTAAACCAACTGCAGCTTTAAAAAAAGGTTTCAAAATTGTTATGCGGGATCGTAAAGTTCCAGCGAATCACGTGGATATTTGGAACGTTGTTGAGAAATTGATTGAAAAATTCGACACAAACACAGTTTCGAAAAGATATTTTTATTTACCTACGATTCCACATATGCCTTCTCATCTGCGACCGCCTTACACAGTGATTATGTACAAAATTACCAGAAAAGAATCCTTTTACGATGCGACAGGTTACCTATGTCACATTGAAAATCTTATACCCCAAGTGGATGAACAATTTATAGAGAGTGTTTTGTTGGAATATTTTCAGGGCGACGGTTTCCCTGAACCGGTAGAAGATGAATGGAAGGCCAGACATAAAGTCAATGATAATTGTATGTTAATAAGAATTGCCATCCGCTATCTCTTGGCGTGTAAGACCGAAGAGATTCAAACTAGGAGAAACGAAGTAATCGGTACCTTATTTTTCGATAAAATGGGATCTTGGTTGCGTTTAGACAAATACAAAAATGATCGCAAAAAATATCTCAATGAAATATTAACAGGATTTCGAAATGATGACATATTTTTAAACAACGAGTATGTGTCATGTATGCCCGTTATGCTGGCCGCACTAAGGTGGATGCAAACTTATTTTCCTATAAATAAATGCGCTAAAGATTTTGTTCGAATGCAACTCAACACGCTGTACTACGCCGCGCTGCAGAGCAGCGTGCGCGCGGTGCCCAGCTGGCGCGGCGACGAGCGCAGCTTGATGGAAGTTCGGGCGCTGCTCGGGCACACCTTCGGCAAACATCTATCTCGTGAAATCGATTCGTTAAATAAAACATATTTCAGCTCCATGCAGTATCTGTATAAAGATATAATTTTATATTCGGCATCCAGTTTCATTCCTAGGTGCGAAACATTTACAAAGTCTCTGATTACCAGCATGTTGGACGAAAGTGAGAGCAACTGCGGGGTCACGTTTGCTGTATATTTGTTCAAGGACAGGATTGATTACCTCGGATCCGCTTTCCATCAAGACATTGCACGAAGAATGAAAAATTGCGGAAATATTGAGATGCAAAAGCTTTTCTTTGCTGAAACGTTTTCTGAATGTAATGAACGTCTACCTTGGAAACATTATATATGAATATGCGAAATGTTTATTTTAAGCAATTAATTCATTTTTCAATGTACGAAAGCTTTCAACTTAGTAAATTTAAATTTCCTGAGACATGTTATGACAAATCTTGACGGTCGACATAAAGCTACTGCATTGTTTATGGATATGTAAATAGCTTTTGACAAAGTCTAGCAAGATAAACTATTAAAAAAATTGATCGATGTGCTATTAGGGTAACGCGTATGATTTATTGAAAGTCTTATCTAAATAATAGACGAGAAATTATCAACATCAACTGTAAGAATATACACATCCGAAATGAGACAATTGCTTTATGGTGTTCTTCGGGGAAGCATATTGGGTCAGTTGCTCTTTCTGATATAAAGTAATGCTTTCGTCGTCGCTACCATCTATCCAAAGATACTATTTACAAAATATATATAGTACTGTATTATTTATCATTGACTTTACGGCTGCTTTATTCATATTTTACATTATTTAATATTTTATCTTAATAAGTCCATACACGCATTATTTGCCTTTTTGTAAATGACGTTACCAAGTGTTTATCTGAATTTATGGTTCCAATAAATGAATTGAATTGAAGTTTCAGTACTTAGAAATATTATTATGTAATTATTTTATTCTTGTGTTAAGTGTTGAGGTGATAGGGATAATATGTTGGTAGTATATAATATGACAGTTATATTGTGTTATAATATTTTTTTGTATAATAAAGCTTGTTTCACATTTTAACTGAGTCAAATCGTTGTTTTATCTCATAGCCCACAGTGCGGTACTTCCTGAATGATTACGAAAAATTAAGGTTTTTTACTCTGATGAACCTTGAACGTAGTTTAACAGAAACATATAACAGAGTGTTCTTATTTAAGGGCCAACACATATTATATCCAAGGTTCGACATATATCTCGGGTGACGAGCGCAGTGCAGTCCTAGGTAATGATTTGAACTCATTACGTTCCAACAGCTGCGCAGCCCTGCTGTTACGAGCAGGCGTGTTGCTGACCATATCGCGCCCGTCCCGTCACTACGAATATAGACACGAAACTATACCCGGCGCCGGCGGACACTTCGTCGATTTGGATTTAAATGACCTTTTAGGGTTCCGTAGCCAAATGGCAAAAAACAAACAAACTAACAATCTCATCAGCATTTCATTTTAAAATAATAGATATAGGTATTCTAAAAATCCAATCCTAGGAAAATATATATTTAATATGTAGCTGATATAATATTAGTTACTTACTTATTATAATTATCTATAGAATAAGTGCATTACAATGTTGCATAAGATAATCCGTCGTGAGGTCGACAGAGGTCAGTGAATTTAATTCCTACTCAAGACAAATGTTTATGTGATGAATGCAAATACTTGTCTGTGTCTGGGCGTTTCTGCCTATACTAATATTACCTCTACATACAAAGAGTTTTTTGTTTGAACACCCTAACCTCAAGTAGGTACAATGAAAAAGATTTCAAAAAAATCCCCGTTTACCTGCGCGATTCCCGAGTGGTATAGACTACAAGTCTAAAACGGGCCAAGCCAGGGCGGACCACTAGTGTAAATATGTACTTACAACTATATAAGTACTATTTCAGCCATTTCGCTCCCACAGTGCCAGCTTTGCTTAGTTTGGGGCTAGTAAGTCGTGTATGAGTTATAAGTGTTGTATGTACGATCAACAGACATACATAAATATCATAATTATATTCTAAGAGCTGACAGCAAATATTGGGTAGGTATTTGATTGAAGCTGAAAACTTGCCACACAACTCTCCTATTATATATACCCGAACCCGGAGGCGTGGAGCTCGCTGCTCGCTGCTCGCTGCTCGCTGGTGAGCAGTGGGACAAAATGAATTCCTCCATATAGACCATGACCAGGCAGGCAGAGAGTCTCACCAAAATAACCCTATCTTTTTTGAGAATCTCTAATTTTAGTTATAAAAAAATGATAAACAATTTTTATATTTATATTAGCTTTCGGAATATTACTTTATCTTAGAAATGGGAAGTTACAACATTAAGTACTTGCCTTATTTGGTATATGGATAATTTAGATATGCTTAGTGTAAGTAGCTAGGTATGTGCTAACTTTACTGTGTTCCGGTTTAAAGGTCAATGTTTCCAGATAAATTACAGGGCTTAGAGATATAACATCTTAGATCTGTGGGTGACGAGCGCAGTGCAGTGCTAGGTAATAATTTGGTCTTCTCATGTTCCAATAGCTGTATGTCAATGTGCTGTTACGTGGCAGGCATGTTGCTTACCATCAGGCACATGTCCTGCTCGTTTAATCACTATGCTATTAAAAAAAATACTATAGTGTTATCCTTGTTGACAGCTCTGCTCGTTACAAAACAAAAAACAAAACCAAGATCTTTTTTAACATTTGCTTTGACAGCGCCATGATCAACCTGCCGGCTTCTCGCACGCAATGTGTGAGTCGCATTTGATAATTCGACCACAAACCAATAAAATGTAAACTGCTATTTCAGATTATTACACTGTGAGGTATTGCCACTGGCAAGTTGATTTTGTTGTAAGATGATTCGGAAATGCCCAATGGAAAAGTAAAATAACGATATCAGACATAGAAATAATGTCAGCATAATAAAAGTAAGCGAAAAACCTATCAAAACTACAGTGTAAGTACTCAAGCCGATTTAGAAATTATCGATATTAGTGACGTCATACGAAGTCAATGAGAAACGACTGAGCCACGGACTTCGGGCTGAGCTTACCCACAGAACTATGCCACATCAGGTTTTGTTACACGACGGTAACTTTTCTTACAATCAAACCTTCCACGAGATGACTAAGGACGTTCCAATACTAGTAAATACAAGTAGGTACTCGATACTTTTCATTTCGATACCAAGTACTAAAGCATCGAATCAAGACTTATTTTATTTATACAAACTTTTGTCGGACAACTAAGTAGACCAAGTAAGTCAGAAGATGATGCTTTCTCTACTGTACAACTAAATATAAATAAATATATTGGTGGACAATTCACACACAACACCATCTGACCCCAAGCTAAGCAAAGCTTGTAATATGGCGGCCAGATAGCTGATATAATACTTATATAGTTCTAAATACATACTTATTATACATAGAAACACTTATTAAACTAGAATATGATTTTTGGAAACGTCATGAGGAGTTAGCACACGGACACTAGAAGAAAAAGAAATGTCATCAGGGCGATGAAGTTTCCCTTTAAAGTAATCCATTTGCAGCGTGAGAGGATATGAAATTTGTATTTCCTTGTCTGTACAAATATGCACAACAATATTTAATTATTGTAATCACAACATCGGTTCTCAGCGAGGGCTTATTTTCCAAAGATAGTGCAACAATGTCGCAAAACAAGGATCAGATTGTCTCCAAAATACCTAGAGCAGTTACTACTTTTGAGCAATCTTGATGCTGAAGAGTTTTTTGTTTAAAACATAATATTCTAATAAATTGTTTAATAACAATACAGTTTTTAATAAATTAAATAAAAAATACCTAAATACCATTTCATTTTTACCCTCACGAAATTATTTTCTATTAATTTTGGCTACCTTAGTATAAAAACAATTGTAAATCATCGATATAAGTATCGATACTTTAAAAACATTTATATGAGTAGTATCGCATAACGATTTGAGTATACTGATAGTTTGATGGTATCGGAACATCCCTAGAGATGACTGGAGCCGGCCGCGGCCGGGTGTTCGCTGATATTATCATTGTTCACTATCTGTACTATTAGCGGCCCGCCCCGGCTTCGCCCGTGGGACATGTATCACGCCTCAGCAATCACGTAAACATACAACGGTGAAATAATTTTTGATAACGGTCCATTGGTTCTTGGGATTAGCACGTTCAAACAAATAAAATTAAAATTTTATATTCTATCTGGAAAAATAGGAAGACAAACAACACTAAAGAGGGCATGGCGCTATCTTGAATAAACGAGAAAGGTCGCACAAACTCAACACGCACCTGCTAACATTTACAACCTTCGTTTTCAAATCAGTTAAACTGTGTCAACAAGAATATTTTAGCGAGAAAAGATTCTTAACATTACGTTGGGAGTATCCCGTCAGCAAATATATCGAGAGCCCTCTGCAAACAGCCCTCGATGGCGATCCATTTATTTATCTTCAGCTCGCACACAAATAATGGAGATGGCGGAGATCTTTTTATACTGGCTAATGCGAAGGTTTTCAGTTTAAAAATAAAAGGTTTAGTTAAATATTTGAGATAAAAATGGAGCGTTTAGAACCCTCGAAAAATGCGTTTATGAAAATAACTCTTCATTTTGTTCGGATTTGTTGTTGTGACTTGGCTCGCATACCGAAGAGATATCATCGAAAATGCGTTTGCGAAATATTTTTTAAAATAATGTGTGTTGAGAATTAATCCAATTGTTTTATAGACGGCTTTATGGGAAACTGCATCGTAATTTAACTTCTGTAATAATGGCGATCAAATGACAATTCCCCTTATCTATACTTATAATAAAACTGTAACGGGTCGAATTCTGTACATCTATACTTATAATAAAACTGTAACGGGTCGAATTCTGTACATTGAAGATATTTTGAAAAATTTTTTTTTTTGGAGCACTCCATAGTCGATACTGATGGTGAAACTGCATTTTTTTTCTTTCATGTCTGTCTGTCTGTCCGTCTGTCTGTCTGTCTGTCTTTCTGTATAGGGATCACGCATCACGCCGAAACTACTGATTCAATTCAGCTGAAACTTGGCATGATTTTAGTTTATACTAAGGAGATTGCTGTAGGCTACTTTTAATCCCCAAATTCTGATCGGTTTTCTTGCGGGAGGGGGTGAAAGTCAGAATGTGTATTTGGTGGTAACTCATGTTTGCGTAGTTTAATTTCATTAATTCTTTTTTTGTTAGAAAGAACACATTTTTTTACATTGTCCCGTCCAAATTTGAACATTATCGGTTTGGTGGTTCGGAAATTACACAAACATTAAATAATAACGACACGCGCGGCGCGTTCGGTACATACTAACTTCTAAGTATTCTGTGTATCACAGACGATCCACAGAATATCTAGATTCTAGAAAGTGCCCACGTGATCGTGTCGCATCGTCTTGAATGACAAAATAATTGTCAAAAATATTTTTGTGTGGAAAAAGGAGGAGGATGAGAACATCCTCCTTCAAACATTTAATTATTTGGTTTTATTTTACACGATAATTCTCCGCTAATTGTGAGTTGATTTTGATAATTCTTTTTTTGTTTGGTAGAAAATACTTCAGAGGTGATCTTATATATCGAAAACAGGGAGGTAATTCTTCAAATATCAAAAAAAAACTAAAATCAGCTTAGATATTTATCTGTACGACATAGTCATAGCTTCGTATAAAATTTAGTCGAACGACAGAATTAAATTACCTGTCATGAAGTAAATTTTTGTTCTTTTGGAGAAAACATATCAGCATAATAAGTAGCAGCATAAACAACCCATTAAATGTTCCCACTGCTGGGCGTCGGGGCCTTCTCTCGCAAGGAGAGAGACCAGGCTATAATCCACCACGCTGGCCCAGTGTCGGTTGGTGGATGACATATGACATAGAACTTAGATTCTAGGTACATTTCGGTTTCCTCACGATATTTTCCTTCCCCGTTTTAATTACCGGCATTAGGAACATGACTCTGAAAAGATAGTGGTGCGCGTGGTTTTGAACCCTGGGTCTCCGGATCGACAGGCGGCGTTCTCCCGTGTAGGTCAGCTGTAGCTTACTAGACCAGCCGTAACTTAACGTATTATTTTAATCCAAATACTGTTTAAAATTTAAAGGTAGTGTTCAACAAGCTTCGGTAACCGAAGCAGACTGTTATTAGGGTTCCGTACCCAAAGGGTAAAAACGGGACCCTATTACTGAGACTTCGCTGTCCGTCCATCCCTCCGTCTGTCACCAGACTGTATCTCAAGAACGGTCATAGCTAGACAGTTGAAATTTTCACAGACGATGTATTTCTATTGCCGCTTTAACAAAACGTACTAAAACTAAAATAAATATTTAAGAGGGGCTTATTTCCATACAACAAACTTGATTTTTTTACTGTTTCTTGCTCGATACTAATAACGTACCTGTCACAGGTTGACGCTTTCATTATTGACATAATATTTAGTTTAATGTTTTCTTTAAATGTAATTAATTAAAATAAAATATTTTTTAAGGGGGCTCCCATACAATAAAATCCTTTTATTTGCTAATGGTTCAGAACCCTTCGCGCACAAGTCCCACTGACATTTGACCGGTTTTATTTTCAAATATCCTATCCTTTCCTAACATTATATAAATATGTCAATATTTACATTTTTGCTGCTCAATTACGTTGGAATGGCTGAATGTATCGAGTTAAAATTTTAAACATATTCTTGGCTTAGCTTAAGTAACACATAGGGACATATATATAAGTAACTATACATAGGCAATGTTATAGCCTATGTGTTCTTCCAGACTATGATCTAATTGTATTCCAAATTTCAACCCGATCACTTGATACGTTCCGCTATGATTAAGTAACAAACATCCAAACATTGGCATTCATAATATTTACAGGACAACGTTGGAACGGCTGAACATATTTGGAAGGAATTCGAAACACACGTAGTTTGTACTCAGAAATAGCAAATCGTTTACTTATAGGTTACTGTGACGTCGGAAAGTCTAAGCAAATTTGGTAGAAAATTGAAACAGATAACTTATAGTCTGAAAAAGGTACCACATATATGTACTACCTACCAACCTGAAAAGAAGCATGGGCCCTAAGAAAACAAATATTAACTATCACGTCAAAACGGCACAACGAATTGGGTTGACATACGAAACACAGATAGTTTAGAGTCTAAAATTTCACATGGGGTAATAAGTCTATATTTTCGTTTAACTCCATATTAATCTAAGTATATATTTTCGTAAGGAACTTGATACGATGGTAAGGTAGATAATACAGGTGATTTGCGTTCACAATCAAAATAACAAGCAACATTATATTCTCATTAGATGGCGCTAATGCCAGTTTAAATCTAAAAGCACTAAAGGCCATTTAAATCAATGTTTTGCTATTGTGGTATGTATTTTTTCTTTCATCACTAGGTGGCGTTACTGGTATTCTAAATTGTACTAATAAGTTTTGCTGCTAAAAGGATCTTGATGCCGAATTTGGATTCTTTCGTTCTTGGATTATTTTTTCTGTGTTACAATTAAATTCATACATTAACATTTCACTAAGACTTGGCTTAGATTTACGGGTTCAACTTGCTTGAGTACCTATCATTAAAACTCAAAATTTTAATCATTTTGATTCCACACAGGCTTCGTTCAAAATTTTACGCGGGCGAAGTCGCGGGTAACAACTAGAAAACAGCTTGCGGATAAAAAAAGATAAGTAGGTAATCAGATCATGCACATCAGCTTCAGACTTTTCATAATATATCCTACAAAAATCCTACAAACTTAACACTTGCGGCTATGTTCGATACTACGAAACCTTAATAAAAGTATGTTTGATGTTGTTTAAGAAAAGAAAAATAAAGATGATAAAATTAAATAATTTTTTGTGTGGAAAAACAAATTCACTCGGTTTTTCAGTGATAACATTATGAAAATATTTTGACGTACGATACTTCCAACTAATGTAGGTACCTATAAGTCAGTAATATCTGCTTACACGAACGAAGTAGCGGGTTCAGCTAGTCTACTAATATAATCTCTCATACCACATAACACTCAGAGTACCGAAATCAAGGTCAAGTCCCGTCGGCGGTCAGCTGGGGTTATCAACTCTGGTTTCAGGGAAAATCTATAGTATATTTGGCACTCGTATCTAGTTTGATTGTTTTTTTTTTGAGAATAAAATAGAAGGAACCAATAGTGATTGTAAAATCAATAATAATTACGATGATTCGCATATATCATTATTATACCTATTACAACTCCGCCACATCAAATAGAATGTAAACCTCTAACCACTGAACAGTTATAATAACCGCTACCAAGCCTCCTCCGCCTCCGCCTCCTTATTGGTATTTTATGAGATACATTTCGGAGAGTGTGTTGTAACACCGGTAGATATATTGTAAACGTTTCAAAAACTCAAACGCGGTTGTACCGCTAAGCCAAGCATGGAAATATGTTCCCCGAGTGGGTTTTCTCCAATAAATACAATCTAAGTGTCTCCACATCGAGAGTAGATCAGATTCCCCTGGGCCAGGATGCTCCATCTTCGATCACATCTTCGCTTTCAAGCGGGATGGCGGTCAAGCGTTAACTATCTTTTGTTAGTATATATAAAACTATTTTTTAAAAAAAACCGAGTTAAAAACCACAAATTGACGCTACTCGCTCATCTATTTGAAGTCAGTGCCGACCAAGTCTACCCGGTACTAGTAGATACCAAATACTACCTACACATATCTGCCTACTTACTCCTAGCTATTTCACTTGGCTGACACCGACTTCGAATAGATGAGCGCGAGCGAGATTTATCTAACAAGTTGCTTGGTAATGGTATATGTCTAAACATTATACAATCCAGCTGGCTGGCGCGCGAACGCGCGATGTAAAACGAAATAAGTTAGATACGTGTAAGTAAGTCTGCGGCCGCGCTACAGCGGGCGGAACTTCGGTGCCTCGGAGTGACGTTACACAAAGTGTACAACTTTTAACGATCTCTAAAATTTGTTCCATGATCGTAAAGCAGGTATTGTATAAAATATTTTGCTTACAAAATATCCAAACTTTATAGGTTCGTCTATTGTATCTTACAAGATACTGAGGTTTCTTGTGATTTGAAATGTAAAAAGTGCTTCGCGTTTATTATTTGGGTACTATGGAACGATGTTCTATATAGGAACGATTCTTCTTCTATTGGATAGTCCATTTATCGAGAAAGGCTATAGGCTATAGAACATAACGCTACTATCAATAGAAGCGGAGCATAAATCAAGCAATGGAACAAAAACGGCAAAAAATTATGCCTTTTTGAGAGTTTTCGTACCGTGCTTTGACATGACAGCATGTGTCTAACAATGCGTCATTGAATATAAAACTTTGGTAATCAAATTTGTTTCTAAATCTGAGTTGGTACGACTAATTTCCGACAGATGGCGTAGCAAGTAGCTGAAGAGGTTTCTTTGTTTGAAAGCGATATACTCAGGCATGACTAAACCGATTTCAGTCAATCTTTCACCGTTGGATATGTACGGGATCCCGATGCATGCTATATATGCGTGCGTATAATGTGCTACGGGCGAAGTCGGGGCGGGCATCTAGTATACAATATGAGAGAATTAAAACTGTACGAAATACGGCGCTGTAAACTTAAACATAAGTAAAATCAACGTAAACATTTTTAGTGTAGCTACGTCTGCTACGTAAATGCTCTACGATCTACGGCGGTCGTAGTCACACGTAGCGGTTACGAAGCAGGGACGCTACAGTGCATCTGGCCATTTGATACCGAATGTTGGAATTCGGGATTGCCAGGAAGGTCGTCAATATGATGTATTATTAACAATAGGTATGACGACTGACCCTGAAACTATATTAAATTATTTGATACAATGACAGCATTTAAATAGAACCAACTTTAATTTTGATATTTTTTTGTTTAACTTACTTTATGATCATTCAAAGCTGGATGGGCAAGTCGGTTTTAAAAGGATGAAATTATTAGAAAATGTTTTTAACATTGGATAACCTATTCATTTCAAGTGACTTTTGTTATGAAACCAGTTTCCTGAACGCAATATTTAATACAGTACAAACTTTACGCGCGATGCATAGAAAATACGAGACAGTGACGTCACGCTTTAGTAGGGTTTTTGTATAAAGCGTTTTTAGGAGAGTTCAAGATCGTGATTTTAAAATCATGGTTGAAGTTTTTAAGATAGCAAAGTAATTCTTTCACCTAAGTTTCAGTTACTGAGAAGCAGGTTTATGGCACATTAAATGAGTCGTCATGCGACGACGACTCAACATGACGACGACACAGCCCTCACTACCCGCTGGCTGCGCGCTCCTCGGCGGCGGCGCTGCGACGCGCTCGAACAGAACGCGGCGGCGCGGCGCGGGGGTCGGGGGTCGGGGGTCGCGGTGACGACCCGATCAACAATTATATACCATTCTGATAAGTTACCCGTCAGGTAGAGCATGGAAACTATGGGACATGTATCATTCGATAAAACAAAAAGTTTTATCAAACTGTAAAAAAAGAAAATGTGTACGCGATCGCACGGCAAAAGTAAATACTAATATAAGAAATACTTGTATTTAAAGACCACTGAATAACTTTAATAATCAAAAATAAAAATTATTTAGAAACTGAAAATTAGAATATACCTAGTAAGTACAGTAACACGAGAATAACATGCGGCTAAATGACTAGTGAAGTCATGGCAAAGATTAATTTTTTTAAAAATAACGCTGGTCGGAAATAGCGTTTGACTAGCCAATTTTTTAGTATGTGCTATTTATTTATTTATTTTATAGGTATTTTGCTAAAAATGCATAAATATCTTGTGTTTACAGTGTGTGTGTAAGTGCTGTGATAAAACAGTAATACGAGTATATTACAACAGAAACGTTTTTGCAATGGTTGTGAAATACAAATTTAATATTTCGTGACAAGTTCGATTAATGGTAAGTTCCTAGAAGTTAATGTCGCGATCAAAGGACAAATATAACAAACACAAGTACACAAAGTGCTAGATTTCATTTCACAGCCCACGATCATTCTGTCTAAGCGCGCCAAAAGAAGTTTTCACTTCAAAAATTACAAGGACATAAATCATTCGATTTCCAGAGCAAACAAAATAAAAATACATTCACATTTTTTAATGTAATTAAACAAAAGCAAGTATTTTTGGAATAATTGGTTTTGTTTAGTCATTACGAGTCCTCCTACTTAGACTAGGGGTGTAGAGTTGTAGAGCTAACATCTACCGAGCGGGTAAGTTGAAGCCAGGTTAAACGCAGCTGAGTCTTGTCGAAGATTGTGGACACGAAAATAATCGTCATAGATATATGAACAATTAATGAAAGCGCAAGATCGAGGGCTATCCCAACATGGGGAAATCTTATACGGTTAATTTTAGTTGTTTCGTCTAGAATATTTAATGCTCTCGGCTTCTGAGATTTTCTCCCTTAACAAGTGGAAGACGCACGAGAAACCGGTGCTCGGGTGTTTATACGTATTATAACCGGAGTGGCCGTGCGAGTGGTGCGTGCAGCACCCCCTGCGGGCGGGGTGGGGGGGTGTGCATGGTGCGGTGTGTCAGCTCTGCGCCGGACACTCGCCTGCTCACTGCACAGCTCGTTTCCGCTTCTCTAGAGATGAGGTGAGAACTGTCGATAGTTGCGATCCCATTTTCGATTAGAAAATACATTCCACTTTTTTATATTCTAATCCTATTGTCCTTAAATCGATTTCAAAGTTCAAGAATTTGACAAATAATTTAGATAATATTAGTTGAATATGATAAGATATTTTATAAGTTACAGACGGTTTAGTCGGGAAAACGGCGCCTGCCGGTCCTGGCTCCCGGGTTCAAATCCCACGCGCACCATTTTCTTTTCGAAGTCACGTGCGTCATGCCGCTGACTTAAAACGGCAAAGGAAAACATCGTGATGAAACCGACTTGAACCGAGAATCTTTCGAGATCATGTGTCATCTACCAACCCGCACTGGACCAGCTTGGTGGATATGGCTTTGACTCTCTCCTTGAGAGAGAGGCCCCGAGTCCCAGCTGTGGAAACATTTAGTGGGATGTATATGTTATGTTATATGATGTTTAATTAACAATAATTTATTTTTATATCTAAAATTATCTAACTTTACGAATGGCATTCCCTACCCCTATTCACTGCCACTGGAGTTCCGAGTAGCGCCGCCGCCGCCGGTCGCTGCGTTTGTTGCTAATTCTGTGCGGACAGTTTGCCGAGCAAACCTCCACTTTCCTGCGATGCCACACGGCTACTCAAGCATCCGACAGATATCACGTCGTATGAACATTGGCTTGATGAAGACTCTTTTAAATAAGCATTGAATATGACAGGTTTCCTGATAAGGTTCGAAATTTAAAATTTATAACGGACATTTTCATTTATAACGCGGAAAGTCTCAGAGTTCCGCCACAGATCTCTGCATGTATAGGAAATACAAAACTACTCGCAATTTAACTTCCGCATCAGAAACACTTTATTGGGTTCATCTTCGTTTTCTTCATTGGTTTGTGGTTTTTAACGGATACATTTCAGAGAGCGTGCAACTGATGTAGATAATTTAATACATAGCGTTTTTATCGGACAGCTCGTAGCTCAAAACAGCGACATCGTTTCATGGTTGACGTTTCAGAGACTCGAACGACTCTTCGTTGGACTCTACTTTTTTGATAAAAACGTGCTAAAAAACTGCGATGCGTTGCCTGAGTGTGTGTTTTCCGATGGTTACTACCTTGGTGTCTTAAAATGGAGAGTGAATCAGTTCCATGTTGGTCGGCACGATCCATCATCCACAACAAACTGTTACACTGTACTGTACTGTGTTGTAACTTTTGAAACCCACAATATAATAATGTATACCCACGATATCCGTGTGTATACATATAATAAAATCCTGAAATTAAAATGTTAGTAGGTATGCAAAGATATATATTAATTAATCTGAGAACACTGCTGCCTACAAACTGCCGTTCAGTTTGCAGAGTTGTATTTCGATAAATGATATTGTAAATTTTGTGGATGAAATAAAAAAAAACCTTAACTAGTAAAAAAAACTCCTACTGGCCTGCAGCGACCGGGCGATGGATTTGCGCTCAACATAACATACATCTTTGTCTATGAAGCTCACTCTGCAAGTAGAATTAGTATTTACTCACAGAGTGAGGCTTCATAGGTAAGGTAGATACAAAGTATTTAAATATACGGACAAACGGACGATAAGTTTAATCTGTTACTAAAGGTTGTGTTAAGTAGTTCTACTAACCAGCGCTGGAACTACCGGAGTGGTTCGCCGGCGCTCCAGTGCTCTATACATAAATATTTGTGTTTGTCCGTCCTTTAATTACAACTAAATCGTCCGCCGGCTCTCCCCTACGAGGAGCGAATATGCAAAAGAATAGTTTTTTAGCATTTTCTTAGAAACATTTTTGAAATTTCGATTTCCCTCCGTGTGGGGTCCGCGACATCGAGAATACAAAACTAAACTATCGGAAAACAAAATAATAGACGTGATCTGGGAACTGTAAGATGAAACGGATGTTCATAAAATTGCTATGACGTGTATGTATGTATTACCTTTCGGTAATATTCACAAAAAAATCAAAGAACCTATTATGTAATGAAATCTCGCCAGAAAAATGTGATAAAAAGATGGGGAATACTTGAAATACTAGTTAGTGGTACTCCCCGGCTTTACCCACGGTACATAATGTAATAAGGCTAACATTCAGGGATCACGAACAACTCCGTCAGTCGTGAACAATTTTTTAAATCGGTCATGCTAATGCATGACATAAACTATTCCAATTTAATTTTTATTTAAAATGTGCTGTTACAAATTTAATTTGTTTAAATCTCGTTAGTGTAATGTGCGATGTGCCGTTCTGACTGATTATATAAATAAAATAAAATAAAATATTAGTATAGATTTTGACAAAACTGTAGTCCACGTGCACAAAACGAACTCCCAAAAAGCAGCCTTTTCAGGCTCTCCTCACTGGCCGGCCCCATGGCCTTCTGCTCTACAATAACACAAGTTCTTTCTAGACGAGAGATCAGTATTCTAGAACACATCAGTGTTTAACATCCAACTAATTACAAGTCTATATTTTTTTGAATCATACGTTTGAGCCCCGTCTAGCGGCGGATATGACTCATCATGTGAAAAAAATATAATAAAAATATTGAATCTACCATTTCTCATTTTCTTTCTTAGTTCTAGCTTAGTTCTACCATTTAGAACTAAGCAGTGTACGCCGTTAGATGTATATTCCATTACTGTGTTGCGGTTTGAAGGGCAATGTTTGCAGATAAATAGAACATAAAACACAACAAATAAGTACATGAACATTGTGAAACAACTAACTGGCTAAATTTATAAGAAAGAAAACTTTGCAAAACACAATAAAGGTTTTTTTTTTAACTTTTATAGGTTTACAGTTGACCGCCATCTCGCCTGATGTTAAACGACGATGCGGTCTACGATGGAGCGTGTTTACCTAGAAGAAACCGATTCACTCTCGATTTGAAGGAACTTGTCATGATTTTTGAGAGTGCGTATCAGTGGGAAAACGGAAGTAGAACGAGGCCGCACACTGCCAACCATCGGCCACAACACACAAGACAAATACACCAATGGGAAACTAGTCTGGAGACTGCAGGGACGCCCGAGCCCCCCCGGGGATGTCTATCTGGCCTTGTCATCCGGTCGCCAACCGGCAGGATAGCGCATCCCGGGATTGTTCGCTAGACGGCGGGGCAGCCTTTCATGAGAGGCTAGCTCACTACTTGGGCTCCCTACTATCTGCGGTCGGTCGCGGCAACCGTGCCTCGGATCCCGCTACCCTCCATGACTAGCTTCCCGATGTAAAGTTTTGGCGTGTGACAATCTGGTCTTGCAGATATGCAGCAACTGTTCTGACCCGTTTTCCCAAATGGCGTCACCAGACTACATGCCGGAACACGGCTGGGCCGCTTGGCGGCACGACTCAGTCAGGCGGGTGGTCACCAGCCACGGCCGAAGCCTACCACCGGTATTTTTGTCACCTGATTTGCACCACCCAGGGACCACGTGTGGGGGTTTCTGTATACAGGTGCTTCCCCACGGACGGAGGTGACAAGGTCCCCAAACACGGTTCCATTAAGATAAAAAGTATACACAAATAATATAAAACAAACTCATAATAGTATGTACAGTAAGCACAACAGGGTTATTATTTTAGATTAATGTGTAAAATTTCTTTGATTTTCCTCTGAAATTGGAATAACTTTAAGTGAAAAATATTAATGTCGACTTCGTTGTATTGGCGACTTATTCTGACTATGGGATTATAATAAGATGTATTATTTGCAAAAACTTGCAAACTGAAGATATTATAATTACGATTACGAGACTGGAAACGTGTATTAAAATTTAAAAAAGAAAGGAGGGTTGGGGAGTTAATCGAAAAATGGACGATCTTATGCAACAGTGTAAGATCAATATAATTACGACGAATATTAATCCTGTCTGTATAAACATCGTATTGTTTTTCAGTTTGTGGATGTTTTTCTTTGAAGTTTTCCTAATCATTTCCCTGCGGCAGAGAACAAGTAGGTATAGCGCGTTAGCGTCGATATGTTTGTTGGTTTAGAACGCTCGTGAGTGCTTCCTGGGAAAACTACAAACAATTATTTTCTAAATCCTCGTTTTCCAACTATAATAATATTAGTTTGTTAACGCTATTTTTGTAGATGTATAAAACATAAATACTAGCGACGTTCCGGGTTCGCTCGCATTTCACCATTTAAAGACCATTCATCGAAATAAAAACGATTAGGTATTGTATACCTCAAGTTGGATCAAATTACACATAAATTCCAATTTTCGTTGGTTGAAGAGAAGAGTTCGCTGGGTTCAAACATCGAGACACTGGATTTTTATATATTAAGATAGTAAATACTACGACACTACGAGTTCTCGTAATTTCTCCGCCATAAAAATGCTAGTCCATGTTCCAAATTTAAACCAGGCCCGTTCAGGCGTTCCGACGTGATTGAGCAACAAAATCTAATCAACCAACCATCCTTTTACTCAACCAGCGTGATGGATTATGTATGACCTAAGCTTTTTCCTTACGTCACAGACAGGTTGACAGAAAGTGTCAACTTTCGGCGGTGAGGACATAATTTGTTGGGTTGTTTAAGCTTTATGACTACCCGTCTAATACAAGTAGTAAACCCACCAACCCGTCCTGTCTGTACAGTTCCTGAAGAGGTTTCGAACCTACAACCTCCGCTCTCAACAATGATTATACTGATATCGCAGGACCGCATCACACCACATCCGCTCCTCGCCCGCCTCCCCTCCCGCCTGCACTCACCGCCCCCCGCCCGCGCCGTCCGTTCATGTTGTAAGTACAAGTGTGTTTATGAGACGTGTTATAATATAATTGTGTTTACTTTAACTCCAAGATTATAATCTTAATTGGTATATTTATCTGCATAATTTCTCAAATCTGGGCATGTGATGTGACGCCGTTGGTTATATTAAACAAACAAAATTATAAAAACTTGTTTACATTAACAAAGTATTAATAAATCGCTTTGGGATTCTCGGAATCTTTTCCAGTCATGTCATTGCTCTCAAGAGTACAATAACGTTCCTATTTATCAATCGAAACACTTATAATTCTGGCGTCACCGTCGATCGAGAGACACGCGAGCTCTCAGCTCCCGGTAATCTATACTAATATTATAAAGCTGAAGAGTTTGTTTGTTTGAACGCTAGGATCTCGGGAAGTAC
The DNA here is from genome assembly GCA_017562165.1 of Ectropis grisescens. Taxonomy (NCBI): domain Eukaryota; kingdom Metazoa; phylum Arthropoda; class Insecta; order Lepidoptera; family Geometridae; genus Ectropis; species Ectropis grisescens. The sequence goes on from CM029775.1 coordinate 29,446,693, forward strand.
TGGTCCGAATTGAAAGATTCTTTTTCTATTGGATAGTCCATTTATCGAGGAAGGCTTTAGGCTATAGAAAATAACGCTACTATTAATAGAAGCGGAGCATGAATCAAGAATGTAACAAAATCGGGAAAAAATATTCCTTTTTGAAAGTCTTCGTACGTTTCGTGCTTTGACATGACACATGACAGCATGTGTCTAAGATTGCGTCATTGAATATCACAGATTACATACCTCTTGAATGTAAAACCTTTGCTAATCATTTTTTTTTTCTAAATCTGAGTTGGTACAACCAATTTCCGACAGATGGCGTAGCAGGTAGCTGAAGAGGTGTTTTGTTTGAAAGCGATATTCTCAGGAATGGCTGCACCGATTTCAGTAATTCTTTCACCGTTGTATATGTACAAGTTCCTGATGAGTTCTATATAATGTACCACGGGCAACGCCGGGGCGGACCTCTAGTTATAAATACTTCGTATAGACGTCGGGTACCCGCGGCAACCCTGCCCGCCGGCGAGAAGGATGATGACGACGGTGTTGGTCCAAAACTCTGCCAAAATATCTAATAGCGTTTGACCAATCAACCAATACAACTCAATTTAAAACGCGAATTCCAAACAATAATTTGGGCGAAATCGTGAAATAAAAAATCGTACATTAGCTCTAAAAGCGGCTAGGATACCTGTGATGAAGACAATCGTCGATTTTCCCTTCAGGGTGGCAACACAAACCGAGGGTGTACCGTCCCTCGCGCTAGCCGCCGTACGAGATGCACCTCGGTACTCGTTGGCTATACAAGAAGAGAGGATGGTAGATATAAGGAATGCTTTCAGGTACGCTTCGAATATTCTTTATTTATGCTTTCGGTCACGCTCTACGTATGTGTATGTGCGAATGTATATAGTTAGTAGGTTTCGGTTAATAGAGATCAGCGCCAGTCCAAAGCTCAGAGGCCAATCACCGCAGGTCGCTTTAAAAAATCTAAAGCCTTTTATCTTTTAATGCTATAAAAGCCGACAATCCCGTGTCTCATAAATGTATATGGGGTCGTAATTTCACAAACGGGTTGTCGGCGCATTATCCCGAGCGATCATTTTACAAAGGTGCTTCTCAACACATAACGATTTGACGCGACGGCGGCGGGGCGGCGGCGGGCGGTGGCGGGGCGGCGGCGGGGCGGCGGCGGGTCGGTGGCGGGCTGGCGGGACGGCGGCGCGGTGGGCAGTCGCAAACCCTGTGGCTTTTTAAAATGAAAAATGTGGACCGGTGTTTCCATAAATTTAAATTTGCTCTAATTGGCGACGGTGCTTTTTGGCTCGTCGGTTCAGCAGCTCGCGAGCTAACGATGACGAACAGGGGTCGCGGCTGGATTTACTTAATTCACACGTTTAATTGGAATTTAGAAGCTGTCAGAATCCACAGGAATTATTATCTGTACTAAACACTCGCAGGTTTCTCGGGAATTAGCTTTTTGTGGTAGAAAATTATGTTTTTATACATAGAGCGATGTAGCTCGCTCTATTTATCAAACATACCGACTCACAAGATTTGAGATCAGACCACCACAGGCGGTTGTAGTTGGCTGAGCGAGCTCGCGTCGCAGAACAAAGCTCAGTTTCCTCTGATCGTTGCTTTTCATTATATACTACAGAGAGACTATACAATTGTGATCGCTCGAGTTGAGGTGGAAACAGTATCGGTATGAAGAGGGTTCTACTCGCCGCTGCCGCCGGAGCCGGAGCGTGCCGTATCTGCCATCCGAGCCGGCGGGCCGGGCGCGGGGCGGGCGCGGGGCGCGGGCGGCGGCTCTAATCATGCTAACGGGGTTATTCGTAAAATTCTAATAGGAAAGAGTTAGTTATATTATAGGGATAAGCCTTACCAAGAGTAGAAAAGACTGGAAGTCATAGGGACTGCCGACAGAAGAGAAAACTTATAATATAGAATTATAGTATTAAACAGCAATAATGTTATGTTAAGACTGTGTAGCAGGCAGAAATATGTATTGTTATTATGTATTTCGGACGCGAATTCACAATCTCCAAATATCATCAAACACGCCTCGCGGTTTTATCGTGCTCCGCTACAAAGAGTGTCTAATACTCATTTATATTTCTCACGCAACACCCGCTGGCAAGCAGACTTGCTACCAATGAATCCACTGGGGCAGTCATTTTTGATTCAGACTCGCAGGGCGGCGGCGCGTGCGGCGCGACCCGCGACACGCCGCCGCCGCCGGTGCGCCGACCCACCGGAGTATGAGCTCCTTTCAGATGTAGGCGGGACACACTGTTTATACGCCTGGCGAATACTCTTCAAATATTATGCAATTACCACACTTTTACTAGAAATGTAAGATAGAAATGATTATTTATGAGGAAAGTTCCAAATTGTGAACAACGTAAAAACGCCTGACTGTAATACTGTAGAGCTCAAACGGATCGACCGATTTCAATATGGTTTTTATTTGAGAGCCAGTTTCCGTGCGATGCATTTTAGCTATGTTTAGTTAATATTGATTACAGATATGGCCTTCACAAAATGAGGGATAAAATATTTTTTCACCACTCCTTCAATATGAGTATCAAATGAAAGGGATGTACTCATACAGTACTGTACAATTTGAAATCCAAGGTAATCAAGGGTAAATTTTTTTTTTTAAATGTTGTTCTTAATAAATAGTTAGTGGGTAGAACTATCGTAATTTATTTTGTTTACCAATAAACTTTTAGCTAATTCTCCATTCTAAGACAGAAGCATCTAACAATAATTATTCAATGTGTACGTGGTTCTGGAATCTATTTTTAATATTTTGTTAATGATCTGCCCGTATTTGTCATCTGTAGTGTGCGTGAGTCCGATCAGCACTCCGCATCGGCCGCAGGATAAAATGCTAAACAGAGAACTCAAGTCGCGGGAGGTGGGGGTGCGGGGTGGGGCGGGGAACGCGCTTTTCCGCTGCCGGTAATGTACACACGCACACACGCACACACGCGCTCGAGAAAACTAGGAAAAGGTCGCGAATCATTTCGCGACCTTTTCGTCTCCGAGCTCCCCTACCACTTCTGAGGCTACTCGTTTACAAATACGTGTTTACAATTTTAACTATTATTTTTAATTATTAAAGCTAATAAGTCACATCAAAACATATAATACTAGTAATTAAAACTTGAACTGTTTCACTGAAAAGAAAGATGATGGTACGAGTACTTGTAACAACGCCTGATATGTATCTGTATTATCGCTAGTAAGTTTGTCCAGATAAACCTGCCTACAAGGCAGCTAAACTTTATTTTATCGTTCTCCGCCACCTTTACCGAACATGCACAAAATCGGAAATGTTTGTATTATAATGTCGCTGTTTATCCTGATCTCAAAGATTCCGTCTCAGTCCCGCGCGAAGAATGGCGCGGGGATCTCATAAAACTACCCCAAAGTAGGGCAAGTAGTTCCGACTCCGACAGAAATGTGTAGAACATACTTGACACGATAACTGATGTGTACATCTCCGCGCTAAGCCGACGCCGGCGCGCGGCGCGAGCGCTCCCGCCCGGGACCGCGCCGTGGAGCCTGCTCGCAAGGCTGGACGAGCGGCCTGGAGCTGGAGGGGTTTTTTCATTCTGTTTATTATAGTTTAACAGTTTTCTGCTCCTCCAAAGTCCCGTCAAAGTCTATGAGATGTTGATCTTAAAAAGTCGTCATTATTCAAATGTTCTCCCCCCGGAAAAACAATATCAATCCGTATTATACTTACTAACTGCAACTCTCTGTTTGTCTGTTTATTACGTTTTCCCACCTAAACTAATGAACCAATTTAAATGAGTTTTAGAAAATTTAACTGAAAAATTAAAGATTTGGTACACCGAGATATTCTATAACCTGAGAAAAGACAGAGAAACGCGAAATAAGGGCTAAAATACGGAAGGAACGTTAAGAGCCGGCTCACGTCGTCGCACGAAATTCAAAAAGTTTGTGTTCCGATATTTCCATCTTTAGTATTATCTAGAAAAAGATAATTACGTTCAAAAAATAGGCCGATCTTTCTTGTTGACGTTTCCTTGTTTCAATTTTACTAATAATAAAGCCTTTAGTCTACTACCTCAATACCATGACCATGACCATGCACATGACCATGACCATGACCATGCCCAATGACCATGAGGAACGGCCATGACCAATGACCACGACCAATGACCATGAGCAATGGCCATGACCAATGACCGTTCCGACGTGTTTGAGCAACGAACTTCCAATATTAATTAAGTATGTACAGTATGGGTAACAAATGAAAGGACTTGACTAGTAGAATACTATGCACTGTCACAAATTTCAAATCCAAGATGGCCGCCACAACAAAATTGCGAATGTCATTATTTTTTACTACTACCTCAATATGGGTAACAAATGAAAGGGCTTTACTAGTAGTATACTATGCACTATGACAAATTTCAAATCCAAGATGGCCGCCACCACAAAATGGCGAATGTCATTATTTTTTACTACTACCACTAAATGGGTAACAAATGAAAGGGCTTTACTAGTAGTATACTATGCACTATGACAAATTTCAAATCCAAGATGGCCGCCACCACAAAATGGCGAATGTCATTATTTTTTACTACTACCACTAAATGGGTAACAAATGAAAGGGCTTGACTAGTAGAATACTATGCACTATGACAAATTTCAAATCCAAGATGGCCGCCACCACAAAATAGCGACTGTCCTTATTTTTTACTACTACCTCTATACCATGACCAATGACCATGACTATGACCAATTACAATGACCATGAGGAACGAATATGACCAATGACCACGAGCAATGGCCATGACCAATGACTGTTCCGACGTGTTTGAGCAACGAACTTCCAATATTAATTAATCATAATTAATGTTTACTACTACCTAAACAAAGGTATCAATTTAAAGGGCTTGACCATGCACTATGACAAATTTCAAATCCAAGATGGCCGCCACCACAAAATGGCGAATGTCATTATTTTTTCTACCACCTCAATATGGGTAACAAATGAAAGAGCTTTACTAGTAGAATACCATGCACTGTCACAAATTTCAAATCCAAGATGGCCGCCACCACAAAATTGCGAATGTCATTATTTTCACCACTACCTCTATACCATGACCAATTACCATGACCATGACCAATTACAATGACCATGAGGTACGGATATGACCAATGACTACGACCAATGACCATGAACAATGGCCATGACAAATTACTGTTCCGACGTGTTTGAGCAACGAACTTCCAATATTGATTAATCATCATTAATGTTTACTACTACCTAAATGAAGGTATCAATATAAAGGGCTTGACTATGCACTATGACAAATTTCAAATCCAAGATGGCCGCCACCACAAAATTGAGAATGTCATTATTTTCACTACTACCTCTATACCATGAGCAATTACCATGACCATGACCAATTACAATGACCATGAGGAACGGATATGACCAATGACCACGACCAATGACCATGAGCAATGGCCATGACCAATGACCGTTCCGACGTGTTTGAGCAACGAACTTCCAATATTAATTAATCATCATTAATTTTACTACTACCTCAATATAGGTATCAATTTAAAGGGCTTGACTACGCACTATGACAAATTGAAAATCCAAGATGGCCGCCACCACAAAATGGCGACTGTCATTATTTTTAACTACCACCTCAATATGGGTAACAAATGAAAAGGCTTGACTAGTAGAATACTATGAACTGTCACAAATTTCAAATCCAAGATGGCCGCCACCACGAAATAGCGACTGTCCTTATTTTTACTACTACCTCTATACCATGACCAATGACCATGACCAATTACAATGATCATGAGGAACGGATATGACCAATGACTACGACCAATGACCATGAGCAATGGCCATGACCAATGACTGTTCCGACGTGTTTGAGCAACGAACTTCCAATATTAATTAATCATCATTAATGTTTACTACTACCTAAATGAAGGTATCAATTTAAAGGGCTTGACCATGCACTATGACAAATTTCAAATCAAGATGGCCGCCACCACAAAATGGCGAATGTCATTATTTTTTACTACCACCTCAATATGGGTAACAAATGAAAGGGCTTGACTAGTAGAATACTTCGCACTATGATAAATTTGAAATCCAAGATGGCCGCCACCACAAAATAGCGAATGTCATTATTTTTCACTACTTCACAATATCGGAATCAAATGCAAGGGCTTGACTAGTAAAATACTACGCACTATGACAAATTTCAAATCCAAGATGGCCGCTACCACAAAATGGCTACTAACATTATTTTTTTACTACCAACTCAATATGCGTAACAAATGAAAGGGCTTGACTAGTAGTATACTATCCACTGTCACAAATATCAAATCCAAGATGGCCGCCACCACAAAATTTTTGTGGTGGCGCATTTGTTATCCATATTGAGGTCGTAGTAAAAAATAAATGACATTCGCCATTTTGTGGTGGCGGCCATCTTGTATTTGAAATTTGTCATAGTGCGTAGTTTTACTAGTCAAGCCCTTTCATTTGATATCCATATTAAAAATTAGTGAAAATAATGTCAGTCGCCATTTTGTGGTGGCGGCTATCTTGGATTTAAAATTTGTCATAGTGCATAGTATTTTATTAGTCAAGTCCTTTCATTTGTTACCCATATTGAGGCAGTAGTAAAAAATAAAGACATTCGCAATTTTGTGGTGGCGGCCATCTTGGATTTGAAATTTGTCATTGTGCATAGTATTTTACTTGTCAAGTCTTTTTATTTGATACCCATATTGAGGAAGTAGGTAAAAAAAAAGAAATGTATTTCGCCATTTTGTGGTGGCGGCCACCTTGGATTTGAAATTTGTCATTGTGCATAGTATTTTACTCGTCAAGTCCTTTCATTTGATACCCATATTGAGGAGAAGTGAAAATTAAATGTATTTCGCCATTTTGTTGTGGCGGCCATCTTGGATTTGAAATTTGTCATAGTGCATAGTATTCTACTGGTCAAGCTTTTTCATTAAATTTGATACCCATATTGAGGTAGATTATGAAGAAATATTTAGTCCACCATTTTGTGGAGGCGGCCATCTTGAATCGATATTAACCAAACATAGCTAAGAACCAATGCACAAAATTACCCTTACATTGAAAAATAAATTTTTCTAGTTATCAGATTTTGAAATGCAAGAATAATTTATCGTAACGTTACGGGACAACGAACGTAACGGGACAATAAGTCTTCAATTTTCGTGCACGCAGCCAGCGTTCATCAATTTAGTAGACGTTGTCACGTCAGAAAATCTCATAAAAATTTTTAGTACACTGCCGTTACGGCTCAAGATCGTTCTGTCCGCCTAAACGCTCGAGCTGAATCGAACGGACGCACGCTGACAATGTTGCAGGATTTTACCTAAAGTTGAGTTCTGTCTTTTTGTGAGAGGGCTCTTAACCTCCATTATAATATATTATGGAAATTTCGTCATTCTTGAAACTATATTATAATAGAAGCTTGAAAGCTTATTCTATTACCTATTAATTAGATAGGTAATAACAATTTCCATAAAAATAAAAATAAATCTGTGTTTAGCGAAAATAAATTATCATAGAAAGCGAATTATCGTAGTCAGCCGCGGCCGCGGGCAGCACCGCGCGGCGCAGCTAGTGGTTAGTCATTAATTATGTCGTTGTAACATTCAAATTTTGCTTGATGTTCGAGCGAGCATTTAAACGCTCCACACAGGAGTCTTACATCGCATCATATGATTGGTGATTTATGGTGCGATGTATGTCCTCCCCACTAGTTTTACGTAATTTCCTCTGATTTTAGAGCTCGTGTGTAGAGGGTTTTAGCATGGAATATTTTCCATCCCATCCCTGCTGTTTCCGTGAAAGGCTCTTCGAAGGGTTCCTCGTTCATTGCGAAAGGTTCCGTAGGATGGATCGCTCGCGCGCCTGTCCGGGCGCGGCGGACTAATGGCCGGCAGTTTGTTAGCAATCATCTGTTTGTTAACTTTTTGCTTACGTCATCGTGATGGGTTCGGCCGCCGCGCCGCGCTGACGCGGGAAAAGAGGATTCCAAATTAAAATCGGACGAGAACCATACTTTTTTTTTACTTTTATAGATTTACACTTGACCGCCATCTCGCCTGATGATAAGCGACGATGCAGTCATACATTTTTTTTTAATATTTTAAAATTAATCATTGCTATAAAGGCTAGAGATCGATAATCAAAACTAAACCTAACAAAATTACTCGTAAATAAATAACAATTTGTCCAATTTTGAATTGAAATATTCCATTTCGTTTTTATGTTTTACTTATTACATCTTCCTAAAATAGTTATTTGACAGCAGTGTTTCAACTTCCCACCGCGCAAGTGAGCGTGCGTCCACGGCCGCGTGTCGGCGTGTGCTAATTAACTGTGGCCAACTAATATTACGGGAATATTAACGTGAGCCTAAAATTCCTAGGTACGGCATTAATCTCGCAGGAGGCGTGGCGGGTCGCGCAGTGGGCCCGCAGCGCGCGGACTGCCCGCCGGGCCCGCCGCGGCCGCGGCCGGCTCCAGTTAATAGCCGACAGCTTTCCACACTTCACTTTGTTCAGCTTACAGTTGGAAGATCTTTCATAGATTTACATAATCCTTTTTAAGTTGAGAAATTTTGAAACTTTGCTTTGTAAGCCAACTTTAGAAGTGTTTTTAATTTGAGAAGTTTAATTTTGTAATTGTTTTGTAGCGAATCCGCGAAGTACGGCGCGGGGGTGGTAGAGCTAAGTGAAAGGATTAGTTTCCGGAATGACGTCAGAGAATCTACGCAACCATTGTGAGCGAAAATGAAAACAATAATGGAACATTGTCCTTACTACGCGCACGTTGTTCGTAGCTTCACCGCTACGACGCGTCTACGCGCTACGCTGCGTGTTGCTTCGTGACGTGTTCGAGTACACGACGGATCAGAGACAGTACTCTGAGCTGACATCTCGGGACTTTGAAACAAAAGCGAACTCGACGGCGACCTCGTGTCTGGTATCACTTGGTCTAGGGCTCGTTACAACTCTTCAAATATGAGAGGTCAATTTATTTTGGTTGGTTAGGAATATCGGAGACTCACTTCACCATTAAGCCACGGTAAAATATCTCGTAATTGATAATACTAGTGCGGGGCGAGTTATTTATAAATATGTATAAGCCCGTGAATTGTAAGATTAATATATTATATAATAATAATAATGACAAGGTAATGGTAAGAGTAGTGACGATGTGTCTCTAGACGTATAAGTGCGCCCCACTGAATGTTATCTCCTAGTTTTGCACGTAAATTTCCTAAATATAAAATTTTGTCATTAAATAAAATAATAAATGCAATCCTATAATCCACCAATACCTCAGTTCTTTTATCCAATCGAAAACAACAAACACATTTTCTAATAAAACGACACAAAAATGAAACCAAAGAGTTATATCTCGAAAGGCCATAAAACTGTGTACCGGTAAAATAAATGGCACATATAGATAAGGTGTAAAACCGGTAACGCGCCGTTTTGCGTCGGTTGTTACCGGTTTCACGGATGATGAGGGACAGATATATTGACTTTTAAAGGTTTATGGAGCCGGGGTCACAATTTAGTGGCCGCGGGGGTTCCCGGGGGGCGTGCGGGCTGGAGGGGGAGGGAGAGACTCAACAATCGTTAATTATGATGTGTAATTTAAATTTGACTACGCGTAATATCGCGCACAGCGAGCGCTGTGGGGTCCAACGATAGAAAGAAACCTACAATGAAAGTGAGTTTTTAGATTCGTGCCGCATTCTATCTGTTCCAGTCGATTGCTCCGTTTTATCTGCCCGTTTTTCGATACACTTGTGCGTTAAATAATTATAAAAAAATCATTTCAATAATGAAAACGAGTTGGTAAAAATGTTTCGTGATGGCATGGTAATTTTTTGTATATCTACGGATAACGTTTTAGCTACGTACTACGTTTACTACAAAAAAAACAAAAGTTAACATTTGAGTGTAAGTTTTATTACAAGTTGAATTATACGAAGTTGTATGAAGTGATCAAGCAATAGATAGCTACATCGATTCATTTGTTCTATTATACACGATTATGAACAAAGCAATTCAAGTAATAAAAAAACTATATAACACAGTAGTGAGTAATGGTAATGAAAAAGTCACAGTTTGCTTATAGGTGTCATTATATGCCTACGATTGCGGTGAAATTAGGGCCATTTTATGAGCATGCATGTTGAGAAAGAAAAGTACAATACACTTTATTTCTAATCTAAATAAAAGATTAGTAAGTAAAGGACTAAGTAGTTTTTTAGTCAGCGTGTGTATTGGCTAATATGTAGGCTGCTCGGCCGCACCACCCCCGCCCCCCGCGAGTGAGAGCCTGCATCCGGCCGCGGCGGCCATTAACAACCGCTACAGGAATCCACGACAGCTAACGGCTGGCTCGGCCGCGGAGAACACACACATTATTATTCAACATAACATTTTGTTCTGGAGAGTCACGACTCCGTTTGTTTCACACGCGACGAGTTTGGGCATAAACTGATCATACAGGGTAATCAGAGATTACTGTGGTAGATTTACATGTTTCACCAACATTGGCGGTGGAACAATTGCTAGTCAAAAACTTATATTTAATGAAATCTTTTAAAACAAAACATTAGATAGACTTCTACACCACAAATAGACACTCAAAAGCGAAAAATAAATTAATATAGTTTTAAATGATTTCCGATCGAAGCCCGAAATGTCTACAGCAAAGCTCTGGCAATAACAACAAAAACGTACGTTAACATTCTGGTATTAAAAAACAGTACCTGGTTGACCGAGCTCTGCTCGGTTTAAATGAGTTTATAAAGGGCTGTAAGTAAAAGATTTTCTCAGAAAAAAAAGAAAAGACTTGAGTGTAACCATCAGGATTCGAACCGGGGCCTGTTGACTCCGAGGGCGAACATATTCCGTCTGAGCCATTTAGACTTAAAGAACAATGGCGAAATAAGTTATCGTGTTCTAATGACATTGTAGGAGTTTTTCACTATCTAAAAAAGCGCATAAAATGATGTTTTAAAAAAATAAAACCTAGCTAGATCGATTTATCGTCCCCGAAACCCCCTGTATACATAATTTCATGAAAATCGTTCGAGCCGTTTCCGAGATTCAGATTATATATACAATAATTGCTCGTTTAAAGGTATAAGATTTCAGTATAATGAAGACTTGAAAAAAATATGTTAAAGTAGCATTCGTTCATAAACTCAACTCATACAAACAACATCATATTGCGTAGTACAATATTGTTTTAGAAAATTTACCCAATTGCTGTCTTAAAAGACAAGATAATATCCAAATAAAACAAATATCCAATGACGTCACTATACAGCAAAGTAGAAAAGTGAACGTAGCAAGGCTGACCTCACCTCTGTGAGGGACCGGTGAAGGAGCCGCCAGAGAATTCATACGATTGTTACACCTTTTATGTTCTAACAAGCACCACTAACACCCTTCGATCACAAGCTATAGGCAATAACAACAACAAAATTAAAAAAAATATTTGCCCCGACTATCTCGGATTTGTTATCTGTACAACATTCTACTAATAGCTCTTTAATTTCATACCCATATTGAGGAGGTGAACATATTTTGTTCTGCATTTTGTGGAGTCGGCCACTCGGAATCCTCTGACGTCACGGGCCCTTCTCACTCGACCCCCGCCACGCTCGCTATCCCAACCTTTCAGTTTCATTTGTTATTAATCCCAATAATTATATAAACGTCAAAGTTTTGACGTTATAGCTCAATCACGTCGGAACGGATCGAGCTCAAATTTGCGGCTCAGTTGAATTACAATCTAGAATAGCACGTAAAATTATAATAAGAATAGGTAGTAGCTTTAGTTCATTGGGCAATGCGTGGGTGAAACCGTAGAGCGCTTACCATAAAATAGAGCGACGAAATGATCTAGACAGGCGCATCCGCCGCCCGGCTGGATCGTAAGAGCGTACAGGTAGAGGTTCGCGCGAGACCACGAAGAGCCACGCCTGCCTGTTGCAGACCTTACATTATGTTGAAAATGATGAGTTACACTGAGAACGCCCGCCTCTCGTCCTCGGCGACCTCGGCGACCGGACACAGAGGCCGGGGAGCAAGCTGCCCCGTACGCCGGAATAGGTAACGCGATCTTCCCCACTCGCTGACATTACAACTAGCTCATTTGTATACCCACTCTAATGAGGACGTTCTTCATCCGTAGGAATCTTTTGTTTACTATTCATTTTCAAAGTATTTGAAAATTCCTGATTTCTATATTTTTAAGCGTCTTCAAAAAAAAGAGGGTATTCTCAGTTCGGTTTGTTCTCCGTTGTTTGCATGTTGCGCGACAACGCCGCACATTGCGAATTGATTTTGATGGTTTTTTTCTGTTTGGAAATCTTATTTGGAGATCATAGAAAACAATCAAAGGTAGGTTTCCATATATTTAATCGAAATTGGCGTGGCGGATCTTGAAATATTAACAATGAACTGAAATTTGCTTTCACTTATTTAGATGACGCGTCGTGATAGATTGTTACGAAATTTGGTCGAGTGTCTCAATTTAATTTAAAATTGAAGTCGGATTTAGTTTATTCAGAGAAAATAAATTATTTTTGTTATAAAAGATCTCCACAAGCCGTTTTTGAAATGTAAACTAACAACTTAAAAAAAACTGCATTAATTAATGATTTACTTATTATTTAAGTGCGACTTTCATATTTAAACTTCAGATGTCTATCTCAATGATCAAACTTTGGACACTGGCGACATTGAGACAACATTACCGAATGGAAACCAGAAAAAAAACTTGAAGTTCTATCGCAGTGTTTAAAATATGCAGGATGATTAATTAAACTCAGTTGTATTATAATGATGTAAAAAAGTTACATAATCTATATCTATCTACCTGCACGGCATACAGCCATGTAGCATAGAAACTACCCAAACTCAACTTCAACTTCGACTTCCCAACTTTGGACACCTGCGCTCAATCTAGTTCTCATAAACAAATAATGTTTGTACCGAATCGGACTCTGCATACAGCGACCCTCATAATACGATGCTACAAACAATTACCTGCTTCTCATGCGTTTAACATCAGCATCTCATTACAAATCAAATTACCGCGAGCGCCGCGAGCGTCGAGCTTCGTCTCCCTGCGAACTTTACCGACGAGCGATGAGTATCTACGTCAAGTTTTTGTTCCAAGTTCGTTACACGAACACGACAGTCCGTCTGTTGTAACGTGAAAGTTCCTCGTAAAACAACGTTTTAATAAAACAAAAATATATTTCGAACATATTTTACACAATTTAAGACATTTACTGAGTGCAGCGTGTACGCATGTGGCGCCCCTTGTGAGGGTTGTTGGCAATAAAATTGTGCCCAGCCAGAAATGGCCGCAATGCAGCCTGGTCCAGTGAAATGTGTGAAGGCTAATTTTACTCTAAAATGCTTATCTTTTCCCAATTTGAGGAGTAACTATTAATATGACCTTCAAGTACACAAAATCTATTGTGTTAGAATCTACATACTCGTATCGATTTCTCAAAAGAATTGGCACTGCAGAGATCACACAACGGCAATCAATTCATTCATATCAATTGACAAATCGGTGTTCTCACGCCGTTCAACGGACGATAATGGCGTGTAAAGAGCCAATGCTCTTTTATATACGTCGATTAGAGGTCAGCTCCCGCATGAATAATGTTTCGGGTGTGGAACGGTCACAATACAATACAAGTACACAATTTAGTGGAAACACGGGGTTAGGTTCACCTGGCAATTTTCAAGCAATATCACGCTATTGTAATTGCTTTGTACAACGGCGCGTTCACCAACTATGTATACTAAAAATCAAATGACAAACAGATCCACTCACCAGCTTTACAGGGGTCCATTCCCTCGTCATCGGAGACCCTGGGCTCCACGTGCATCGTCAAGATCTCTTCTATCGTGAACTGATGCGACTCCCCCTCTTTCCCCTCAGCCGAGGTTACGTCGATACTCGCACACACAATTATCGTCAGTAAGGCGCAGACCGCCGCCGGCGACGCATGTCTACACCGACACTTCATTATATTTTATTAATCACTGCACACAACACTATAACATAGTCATTCGGTTCGTTTGTATCTTGATATCTGAAAACAAAAGAAAAAAATCTGTTAACGAGCTTTTATTTATTCATTCATACCAATAAAAACGACAATTGCCAATTACACTTAGACCTAAGATCAACTTTTAGATGAAGAATGTTATTTTCGTTTAAATTAAACTCCAGTTGTTAAATGACGTGATTAGGCTTGAAACGGCTCAAAGCAAAAAGATATTACACATTAATTTATCAGGCTCGTGTCAACGTGACTAATTGTGTGGAGTGCAGGCACAGAACGCTGTCATGAATTAAGATTGGACCCTTTTTGTAATTTCAAGAAATTACTGACTTACGAGTGTCATCGTTAATCACAAGACATCGTTAATACAATCAAAATGAGTATTTTTTTTGCGAGAGAACGGTTTGTGAATGGCATTACTTTGCAGGAATTGTCATTAATCACAGCCCGAGACAGTATTGTGTAAATATACAAGCGATTTGTAAATCTAACTGTCACATTGAGAAGATTTCACGAGATTCAATCAATAGAATAGAAAACGATGGCGGCTTAGTGAAATTAGATTAGTAAATTAGATGGTGAAATGTCAAAGGTTCGAATCCCGCTTCCACCTCTGAACATTTTTCCAGATGCAACTTGACATGAAAATAATAATAGATCTTGGAGTTACCCAAGACATGGATATGGATCATGGATATCGTTATTTATTAAAAGAGAGTTAGTCGTACAATAACTATGTCTTCCCGTAACACACATTGAATAGTGATTATAATATCTATTACAATTATGACATTAGATACTTATTTTTTATATAAAGCAGTGAAATTACAGGGCATCTTATATTTGTGGATAACGAGCGCAGCGCAGCTCTAGACTCTTCATGTTCCAATAGCTGCGTGTCACTGTGCTTTTATGGACAGGCTTGTTGCTTACCATCAGGCACATGTCCGGCTCATTTCGTCACTTAATATTTTTTTTTAAAGTTTTGGCATCATCAGACAAATTTGAAAACGAAGTGATGTTTCAAATGACTTGTCCCCGAAGTACATTTTATTCATAAATACTTTGAGGACAATCATCTCCGTCCCCGTCAGTCTACTGAAACCCCACGTAGACCCTGGGCGGAGCTAAACAGCAGACAAGCTGCCGGTGCCAGGCTTCGGCCAAGACTGGTGGCCACACAGCTGTACGACCCATGCTGACCAGCGGCTTAATTGTATTACGGCGCGTTGTCAGGTGACGCCACCAGGAAAAAACGGACCAGACTGTCACTCGCCGATACTATGCAACGGGAGGTTTGCCGCGGAGAATAGCGGGATCTGAAGCGTGAGTTCCCAAAGTGACTCATTTTAAAATAATCTACAAAATCTTTTTCAGTAACATTAATTTTCCCGCTGAACAAAGTTCTAGTCAATAGCAATTAAAAGTGTGGAGAGCCGTTTGACTGACACTTTAAACAGCTATAGGGTTAATTAAAATGCCTAGAATATAGTGAGTCTGGTGAGTGATGAGTACATTATAATATGGATACTCTATGTGTGTAAGTACTGTCAGTATGCTTGGGCTAGTAAAGCTCTGCGCTTTATGCACCAAAAATCGTTAAGCAGTAGAGAACATAACATGACGCCAACTGCGTCTTCACGGCCACAGGTTTAAGGTTATGTTTGGACTCAACTATTTGAATATTCAAACATACCTAATATTTATCACGTCTGAAAGTATGATCAAAGCAAAGACACATTCTGTTAGCTCAGTGGAAGGTGACAACTTCATCAAGTGGGAGTTTTCCTTTCCAAGTTTTCCGAGTCCTTTTACACGGAAACCTGAGACGAGCATCGAACAGACAAATTGCTGGTAAAAATAACCTCCGTCTACGCCGGAGGTAGCGTCGATGCTTCACCTTGAGCCAACCGGTGTAATTGTTGAACTCCGAGTGTACGTATACAGCATCAGGTGGTAATCCGACAGTAACGCCACACAGGAACGGATACAAGTGATGCCAAAGAGTGTAGAATGACAACTTGGATCGTTATAAAGTTGTGAAGTAAAAACAACGCAGTTAATGGTCCGCGACGGGAACTCGGCGGTGTCGGCGAGCTCAGCGCCTCCGACAAACTTCGGCGCAGCCCTCGCCCTCGAGTACACTAATAACTGCGCCCCGTCTTCAACCTACGGGTATTTTTTTACATTCTATAATACTTTAGTTTCTTTTGTAATTTCTCTCTGCTATTCAGAAGATTCTTTACTATTTCAATAAAGAGTCTAATCTTATCTCTCTAAATATAATATAAATTGACCATACCAAACTTTGTAAATAAAATAATCTACACCTGAATATTTAACACATTCATATGTAAAGCATCAAACTTCGTTTCAATGATTTGAGCGATTTCTCTAATTTTTGAAGTGAAAACTTCTTAAGCAATGTAATGTGATACGTTGATCAAAAGTGATCAACGTATGATCACTTTTTGGTACAGGATAATGGGAAATTCTAGAGGTTCGCGTCACCGATATGTTATGCATCAGATCGGCAAAGCACTGGGAAGGGGCGTGTGTGTTACACGTTTCTTGGACGGTGACATCGTGTGCGTTACACGTTTCTTGGACGAGTGACATCGTGTGCGTTACACGTTTCTTGGACGAGTGACATCGTGTGCGTTACACATTTCTTGGACGGGTGACATCGTGTGCGTTACACATTTC
Organism: Ectropis grisescens; assembly: GCA_017562165.1. Lineage (NCBI taxonomy): Eukaryota > Metazoa > Arthropoda > Insecta > Lepidoptera > Geometridae > Ectropis > Ectropis grisescens. The sequence continues at coordinate 29,463,576 of CM029775.1, forward strand.
TTGGACGGGTGACATCGTGTGCGTTACACGTTTCTTGGACGGGTGACATCGTGTGCGTTACACATTTCTTGGACGGGTGACATCGTGTGCGTTACACATTTCTTGGACGGGTGACATCGTGTGCGTTACACATTTCTTGGACGGGTGACATCGTGTGCGTTACACATTTCTTGGACGGGTGACATCGTGTGCGTTACACGTTTCTTGGACGGGTGACATCGTGTGCGTTACACATTTCTTGGACGCTGGATTTTTTATTTTTATTTCATCACTAGATAATGTACATCAAAACTTAACAAATTATCACACATATTTGCTAACATATAACTAAAAGAATAGCACGAGCAAACTAAAATTTATTGTTTCTAGAGGTCACTAGACTCAAACAAACAAAAACACACTCGTATTTTCGTACAGATATCTTCTATACTTATAATAAAACTGTAACGGGTCGAATTCTGTACATTGAAGATATTTTGAAAAATTTTTTTGGAGCACTCCATAGTCGATACTGATGGCGAATCTGCATTTTTTTCTTTCATGTCTGTCTGTCTGTCTGTCTGTCTGTCTGTCTGTCTTTTCTGTATAGGGATCACGCATCACGCCGAAACTACTGATTCAATTCAGCTGAAACTTGGCATGATTTTAGTTTAAACTAAGGAAATTGCTGTAGGCTACTTTTGATCCCCAAATTCTGATCGGTTTTCTTGCGGGAGGGTGAAAGTCAGAATGTGTATTTGGTTGTAACTCATGTTTGCGTTGTTTAATTTCATTAATTCTTTTTTTTGTTAGAAATAACACATTTTAATATTGTCCCATCAAAATTTGAACATTATCGGTTTGGTAGTTCGGAAATTACACAAACATTAAATAATAACGACACGCACGGCGCGTTCGGTACATACTAACTTCTAAGTATTCTGTGTATCACAGACGATCCACAGAATATCTAGATTCTAAATTCAAGAAGTGCCCACGTGATCGCGTCGCGTCGTCTTGAATGACAAAATAATTGTCAAAAATATATTTTTGTGTGGAAAAAGGAGGAGGATGGGAATATCCTCCTTCAAACAAGGAGGATGTTCTCAATCGGGTTGCATGTTTTTTTATTTGGTTTTATTTTACACGATAACTCCGCTAATTGTGAGTTGATTTTGATGATTCTTTTTTTGTTTGTTAGAAAATACTTCAGAGGTGATCTTATATAATCTTATATATCGAAAACAGGGAGGTAGTTTTTCAAATATCAACAAAAAACAAATATCAGCTTAGATTTATCTGTATTTAGTTAGTCGATCGACAGAATTAAATTACCTGTCATTGAAGTAAATGTTTGTTCTTTTGGAGAAAACATATCAGCATAATAAGTAGCAGCATAAATAACCCATTAAATGTTGGCCCAAAAACCCACTGCTGGGCGTCGGGGCCTTCTCTCGCAAGGAGAGAGACAGGCTATAATCCACCACGCTGGCCCAGTGTCGGTTGGTGGATGACATATGACTTAGAAATTAAATTTTAGGTACATTTCGGTTTCCTTACGATATTTTCCTTCACCGTTTAATTACCAGCATTACGAACATGACTCTGAAAAGATAGTGGTGCGCTTGGTTTTGAACCCTGGGTCTCCGGATCGACAGTCGCCGTTCTCCCGACTAGGTCATCTGGAGCTTACTAGACTAGCCGTAACTTAACGTATTATTTTAATCCAAATACTGTTTAAAATTTAAAGGTAGTGTTCAACAAGCTTCGGTGACCGAAGCAGACCGTTGTTAGGGTTCCGTACCCAAAGGGTAAAAAACGGGACCCTATTACTGAGACTTCGCTGTCCGTCCATCCCTCCGTCTGTCACCAGACTGTATCTCAAGAACGGCGATAGCTAGACAGTTGAAATTTTCACATACGATGTATTTTTATTGCCGCTTTAACAAAAAATACTAAAACTAAAATAAATATTTAAGAGGGGCTTATTTCCATACAACAAACTTGACTTTTTTACCGTTTCTTGCTCGATACTAATAACGTACCTGTCACAGGTTGACGCTTTCACTATTCACATAATATTAAGTTTTATGGTTTCTTTAAATGTAATTAATTAAAATAAAATATTTTTTTAAGGGGGCTCCCATACAATAAAATCCTTTTATTTGCTAATGGTTCAGAACCCTTCGCGCGAGTCCCACTGGCATTTGACCGGATTTATTTTATCAAAAATTTTGTAATATCCTATCCTTTCCTAATATTATATAAATATATCAATATTTAAATTTTTGCTGCTCAATTACGTTGGAATGGCTGAATGTATCGAGTTAAAATTTGAAACATCTTCTTGGCTTAGCTTAAGTAACACATAGGGACATATAGATAAGTAACTATACATAGGCAATGTTTAGCCTATGTGTTCTTCCAGACTATAATCTAATTGTATTTCAAATTTCAGCCCGATCACTTGATACGTTCCGCCATGATTAAGTAACAAACATCCAAACATTGACATTCATTATATTTACAGTTACAGGACAACGTTGGAACGGCTGAACATATTTGGAAGGAATTCGAAACACACGTAGTTTGTACTCAGAAATAGCAAATCGGTTACTTATAGGTTACTGTGACGTCGGAAAGACTAAGCAAATTTGGTAGAAAATTGAAACAGATAACTTATAGTCTGAAATACCACATATATGTACTACCTATCAACCTGAAAAGAAGCATGGGCCCTAAGGAAACAAATATTAACTATCACGTCAAAACGGCACAACGAATTGGGTTGGCATACGAAACACAGATAGTTTAGAGTCTAAAATTTCACATGGGGTCTAAGTCTATATTTTCGTTAAACTCCATATTAATCTATAATAAGTATATATTTTCGTAAGGTACTTGATGTGATGGTAAGGTAAAAGGCGCCAAAAATGAAAAATATATGCACCCTTTTTGGCGTAGATAATACAGGTGATTTGCGTTCACAATCAAAATAACAAGCAACATAATATTCTCATTAGATGGCGCTAATGCCAGTTTAAATCTAAAAGCACTAAAGGCCATTTAAATCGATGTTTTGCTATTGTGGTATGTATTTTTTTCTTTCATCACTAGGTGGCGTTACTGGTATTCTAAATTGTACTAATAAGTTTTTGCTGCTAAAAGGATTTTGATGCCGAATTTGGATACTTTCGTTCTTGGATTTTGACGTGACAACGTCTTATAAATTGGTTTGCCGGGTGACACTTCAAGAAACTGCGTTACGCTTTGCTCACGTTATGCGCTCACAACGAGAGCGAGTGAGAGGCACGCGTCCCTTCCACTCGGGCATGGTTAGCCCCCCTAAGAGCGAGAGAGACAGACATAAAAAGTGAAAGGCACGCGTCCCCTTCCGTAAAATTATTTTACCACTCAAAGTCGTTGTCACGTAAAACTTTCGCCCGTATACCGACTTTACAGGCAACCATTTTTTTTTCTGTGTTACAATTAAATTCATACATTAACATTTCACTAAGATTTGGCTTAGATTTACGGGTTCAACTTGCTTGAGAACCTATCATTAAAACTCAAAATTTTAATCATTTTCATTCCACACAGGCTACGTTCAAAATTTTACGCGGGCGAAGTCGCGGGTAACAACTAGAAAACAGCTTGCGGATAAAAAGAGATAAGTAGGTAATCAGATCATGCACATCAGCTTCAGACTTTTCGTAATGTATCCTATAAAAATCCTACAAACTTAACACTTGCGGCTATGTTCGATACTACGAAACCTTAATAAGTATGTTTAATTTTGTTTAAAAAAACTTCGTTTCAAAAATAAAGATGATAAAATTAAATAAATTTTGTGTGGAAAAACATATTCACTCGGTTTTTCAATGATTACATTATGCAAATATTTTGACGTACGATACTTCCAACTAATGTACACTATAAGTCAGTAACATCTGCTTACGCGAACGAAGTAGCGGGTTCAGCTAGTATATTTATAAAGTTACAGCTATGAGTAGGTATTTCTCCTCAGCTCATCACAACAACGCAAGCTGCGTTGTAGATTAAAATGTGTTATCTTTATCACAACTGGCTACACTCGGCGTGACCAGACGCAGATACCTACCGTGTGCCGGTGCACACTGGAATGGACGAATGATACCGGCGCAAAACAATCAGAGCACAGAAGGTGAGCTTCAGATCTACTTATCATCACCTGACATGGAACGGTTTGAAACAATCCGAACGCGATTGCTTGAGTGGTTTCTTACACAATTACCCCTAAATTTTGCAACAACTAGTCAGATAGCTTATTTAATACTTAATTTATAGTTATAAATTCATACGTATTATAATTATAAACACCCGGACATAAGCAAACTTATTTCCAACTAAGTCTAGTTCCTAGGTCCAAAGGTACAGCCCTAGAGTTACAAAAAAATCACCAAACTATGTGGTGTCTTTTCATCCTTTTTCCCACAAGATCTGAACACAAATTGAATGTCTACAGTCATTGTTTGAACCTGTCATAGCCTACGGAGCTGAAACGTAGGTAACTACTGACAGTGAAAACAGTTCACAGGCTTATAGTCGCATTGCGAGCTATGGAAAGAACTATGTCTGGGATTTCTTTGGGGGATTGTGTTCAAGAGGAGATCATTTAGACTCTCAACTCAACTGCAACGATCGATGTCCGTGCGAGCAGTGAGATACATGCGTGAGCTTGACTTCTACACTTTGATTATTCCGTGTTATCGCGTGGAAATCCCAGACTCAGGATATTGTTTTGAAAATATAATTATTCTGTATCTAGTCCGTGTTGTGAGATACTGCCGTATACAAGAACGTTTTGCCTCATACTCATAAGTAATCCCAAAATTGTCGGCGTCTTGTCGTCGGATTGAGGAAATTGCCGGAAATTAGAGATCGTTTGATCTCTCTAAGCCTTTGTGACGTACAAGTGCTTCAAACGATCACTAATTAGATTAGATTTAGTTTGGAAACAGTGTACTGCGCTTACATTATCACTAACTGGAAGTTTTTAATCAAATATCGACTCTATCGATCGTTCTAACTTAATTAAAATAATGATACAGTATTTAATTACTCGTAATTATTGCAAGTAGTTAAATAATTTTACGACTCTTCCCGCTTAGAATTTAGAAAAGAAACTATTACCTGCTTTTCTATTTAAAAGATTTCAGAGCTGCAAATTCCAGCTCATCCCACGTCAAAACAACTTGGCATGCTGAGGAAAGTAAATACCTGAGTCTACGTTATAGAATACACAAACAGTTTCAGGAGGAATAAGTTATTAAGTTGGTGAATTTGTATAAGCTACAAGATATTTGTTATAGTTGTATGATGGAGTAAATCACCCATGTTTCATGTTTACAGGTAAGCTCACCAACATGGCGCATAAACCTGCATCAAAATACAGGAAAGTTAGACAACAAATATCCCGTAATTATTAAAATCCCAATGAAGAACGGTCTTGTTTGTAGCTAGAGTATCTGTCACTAGACAAGGCGTGTGTGTCCGCTCGACCCGGCGCCGCCGCGCGGGCCGGCGCCGGCGCCGGCGCCCGGCCGCGGCCGCTCTCTCCTTCAAAGCGAGGATTATCTTACTTTTCTACTTGTTTATTGTCTTTGATCATGACATAGATGCAGGAGCGTACGAGGACAACGCCGCCGACTACTGCCGAGTGCTCGATTTGATAATGTAAAGATATTCTTCAATCAGAATCTTCTGTCATCACAAACGTATAAAATCGTATTTAACATTCAACGAATGAAGCATAACCGTATTTTCGTAATCGTTATAAATCCTCTTGATCTCTGTACCGTTTAGTGAACTTGAACAGTTAACCACGTGCAGATTCTTTTCTTATATTTTAGGGAATATACCTAAGGCTCTGACGTGTAATAGGGTAGATTTTGTATATTATGCTTCTTTTTCTTTCGATATACAGGATATGGTTACCTAATACTACTTTTACCTTTTGACTCTATTTTTGTGATAAGAACGTCAAGGCTGTGGAATACGTTGCCTGAGAGGGGTTTTCCCGATAGTTACAATCTTTGTGTCTTCAAATCGAGAGTGAATCGGTTTCTTCTAGGTAAACACGCTCCGTCGTAGACCGCATCATCGTTTAACATCAGGCGAGATGGCGGTCAAGTGTAAAACTATAAAAGTTAAAAATAAATAAAATACAAACACCTATATGTGCCAGCCATTACGGCTTAGCTGTAAACGCATGACAACAATTTTATTGACATTGAAGTAAAAAAAAATATGCTAAGTGGGGAATGCCGTGCTACTGATATTTCGATTAAAAATAATAAAAAGTTTGCAGTAGGTGTAGTACCGCGGTGGGTAGCCGACAGCGAGCGCTGCCCTGCCACGGAGCCCCACAGAACACAGGTCTTCTCGCACGAGGTCGCAGGTTCGACCCCGGCGAGCCCGGGCCCGGGCCGGCGCCGGCGGGCCCGGTCCTGCGACACACTCGAGCTGGTCAGAAACAGCGCATCCCGCCGCGCGCTCTTATAATCAGGCAATGATCTTTGACCTTAGTGACAATTTAAACCGCAGCAAGTGAACTGACCATTCACTCAATAAACGACGTTATAACGTAATTGTCAGTTGAGATTTTTATTTGTCGGCGTCGTGGAGTTAGGACGTTCGGGCACCGCGCCGGCGCGGGCCAGCGGTCAGCGCTATCGGGCAGATAACGGAGACATTCCAATAATAATGTGCTGCCTTTCTTTGTGTAATGTTTCCATTGCAGCGTGTGATGTGCCGGCCGGGGGCCGGTGCCGGGCCGGGGGACCGGTGCCGGCGGCCGGCAGGGACGTGATTCATACTAAGTAGTGTTGTAAAACAGGACGTTTCTAAAAGTGAATGTTTGGACGGGAGGACATGCTAGGACATTAGAATGAGGAGGACACACGATTGAGTGCACGAGTGGTGCCTGACACTTAATGGATTTAGCTGAGAACTTGCAGTGCTACTGTTGATAAGCCAGAGTAAGAAACAGGCTGATTTGTATCCCGAGGAATGGGTTCATTTCCGCGGTCGTCGCTAGCACTCAATGAAACACGCGCCCCACACCCGCGCCGCGGCGTCAGCGTGAGGTAATCACCTGTTCCCAGCACAGGTCGGTCGCGCGCCGTCAGGTGATTCCTTCGCTCGTCATTATATCGTACAGAACTGATCATTGTTTGTAACCGCCGGTTGCGTGTGATGCCTACAACAATTGTTTCTATTTTTGTAAGTTGGTCATAAGCTCTCGGTGTTCGGGATTCCTGTCTGTACAGTAAGTGGGTTGTGGCTATGGTGACAGTACACAACTAGATGATATCACAGTGACCCAGTGGCGAGAACGCCCGATTCATATTCGTGAGGTCATATCATGTTCGAATCCTGCTTGCACCTCTGAGCATTTTTCCAAGTGCACATGCACTCGTTCGTCAACACCGCTGCTTTAACGGTATTTTACTAAAATACCGCGGAGATGCGTCTCTCCCCAACCAGCATATCTGAGCCAGCGTATCGGAGTATGGGCTTAGTAGCTGCTCGTTTGAGAGAAGTTTCCGAATCCCAGTAAGTATTGGTCCGCCGGCGGCCGGTCGCGCTACCACCTGCCGCAGAACCATCAGGCCGGCTGTCGGCCCCACGTGTCTGCTCAGGGTAACCATCATTTATTTCATTAAAATGAACTTTTCATGTAAAGACTATTCTTAACAATGCCAAACAATAAACTAGTGTAACCCGAATTAAAAAAAAACGAAGAATTTGCTAATGTGTGCACTATAGGTTCATATTTTTGCATTGTAATTCTTTTACGCTTTATAGGAAACATTTTTTGCTATATAGTGATGGGGCGCGATAAGTCACGTTCCTAATACCTAATGGTAAACAATAGTTATCCGTAACACATCAGTGCCCACTCATCTATGTATTTGAACATCATCTTTGCCTGCACTGCAATGCAATCCTCCCTTAGAATTATCTCTTTGTCGTCTAATTTCTCTCAGGACGTTGCTCTTCAAGCTGAAATACAATTTGCACATCTCTGTTTGGTGGTAACATATTTATCTTTAAAGGGTACTTCTTCGGACGGACTCTGCAAATAGTCCTAGCATATATAATAATAACATGCCTCTATCCAATAATAGGTAAATAAGAGTTCCTGCGAGCCGCGGGTGCGCGCTGTGGGCTCGTGAACCTTCAAGTACACTCGCGCACAGCGGCGCGATACAAGCTCGCGAATCCGCGGTGACAGTTTAATTTGCGAGCTGTCAAAATTAATTGTATACGCAGTCGGCGGTGTGACGTCACTGTGACGTAATCGCTCCACGTCACCGCGCCATAAATTGTACCCACTCGCTCTAGGAGCGATCACCGCGCGCGACTCGCCCGCCGCTCGCGGCTTCGGATGCTCAGGTATACACAGTGGCTGACTAAATCTGAACGTACAACCTAAACAACTCAATAATTATTCGAATATGAGAGTCTTATTTTTTTTTTTTTTTATGAATGGCTCTTTGTGGATTATCCTCACAATTCCGCCAAAAACACGTTAAATGATAGGCCGTCAAACAAAGAGATAGGGGCTACGAGAGTCTTATCTTTTTATTGTCATTTAGATTGGTACATATGAAACGACAGTGACACCCCTTTACTTTATCTATTTTTGGATACATCAGCGTCAACCTGACAACTCTCTGGATATTGTGAAGTATGGTAGGTACTTATATTTATTGGCTTCAAGTTCACGGTTAATATGTTTGCTGTCTGACAGGTTTTGTACACAATTTCAGCAATAAATGGTTGTTATCGATTTGTTTTTTTTTTTCAACCTCCTCTACAAGAACATACTTGGCTACCGTATAACTTCATTTATATTTTTGTTTCATAAAGTATTTTTTCATCTTAAATGATAAAGAACCCTATTCTAATAATTTTGATAATTAAAATACCATCACCTCATACAAGTAAAAATGTGAAATTAATCCTCATCATTATTATTTCTTGTATAGAGTGATGAGACGAGCAGGACATGCGCCTGATGGTAAACAACACGCCTGCCCATGACCGCACAGTGCAATCCAGCTATTGGCTCATTAAGAGTCCAAATCTTAATCCAGCAGTGCATCACGCTCGTCAACTAGAAACATAAGATATTTTATCTCTATACCCTGTATTTTTCCTGGAAAATTTCTCGCCAAAACATTGATATTTTAGTATTACTGCTTAACGATAGAATAAATGACATAGGTATGTAAAAAGTATTTCCTCGGGCGGACTTTGCAATGAGTCCTATCACCACACAAATTCCTACACATATCCCTCCGACCTCTCAACAAGACGTCAACTCATTGATATTGGATTAAATTTTGTTTCATCAACATTCAATTTGCATAGATTTTTTGTAAAAGACAAACAGACATTCCACGGCGTTTATTGTGGTGTAAAGGAAGTTATGAGACGCGCGGTAATTCGGGCTAAGGACGCGGGAGCCGCGCGGGCGCCGGCGGGCGGGGCGGGGCGGGGGCGGGGCGGGGCGGCCGGCAGGCATTGAGCTGGTCACGGTCCGCGCCCGGGACACAATACACTGCAGCGTCCATTCAAGCCCCCGGACACATTACTGAACTGCGCTATCTTCTTATGATCACTGACCTATATCAGAGAAGAAAACGATACTAGCATTACTCGACAACGCTCGTGGGAAGGGCGCGGTGCGAGATTAGGGTTCAATTACTGAGTTACAATAATCAATATTCTACTGATGTCATTATTTACTATTTGGAATATCCTAGACCCTGTACTCTACGTACATTTGCAAATGAGTTAACAGTTAACTTCACTATTGTACCACACGAGGTAGTTAATAAATTAACATTTAATTAATGAGCGGGAACGAAAACACTTGTCGACGGGATTGTAGCAGATAGTGATTTACGGTTCCTGGGGATTCAGACGTTTGTGGGAAACTCTTACAAATGGAATAGAAACACAGAAAGGGCCACCATCTGACCACACCTCCTCCGATGGAAAGTAACGATGTGATGTTGTATAGAGTACGCTTACCCACAAGGTAATAAATGTATTTTAGTAGACTTAAATTGTTTTTCATACTCGTAGTATGTACTCGCATAGTGTAATGAGACAGACATGTGCCTGTCGATAAGCTGCACGCCTGCCCATAAAAACAGTCTTACGCAGCTTTTGGAACGTGAAGAGTTCAAATCATTCCCTTGGTAAGGTCTTAGGTCTGCCAGTGCTAGGTAAATACGAGTATCACTGTTTTCCAGTTCATAGTTCAACGTTTGCAGACAAATTGTAGGGCGTAGATCTAAATTATCTTGTGTTTCTGGGTGACGCAGTGGGTGAAGTATTGTCCTTCAAACTGGAACACAGTGATTTTTCCTCGTTAACCCCTAGTCCGTTAAATAACTTGCAAAGGCGTGATACTTGCCCAGGCGAATCCCGCAAAGATAGTACAACTTTAGAAACAAAATCTTATCTTAAAATATTTATGAATATTTATGGGCAACAATTATTGATAACGTAGTGTTAAGTTGTTTTCGCGGGTCACTAGAGTCAGCTCACTAAGTCATCACACAGATATATGTGTGTGTAAGTGAGATAACAACAACTATAGTAGTGGAGGGAGGGGGGGGGGGGTAGGGTCCTGTTGACGGGTGACGACAGGCGAACTACGTCTCATCATAAATAATGTTGTCTTCGGAGACAGCCGCGCGGCGGCACATCAAACGGGACATTTATATGACGCTAGCGAACCCCGCAAAAACTGTTTTGCCAAATAAATTATTACGATAATTAAATTTCAAACTAAAGTTATTAATAATAGATTTATTTTTATGTATTATTGTCCGTACAAATATTGTTCGTGAGAAAATAGTGAAATCGCGATTAACATGGATGAACAGTGGGGGCAGGACGGTTTAGAATACTTTATGATTTATATTCAAACCACCAAATATGAAATAAAAGGACATTTTTAAGCTCTTGTTTTTCGTTGTATACATAGCAGTTGGGTTACAATTTACATTTGACCGCCATCTCGCTTGATGTTAAGGAGAAGTCACAAAGATTGGAGAACCCTCGGGAAACCCACTCGGCATCAGCAACGTACCACCGCAGTCGAGACATTACTATCACAAAAGTAGAGTCAAATCTCTTCGTTGGCATCTTTGGAATATTAACCATGAAACGATGTCACTTTTTCGAGCTACGAGCATTGTGCACTATACGAGCACGATAGAAAAAAGAGCAAGGTGATATTAGATTTTGCATATCAGTTGCACACTCTCCGAAGTATATCCGATAAAAACCGATAAGCTAGCAATTTTTCGGCGATGCTCAAGACTTTAAAAGTCTTTTTCGCACTAAAGTGTCTTTGGTTATGATCTTTTTGGCACGTTTTCGATCGATTTCAGAGCTTCCAGCTGACTCTTCTTAGTCGATCCATCCCAAAAGTGCAAACAGTGCTAGATATCCATACAGGTTCGAACCTGTGCTAGATGCGGAGCCGCTTCGGAGAAGCGACCTCAAACACCGGCACGCCAGATCTTGTACTCAAGGGTCAGGGCGGCCGCGCCGGCGGGCGGCGGGGGCGTCCGACCTGCGAGCCGAGGTGGGGGTTCAAGCCCCAGCACTGGCTAGTGGTCCATGAGCAGATGTACTTTGTTTTGTCGATGGAAGCCGTAGGTTGTGTGTTCGATTCCCACCCAAAGCAAATATTTATGTGATGAATACAAATTAATTATTCTATGTCTGGGTGTTTCAATCTCGAATGAGTGTGTATTTAGAATTTTAAAATATTCATCTGCGTCCTATGATATAAACTGGGCTATGTTTCAGGTTAAATGATGTTGTGTGAGAAATGTTCACCTTTACTTAATATTTATTTATAACAATGTATTCTAACTCTCTTCAGGACCTATAGATATCATTCGCCAACTCGCTTTTGACCAGCTTGAGAAGTTATGGCCTTCACTTTACCGCTTTTTTCATGTGAGAAAAATACTTTACTATCTATTTACTATATTTTTCCATAGTATCCTATTATCTTATTTTTCATACTGAAGTATAAGTTTCTATGTTTGTATGTATGGCTTTTTGTCGCTAACTCATGTTATCATAACATTAAACGTGTGGAGGAGACATTCCAAACTCACATTTATTATAATGTTTACTTTCATAGTTTGTTTAATAAAGATATTGCATTGGTATTTCAATATTAAATAGCACACTCTACTTTATATCTCATTTTCTTGAGAGGGTGATCCTGTAGAATAGTCGTTTTCTAAACTCAGTAAATTTTGCGCGTGGCAAAAAGTAAGGAGTATTTTCAGCAACCTAATAAGACTTTTTATGAAATAACTTAAAAACAAAACTTTTGAAAGTGTCTTACTTTATATCGCGCGAGTCAACAATAACAACAGATCAGCTGCGGAACGGACGGGGCTTCCGGTTCCGAGCGTCAGCGTTCCGCGCACCGGCTGCGCGGGAGTGGGAGCGTGAGGCGCACGCGCGGGTCCGCTGCTCGGGCACTGTCGGGCGCTGTCGGGCGCTGTCGGGCGGCGTCGGCGTCGGTCGCTCGGGCGCCGCGGCCGGGCTCCTGTGGGCTACTGACTGGAGCCGCCGGCCGCACGGGACTCTCGCCGCTGCACGCACCGCCGGGTACCGTCCGCAACAAAAGTTCCTTCCTTTACAACTTAAGCTTTTTCTTGGAATGTATCGTTCGAATATTCGTGCTACAGGCTATAGGTCTTTTGCCTTTCCCGAGAGTTTTGCTACTGAAGAATTTTACCAATCTAACCGGTGGTTGCAGATATTAACACGTTGAAACAAATATGTGCATACGTTACTTTCAAATGTTTTAAAAACAGTTGTTAACATCCCAAATCGTTTGTCTATTGAAATAAATAATTTCAAAACTACTTTGAAGCAGTCAGTTATAGATAGATAGATAGATAGATACTCTTTATTGACACACCAAAAAAATGATACAAAGCAAAAAAAAAAAAAAAAATAGTAAATTAGTGCGACAGCGGGCGGCCTTATCACTAAAAGGCGATCTCTTCCAGGCAACCTTAGGATGGAAAACAAAATGTGGACAAGTTAGAAATTGGGGTGCGCAAATAAGAAGTACAAAAAAACGTAGTTATAGTAATAAAATAAATAATGGAAAGAAAACACATTTATAATAAAAATAGAACAACCTTATACAAGAATACTAATACTTAAATAATAAAGTATCATAAACTAATAAATACTATTAAAATAAATATTCACAAATAAAATATAAATACGAATACTCAACAACAAGTCTACTATTTCGACAAATAGAATTGTTTCACATGTTTTTTGAAAGTGTTTAGTGAAGGAGAAAGTCTGATATGAACAGGTAATTCATTCCACAACTGAGTCGCCCTGCAAGTAAACGACCTGCCATAGAAAGTTTCAGTTCGAGCAGAGGGAGTCCTAAGAGAAAGATTGTTTTTTGACCTTAAAGGAAGCTGATGGTGATCATGTAAAAAGGTAAAGCGTTCTTTAAGGTACCGGGGAGTGGAGGGATTAAACAAAATATTATATAGAAAAGAGAGAATGTGAGCATTCCGACGAAGACGAATGGGTAACCACTTGAGCTGGGAGCGATACTGAGAAACGTGATCATATTTGCGTAAACCAAATATGAATCTAATACAATAATTTTGGAGCCGCTCAAGTTTGTCTAGCTGGTCCTCTCTAAGATCAAGGTAACAGGTGTCAGCGTAATCCAGGATAGGGAGAAGGAGGGATTGAGCAAGAGCAATTTTAGTGGCAGTGGGTAAAAAATTACGAAGGCGCCTTAAAGAGCCGCCGGATGCAAATAATTTACCACTGATTGACTTGATATGGCAGTCCCATGATAGAGTACGATCAAAAACAACTCCGAGATTTTTCACAGAATTACTAAATGGAATAGGAACCCCATCAAATACTATACCAGGTGTTACGTTCCAATTTATTCTAGAGATCCAATACGAACTACCCATTAGTATTACTTGAGATTTTGAGGATTCACTTTTAAGCCAAATGACTTACTCCACTGAATAATACGAAGCAGATCTGCATTTATTTTTCTAATAGCTGTATCCAATTCATTTATAGGTGCTTGGATATAAATTTGAAGATCATCTGCGTAAAGGTGGTAGGAAGAAGTAATGTACTTGGAAATAGAATTAATAAAAATAGCGAAGAGAAGAGGAGACAGCACGCCGCCTTGAGGAACACCGGCTGTTGTATTACACCAAGAAGAAAAAGCATCTTCTAGGCGAATCCGCTGCCGGCGTCCCTGCAAGTAACTACGAAACCAATCAATTACCGGTGGAGATATGTTACTGGAACGGAGTAAAGCTAGCAAAATGTCGAAATTGACGGCGTTGAAAGCATTACTGAAGTCTAACAGAGCTAGAACAGTAAGCTTACCGTCATCCATGCCCAAGCGTATATCGTCAGTGATCTTGACAAGCGCAGACACAGTGCTATGCCCAGGACGGAAACCAGACTGAAGGGATTGAGGAGGTCTTGCTGAACAAGGAAATCGTTGAGTTGGTTATGGACAAGACGCTCCAGGATTTTGGAAAGGAAAGGAAGAATGGAGATCGGACGGTATTCAGTAAAGGATTGTGGGTTAGGTTTCTTCGGCAAAGGTAAAATGTAGGCATCTTTCCATAGAGTAGGAAAATACCACTCAGTATGGAGTTGTTAAAGATGCAACAAAGGACTGGAAGGATAATGTCAAGGATGGGCAAAAGCATGTTCCGGCTTATACTGTCACCGCCCACTGCATTGGAGGAAATCAACTTAAAACTCTTCCTAACATCACACTCGGTAAATTGATTAAAAGCAAAAGAGAAGGATTAGTATTAGGAATGGCAGAAAGGTAATTTAGTGTAGAATTTTATCTTCATCTGGCATAGCAGATGTAGAAGAGAAATGATTGTTTAGAGCGTCAATATCTATGTTATTAGAAGTTGAATGAGAAAGTGATTTGCCAATTCCCAATGTTCTTAGAAATTTCCAGACCTTAACTGGATTATCATCATCAACAGAAGCATGAACGTAGCGGCGCATTGCATTCCTACACACCTTATTACAGTGATTACGTGCCTGAACGTACTTTGTCTTGTTGGAATCAGTAGGTTTTATCTTATAACGCGTTTTGGCCGCTGCCTTTTTGTTCATCAAGGCTTTTATCTCCTTGGTAAGCCAGGGTGCTGGGAGATGTTTGATTTTAACAGCACGTATTGGAGCGTGAACATCGAATAATTCTGTGATAATCCTGTTAAAATGTGAATTTGGTCGTCAACTGACTCACTTTGAATAATTGGACTCAATCAATCTCACTTGCATCACTAAGAAGGGCAGTATGATCCATACCACTAAAATTGCGCTGCATGACGATTTGTGGTTTAATTTTAGGAGGGCGGATTTTATACGAAATATAAATCAAGTCATGGTAGGAGAAATTGTCCGCAGCATACTGACCATGCTTGGCAACATTATTTAGAGATGAAACAATAATTAAATCTAGAGATGGAGCACAATTAGGAAAGTGATGAGTAGGATTCAGAGGAAGTATATGACAATTGTAGGAGCTGACAACGGACTGCAATGACGAGCTACGATGATCTTTTTTTAACTAAACATGTATTAAAATCACCCATGATAATGGAATGATTATAAGAAGGAGTTAGATCAAGTAATATATTATCAAAAGAGGAAAAGAAATTAAAATTACTAGATGGACAATAATAAACACCGAGAAGGACTTTGGAGTGGGAAAGAAGAACCTCAATAAAGAGGTGCTCGCCACCGTCCCCCCGGAGGCGGTTGTGGTGATCGAGTCAAGATCGTATAGGGAATATTGGCTTTCAAGTAGATTGCAACACCACCACCGCGGCCGGCGCGATCATTCCTTATCAGAATGAAGCCTGGAAGAGAAAAAGAAGTCGAAGGGAGGCATGGGAGAAGCCAGGTTTCAGAGACCAGGATGGCATGAATATTGTTTTGATCGAGAGAAGCCAGCAATTCAGAATATGAAGATGGAATGCTCTGAGCATTAATGTGGACAACGTTGAAATTTCTAGGCACGTCAGAAAAAATACTTTCTAGGTACTCTGGCAGTGGCAGTGAACTTTCAAAACTGGTATCACTAATACTTGATTCTGTTTGAGACAGCGAAAAGTATTCATTGTTGCTATCTGTATCCGTACTATTAAATATATCATGTAACATAGTATTACAGCTACAAATAAAAATAAAAAATACAATAATTAAATAACTTTAAAATAATACAATATTTATAAATAAATATATTTATACACAAGCACTAAATAGTATACGTATATCTAAAAATATTTAGTAACCTAAATGAAAAATATTTATAACTATATTAAAATTCACTTATCCACCTGCCGGTTGTGTTGGAACGAGATATCTCATACAAAATACAAAATATTTTTTACAAACAAAACAACAACAATTTTAAATTAAAAAAAAAAACGCAATTGTTGGCACGGGAGAAAAAAAAACAGTTTCACATCGAAATTCTTAAAAAAAAAAAAAAACTAATAATTATAATAATATGTAAATACACAGTTATAACGTGGCACAGCAGTCAACAAATGACTAAAAATGTATATAAAAAAAAAAAAATAACATTAAGCCAACACTAAAATCCAAAATACTCGGCACTTGGCAAATGCAAATAACTTGCGGTGCCACAACATCCAATTTCATTGCCATTTTAATTGACACTGACAGCTAACACAGAATCAGTTTGCTTAGAAAACTTTTCTAACTGCTAAGTGTAAAAAGTAAAACTAAATGCTAATAATTATTTTCAATTTTCAAAAACAAGTTTGTGAACAAACCTTACAAAGAACACAAAGTCACATAGGGTTGTTTATCAATAAAAGTGAGGGTAATACTTAAGTGAAATATACAACATACTGAGCAGTGAGCATAGCTAAATTGATAAGTGACAAGAAAAGAAACAACCTAAATTGTCAAAGTAAACATTGGAATGTATAGACACATTCCAAAATCCAATGCCGAGCAACAAGTACCGAGACTACAAGAAGAATGGAGACTACAAAGAATGCAAATCGGGAGACATTTGATTATTTCTTTGGAGCAAGTCTACGTCTTGAATTAAGGAGCTTTTATCTGCGACACCATCCGGCTTCTTTTTGTCAAAGATGGCGAGGCTGATGGAACTGAGGCCTCGATCTTATCCAACTCACGGAGACTGTACACACGATGTCGTTTGTTATCCGTCCCCAACACAATAACATTGCCATCCTGCGTCCAACATTTTGCTATGCCAAAACGTTCCCGGGCCGCCATAAAGACGTCGTGGCGGGACTTCGTCAAGTACTCGGAGAGAGTGATACCGGAACCCTTCAAAGACGTCTTACCATACCACAACTTCTGTCGGAGGCCAGGTTACTCAGTTTGACTAGAATTGGACGAGCTCTGGCAGAACTAGAAGCGCGTCCAAGCCGGTGACACCTGCTGATGTCGGAGACACCAAACTCTGCCACTTGTAAATTCTGGACCACTATCTTCACAACACTGGCAGCTGTGTCCTCGTGCTCCGCTTCAGACACACCATGAATTAATAAAATCTTACGCCGAGACTTCATCTGAGGTTGTCAGTCTCCCGGCAAGAAGAGCAATCTGTTCCTGAAGAGATTTCACCGCTAGTAAAATATACTCCCGAAAAGTCTTAAATTCCTCTGCCAAGGATGAAGTTCTGTTCGAAGACTGATGGAGTACCTCTTGAAAAGCATCCATTTTTGTAAAACAGTGTTTGAAGTTGTTCCTGGCTTTTCAATATGCCTTCCATTGTGATTTGAACGAATTGAAGTAAATGAGATTAGACAATGCTGTGTTGTTTGTTATGTGGAGAAAACACTTCCCGGCAGGTAATTACCAGTTATTAACTATTAGCACATAAAAACTCTTTAAAAAAGTAGGTTTTACTATTTTTATTATTTATTTTAGAAGAGCTATATAATTTTTAATGTGACTTAGGCAACTACCCACGTTGTCTACATTGTATACATACAGTTGTATATAATACGGCCGGGTCATAACTGCAATTTTCTATTAGGCGGTAATGTGAAAACACTGTGTTTCCGGTTTGAAAGGCAATTTTTCCTGTAAAATTAAAGGGCACAGAGATAAAACATCTTATATCTCTGGGCGACGACCGCAGTGTAGGGCTGCAGCAGGTCTGTTGCTTACCATCAGGTACAGATTCCGCTCGTCTCGTCACTCCACACTTTACAAAATAAATGAAAAGAATACGAGTATGTAGATGTAATACAGATAGAAAAAGTCACCAAAACAGTACAGCAATACACAGCTATGTAATACACAGCTATGCAATACACAGCTATGCAATACACAGCTATGCAATACACAGCTATGTAATGAAACGCCGTTAAAATTATGTTTCAGAGCTTAGTATGACGTCACATTTTGACAGTTCGTCTGCAGTTGATATTTTTGGAACTGACACCGAGAAAGAGACAGAGTGGAAGCCCGCCTAAGTCACTGAGTTACAACTTATAAATTAAATTGTTTTCTTTAACTTTTGGTGTTAGGATAAATAGGGAGTAATTTCTGAACAGTGAACTATCTTAATGAAGAACAATCAGAATCGCTTTAGTTGACATCGGTTATTTCAGAAACAGTCATAATTATACTGAACTTATGTGAATTCGTACAAAGTAATGAAAGCTGCTAAATTGAAACCTGTATTGTGTGGTTTAAATTGTTTTATTTAAAACAAATATTTCCTGAAACACATACAGGGATATTTTACCAAAATGTATATCCATCTTGACTTAAAACGATTTTGTTGCGATTAGTACTTGTTCATTTAGAACCGGCTGTCAAAACTGTTGACAACAAGCGATCCATCACCGAGTTAAAGTTTATCTGCTGTTTACTTAAACGAGCACTTAATTAGCGCGCGGGGAGCCGGGGGCGGGGGGAGCGGGGTTCGCTCGCCGGCCAAAACATTAAAAGACCTGCATATTTCCCACTGGGACGCGGGGCCTTCTCTCGCAAGGAGAGAAACAAGCCCACAATCCACCACGGTGGCCCAGTGCCCGTTGGCGAATGACACATAACCTCGAAAGATTTTAGGTACATGGCGGTTTCCTCACGATGTTTTCTTCGCCGTTTTTAAATTGGTGGCGTTACGCACATAACATCTTAAAGACAGTGGTGCGCGTAGGATTCAAACCAGGGGCTCTAGATCGGAAGTTACCGTTGCCCAGACTAGACAGCCCGTGACTAAAAAGTTAGTTCCATTGTACAGAATCCTGCTTGGATATTTCAATGTAAAGCGACAACACACTATTGTCCTGAGCTGTGTCAACTTGTTTTGTTTGCTTTAGTAAATTTACGGTTCACCGCCATCTCGCCTGATGTTAAGCGACGATGCGGTCTACCATGAAACGTGATTACCTAGAAGAAACCGATTCATTTTCGACTTGAAGACACCAAGATTGTAACCATCGGGAAACCCCTACTCAGGTAGCGCATCCCACAGCTTAGACGTTCGTATCACAAAAGTAGAGTCCAATAATTAGGCTATAAGATTAGTCGATACCTATGTTTATAGACTAGGTATTTTATACAGTCTGTTTGCTTTGAGGATTTACTCTATTTGATATATTTGGATAAGACTAGCAATATTTGAAAGAAACTGTCTGTAATACACTGTAATATACCCGCAACACCCTATTTAGAAAAGGCCGCCATTTTTTATCTGTTATTCCAAAACAAAAAATTGAAACTTTGTTACAGGCATTCACATTTAAGTATAATAGTACCTGGTTGACCTGGTTTTTTTAAATGATATTTAGGCAGGTCCGAATTACATAGTGATGACTTACTTAGACCTCCTTAGATACGAATTACATGCGTTTATAAAAGGCTAGGACTAAAAGTATAAGATTTTCTCAGAGAAAAAAAAAAAAATTTGTGCTTTTTTTCTCTGAGACCGAGTGTAACCCTCAGGATTCGAGCCGGGGCCTGTTGACTCCGAGGGCGAGCATATTCCGTCTGAGCCATTTAGACTTAAACAATAGTGGCGAAATAAGTTATCGTATTCTAATGACATTGTAGGAGTTTTTCATTGTCTAAAAACGCGCAAAAAATGATGTTTTTAAAAAATAAAACCTAGCTAGATCGATTTATCGGCCCCGAAACCCCCTTTACTATATATAATTTCATGAAAATCGTTCGAGCCGTTTCCGAGATTCAGATTCTATATATATATATATACCTACAAGAATTGGTCCTTTAAAGGTATAAGATCACATACATTAAAAAATTATTATGATAAAGATTAAAAAAATTCAATCGACAAGTAATTTGTAAACGAAAAATAAGAATACCTAAGTGTTGAATTTTTATTAAAATTTGGTTAAATTTTCTTTTAAATTACATAGATCTTATTTACATTATACTCTCTATTACTCTTAATACTAAAAAAAAACATCAAATTCTGTTCGGTAGTTTTAAAAATCTAACCATATTTATGGACAGACATACAACGGGAAATCACTCTGTTCTACAGATTTTGATGCGTTTTTTTAGTACCTAGATAGAGTGGTTCCTGAGGACGGTTTTTATGTATAATACACGCATAAAATATGTAGTAGCAAAACAATGCTAATTTTAAAGGTTTCTAATGTGATGTTGTCAATTTACACATTTTTGCGCTTACATTGCAAACGCTAACTGAACCCTGCGAGATAGATCAACTTAGTGTACTGCACTAATTGTAGCCTAATCTACAAAATCTACAAAAACGTCTGTGTGTATATTTATTTATTTTTAAGGATAACCCACAATTACTTTTGTTCGCTCACAAATTTCCAGTAATTTATTTGAATTCTAAGGGGTTGGGGTGTAAAATAATGGACCAATACACCTCTTAGCAACATCCAGAATCATAATCTGCATGCTTTTCTGAGTCCGAAACCGTACACCGAGTTCGGTCCTCATGTTTTGCACTCAACTCCACTCAGCTCCCGCTTTACATCTTTTATTAGTTGGTTACAATCTATTTTGCATTGAAATCATTTATTTTCACAATTGTAACGCACGCGTGCTAATCAATCGTCCTAGAAATAATTATGTATTTCTTGGAACACTGCTATCTTCAAGATGTTTCTTTTACCGCAAATGTCATTACCGATAAAATTTATTGAGGATAAAAGTTACTTGAAATAACAAAAGATGGTCAAAGGTGCAGGCGGGTTCGAACCTGCGACGTCACATTTCTAACAAATGGTGAAACCTGACTCTTGCAGCCCCCAGTGTTGGTGAGTACCCGCCAGGCTCAGTGGCGCGCATGTACGCCCCCCCCCCCTGCTGAGGATCCCGGGGGTATCGGGAACAAAAATAAAGGAATAAATCGGGCGTCTGTCTGTCAAACAGCTCTCCCGGCGTCTCTCGGCAGCGTTTGATTGACGGAGGAGAATTGATTCCGCGCGAGAGATGGGACGTCTTACGAGAATTCCTTTTTGCACAATCAACGTTTTACGAACAGATTTGTGGATCAATAGATGTGAGACGGGAGGATCGTCTCCCCGACTACTCGAGTACTGGCACGTGAGCCCTCCCGTCCGCTCAGTTCCTGGAGGTGCCGGGATACCGCACGCGCTGGTACTTCACCATTGTAGACATTATAAATATGCGCTGTATTGTATTAGGTGCGTCCGTCAGAATCGAAAGGGAAACAACACGAATATCGTGTAATTATCTCGTGTAGCCCGAATATTATAATACGTATAATTTCAAGTCGATTTAAAGAGCTTTCGGTTATTCTCGAATTAATTCTTATCGTTACTTGTTTTATCGAGTAGCTCAAACCTTTTTTTCGGTATTTATTTTTGTTTAGAGTAGAGATAGAGTTCAATCAAATTATAATGATATAAATATAATGTGGATTAAATTGTTTTGTAAACATGTGACATTTGTGCGAATCATTCTGATTATGTTATAACCTCATCATCAATGAGGCCTTATTTTGGCCGACAGAAGGTAAAACTGTTGACTCTACAACCATGTTCTACAACATAACATTTTTGTACACCTACGTTATACAATGTAAATGCAATCCCACCAAAAACATTCTGTAAAAAAATAGCCAAGTCTCGATGGAGTTGCTCGTTTATCTCTTAAAAGTAATGAAATCTAGACAAAGTCGTGCCAAGTCTAAATTTCTTTACTGCAATTTTTTTATTAAAATAGTTAAAGTTGTGTGATTTGGCCGTTGAACATTCTTTATACGTTTGTGGGAACAAGTCAATTTTCTTCATTTCGATTATCGATTTTTGATTCGACAGATTGGTGCAATGGTGTCATGGAGCACCTAGTTTTGTACCTTTGTGTACCATTCAACGGCCGTCTTGGCCGTTGAATGACATAAGGGCATCAAATGAAGAGGCAAACAAAGGTGACTATTTTTTGTATAGGCGATATGTCGATTTTAATAGGTACTTTGGTTGGTCTCTTCTGTTTTCAAATAAGGGTCACCAGGTACTCCAGATCTTCGATTATCCTGGTTATCATAGTTTTCCCTTTATTTGGTCATTAAACCCTAACTCTGTACCAAATATCAGCTCTCTGAGTTTATGGGAAGTATATATAGTTCTATTCTGATGATCATGAGTGAGTGACATAAATGCGAAACTTTGATTTCGCTTAAGTTCGGAACTAAATGACTTGCAGATTTGGAATTTCGGATTTAAGTATGTTATTATAGCGTACTGGATGACGAAAATTTCTGCGTTCTGGTCTCATCCAGAGGTTCTCAAAGAGGGGCCTGAAAATGCGGCAAAATGGTTCCAGTAAAGGATGGTCTGGCTTGCTTCGTGCTCGACTTGGCGGGGGCACCGCCGCGCCCCCCGATAAAGAATTCTGATTTTGACTTTAATTGACAATCAAACATTAAATTACATCTCGATGTCTCGGCGTGGCAACTACAGTGCCAGAGACACTCGGATCCGCCACTTATATTATCACCTACTGTAGTTATTGACCTAGAGTAGCACCATACAACATAGTATCACCTAGAGTAGTGGGTACTTATTAAACTACACCTTAATAAGTTAGATCAGTACGCAGTTCATCTTTACGATAATTTTAAAAAAATATCGTTCACAAAGCAACAGAAGCATCAAACGGCCAATAGGTATAATATTTTGCTCGGGAGTATCCCGCAAGCTTTCAATCAGCTCTGTCGGCCCGCGAGTGCCTCGGCTCGCACAGTAGAGAGAAGAGATGTACATATTTATCACCGTCAGTTAACAATATAATACGTGAGATTATAAAAACCCCACAGTAGGTTAGTTTATAACATTATGTCGTTAGATTGCAATCTGACGATTTTCACAGTTTAACGGTGACAGGTACAAGCGTCGTTCCTGTGCTCACACGCTCCGACGCCCGCCCTGACGCCCGCTCCGCTGCCCGCTCCGCTCCGCTGGCCGCTCCGCTGCCCGCTCCGGCGCCCTCTCCGCTGACGACGGTCACTCGTTATTCCACAGATATCTAATTACTCACACATGTATTTACATTAGTGTTGCGGCGCAGTTCGTTGTTTATTTATAAGCTCACTGATAAGGAACTCGGAGCGTTCGAATGTGCGAGATATTCTGCTGGGTTCTGGGGCTTCTAAGATGCTCCTAGCTAGTACGCTCCAACTAAAAAAATGTTTTTTTCTTCTCCAGTATTTATCGAGGTATACCTCCATCAATAACGCTATTTTTACACGAATCCTATATGTTTTTTTTATTGTAACAGTTTTATATGGTCAATTCACTGCAACTAACGACGTACCTATATAAATAAGTAAGGCAGTCAAACACTTGAGACTTGAATAGCTAGTCATTGAGTCTCTATATTGTAAGAGCCGATACAAAAGTTACATTGATTGCAGTTCTGGGTTCTGAGTAGGATTAAAAATGTTACTAAATTACTGAGATAAAAAGGAATTCGTTGGAAACTAATTGGAATGTAGATATAGTAAGTAGTGTCTGCGACGGCGACGCGGCAGGGCGGCGGCGGCGGTAGTTGTTGGAACGCTCAGCTAAAAACTTTTACTAAAACCATAGAATAGCTAAAACGTTAGCTGCAAGTTAAACGACGAACGCTGGGCAGAGCCGCTTCTACAGCCGACGACACGACGCGCGGCCACCGACGAACCCTGCGATGAACTTGGTCTAACATGGCTGATATTTGTAGTCTTGACATTACATCAAACTTCAGGTAGTCAGAAATGAACATGATCCCGATAGCATGATACTAAATCCGACTGAGAGAGATGAGCCGTTCGATTATTATATTTGAAAGCATCGTGTCGCATCGACGGAGGTATTCAATGAAACATGAGCTCAAATCGAGTGCGAAGAAAGACAAGCGCGATAAAGTTCTACAACGAACCAAACGCCGGCGCGGGGCGGGGCGGGGCGGGGTGAGGCGGGGTGTGGCCGACTCATCGCACATTACTGCTTTAAGAGATTTAACAGTAAAGACTTGAAGCCCACGTCCTGGTCTTCGGGTAACGGACGGTGACTCAGAGAAATGTTTCAACAACCTTCGCAGGAAATCAAAACAGACGTTCGGATATAAGTAATGTAGGAGCACGTATGTGTACGTGACTGATGTAGTACATAAGTGGATGACAGCGAAGAGCGAGCTAGTCTCTCGCCCCCGCGTCACTTGTACAGAAGATCAATATAACCAGCAGTTTATACAGTGACGTGGTTTCATTTCATCTCCAGTACCAGCAACACCTACAGTGGTGACCCCGACGTGATGCTATGATGACGATGATGACGATATGATATTTATTTCACGCACATGGCTGCTCCCAACGCGTAGCATTTTCCTTGAACCGGAAATGGAACCTGCACAGTCAATCTGGATCACCTGGAGCTCTTCTCTTCCGCGAACCAGACCTATTCTCGTTCCATCTCTGCCGGCTCCTGCTTCTCCCGCGCTTTCGGCCTTGAACCTCGGTGCGTAATGAGGCCACTTCTAAAACGAGTTTCTTCATCTGGTCTTCATTCTTGACGCTCCAGACTACAGCAGCAATGTCGTAGGCGGAGGTGTTCTCTACGATCATGTCCATCATACTTGCCAAACTGTCCAGCGCCTGGTCTTGAAATATCGCAATAACTGTTCTGACGGAGGCTGGCATCCTGGACAGCCACAAGCTCTTTAACGTCTGCTCTGAAACCTGTGCTGGTCGTCCCAACTCTCTCATACGCCGGAGCAGATGCGTATGCTTCTGCGAACCCAGTTCTAGCTCTGACACGAGCTTCTGGAACTGTCGCTCAGCACTCTCCTCGTAAACTTGCAGCAACTGGTCCTTCAGCGCCGTATACTTATTGTTCTCCGGCGGCGCTGTCACCAGGTCACTCACCTGCTGAATCGAGTCTCTGCCCAATTTCGAGATCACCATGTGAAATTTCGTCTCATCTCCCTGTTTCCGCGATGCCATCACTGCTTCAAACTGAGCAAACCATAACCGCGGCATGTCAACCCAAAAATCAGGAAGTCTCGTTGACACACCTATAGCGGCCAGGGTCAAATCATCGGAATGTGTCCGCTCATCATTCTTGCCTTGCTGACCCGCTTGCCCACTTACTGACGTCGTTTGCGGAAACATTGTTGGAAGTATACAAAAATTACGCAGCAACACCAAAAAATTTGTTCTGAATCTTCACTGTTCAATTTTCTGTTCAATTTATGTTTGGGGTCACCACTGTAGACCCTCTGTTTGGGATCACGTCGGGAACAGGAGATCACGAGTTCGAATCACGTCGGGAACAGATCACGTCGGGGTCACCACTGTAGGTGTTGCTGGTACTGGAGATGAAATGAAACCACGTCACTGTATAAACTGCTGGTTATATTGATCTTCTGTACAAGTGACGCGGGGCGAGAGACTAGCTCGCTCTTCGCTGTCATCCACTTATGTACTACATCAGTCACGTACACATACGTGCTCCTACAGTAATAACAATTAAACGTCAGAACAGAGTTCCCTTGCAGACAAATGCTCTGATACCCTCAGAGCCCCCGGGTAAACCACACAGCACCTACTCTGGCTTCCTCGCTGTTCGGTCCCCCAGCCACTCGCCGTGTCGGGACACGGTTTAATAGACCATCTAATAATAGAATATCTAATAGACCATCTAATAATAGAATATCTAATAGACCATCTAATAATAGAATATCTAATAGACCATCTAATAATAGAATTTCTAATAGACCATCTAATAATAGAATATCTAATAGACCATCGCGATCGACTTGACGACAGAGATTTGACATTTTGAAAAGTTTATTAACTTGTGATTTCTCTAATCCGAGTGAGCGCAGTGTAGCGCACTACGGTGAAGTGAACTATGTTTCTTTGTTTTTCAACAATTTTAGTTTTTTTTTTAACTTTTATAGGTTTACACTTGACCGCCATCTTGCCTGATGTTAAACGAAAATGCGGTCTACGATGGAGCGTGTTTACCTAGAAGAAACCGATTCACTCTCGATTTGAAGACACCAAGACTAGACTAGATCTAGGTTTGGACGTGACCGCCACTCTAGCCTGGTGTTAAGCTTCCAGCTGAAGATCCTATGTATGTATCAGTATCAGTGTGAGAGGGTTACTCGTCTCATTTCCTTAAATTGCTAAAAAAAATATTCGCCAAGTGTCGGTGACAAAATGTGTCCTTAAGATGTCAATATGGAAAGTGAGAACCGTTCGATTGTGTGGAGATGAATGTCAGCGCTCCGGAGCACCTGGCGCTCCGGGCAGGGCCGGGCTCTCGTCGGGGTCCATCAGTCACCGGGGACGCTCGCCCGCGCCAGGGATTAATGACACGAATTACTCACAGGTCGGGGGTCGGGGACAGGCGGTAATGAAACATTGGGAAAATTATTGAGTCCTTGACATTGAACGGGGATCCCACCTGACTCGCACGCGAGGGGACGTGCGGCGCGCGCGGCGTTGAAAGAGCCTCAAGTGATAGAGAACGCCCTGCACCCTCCCCCGCGGCACCCTCGCTGCCCAGATAACTTTA
The DNA here is from genome assembly GCA_017562165.1 of Ectropis grisescens. NCBI lineage: Eukaryota > Metazoa > Arthropoda > Insecta > Lepidoptera > Geometridae > Ectropis > Ectropis grisescens. The sequence goes on from CM029775.1 coordinate 29,490,749, forward strand.
ACAATTTTTGTCGCAGAATTTCCCGTTTTCATAGGACCTAAGTATTAGAAGGGTAGTGATTGCTGATCCTACTCAAATATCATAGTACTACCTATGTATCTACTCATCGAAATCTTAATAGGTAGGCTAGTAACAACCTACTTCCTAAAAATATAGTAAATGCGAAACTTTGGAAATATGGATGTTTGTTACTCAATCATGTCAGAAGGTCTGAACGAATCGAATTAGAATTTGAAATACAGTTAGATTATAATCTGGAATAGCACATATGCTACTTTAAATCCCGGGAAATCACAGGAACGGTAACTACGCGGGTAAAGCTGCGGGGCACTGCTAGTACTTACAGTAATGAAAATAAAGTGTTCAAATTCAATTCCATACTAAATACGCGATCCTAAAACGCCGACGCTAAAAACCCACACCGCAGCCCTGAGTCGCGGGTAGGTACGACGCGGCCGTGGGCCGTGGGCAGACACCGTAGGTAATGAATCATACGCCAAAGGCCCTCGTAATTTTAAGCCCTTAACCCTTGCGATGATTTAAAATTTAATTTACGTAATGACCCCCCGCGTAAATCTGAAGGAAGTAAATACAATAAAAATGTAAATATCTCGAGGCGAGGGTAGTAGGTAGTGGAGGGTCCGGCCCACTCCCTCCGCCCCGCGCCGCCCCGCCGGCCCGAGGCCCTTGCAGGAGTGCACTCGACGAAAGTTTAGGGACATCAAGAAACAAAGAAAGGATATTATAATTCACTATCGCCACCCGGACGGCCGGCGGCCGGCTCGCAGCGCGAGCGCTGGATGTGGCACATCAGGGAGTTATTCTGACAGTATTTGTGAGAAGAAGTGCATTTAGTGAGATTTTTTGAATTCGTAATGGTCTAAAATATTTAAAACAATTTGACTTTCTCAAAATTTGTCAGATTTCTTGGTCTTGAGCAAATGTTTCTCATACGGATAATGTTTACTAAATGTTGTTTCGTCTTGCGACTAACTACTGCCCACAGGTCCACCCGCTACGCCACACAATTAAGCAAAAGCATCCAAATGTACAGAAGCCTACAGTAGATGCTCTCTAATATAACATCGGATAATTCTGTCGAGCCCACACCCGACCCACCGCGCGCCACGACGCGAGTTATTCCGAGCTCTGCTAGCAAATTTTCAAATTTTGGGTAGGTATATGGGGCAAGCCGAAACCTTGCAACATAGCTCTCCTATCACACCCCAACAAGGAAGCGCAGACCTCGCTGGTGAGAGGCGGGGCAAAATGGATCCATACATTTTTTACCGTTAGGTACCTACACGCGGTTTTAACACTGCCAGGTGTGTGCAAAAGTATGCAAAATGGGTTTGAGACAATTTGAAATTTAAATTGAATTTATAACTGAAAATAGGGACTCTCTAAAAAGAGACTATCTGCCTGCCTCCACCTGCCAGGTGATCTAAATTGAGGGATCCATTTTGCTCCGTTGCTCACCAGCCAGGTCGGCAGCTTCGTTTGGGGGTATAGCTATGTGACAAATTTTCAGCTTGCCTCAAATACCTACCCGAATATTGCTACCAGCTCTCGGAGTATGTGCGGCAGTGGAAGAAATTAAGCGAAAACAACAAAAAATTACACACTTTTAAATTTATAACTTTAGCAAAGGTATGGTTTTATTGTGTTCCCTCACAGTTACAGTTACATTGACAGTTTTTAAGAACGACTCAATGTTCAAAGCATAGTTTAAGCTAAAAACCTAATAAAATATTACTGAATATTTCTTCAGAATAGGATCTGCCAATGTCCAGATTTTCCCGCGAAATTCCACGACGCGGGGACACTGAGGGAAAGACTGTCGAAGTCCGAACAAGTATCGAGTGAGAAGTTCGGAAGAAAACTTGATAGTCAATAAGAGCTTTTTATAAACGAGGAAGAGCTTGCCATTTATAGTCTCGATAGTTGATAGCGAGTTCTAATGTCATTATGGTAAATGAAAACATCGCTGTACAAATACTGTTCTCATTTTAAAACGCACTTTATACTTGGTAACTGTCGACGGTCCCACGTTATCCACCAGATATGTTAGAACCAGTTCATTTATTCTGAAAAACGCCATCCACAGTCCTGGAGATGGGAGCGGGGCTCCAGGCCCCGGCTGAGGGCCGCACGCGGCGGCACCCAACCATCCGTGCGCAGGACCATATTTATTGTACCTATTCTACGACTATTTATCAATTTATTTTTGTAATTTTGTGATTTAATTTGATTATTTAAATTTGATAATTTGTAAAGTTTTCTATTTTGTTGTATTGGTATGGTTGAAGGGTGATTTGACTTGTAAACTATGTCATCAATTATATATGAATTGGAAAATATTTGTATGTCTACCATATCAGGCAAAACATGACGACAAGCTACTTTAAAATTTTTGTGACCTATTTTATATATCGTGCATTATGTGTGTTTGTAAATTACTCATGTTTTGAATAAATCAATTATCTTTTATCTTTATCTTTACAGGAGTCAACCTCATTGTACGTCCCACACTCCTCATACCTGCGCTCGGAGGTCGCGCTAGATGTATCAACTCTCGCTTCTGCGAAAATACTAACGAGGCACTTGTATCTACTCGTTCGATTCATTGTTGAAATGAAATAAAAGTAAGATAAAGTACTCGTAACTAAAGCAAATCAAAGAAATAATAATGTTATCGTTAAAAAAAATTAAATGTACTACTAAATAACTATCTGCAATCATTTCCACATTGGCGGAATGCTCCGATGTGGGAACGGTTGTACCTAAGTATTCTAACTAAAAGGGTAAGTAATAAATTCGTGATAATACAAATAATTTCTGTTGGTTTTTGCACCAAAACCTGAGAAGTTACGTGTTTGCGCATGAATAGCATCCGCGCCTGCAGTGTTCCCTACTGATGCGAGGTATCGTGTCCGTGAGCGGTGTCATGTGTGTGTCATGTGTGTATCATGTGTGTGTGTGATGTGTGTGTGTCATGTGTGTGTGTCATGTGTGTGTGTCTGTGTGTGTATCATGAGTGTGTGTCATGTGTGTGTCATGTGTGTGTGTGTGTCATGTGTGTGTCATGTGTGTGTGTCATGTGTGTGTCATGTGTGTGTGTCATGTGTGTGTGTCATGTGTGTGTGTCATGTGTGTGTGTCATGTGTGTGTGTCATGTGTGTGTCATGTGTCATGTGTGTGTCATGTGTGTGTGTCATGTGTGTGTGTGATGTGTGTGTGTCATGTGTGTGTGTCATGTGTGTGTGTCATGTGTGTGTGTCATGTGTGTGTGTCATGTGTGTGTGTCATGTGTGTGTCATGTGTGTGTGTCATGTGTGTGTGTGATGTGTGTGTGTCATGTGTGTGTGTCATGTGTGTGTCATGTGTGTGTGTGTGTGTCATGTGTGTGTCATGTGTGTGTGTCATGTGTGTGTGTCATGTGTGTGTGTCATGTGTGTGTGTCATGTGTGTATCATGAGTGTGTGTCATGTGTGTGTCATGTGTGTGTGTCATGTGCGAATCTGCAGTGGTTGTTGTTCGCGTACTCGTGTGTAGCTTGTCTTCTACCTTTGCATGATTGTTCTCTGGCTGCGCCTCCCGTTGTCCTTATGTTTATTGTTTATATAGTATTATATTATCAGGCCACTGAAGAAAAAGCAACATACTCACAAGAAAAAGCAACATACTCACAAGAAAAAGCAACATACTCACAAGAAAAAGCAACATACTCTTCGTAATTGGAGCAAAATAAAAAACTGTTATCAGGATACCTGTTGTACATAACATACTCGTAGCAGGACTTAAGTTCGCGGAGTCATTTAAAACATTTCAATGGGAATTATTGCGTCCTGTTTATTATTTTCAACGAGTCACAGTCATGTGTCGTTTGTGATTTAGTTGACACATTTCTCATAAGTTCTCGCACCAAAAGCTCCTGTCCCGCAGAGTTTCAGACTGACAGGAATATTTTTAAGGACTTCATAGAAAAATATTTATAAAGAAAATAAGATCTTAAATGTTATGCCAATTTTAGCACAAGTGACGTCCTAATTGTAGGAACTTTCAATACAGTTATGTTATAAAATCGCACATGGTGCGAAGCGATGTAGGTATATAATACGAGATTGTAAATACAGAGTTTGCTGGTTCGGGTTACACATAAAGTAAGCATACTCGTACTAATGCATGTCCGTGTTCCTGCTGCTCCCGCAAGCACCGCCCCGTACTCGGCGGCGAGTACGAGTGAGGACATCGCCTTTTATCAGAAGTACCCGCATTCCTCGCAAGCAAACTCGACAACCAATTTTGCGAATGTCGGAGATGTTCGGTTTGTATACTTTCCTTGGTGAAATCAAATATGAGGAGGGTTGATCAAACGCGGCACGGCCCGGCCCGGGCCCGCCCCGCTCCCGCGCCGCTCCTGCCCCGCTCCCGCGCCGATATTACGAGATTAAGTAAGTATCATGATAGAGCCGGGAAGCTTTGCAGATCAGAGCGATTGTCGGCGCGATGTGATCGGCGATAACTCACTGACACAGAATCGCATACAATTCAAACTAAGGCAGATTTCATCCATTCATTATTTGAAAAAATTAAAACGTTTCTTATGAAATATTACTTAGTAGGTACCAACTTAATGACGTGCATAACAAATATAAAATATTTATTGCAAAATATGACAAGTGCAACACTCATAATGAATTAGAAAATTTTTATATTTTGTGATTTTTTAGAGAGTGATGACAAAGTGTTCCGCGACTCGGCGCGTGAGGTTAGGTTCGTTTATAATCTAACGTCATTAGATTGTAGGTAATCTGACAGTATTTACAATTTCACGGTTACAGATAATTTATGAAAATCTCAACCTATCATATTAGAGAGTGAGAGTCTTGTTAACCAATCGGAGAGCATTTAGTTTAAGGCGCTCTTATTAGACAACGGCAAAGATTTTTCTTGCCATCTCACTAAGGTGGCCAACGTTTTTCCAAAACTCCTTATTATTTTCTATGTGATTGAGAATTGTCAAAACGATTGAGTGTATTTTCGTTAAATGCCTGGAATTTTTGCGAAATTACATTTTATCAAATCATCATACGAGATATTACTAGAAATAAACCCACGTTTCAGTTTTGTCGCAAACCAGCGGCAGGTGTCGGTCGCAGGCTGGAGGGCGCGAGTAAATCAATGCGTCTCGGAAGTTTTCGCAACAAGGGGTCAACCCGCCTCGGGGACGTCATAAAATATCAAGTGTCACGAGCCTGCCGAGCCGAGTGCCGTGCCGCCGAGCCCGGTGAGCCCGGCGAGCCCGGCGAGCCCGGCGAGCCGCGCCACACGTCGGCTGGTACCTACCGCCGACGACCGAAACAATCGATTCAAATTAATGGTCTGTCGAAAACAGAGTCGCCGGTTAGCGGCCACACACAGCGCGATACAATAACTCGCTATTATGTTGCAGGGTCGGGCTTGGAGCAGACTGAAACCTTCCGATGATAAATTGGAATTTCGGGAACAGACGGGAATTAATTTACTGTTTAGATTACTGTTCTCTGGGGCCCAAGCTTAGGCTAGGCGGCCTGAACTCATTCATGGAGGCTAATTCGAGAAGCTAATCAGTAACCCGAATGCGCTCGCCCCGTGCATGGGGCCCGCTGAGCACGGGCGATGAACTCCCCGGAGATGGTGCCGAATTACGAGTACCATCTTCAACTGTCAGATTGTTTCCTTCAACCATCGCATTCAATTCCGGTCAACACGTTTCACTCCCGAAAAGCACAGATGATGCGTAAAAGGTATCGATGCTTCCAAAACGGTCAAACATGACGTGTTATGAACCCTGCCTTGTCTCGCCCTCGCTGGACAAAAATAAAACCCAACCTGGTTAGTTGGTTTGTGTGCGGAATCCGGCGAGCGAGCGGGAACGCGCCGCGATAGACAAACAACAAGTAGCGCAGATTGAAGCGCGACCTTTACACGGTAATCTAATAATCCTAGAGCCGCGGAAAGGGCAGAGGTAACACACGGAGACGGGAATTTAATTGTTTCGTTACAATGTCGCGACCGGCGCCGGCTGTTCAATCGCGACCGGGCCGGCGGGCCGGACCGTTCTGTGATCACAACCATGTTTGGTGCCGGAACAAATGATGCTGATCGAAAGTAAAACAGTTTTATCAATTTCAAAACGATGTTAAGTTTTTAATTGTGTAGCGGTACTTATTCCAGAGTCAGCCAGGAAAAAATATCACATCTTTGCCAGTTTTTCTACTGCCAAGGAATAACGTGCAAACACACTGTGTCGTTGTGAAGGGCAATGTTTCCAGAGACATTGCAGGGCATAGAGATAAATCATATTACATGTCTGGATGACGAGCGCTTGCTAATGATTTGGGCTCTTCAAATACTTTAATTGCAGCAGCGTGACAGTATGCCGTCACGGGCAGGCGGGTTGCCAACCATCGTCCCGTCACTCTTTACTATAAAAAAAGAACAACATCCTGCTGTTATCAAATGAGAACAAGTTCTTTCACACAGTTGAGAGGAGTGTGTGGAGAGGTCGCCGGGGAACCTCAACACGTCAAAAGGAGCTGGAGAACGCACGGGAGCAAGACATCTAGACAGCGATCCTTCGACGTGTGCGTGTGATATCAGATTAATTAAAAACTTCCACTTCCACGGCCGGCGAACGTGCGGGGGAGGGGAGGCTCTGTGATGAAAAGTTCCACTACGAACGTTTTATAATTGCCATCGTTAAGCTATCAGAGTCGTCAGCATAAATTCAGATCGTTTGAAATATAATTATTTGAACTGTTTTACTAACTTATAAATCTTTGTTTACTCGTAATACCAAGGATTGTTTGACTACAAGATCACGCTTGGTTACCACAGCAACTGTGGTAAGTGAGGCACTGAGACGATATGATCCGCTGGTGCCACACTGGATCTGCATAGAAGGCTGGCAAATAAACATTGATTGCTATTACACCGTGACGAACCAGGTCGGCAGCTGGTCTCCCTGGTCTGGCTGGGTACCGACGTCTCCGCAAGCATATTTCGTCCAATCAACATTCAACATTCAGTGTTCATCATCAAGTCAGTACATCGGTTCTTTCCGATGTCTTGCCCTCCCAGTAGTAGCAGTAGTAGTGTTCGTTTTAGAGCGTCGATAGAAACACGGCCGACTAATAAGTACTCGTAATTACCCACGGTTAACATTACTACAAATTAACGACCCACATTTCAGGGTAATTACTAAAATTGGCTAAAATTTTAATATTCCACCAAGCTAGGTGTGGGTCAGACGGAGCGCAGGGCTGGGCCGGCGTCGCCCACTTTAATTATAATTCGCAGAAGGAGCGCCTAGAGTTAGATTTTCATTAGCTGAGGTGCGCGAGGTCGTAGAGAAGTTCCAAGCTCGCTGCCCTGTGCTCATAGTTCTCTATCAACTTACAAAATGAACTGTTCTCGAACACACGTGGCTGCCTGCCCTGCTCGTACACTGAATATACAGGAGGAGTTGGAAGAGTCTTGTTTCAGTACTTTAAAATATGTACACAGAACAAATGCGACCTGTTATACGAAGCTCCTACGGTAAGTACACGAACTTATCAACTCGTAACGCTTGTGTAGTTAGACTCAGATGACTATGAACGTTTGGATTGCAAAATTTAATTGTTTTTTGTGAATGAGATTATTACGAAACATTTCAGGTCGACAATTATTATAGCTCGTATCTGCTAGCGAATTGGGCTTCATCAGAAACTTTAATTACGTGGACAGAAAATATACCTTCGTTCTGAGGTACAACCGCTCAAACCTGATTACCGACGTCAATCAGGAATTGTTATGAATCATATCGCAACTCAATAGATGTTTCTCATGCTGTAAGGGAGATAAATGTATTCCTACATATATCCCTCATATCAGGGACTACTTGAGCAGGAGTGAATTCACCCAGCCCCATCTCCGGCTACAAGGGTTCCAGTGCAGGCTCGAGGTCGCTCACCGTTACTAATCACGAAACTCCGGAACTGCCTTCATGGATGCAGGTCAGTTAACGTCTCCAAGACCAGGGGGTCACATGGAACTGCAAGGAAGTGTGTCACGCTCGGTCATTGTGACGTCACGCCACACCGATACTCTCGGGAACTGCACCAACGACGAGGTGGGTGATATTACCAAGTTCCTCAGGCGTGCGCTGACTCCGTCATCCAAAAATGTATGAGAGTAAAACACACCGATGTCATTAGGACAGTCGCGCGGCGGTGAGAGAGACAATGAATAAGATAATCAGGATCAGGATCCTGCTAATATTAAAAAGCTAGTTCGGATGTTTGTTGCCCAATTACGTCCGAACGGCTGAACTGTAAGAGTTGAAATTTGGAATACAGATTATAATCTGGAATAGCACTTAGGCTTATATTTGTCGTGTGAAAATTACAGGGAATGGAAACAACGCAGGCGGATCAACATAAAAAATAACACTTTGATCTAAGATTATCTCCATCACATAAAATATTAAAAATGCAAATCCTGTCCACAAGCACAGCCTTTGTGTCTGTGGCGGAAGATTTGAACATTAAAAAAATCGGTTGTCTGTAAAAAGTCGGTAGGTTTACGGACGATAGTTTAACGTGACGTCATCACAAAACATTGATGAAATGATTTCATACAATAGAATCGAATGGAAAAACAAGAACGAAATGAAAAATTGTCGATTTACCTCCGACTACCTCGAATTTGTCATCTGTACAACATTTGGAATTTGTCATAGTGCATAATATTTTACTAGTCAAGCTCATTCAATTCATACCCATATTGAGGGAGTAGTGATAATTATAATAATTTTTACATTTCGCGATTTTCTGCCATATTCGATTTGAAATTTGCCATAATGCATAGTAGAGTAAGATCCCATCTTGGGTCGTCAGACGTCACGTCTCGTATTTTCTGATGAACGAAATGTGGACGATTGAGTAGAGTTAGTACGTACTAAGAACACATGCTTACCCGCTAACTTGCTTAGACGGACAATTTTATTTTGAGATATGGGGCCAAGAAAATACATTACTTACTTCACGTATTTTCTAATAACTGATTTTCACGTATGATAGAGGCAATATCTTTAAAAATAAGGCCCTAATACTCCCAGACACTTTTCGTCGACCGTTCATCATTTCCGTCATCTGTCATCATTCGTCATCATCATCCGACATTTCGTTCATCAGAAAATACGTGACGTCTGGCGGTTCTGGGATCTTGGACTATAGTATTTTATTAGTCAAGCGCTTTCCCTTTCATTTCATACCCATCTTGAAGGAGTAGTGAAAAAACAAATGTATTTCGCCATTTTGTGGTGGCGACCGTCTTGAAATTTGAAGTTTGTCATAGTTAGTGCAGTATTCTACTAGCCAAGCCCTTTTATTTGATATCCATATTGAGGTAGTAGTGAAAAAATAATGCAATTCGCCATTTTATGGTGGCGGCCATCAAGGATTTGAAATTTGTCATACTTAGTGATTAGTTTTTACTAGTTAAGCCCTTTCATTTGATTCCCATGTTGAGGTAGGTAGGTAGTAAAAAAATTTTGGTCGCCGTTTTGTGGAGGCGGCCATCTTGAATCGATATTAACCAAACGTAGCTAAGAACCACCGTACATAAATTAAACATCAAATACAACAATAAAAGAATAAATACTTGAAGTTAAAATACTAGTAATCAGAAATGGAAAAAATTTGAAATGGAAGAATAATTTACTCTAGTGTAACGGGGCAATGAGCGTTATGGGACAATGACTCATCCTTTTTCGTGCATGCAGCCAGCGATCGATTTATTAGACGTTGTCATGTCAAAAACAACATAATATAATTTATTTTATTATTTGTTATTATTATTATGTCGTATCAAATTATTTAAAATTTTCTCAGGATTTTCTGTCAAACCCTGTAACACACGTATTAATACAGACTAAAGTAATTGTAACTAAGGAGTACGCGCGGGGGCGAGGAGGGGGTAACGCGGCGGGGTGAGGGGGCGGCGGGACCCGCTAATCGAATTAAATGTAATCTCCGCGATAAAACGGTCAAACTGCACAATAAGAGTTAACCGAACTGTTGGCCGCGACCGGCGACCGGTGACCGGCGACCGGCGACCGGGCACCGGCGACCGGCGACCGGGCACCGGCGACCGGCGGCGGCGGCTGGCAGCCGGCCGGCTTTAATCCGATCTACTTAGCAGTTTTCCAGCTAAGGTTGACGCGGGCCTGACGTTCAACTACGTGGACAATCATTTCCTTACACACATGTGTGTCGCACTAGGGGTCTCGCGTTCCGCGCAGTTCCGTTCAGTATCGGGATTAGTCGGATTTTCTCGGATAAGCAGTGATATACTAATGCGTAAACTATGTTCCTGTAAATAGACTTCTAATCTCCTAGCCTAACTTAATACTAAACCACCAAAATACCGTAAAATGGTAACAAGATTTATATAAGACTAGCAGCGCCCTGCGGCTACACCCGGCGTAGTGGCCGTTCCCGTTATTTTCCCGGGATTAAAGTATATGTATCAAACGACATGTGACCACAGACATGAGCCATTCCAGAATAAAACCTACCCGTGCTGTTTCCAACCCGATCCGTAATATTGATGTAATATTTAATTAGCTTCCACAATCCCAGCTGTGGTTAGTTTGTGACTCGTCATGAAAGTCAGCTTAGTAGTTTAGATTAATAATTTAGAAAACTAGCCATGAGTGTTTACTGTGGCGTGGCGTTTACTATCACAGAGACACTCATCGTACCGCAGCGTACAAAGCAGAGTTGTACCTACAGCTTAAAACAAACGGGACAGACAGATAACAATGATACAATTATTAAAAAAGAACATAGTTAAAATTTTTGATTAACCCCCGACTACCTCGGATTTGCTATCTGTACAACATTCCACTAGTCAAGCCCTTTCATTTGATACATTTCATTTGAGTTGTGAATAAATAAATTTATTTCACCATTTTGTGGTAGCGACCATCTTGGATTTTAAATTTGTTATAGTGCAAAGTATTCTACTAGTCAAGCCCTTTCGTTTGATACCCATATTGAGGTAGGTTGTGAAGAAATATTTTGTCCGCCATTTTGTGGAGGCGGCCATCTTGAATCGATATTAACCAAACATAGTTAAAAACATCCGCACGGATATTAACCTTAAAAAACCGCGTTGAAGCTCTACGGTGCCACAGACAGACAGACAGACAAACAGACATCGACGTCAAACTTATATCACCCCTTTTTTTGGTCGAGGGTTAAAGGTTAAAATTACAATATTTCGAACCTCTTTCATACAGGCCTATCAGCATACATCGCTCGTCATTCATTTATTAAATCAATTAAAACAATTTCAAAATTCGCCAGTGTCGCGAGACTCAACTGTTGGATAAGCAGGCGCGGATTCAGGGGGGGTCATGAACATAATAATCTGTAAATAATCTTTTATCGACACTAGAACCAGCCGACAACTCCGAGTCGAAACGTCGACTGCTTGATAAGTTATTATTGTTTGAAACTTGTGGAGATGCTCTGTAGAGCTGGCTGAGTAGCTGCTCGCAGCGCGAGCGCGCGCCGGAGCTGCGAGTACTGCTCTACACTGAACCCTGGGACTCGAGAGAGGCAGACTGAAAACATTGCACGGGACTTTATCGTATTCAAAAGATTGTTCGATTACTTTCCAACGTTACATTCGCGTGACAGAAGAAGAGTTTACAAGAGACCTTCCATTGAGCGTAACGAATCTAACAAATTAGTTCCCTGACAGAACTATTGTGCAGTATGTAGTTGTCATGTCACAGCCGTATTATTGCCCCGGGCCCGCTTCCCCGGAGTCACAGGCGGATAAACAGACAGATAAAATAACATTCCCAATCCGTTATTACAAGCGCCCGATTACGCCAGGGCTGACACCGGCCACCCGCGCCCGTTTGCAAACACTACAATTAAATTCTAGTGTGGTATTTCTTTTCTGCTAAAATTCTTTTTTGATCTGTATTTCCTACGGTTCTCCAAAAATATTATCAATTTATATCGGGACTGCGGTAACTTAGCAAACACGATGATCGACGTCATTGTATAAGTATTTTAAGTTTCTGCCTGTATCGTCTTCTAGCCCCAAAACGAATGGAGACTGTTAGTGTTATTTTAGAGTTTCGTACTCAAAGAGGAAACCTAAGTATTGCTATGACTCTGTTGTCCGTCTGTGTGTCTATCTATCCACCTATTGTCACTAGGCTGTTGTATAATCATGATCCATGATAGGTAGATAATGTAAATTTTCACAAACGATTATTTATTTTAATCTTAAATCATTTTATTTTGTCTTTTATTTATTTTTTATTTGTATTAACAAGATGTTAGTTAAAGATTGTTTTTTCCATTGTGAAAAGCATTTTCTTGATGAGCCATTGTATTGCGATCAATAAATAACTTCGAGTGTCCGGCGGTGGGCCCTCGGGGCAGCCCTACGTGCGGGGCGCGGGGCGCGGGCGGGCGCCGCCGGCCGGGATTATCGAGGATCGAGGAATTCCAATAATATTTCACTAGTACGCCAGCGCCGGGCGAAACCGGGTGCGGGCCACTATCTGCCAGAGATCTTTTAAACATCTGCTTTTAAAAAGATAACGTCTAAATTAGATAATTGGTCGGCCGGAGCTATGCGCAGCGAAATCACATTCTGACGTCACACGATCACACAAACAGTTAATACTCAGAAGTGCTGACGGTTGCTTACACTGGCCGGTTGGGAACATGCTATGAAACTTCACGGTACTTCACGGTATACGAATAATCGGGGCTTATACCTATCACTTTAAAATCACGGTTAGTATTCGGTCATTATTGATAAACGTAAGTATCAGGATGGAAGAACCGTCATTGCTTTATAAACTATTTTTGTGAAAACTAGCACCAATTCCGCTCTGCAACATCTGAAGTCCTCCTGATTCGCTGACCATCGCGAGTTTAGATAAACTAAGGTAAATTGGTTGAAAGACGAGCTGCCTCCAGAGTGTCATTTGCGACATGTTCACCAGAATACTTGCGAACACCAGCACTCGTGACGTACACGTACTGTACATTTTGTGAATAGATCCTCTCGGAGTAGCTCCTCAACGCAGTGTGTGTTGTGTGCCGGTGCACGACCACGAGTCAGAGTTACAGCCGCCCCAAAAGCAACAAGCAAACAAACGCGGCCATGGCCAGCCGACATACCAACCCCCGGTCTTCAAGGACGCACAAATTTCCATTCCACTTCAATTCGTATAATGTTGCCTCGCCACTGAAACTTTGTGTAGTTCGATAAATTCAACTCAGTGTCGTCCAATTTATACTAACTCGGAGTCGCCAGATGTATTGATACTCGTAGCAATATTTTCAAGTCTGCTTAGATGTAAGTTCGACACGCTTTGTGCTCCCGCCGAGTGCCGAGGGAGTGACTCAATGAAAACCCGATCCACGTACTCTGAAAGTGAACATCCGAGAAGCGGTCCACAAACATGGCGAGCTTATTGAAAGTTCTTTCAAATACGAAATTAGAGCGCAATCCTGACGCCAATAGCAGCAAGTTTCCTCTGAAATTGAGTGTTTTGTTCGGCTCGGGCGGCGCGGAGCGGTGCTGATGCGGTGCGGAGGCGGTGCCAGGCGGAGGCGGCGATGGCGCGGGACGGTGGCGGCGCGAGGCGGAGGCGGCGATGGCGCGGGACGGTGGCGGCGCGAGGCGGAGGCGGCGATGGCGCGGGACGGTGGCGGCGCGAGGCGGAGGCGGCGATGGCGCGGGACGGTGGCGGCGCAGGATGGCGCGGTGGCGGGAACCAATCTCACTCGGACTGCGCTTTCCGCTCGCGTGTCGCCATTCTGCCGGACTCCACGGCGCTTCCATTACAAGCCTCTTCTACGTGTTCATTGTAGCGTTGGGCGTACAGCTGTACACTCATCACATTGTGTTGCCTATTCGAGTAACAGCAGAATATATTTGGAATTCTTTGTTACTAGGAGAGATTTCAATATTCCTGCTCAATAAGATTCCGTGCGGCCTGTCCAACGTCTACTTGCCATTCCACTTTCCATGATGTAAATGAGCAGGGTGGGACACTTCACACCATATTTTATTCCAACTCAATTATAATAAAACATCCCAACTGTAACATGTTATAATACTAGTAAGTAAGTAAGTAAGTACGCCAACAAAATGTAATACTGAATTGATTAGAGCCCCAGTGCGCCCAAATCCGAGTAACCCTCGAGAAATAAAACTTTAAAGAAGAAACCCCGGTGTCCGAAAATTGATAAACTTTATCTTCCCGAAGGTTCCGCGGCGTTCGGCTCACTTGGCATTAAACGAGCAACTTAAGCCTCACTTAACTTACTTATAACGAACTTGTTCCATAAACAAGATATCTTCAAAACATTATCCGTCAAAGTGACCATCAAAAGCGAGTTTGGGATTAAGTAACTAGGTAAATTCCTTCGATGAATTCAAACTGTACTTCTGGGGACGTGACACTCCACAGAATTCATGACTTCTTCTAAAAATGTATCTACTGCCCGGTTCTATGGACGCACCTGGAACTTGGGAGGACTAGGTACTGCACCTCACCTCGCGCTCACCTCGAGAGAGGATCCACACATTAAGATAAGAATCACATACAGATTGAAATCTGTCACTTTGATCAAAAATGCATGGAGATTGCTCTACAAGTCAGTTCTTGGCAGAATAACTATAAATAACTACTGAGTCTCGCATGTCAGAGGTGTACCTACAGTAGGTATATCTTGCTCGTATATACCTCGTTCCCGTTAGAATATCAGCGAACACTTACAGAGCCAGTCATAGAAAATCATTTAATACACGCAAAATAATTGTAAATCAAAAGACATGAGAAATTTGTCGAATGTACTTGGTGAGTAATGCGACTCGTTTTAAATTCTGCTTCGCAGCCTTTCATGTCCGTGGGTAAATTGGCCCGAGGTCGATTCCTAACAATCTAAAGGTCTTGGAAATTGAATCTCAGATAAGATCAGTTTTTTTCATTAGAGGGAGGGCGAGGGAGAGGGGGCTCTCAGATTACACTTTAATAGGGTGTATTAATTTTTTGAAGAATTTGAGGTCGGGGCTTTTAGGTAAGACCAGTTAGCCTGTTAGCCACGGGGAATGGGCAATTTAGCCCAAAGATATATTTACTTGCAAAAGGTTAATAGCTTACAGAAGAGACCTTCATGAAAGGTAAAGGCAACATTGCCTCGTGGGCGCTGTGTGTAGGAACGAGGTGAGGCGTCCGGTGTTTCATTTACAACGTTGTGTCAGCTGACAGACAGACAGCCTAAGGCTGCGTTTCCACCAGAGATGTGCGAGGATGCATAGCGAGGGATGTGTTTGTAAAGAACCAATAGGATCGCTTCATTTACCTTGCCTCGGTCAGCACAGCT
This sequence comes from Ectropis grisescens, assembly GCA_017562165.1. NCBI lineage: Eukaryota > Metazoa > Arthropoda > Insecta > Lepidoptera > Geometridae > Ectropis > Ectropis grisescens. The sequence continues at coordinate 29,506,210 of CM029775.1, forward strand.
CTGGTGGAAACGGCTCAGCGGAGCTAGATTTTGTGCATACAAAACAAGCGCGGGATGTGTGCGAGGGATGTGTGCGAGGGATGTGTACGAGGGAAGTGTGCGAGGAATGTGTGTTGAGAAAGATGTGTTGCGAGGTTTGCGCATACTGTACCAGCCAGTCCATAGACGGAGTTTGTTGGAAGTAGAAGCTTCGCAACAGCTTCGCAACGCATCCTCGCGCCACACATTAATGCGCATTTTCACAGCTCCGCTACACATCCTCGTAGGCACATTATCATCGCACAGCTTTGGTGGAAACACCCACACATTTTCACAGCACAGCTAGACATCCTCGCACGACACATTTCCATCGCACATCTCTGGTGGAAACGCAGCCTAAAAATAGGACTTTGGAAATGTGATTAAGATGGTTGAGAGCTCTATAAAAAACTACTTTGCAGGTAATCTCTTAGAAACTCCTATAAAATTGAACTGAAGAAGTTACTTTCATAGGGACAATTATCAAATGACGTAATGTTCGAACATCGTGCCCGCGCCCGCGCCGCGCTCGCACCGCGCCCGCGCCGCGCCGCGCCCGACGGGAACGTCATTCACGTGCTAATCATAATAAATACGAATGTTTTATACTTTGATGGTTTTTGCTCAATCACGTTGTAATATTAACGGATCGGGTTGAAATTTGAAACACAGTTAGATTATGGTCTGGCAGAACGCATAGGCTCCTTTGTATCCCGGAAAAATAAGGGGGGCGAGAGCTACGCGGGCAACACCGCGGGGCGCTGCTAGTTAAACATATCGTCGTGTATCGTCACAGAATAGATATTACTACAGAACCCTCACTTAGCGAAAATTTTTATATAAATAGCGACTCTTGCTGGGACGCAACAAAGTGCAATTCAGCTCGCATTAGCGCTCTATGCCTATCGCAATGTTTAACCTAAACATTTGCGCTCTCTTCTAACGCGTAACTCTGTCGCTGTCTGGCGCGGAATGATGCGCATCGAAAGGGTTGTCGACATATTATCTAATAAAAAATTAAATTAACCTTTCGTTATGTAGGTAGTCAGCATTGTAGCTCAGATTATATATTTTAGTTCTTTACTTCGTAACGCGCAAGACAGCTAGAAGAGGCCGTAACATAGGGTCGGACACATTGAAATTAAAATAATAAAAGTTGACTGTTTTTATTCTACTTGATCGTCTAAATGTTGTTTGATAAATATGTAACATATTTTAATGTACTTACTTACCTACACTAATACATACAACCAGCTTCGATTACAAGCTATTTTATAATGTCCCGTACTTTTTGTACGGTTAGCAGAAAAATATAAAAAATAATGGTATATTTTGTACAACTAGGTAAAAATGATAATTCTTTGTTTTTTGACTCGTGCATCCATATACAGCACAATATATGGCGACGTCTTTTTGAGCGGGAAACGTGTTGCGCGAGCGCTCAGACGTGCGTTCGACAACCGCCTGGCACTTGTTCCGTGCGAGGAACGGTCTAGCTGTAGGCTAAAACCGCGCGACCTTGAGCGAGTGAGGATGCACTGGTATCGTCGCGAGCACAGCACAGCAGTATCTAGCGGCAGTGCACGGAGCCGCGCGGCCGCCGCCCGCCTCCGGCGGACACCGTGCCACTCCTCGGCTCCGGTCGCCGGCTGGGGACAGTTTGTCCGGTCATTTTGACCGCAGGTAATAAGTAAGTATCAGCTTATTCCCTCAAATCATTTGCCGAGTGAACACAGCGGACTGCCGTGGCCCAGCTCCAGGGGACGCAGAGACGAAGCAAGTGCAAGTGGGACCAGCTGACCAGCATCCGACTTTCTCCGCGCCTACACCAACAATCATAGGAAGAACGTACTTTAAAGCGATAAAGTATTGATGTTGGAAGCTGTGATGGCGCAGTGGCGGTCAATTTCACAACCGTGGGGTCGTAGGTTCGAATCCTGCCTTCTGTTTTGATTATTTTTCTCTATTTGTCACCACCACTATCTTTAACGGCGAAGGAAGTCATCTAGAGAAAATCGGAAAACGATTCACCCGATATATAACTTTGAAAATCATAACTTCAACGTTCAATTTAATATTCAGTATATTGATAGCATGGTGATTTTCATACGTCCATAATTGATAGATATTGTTTTTGTCACAATTAAAAACAATAAGCCACCAGAGGTCCTGTACGCTCTAACTTATGAATAGAATAGAATATATTTATTCACCGTATAACCACTTATGTTACACTGGGCACGTCAATCATACAAAACAAAGCAATCTAAAAAGCAAGCTATTACAATTACAAAACAAAAAACTGAATTTAAGTTAAAAAATAAAATAAAATACTTACTTTAATGATATACTTAGATTTCATTAAAAGATATAGAATGTCACGTGAATAAAATAAATTTAGGAGACAAATATATAAATCGGATACCTTTTCACAATTATAATAAATTCATGAGGTCAAGAATTTGAGAAAAAAAAATATTTTTAGCAGCAGCAAAATATGTCAAATTTACACTAATGTAATTTTCATGCGAAGCAAATATTTAAAATAATTTTATTATAAAATTGATGTAATTTAAATAAATGTATAGTATTTGCATTCCTACCCTGTACAAGAGGTGTGTAATCAATGCTGTACAAGCAAGAATGAAGATTCTGTCAAAGGCATTTCCATAAATTCATTTATCGAATAAAATGGATCGTATTCAAAAAAGTATTTAAGTTTTCGCTTGAAATCATTTGGATGCAGTTTAGTTAAGCTGCGAGGAAGCTTGTCAAACATTAATATCTTATTAAAGATTCCCTGTTTTCTTACTTTGGTTAATCGCACGTTAGGCATGTACCAGTCATCTCCGTTTCTCAGTTTCATTTTTAACTTATAATGCTCTTTTTTGTGACAAGCTGTTTTCCTATTTCATCGTACATTTCAAGCAAAGAACTGTAAATGTATAGCGATATGACCGTCATTATTATATTTTTCTTGAAGTGTAATTCCGCAGACGAAGTAGGGATATGTGAACTCATATCCCTACCTCTATATGCTCGGTCAAAACATGAATAATGTGAACACGACTGAGGAAACGGTTTTATCCTGATATCTGTTCTGTGGTTTTAATCTATAAAATAACAAAAACTGCCACTTTGCTTAGATTAGTCTTTGTAATATACGCAAAACTCCGGAGCCGACGGGAACCACTCAATGGAGTAAAAATATACGACACAAATTATTATTTTTTTAAATTTCAGGGTTTATAGCAAAAGTTATTTATAATGTTGAATAGAACTCGCCTGTTTCAGTTGAGTGCGGGTTTGCTATGTAGTAGTAGTTGAGTAGTAGGTACCTACCTACAGGTGGGACCGTCCAACGGAAGCTAAACACATCTTAAAATTTTCTGCATTGGTAGAACTCTTTCTAGTGTTCGCCTGGGGAAGAACCACATCTTTGCCATCTATTCTGCCGTCAAACAACAATATGCAAACATTATTGTATTCCTGGAAACTGGAAACATATCCCATGTTTTCAGTTTGCTCGGCAACAAAATTATCATCCCATATGGCTGGGTGACAAGAGTAATGTAGTAAGCAGTGATTTAAGCTCTTCGTGACAAAGTGGCCGCTTGTCGCCGTGCGGTTCCGGTAAGGCGAGTTGCGACTCACATGTATTGCTCTTCTCGCCACTCTTTCTTGTAAACAGTAATAAATATATTACACAGGTTTTAAATATGTTCTGCAGACTTAGAATTTATTTAATTAAATGTTAAATGAATTTTTACCGTTACAAATAACGACTTACACGAAGAAGGCGCACGCGCAGCAGATCTACGACATCTCCCGCGCGCACCGCTCGGGGGAACGGTGCCCACCGTAGTACCTACTTATTACATTTATTCCGCTTTCTTGTAGTACATTTAATAAAAATAGGTAAATACACACTACACGCCAGTGGAAAAAAACATTAAATGGAATACTAATAAATGGTGCGCGCGCTTTTTTACAGGTGTCTCAAGCTCGATTCCCGGTTGGGCTAGACTGATTATTCTGTTAATTGACTGATTGATCTGTATTGTTAATTCTACATAATAATTATTACCTTAACCAGAACCTCAGATAGCTTCGAGGACGGAGCGCTGAGCGCGCGTGTGCGCGCGCGTGTGCGCGCGTGTGCGCGCGTGGAAAACTTGAGTAAGTATGTTTATTCGCGACTTCACTTCCCCGAAGTTAAGCTTCTTTACGCATTTGGGGCCTGAACTGGCGATAAATTCTAATAGGAATATTATTCTACACGAACCTTCCAAATTTGACGTTTCGAGGACCAGCTGTTCAGACTTTGGCGGAAATATGAGTTGAGAGGAAGTATTTAACATAAGTCCTCATGTGTGATGTCTCCGGCCGTGGAATGTACACCTCAATCTATAGCGAGGAAAGTTGTAGAAGAGCACTGACCTGCGGCTGGCGACCGGCAACTTAGATCGCGGCGGCGGAGAGGGCGCGGTCGCGGTCGCGGGCGGGCGGAGCGCTCGGCCGCCCAACGCGCTCTGCCGCCCGCCGGGCCGCGCGCCGCTCGCCGCCGCCGCGCCGGCCCCGCGCCGCTGCCGCGCCGGCCCCGCGCCGCGACCGCGCCGGCCCCGCGCCGCGACCGCGCGATTTCACATTCGTAGGCAAATTAACACTTCACCGGATTGCTGATAACGTTCCCTTGGTGCAGCTAATAACTTAACACGTAAATTTATTTTTCTTTCGTACTGTCAAATTAAAACTTGTGCTAGGTAAATATTACTATAATGGAACTGAAATTTGAATAATAGTGATATGCTATATTACTTAGGTCGCGGTTCCCTGCAGTAAGTCACCGATGGTGGTAAGTACGTGATACAGATGAACGTACCAAGCAGAGAGAGTTGTGTTATATGAACAATGTACACCGCGACACAGACTCTGAATGGAGAATAATAGCAATTCCATGTACTTTGTCGAATTCCGAGAGATACGAGTATCTTAGAATGGATCAGTTGTTTTCTCCCGATTTTCGTCATAGTGCTACAATCAATGCACTTTTATCACCGTAGGTGTAAATGTTTGAATGTTTGTTACGAGTCTGCGAAGAATCTCCCCTTTTGTTCTAAATTGTTAATATGTCCATTGTATTTCAATTTGACAATCAATGCAGACAGATGCCTAGTCAAAGGAATTAGACTACAGGCCCCTGTACAAAATTGATGGGTCATTTGAACCACCAGACCTATGTAGAAAGATAGAAGGGTATAAAATAATAACATACATCGCTATGCCTACAAATGTAAGCTGTCCCACTGAGTGCAGGTGGAGGTAGAAGGCTCCAACCCTCGGTCTTTTCTCCTTGTCGCATGATTTTGATACGGTGTGACGGAATAATAGATTAGAAGAGATTACTCAAACACATTTTTGTTTCTTACTATTTGAACATGTTAATCCTACTAATATTACAAACTAGCGGTCCGCCTCGGCTTCGCCCATGGTCCATACAGCCTATAGCATTCAGGAATCACGTCATTTTTTAAATCGTTGCAGTACCTAGTACCTGATATTTTAACACTAACTTCTTCAACTTTCATTGTGATCAGCTAATCCGTCGTAATAATAAAAACTAGCTTAAAATTCAACTACATCTATCTATATATATAAAACTCAAAGGTGACTGACTGACTGACTGACTGACTGACATAGTGATCTATCAACGCACAGCCCAAACCACTAGAGGGATCGGGCTGAAATTTGGCACACAAGTAGATTTTATGACGTAGGCATCCGCTAAGAAAGGATTTTGATAAACTCTACCCCCAAGGGGATGAAATAGGGGATGAACGGTTGTATGAAACTTTTTATTTCTTGGGCATATTTGCGTCACATGTCATATAAATAGAGTTTGGCTAAAATCATGAGGTAAATATTAAAGCGTTTATTGAAATTCAACCCTCAAAGGAGTGAAATAAGGGATGAAAGTTTGTATAGAAACGTTTTATTCCTTGGGCATATTTGCATGAAATTTCATATAAATAGAGTTTGGCTAAAATTATGAGGTAAATATTAAAGCGTTTATCGAAATTCAACCCTCAAAGGGGTGAAATAAGGGATGAAAGTTTGTATAGAAACTTTTTATTTCTTGGGCATATTTGCATGACATTTCATATAAGGTAAGTTCAGTTAAAATCATGATATACATTTACAGCGTTTCTTGAAATTCAATCCTCAAAGGGGTGAAATAAGGGATGAAAATTTGTAGATAAACTTTTTATTCCTTGGACATATTTACACCAAATTTCGTAGGTATTTAGTGTGACCAAAATAATGAGTTATGGATCACATTTTTTTCATCTATATATATAAAACTCAAAGGTGACTGACTGACTGACTGACTGACTGACTGACATAGTGATCTATCAACGCACAGCCCAAACCACTAGAGGGATCGGGCTGAAATTTGGCACACAAGTAGATTTTATGACGTAGGCATCCGCTAAGAAAGGATTTTGATAAACTCTACCCCCAAGGGGATGAAATAGGGGATGAACGGTTGTATGAAACTTTTTATTTCTTGGGCATATTTGCGTGACATGTCATATAAATAGAGTTTGGCTAAAATCATGAGGTAAATATTAAAGCGTTTATTGAAATTCAACCCTCAAAGGAGTGAAATAAGGGATGAAAGTTTGTATAGAAACGTTTTATTCCTTGGGCATATTTGCATGAAATTTCATATAAATAGAGTTTGGCTAAAATTATGAGGTAAATATTAAAGCGTTTATCGAAATTCAACCCTCAAAGGGGTGAAATAAGGGATGAAAGTTTGTATAGAAACTTTTTATTTCTTGGGCATATTTGCATGACATTTCATATAAGGTAAGTTCAGTTAAAATCATGATATACATTTACAGCGTTTCTTGAAATTCAATCCTCAAAGGGTGAAATAAGGGATGAAAATTTGTAGATAAACTTTTATTCCTTGGACATATTTACACCAAATTTCGTAGGTATTTAGTGTGACCAAAATAATGAGTTATGGATCACATTTTTCAAAATTCATCCTCTAAAACGGGTTAAATAGGGGATGAACGTTTTATAAATATCAGCGCACCGGACAAACCCTTTACTTTTACTTTACTTTTTATTCCCTGGACAGTTTTGTATAAAATTTCGTATTAATTGAGCTCGGCTAAAACTATGAGGTACGTATCGCAGCGTTTATCAAAATTCAAGCTTCAAAGGGGTGAAATTAGGGAGGAAAGTTTGTGTCAATATTCTTATTCCTTGGACTTATTTGAATAAAATTTCGTATAAATTGAGTACGGCTAATATGTATAATGAGTTATATGTTTCAGTGTTTTTTTTTTAATACAGCGTCTAATGGAGTCAACTAAGGAAGAAAGTTTGCGTGAACAGTTTTATTTCTTGCGACATATTTGCTTTAAACTTTGTAGGATATGAGTACAGGAAAATAATGAGCTACGTAACAATAATGAGCTACGTACGTACAGAGTTTTCCTAAATTTAATCCCGAAGAAAGTATAATAGGGGATGAAAATATTATATTAACGCACAGAAGGTACTTACATTTTTGCACATGTATTTATTTTATGAAGCAAGCAAGAAAGAAGGATATTTTTTCAAATTCATACTACGTAATAGTGGATACATTTTTGTACGAATTTTGTACCCCTTGGGCATGTTCTAAAGACTATAACGAAGAGCTTTGACGGACTACTTTTGTTATAACAACGTCTAGGCTGAGCAAGGCGTTCACAGACTAAGTGGAGAGATACTCTAAGGCGTTGCTTGAATGGATTTTTCATGATGATTACAACGCTGGTGTATACAAATTGAGACTGAATCGGTTTCTTCTAGGATATCAAGCTCTACCGTATACCGCATCATCACTTAACTTCAGGCGACATTGCGGTCAAAACATTTATTTGCATGAAAATTTAATTAAATAACTATGGCAAAAATAATGAGATTATTAGTTTTCCAAAATTCAACCCCTGAGATGGTAAAATAGGGAATTAAAAATACATATTAACACAATTACATATTACGCACACCCTTAAGGGTAGGCCTATTATAGACGAGCATTATTTATGTCATTATTTGACGCTCACGCTATCCAAGTAGGAATCTAAAATAAAAAAAAACTTACTGAACGCGAGCGAAGCCGCGGGTTAATGCTAGTACTTATAATAAAACTGTAACGGGTCTAATTCTGTACATTGAAGATATTTAGAAAAATTTTTTTTTGGGGCACTCCATAGTCGATACTGATGGCGAAACTGCATTTTTTTTCTTTCATGTCTGTCTGTCTGTCTGTCTGTCTGTCTGTCTGTCTGTCTGTCTTTCTGTATAGAGATCACGCATCACGCCGAAACTACTGATTCAATTCAGCTGAAACTTGGCATGATTTTAGTTTATACTAAGGACATTGCTGTAGGCTACTTTTGATCCCCAAATTCTGAGTGGTTTTCTTACGGGAGGGGGTGAAAGTCAGAATGTGTATTTGGTTGTAACTCATGTTTGCGTTGTTTAATTTCATTAATTCTTTTTTTGTTAGAAAGAACATATTTTTTATATTGTCCCGTCAAAATTTGAATAGTATCGGTCTGGTGGTTCGGAAATTACACAAACATTAAATAATAACGACACGCGCGGCGCGTTCGGTACATACTAACTTCTAAGTATTCTGTGTATCAGACTATCCACAGAATATCTAGATTCTAGAAAGTGCCCACGTGATCGCGTCGCGTCGTCTTGGATGACAAAATAATTGTCAAAGATATATTTTTGTGTGGAAAAACAAACATCATTCGGTTTTAATCGACTTCAAACAAGGAGGATGTTTTCAATCGGGTTGCATGTTTTTTTATTTGGTTTTATTTTACACGATAACTTCGCTAATTGTTAGTTGATTTTGATAATTCCTTTTTGTTTGGTAGAAAATACTTCAGAGGTGATCTTAGATATCGAAAACAGGGAGGTAGTTTTTCAAATATCAACAAAAAGCTAAAATCAGCTAAAATAAAATTAGATCTATCTGTTACGACATAGTCATAGCTTCTTATAAAATTTAGTCGAATGACAGAATTAAATTACCTATCACTGAAGTAGATTTTTGTTATTTTGGAGAAAACATATCAGCATAATAAGTAGCAGCCTAAACAACCCATTAAATGTTCCCACTGCTGGGCGTCAGGGCCTTCTCTCGCAAGGAGAGAGACAAGGTTATAATCCATCACGCTGGCCCAGTGTCGGTTGGTGGATGACATATGACTTAGAACTTAGATTATAGGTAGATTTCGGTTTCCTCGCAGTGTTTTCTTCACCGTTTTAATTACCGGCATTACGAACATGACTCTGAAAAGATAGTGGTACGCGTGGGTTTGAACCCTGGGTCTCCGGATCGACAGTCGCCGTTCTCCCGACTAGGTCAGCTGTAACTTACTAGACCAGCCGTAACTTATTAGAAAACGTATTATTTCAATCCAAACACTGTTTAAAATTTAAAGGTAGTGTTCAACAAGCTTCGGTGACCGAAGCAGACCGTTGTTAGGGTTCTGTACACAAAGGGTAAAACGGGACCCTATTACTGAGACTTCGCTATCCGTCCGTCCGTCCGTCCGACTGTCACCAGGCTGTATCTCAAGAACGGTGATAGCTAGACAGTTGAAATTTTCGCAGATGATGTATTTCTATTGCCGCTTTAACAATAAATACTAAAAATAAAATAAATATTTAAGAGGTGCACCCATACAACAAACATGCGTTTTACCGTTTCTTGCTCGATACTAATAATAACGTACCTGTTACAGGTAGACCCTTTAACTATTCACATAATATTTAGTTTTATGTTCTCTTTAAAAGTAATTAATTAAAATAAAATAAATTATTCAGGGGCTCCCATACAATAAAATCCGTTTATTTGCTAATGGTTCAGAACCCTTCGCGCGCGAGTACCATTTGCATTTGACCCGTTTTATTTTTTTCTAAATTGTTGTTAAATCCTATGCTTTCCTAATATTATATAATTATGTCAATGTTTCAATTTTACTGCTCAATTACGTTGGAACGGCTGAATGTATCGAGTTAAAATTAAAGACACATTCTTGGTTTAGCTTAAGTAATACATAGGGTACTTATACATAGGCAATGTTTAGCCTATGTGTTCTGCCAGACTATAATCTAATTCTATTTCAAATTTCAACCCGATCACTTGATACGTTCCGCCATGATTAAGTAACAAACATCCAAACAGTGACATTCATAATAATTACAGGACAACGTTGGACCGGCTGAACATATTTTGAAGGAATTCGAAACAGACGTAGTTTGAACTCAGAAATAGCAAATCGGTTACTTATAAGGTTACTGTGACGTCGGAAAGACTAAGCAAATTTGGTAGAAAATTGAAACAGAGATAACGTATAGTCTGAAATACCACATTTATGTATTACCTATCAACCTGAAAAGAAGCATGGGCCCTAAGGAAACAAATATTAACTATCACGTCAAAACGGCACAACTATATGTGTTTCGTATGTCAACCCATATGGTTGACATACGAAACACATATAGTTTAGAGTCTAAAATTTCACATGGGCTAATAAGTCTATATTTTCATTTAACTCCATATTAATATAAGCATATATTTTCGTAAGGAACTTGATGTGATGGTAAGGTAAAAGCCTAAAATGAAAAAATGATGCACCCGTTTTGGCGTAGATAATATAGGTGATTTGCGTTCACAATCAAAATAGCAAGCAACATAATATTCTCATTAGACGGCGCTAATGCCAGTTTAAATCTAAAAGCACTAAAGGCCATTTAAATCGATGTTTTGCCATTGTGGTATGTATTTTTTCTTTCATCACTAGGTGACGTTACTGGTATTTTAAATTGTACTAATAAGTTTTGCTGCTAAAGGATTATGATGCCGAATTTGGATTATTTCGTTCTTGGATTTTTTCTGTGTTACCTACAATTAAATTCATACATTAACATTTCACTAAGACTTGGCTTAGATTTACGGGTTCAACTTGCTTGAATATCATTAAAACTCAAAATCTTAATCATTTTTATTCCACACAGGCTTCGTTCAAAATTTTACGCGGGCGAATTTGCGGGTAACAGCTAGAAAACAGCTTGCGGATAAAAAGAGATAAGTAGGTATCAGATCATGAACATTCGCTTCAGACTTTTCATAATGTATCCTATAAAATCCTACAAACTTAACACTTGCGGCTTTGTTCGATACTATGAAACATTACTAAGTATGTTTGATATTGTTTAAGAAAAGAAAAATAAAGATGATAAAATTAAATATATTTTTGTGTGGAAAAACAAATTCACTCAAACTCAAAGGGTTTTCAATGACTACTTATCCAAATATTTGACGTACGATACTTCCAACTAATGTATAAGTTAGTAACATCTGCTTACGCGAACGAAGTAGCGGGTTCAGCTAGTCTCTAATAAGAGTACTACTCGAAGACTGTAACTTTAAATAGGCTAGTCGTACAGACAGACACCAGGCAGGCTTAGTATTAAATATCTCTGAACGGAACCCTAAAAGCAGCAGGATTGTTGAGAGCCCCCGGCCCCCGCCCCGCCCGCCGCGCTCCTGTTGAAATAAGCCGTCATTATGGAGATGTAACGACGCTCCTCCTATATCACCTGAAATGGACATTGAATTTTTTAAAGGCACCTTTATTGTGATCGAGGATTTAATGCTCGTGAAAGGACTCGGTGTTGATGGCGTCTCAAAGTGTTTGTATTGATTCCCGCCTTCTTCACTCCAGTTGTTGCGTTCCTGTCTATACAAATGTTGAAATTCAGGGCGAAAGATGCCTTCTTAATTTTTGCAAAAATAAAGTATAGGTACATGCGTAGGTGCATGCGTCACTGTAGGTATATGCGTAGGTTCAATTCTGAACAGCTGATCACGTTTTTTCAACACAAGCACAGTTACGCTCTTATATGGAGTAGATGCTGTTCGCACTTTCGGGATGGGTCGGCTAAGTATCGACTGTAGGCTCCTGCGTCTGTCGAAAGCCCATCTTCAAAAATACTTCAAAGTCTTGGACATTGCCGCGAAATAGCGAGCCAATCGGTTTTTTATTAAATACACTTCTGAGAGTGTGCAAGTTATCTGTATGATCTAATACCACCTTGCCTCTTTATATATCGGACTGCTCGTAGCTAGGCTATAATTTCTGTAAAATATAGAACAGTATCAAAGATAACACAGTTTTAGTTAGGCGGTGGACCCTCCGGCCGGCCTCTCTGGTCCACTGTCTGTCACACTGATCTTGAGGCCTGACTGGATGTCTGCAGGGTGTCGTTTTCGGCCTCCAGGCTGCTCCCAAAGTGTTGATCCGCTGGGAGCCGAGGATGGAGCCCCGAGCTCCGACCTCCGCCCCCGCCCTGCACCCTGCGCCCCCGCGCAACTTAGATAATCTTATAATAATATGCTGAGGCGCGCTTTTGTTCCTCCGTGAATACGAGTCTGAAGACATTTACTTTGATCTCAGTTATTTGCGCCGCCGAGGATTAGCCAGATTAGCTCATAGAGCTCTGGAAGTCATAAGTAAGATTAAACCAAGGGACACTTCTATTAGCAATAAGTACCTACATATTTACTTTAACTTGGTGACCATGGTACTACTAATAAGCTTTTCCGTGAGAAGGAACCTACTAAGCGGCGATGTTAGGTATGTTTGATTCTAAAGACTCTCGTTTCCTCGCTATACACATACTTTGTTATCTAATGTAAATACTTTCGATTCTACAGCGGCGGCGCCTCTTAATCTTTCTTTCCAAAAATAATTCACCTTACGTAATAATGTTACGTTGACTTGGACCGCCGCCTTAGGTCAGAAAAAGAGAACTAATTGCGCGCCTCGGAAACAAGCCCGCGCCGCGATCTCGTGAGATTACCGATATTTATTGTCCGCGATCTTACTCGCTAATCCGGCACGTTCCCGAGGATCACCGGGTCCAGCCTCACCCAGGCTCGGTTCTCGAGACGCTTGCAGCTTGCGGCGAAATGTGTTCTTATTTAGAGACTGGTTCAGTATCGTTGGGTAGCATAGAATAAATAATAGGTAGTTAACTGCCTCCCATTTCAATAATTTCCGTAGTGTTTTCTACGGATTGTCCGCGCTGAAGTGCTGACCGGTACAAGCCTGCAAGTTCCCATATTGTACGGTACGGAACGATATCTGACATTTCTGCGGCTGTTTACATTATTTCTGGAGTCTATGGATAAGAAATCTAATTTAAAACAAGATCATTGTACCCGGGGGCGTCGCAGCCCGGAATGCAGTAACTTCGGCTTTGATAATTATATATCTTTACTAGCATGGCCTCTCGGTATTACCCGAGCAGTTGCAGCTGTAGTTGTTCTGTGTTGTAGCTGTGGCCGCGGCTGCTTCGTTTTCCAAGCGCAGCCGCATGCCGCGGCTACACGACGCACGTCGCATGTCTCAGTCACTGCACACTGCAATACATTTGTGCGAGACAGAACATCGGACAACGCTAGTTTACTTTTGTTTATTTTGTTTTGGAACTATAGCCACATCACTGGCCCTTCAGCCTGCAGTCGCCGCACACCGCGGCCGCGCGCCGCAGTGTCGCCGCGCGGAATCGATGTAATACACATTGTGCATTGTTATATTTTTTTCTGAGATCTGTATAGAAACCAGTAGCGTCGCTTGTAGGCTGCAGCTGCAGTTTGCGACCTGCGGTCCGTCTTGCAGCTGCTCCTCTAGGTGGTCGAGGGCCGGTTCCTGCTGGCTATTCGTTTAGTTGTCATACGTCTGTCAGTCGGAAGTCCGCCGGCCGCCAGTCACACTCGCCAGCGCTAGAGTCGGTGGACACCAAATAATACTGTCGTAACAGGACTTCCGACTATTTTTTTATCAAAAGACATAATGTAGAAGATACTAGACGGATAGAAGGTGTTCTAATGTGGACCAAGATTTGAAGACTAGATATTATAACTGGGGCTCGCGAGGGGGCGAGGCGCGGGGCGCGGGGTGGCTGCGGTGCCGTAATTACCAGCATTAATACCCCGCAAGCAGCGGCCGGGGGCTGCCTGCCCACGTTCAAACTTAATTACTGTGTCATAATTATAATGAAGCTACTGGCTACTGGCCCTAGAAAACTTAGACCTTAAACCGTCGCGGGCTACGTCTCGCAGGGGCGAGCAGGCGACCAGGCGACCATCGCCAACATGATTTGTTATTCTATAACATCTCTATAAATAAAAATGTTATCAAAAAGTTCTGCACCGATCGAGCTGAAATTTTAGAATGATATAGTATAATCCGCATCAAGGATTGTTTTTATCTAAGTAATTTTTACACAGCAAAGCGTGGCAGGGTACAGCTAGTTCATTTTAGAGACTAACGTAGTTTGCCTATTGACTCTCTAATGTCCGTGAAATCTAGACTTGGGCCGCTATATAAATAAACATTTGTAATAAAGATCTGTCCAAAATTACACTCCTCAACTCTATAGGAGAGCGTAATTTGTCGGCACTTATCGAGATTGATATCGGTGTCCAGTGGACCGACTCGATCATGAGACTGGCACGAATAAATGTAGAAAAGTATCGATTCATAAATATATTAGATTGGATTGTAAAGCTGCTCCGCTTTTTGGGGTTTTTATTTGGGTGCCAAAACATACCTAGATTCCAGAGATTAGTAGTTTACCAATTCGTACATAAATATCCAAATATTATGAAATTGGTGTTTTGTCGTACTAGCCATTTTGATTTCAATGATGTCCTCCTTGGTTAAGAATTGCAATTTAAAATTCGTACAGCTATTTACTCATGCTTAATACACCACTCGTTATTCAGACAGTCAGTCTAAGTAGCGTGGTGTAATAAATAAAGCGTCAGACTGGTTAGACTCTGACTTCAGACAGCAAGATCGGGTTCGACGAGTCTTACTGGCTTACAGTCTGGATAACGAGTAGTGTAATAAGGCAAATACAGTTAGACCGACAAATATATGACACTGACATAGACATATAGTCTTAAAATATAATTTCACTAGATGTCCGCCCCGGCGTTGCCCGTGGTATCATCAGGATCCCGTACATTTACAACGGTTAAAGAATGACTGAAATCGGTTCAGCCATTCCTGAGAATATCGCTTTCAAACAAAACACCTCTTAAGCTACCTGCTATGCCATCTGTCGGAAATTGGTTGTACAAACTCTGATTAAAAAAAAATATTAGCAAAGGTTTTATATTCAAGAGGTATGTAATCTGTGATATTAAATGACGCAATCTTAGACACATGCTGTCATGTGTCATGTCAAAGCACGAAACGTACGAAGACTCCTAAAAAGGTATTTTTTCCCGATTTTGTTTCCGCTTCTATTAATAGTAGGGCTATTTTCTATAGCCTAAAACCTTCCTCGATAAATGGACTATCCAATAGATAAATAATCTTTCAATCCGGGCCAGTACTTCCCGAGATCCTAGCGTTCAAACAAACAAACAAACTCTTCAGCTTTATAATATTAGTTTGTGATTGTGATTGGTTTGTGATTGGTTCATTGATATTCGCGGTAATTTTTGTTTTTGTGTTTTGGGTATTCGGAGTTCGAATGCCATAATTTTATTTTTGATCTCGCTGTTATTATACGAGGGTCAAACTGAAAGTTCTTAGAAAATCAAAAACTGATTACATTAGCCAGTTATTAGTTTTATTATATCTTTTCAAAATATTGTCCATTCACGTCAATACACCGCTGCATGCGATGGAACCACTGGGAAAAGCACTTTGCCCACTCGTCCTTAGGGGTCTCTTCAATGGCATCGCGATACGCAGCCACCGCTTCTTCAGCATTCATAAACCGCTTTCCTTCAAGTTTTTCTTTAATTTTTGAAAATAAATAAAAATCACAAGGCACGAGGTCGGGGCTATACGGCGGATGACCCAGTAATTCAACGTTTGATGTCGCCAAATAATCGATCGTTCGCTTGGCGGTGTGAGATGAGGCGTTGTCGTGGTGAAGGAGGATCCTACTGAGAGGTCGTTTCTCTCGAACTTTTTCTAAGACAAGTGGCAAACGATTGGTAGTGTACCATTCTGCAGAAACTGTTTTTTGATCCTCTAACTCAATTGTGGCGAAATGACATATCCTTCCAAAGAACGAGGCCACCATTTTTTCCCCGCACTTCGATCTCTCTTCACTTTAGTTGGCAACTCCTCGAAAGGAAACACCCACTGAGCAGATTGTCTTTTGGTTTCAGGATCATAACAGTAAATCCAGCTTTCGTCACCTGTTAGTATGTCGAACACAGCATTTGAGTCACCTCCGTTAAATCTTTCAATCATTTTACGGCACCAATCCACACGATGGAGTTTTTGAGCCTCAGTCAAATTATGAGGTATCCACCGGGCGCAAAGCTTCCTGACCGCTAAATGTTCGTGTAGGATTTTGTGCACTTGACTCATACCGATGCCTAAGCTTGTCCGAATCTGCTGATAGGTCACTCTTTTGTCAGTCTCTATCATACGCCGCACAACACAGATGTTATCTTCAGTCGTCGCCGTAGAAGGCCGTCCCTCACGTAAATCATCAGTGAGATTAGTGCGACCACGTTTAAACTCATTAAACCATTGTAAACAGTCGCACGAGATGGGGCTTCATCGACAAAAGGCCAATCGTAGTCTATCATTACTTTCTTGTTGACTTAAATGACATCGAAAGTCATAAAAAATCATTGCACGAAAATTTTCTCGTGTTAAATTCATGTTGACGTGACACAGACAATTTTCAATTTGCCGCCAAATCGTAAAACAAATGACAAATGAATGAAGTATATACTCAGCAATATTGGCAAAAAGTTCTATTTTCAAATTATAGAATTATTTTTTTATTATATTGTTTATAAGTGGCCAGTTCTAAGAACTTTCAGTTTGACCCTCGTACTTATCTTAAATACTTAAAATTCTTTTCATTGATTTAAATGAATAAATACCATAATAGCGTGTAGTAAAGAAAAAGAAGTACTTTTAAAAGTCCTAGAGTTGTATCGCGTAAGCGCGAGAGCACGCGTTTTTCAGACTGGTGTAATAGCGAGCCGAAAAAAATAGACTAAGACAGTCTGAATAACGAGTGCTTAATAACGCGTAGTTTAATAAGCGCTTTATGCGTTTTGAAAACCGTAATTTATTTGTTTTTCCCCTTTCGGCCGCCTTTGTAACTGTGTTTTGTAACCAGTTACAAAAAAAGAAAATTGTCTCCTTTTTCGTATGGAAAAACTGTCAAACTGGACAAATGGATAGCACAAAAGACAATACAATTTTAACAGGCAATTACCTATACTAATTATTATTTCTTATTATTATAATCCTAATCCTAATTTATTATTTCAACATTAGGGCATACCAACTAATGCTGTTCGCCTATTATTCAATAAATTAATAACGATTTTTTCTTTCGGTCACTCAGTTTACAAAATGGAAAACTTGAAACATCGCGTTATTTACGAGTACAAGTTCTATCGTAGCACCAGTGCTGCAGAAACAAGTCAAAGGATAGACTCCAAAAAAAATACTTGTGATGTTTTGGTGGATTAGTGCCGGTGTCGTTCACTACAACTTTCTTAAATCTGGACAGACGATTACGGCAGGTGTCAATTGTCAGCAACTGCAAACAATGATAGGCGAAGCTAGCTCTAGGCCACTACAATGCTTCAAGATAACGCTAGACCACATACAGCACAACAGGCGGATACCAAATTAGATGAGATTTAATGAGAATGTTTAAGACATCTACCGTGCTCTCCGGACCTTGCTCCGAATTTTTTTTTTTTTCAAAATTCGGATTTCTTGCAAAAAAAACTTTGGCAAAAGTGCATAGATAGATAAAGATGGTACAACATACTTTGATGAAATAAATATATTTAATTTACCTTCAATTATCAATAATTTAAAATACCAATACTCGTAAAAGTTGATGCACAAGAAGTCATTTCAACTAGAATAGCCCGCCTCGAACCGTTACTGGTGCAAATGTGTCCAAAATGCTAGTCGCGTCGCCTTGCTGAATAGCGATGGCTATCCTCAGAAACGATCCTGAGCAGGAGTCACCACCTCGGTTACGTAGACGGGAGACGATGCCCAATTTCGCGGGCTAAAGCCTTAGCATCGACTCAGAACAAAAAAGTATACATCTTTTTTTAAATGCATATAATATTATATTTATATAATTTTACTGTAGGTACTTAAAAAAATAAGATCCATGTAGTAAAAATTAAACATAACTTCAATACGTAATAGACAAACACACAAAATAGCGATGTCGTCATAAGTCCCGCGATCGTCAGACCCCCGCCCAAAACTGCCCATTAAACTAAGGCGTTTCCACAGCGAATTGAAGAAGATTGATTAGTTGTTTTTTTTTTAATCGGGTTTATGTTCCTCCATTACAAAACATCAATTTCATATGTAAGGGCCTAATACGCCTAATCATTGCTATATGGTAGAATTCTTCCTTCCTCGTGTGGGAGAAGTTAGGGGAGCTAGATAATCGAGGGGAAAAGAAGTCAGAGGGGCATTACCCGTGGTTATTGCGCATGGTGGTCATAAGTAGATGCACGGTGCAAAAATAATTGATGTTGGTTGCTCAATCACGTTGTTAGAATATAGTCTGGTATAGCACATAGGCTACTTTTCAGCATATTGTTATTCATCGGGAACGGAAGCTGTACGGGCAAGCCGCGGGGCGTTGTTCATACGAGTATGTAGTATGTACGTACAGAGCTATTTAATAACCAGCCTGCATCTTTTTAACGGGCATGTTAAGTACAATAAAATTGTCAACTTTAGTTCTACAGTTTTTAAAAATTCCTAAATCTTTCCCCATACAATTTAAAATAGTGTATTTGCCCGGTCTAAAAACATCGAACTCTTCGAAACAATCTCATCATCATCATCTGCAGCCTGCAGACGTCCACTGCTGGACATAGGCCTCGAAACAAGAGCGTGCATTATTTACCTACGCTGGAAAAATGAGGAGTCGACGCGAATAGAGTTAAGTATTGCTAGAAAGGACAACAAAAAATACTTCACATTTTTTGGGATATGAATTGAATTCTAACAAAAGTTGTAGAATAAGAGTTGTTTGTTTAAATATAGCTACCTACACAACATGCCTTTAAATGGCTGCAGGTTAATTACCAGAAACCCGGTATAAACGTAATGGTTACAATTTATTTGTTAATTAAATAGAAATATAAATATATATGTCGTCGTCCTGGCATTGTATTGATCTGCTTCATAAGTAGGTACCTACGTAGTCAGTATCGACGACGTGACGGCGAGGAACACACGCGCTGCGAGCTGCGAGCTGCGAGGCTCACCGCTGGAGCTGGCACTGGCTGGAGAAACATAAACAACTCAGAAATAGAACACATTCATTCATTTTTAAATGAATTACGATTGTCTATCTATAGACAGCCGTGCAGCAATGAGTTCGCGAGCGTATCAAATCGAAACTCCTTATCACAACACTCGCCGGCGCCGGCGTCGCGTCAATGTGACGTGACTCAACCGACGACGACGTACATTAAATTTTCGTTTTGTATTTATTTACCAAGCCTGGCCTTGTTTTAGTGTTTTTGTGATTTCTATGGTGTGAGGTGTTTTGAACGTTCAAATGGACATTAACGATTATATTGTTGCCTGGAATTGGGTGTATTGGGAAACGAGGAACGCTGTTATTAGATCCTTGGACTATCCCGACGGATGGTTGCACGGTCTGAAAAAAATCTACAGTAAGTACCTACCTGCTCACCTACCTTTATAACTAGTTGGTACTTTTGTAACTTAAGTATAGATGTAAATTGTAATCATCGAAACTACAATATCTACCTACACTGATAGTGTCTGTCAATATCCTTCTGTTTATCGTAAATGTTACTGATATTCAAAACGTTTTCAGAGTTTTCATAAAACAAACACAAAAGTACTTTGCTGCAATGGTAGACGTCGAGAAGCCGATACAGAATGTTACGTTTCCTAAAGAAAGTGGTACTTATTTATGTTATATGCCTACCTACCTATATTGTTTGAATTAGTGAATGATGTAATCGGTAGAGATTTTATAGAGTTAGAAAATTTAGCATAATAAACATAAAAATAGTTTATTGTACATTGTTTTAAGGTAATTTTTTTAGCCAAAATAAAAAAAAAACCTTTCAAGGTATCAAAAAGTATTGACAATTGAATTGACAGTGATAGGAAGGACAGTAGTTTTAACACGAATGATGGCGTTCGTTCCGAATCAATTATCCGCTACTCGGAATTTTAATTCGATTCCAAATTAGACATTAGCTACTGACATTTTGTGAAATAATGATACCACATATATATACAAACAATCAGTGTGTGTGCCATCAGTGTGCCAGTTAAAGACTAAATTATTGATTTTTATTTAAATAAAAACATAATTATTCATAATATTTTTATTAATTTGTAATCGCTGCTCTATTTTATAAAAAGTTAATATTTTTGTTTGTATATTAAAAACAAAACTTATAATAAAAGAGCCTAGATAGTTTTCAGTATTGGCAGCCCGTGCGCGCTCGTGCAGCTATCGCCATTTTGTTTATCGTGTCATTCGGCTTCATTCTCCCCAGTAATATGTTCTGTGATTCTCCCAGTCTGACTGCACGAATATCTTATTTCATTGCGAATCGATATTTTGTTATTTTGTTGGGAGTGTTGTTACGTTGTGTTTGTTGTTACGTTTATAGTTTTTTGTGAACTTTGAGTGAATCTATTTGTTTTGGTTTTCTTGACCCCAAGAAAAATACGTCCACGAAAAGCTTTCACTGTTACTGAAAAAGTAATGATCCGCAACGCCTACAGATACGTGAAAAATGACATTTCTGCGCAATTGGAGGCCTTTGAAGTTGTGGAAGAAAATTATTGTATGAGCAAAGTTGCTGACATATTGGGAATAACCTCACGCTCTGATTGTAACGTTTTGAAGGAAGTAAATAAAGGTGCGCCGCCAACTCCTCCTAAAAAAACTGGACTAAAGCGAAGTTTCAAAGATTAAATTGATGAATTTACATTATCTGCAATACGAAGAATTGTTCATCAGTTCTTCTACCGAAATGAACCTCCAACCATTGCAAAGGTTAGTCAATCAGTCAGACAGTATTATTTTATACCTATATCTTTTAAAATATATAAGTAATGATTCCAAGCTATTATAAAATTTACTATTTTAGATTTTATAAGTGATGAACGATAATTCAGAAATGCCCAAGATTTCAAAAGAAAACCTCAGAAAAATTTTGAAGCATCTTAATTTTAAATTTGTTGCACGGTCACGCAAGAGCACACTTATTGATCGAAATGATATAATAACATGGCGCCAGCGTTACTTGCGATCTATATGTCAGTTTCGACGAGAAGGCAGACATATTCATTATCAAAATGAAACTTGGGTTAACATAGGTAAGGCTAAAATATAAACACAAAATGAATTTATATACATTTTACATTAAATTTAATAGTAATATTGAATATTCATGAACTATGTTAAGGTCATGTATGAAACTTGTGTCTGTAAAAAAAAACTTGGGTGGACAAGAAAGTCACATCATCTCGACAAGCGTTTTTGGAGAGACTGATCACTGGATTAAAAAATCCATCTGGAAACGGCAAACGTCTCATAATTAGCCATATAGGTAGTGAAGAAAGCTTTCTGGAAAAGGGGCTCATGATTTTTGCAGCAAAGAAAAATTGTGAAGATTACCATGATGAGATGAATGCAGTTTGTTTTGAAGAGTGGTTCGCTGGAGTCTTACCAAAATTAAGACCAAACTCAATTGTGGTGATGTATAATGCACCTTACCACTCCCGAAAATTGGAAACGGCTCCAAAAATTAGCTGGAAAAAAGCTGCCATTCAAGATTGGCTTTTAAATAAAAACATTCATTACGAACCAGATATGGTTAAAGCTACGCTTTTAGAACTGATTCCACATAACGAGTCTTTTAAAAAGTACGCTGTAGATGAAATGGCGGCACAACATGGGATCATGGTTTTAAGACTGCCCCCCTTACCATTGCGAGCTAAGCCCTATCGAATTGATATGGGCGCAGGTAAAGGGGCATGTAGCTCAAAACAATAAAACCTTCAAATTGACAGACGTTAGAAATTTATTTCAGGAAGGCATTCAAAAAATTACGGCTACCGAATGGTCTAAATGCGTATCCCATGTTGTCAAAGAAGAGGAAAAAATGAGTAGGCTATCTAGTCTGTGATATTGTCAATTAACATATATATGTTAATTGACAATATCACAGACACATTTCTAATAAATGTTACAGAAAGTGACAGCGATAGCGATAGCGATAACGGCGACAATTCATAAAATAAAAATATTACCATAAAACATCTATCTGTTTTATTTGTCATGTTCCTTCATGATCACATTTTTTTATTTATTTCACACACAATTATAAAAGAAAAGTCTCAGATCGTTAATTAATCGTCAAAACGAAATTATCGGTTCAGAAATATTTAATTTCCTGATATACTTAGTTTACCAGAGTTAAATTCTAAACGAAAAGAATCGATCCGGAAATATTCCATTTCCATATCGAATAATTTCGCAACGTCACTATTTAGTACTTGTCATAACGTTGCAACACTGAAATTGTCAAATCTGGAATCGAATTAAAATTCCGAGTATAGTCAACAGTTTTTCAATCAATTTTAAAAGTGAGTTTATTGAAAATACAAATTGCAAATGGTTGTGCAAAATGCGTTCTGTCGAAAGAGGTTTGCTGAACTAGTCATTTAAGTCGATACAAACATGGACTCGACAGAATATAACTAAAAAACAGCTATTTTTTTCTTCGATTTACACTTGACAACCTGTGCGATCCTTAGAAGTAAATGAAGCAAAAGATGATAATTTGTTTGCAGCTATCAATAGCACGCGATCCTGAACCAAGTTAGCATATCTGTGTACTGTGAAGCTATGGTATAAATGAACTTTTTGTAATGAGACGTATCAGAAGAAAAAAAAATGTGAAAACTAAAATCAAAAATACTTAACTATTTCATTATCATCATCATCATCAGCCGCAAGACGTCCACAGCTGAACATAGGTTTCCCCTCTTAAATTTTCACAACGAAAGGTCCTGCGCAACCTGCAACTAGCGGTTTCCAGCGACCTTCGTGAGGTCATCTGCCCATCTAGTGGGAGGCCGTACAACACTGAGCCTTCCGGTTCGTGGTCGCCACTCGAGAACCTTTTTTCCCCATCCATCGGTTGTCAGTTCTGGGAGTGATGTGGCCCATTGCCACTTCAGCTTGCTTACTCTTTGAGCTTTGTCGGCCACTTTCGTTCATTTGCACTAGGAACTAAGTGTACCGCTAAGTATAATCTTTAATGTGTCACTTCAGGTCGGAAACTTTCCGTCCCACTGGAAAACTGCACACATAGTTCCTATCTACAAGCCAGGCGACAGAACAAATTCTGAGAATTATCGACCTGTGAGTATGTTGTCGTGCTTGGGGAAGTTGTTCGAGTCCCTAGTTTACGATTTGCTTTATCACCACCTTGAACCTCTGCTGTCTCCAAAGCAGCATGGGGTTATTAAAAATAGATCTACTGTTTCTAATCTATTGGAATACAAGTACTATTTATGCCGAGCCTTTGCTGAGACAGCTCAAGTTGATAGTGTCTTCGTATGGGGTGCATGGCAGTCTTTTACGGTGGGTCAAATCTTACCTATCTAATAGAAGTCAGCTGGTTGCTCTCAAGGGTTTTGTGTCGTCTCCGGTTCACGTAACATCGGGTGTGCCGCAAGGCTCGCATTTAGGTCCCCTCTTCTTTGTGGCGTTTATAAATGACCTAATAAATAAGCTCTCCTGCCCTTGCTTACTTTATGCAGATGATTTAAAAATGTTTGTTACAGTTAAGACTTCCTCTGACTGTGAGATACTCCAAAAGGATCTGGATACATTAGGCGAATGGTCTGAGAACAATTTTATGTTTTTAAATGTCAACAAATGTTTTGTGATATCGTTTACTGGCAAATTGCACAAGATTCGATATGACTACAACTTAAAAGGTCAGAATTTAGTTCGACGGCATTTGGTAAAAGATCTTGGCGTTTTGTTCGATGATAAATTTACTTTTAGAGACCACTACGATTGTATAACCAAGGCATGTAACCAACTGCTAGGATTTTTGCTGAGAACTACAAGGAACTTCAAAAATCCACAAAGTTTTTTGTATTTGTATTGTACACTTGTTCGAAGTGTACTAGAATACAACTCATGTGTTTGGTCTCCATTTTATAAAGTTCACACAGATCGCATCGAGAAGGTTCAAAGAAAGTGTCTTAAAATGTGGTGCTGCAGACATGGGCTGAAGCGCAAACTTACATCTTATGGCGATAGACTTTTTAAATTTAAGCTGTTGTCTTTAGAAAATAGACGTAAATATCGACGCCCCCCGCGAATAATCCGGTAATGACCTATTACGGGGTTTTTCATGTTATGCGTTTTCGGAATCTAGGAGTTCAAATACACCATGTAAATTTTTTTCAGATTTTTTCTATCTTTATTTACGAAGATATAAGAAATTACGCGTATATTCCGTAAAAATCATTAAAATGTATTTTAACCGAATAATACGGTTTTAGATCTTTGCGAAAAAAAAACAACAATATGATTTGACAGTAAACATTGTTACGATATTATTCGGGTAAATAGTTTTCTATCTTATTTAAGTAAGTGCCTTTACAAAAAGTTGCGGGTTAAAATTCAATAGGTAAAGAAGACAGGTTTGCCCTACGTAATTTTTTTTATAAACTTGCCAATCGAGAATTTCAATGGCAATACATTACACGACATGTTAAATCCAATGATGTTAAAAGGATAACCGTAAATAGAAAAAGTAACCGATCTCAAACATTAAAATATTATTTTCTCCACAAAGATGAAGAAATCCAAGTATGCAAGGTTTTTTTTAAAACACGCTTTCTATTACTGAGCAAATAATTTACACGGCCTTAGAAAAAATTTAAAGTGATGAAAATTTGATCGACAAACGAGGCAGGCATCAGAATAGACCACATCAAATGAAGCTAGATACAGAAGCCAGCATCAGAAATCATTTTGATTTATTTCCCAAAACGCATTACACGAGAAAAGAGTCTAAACGAGAATATTTGCCTGAATCTTTTAATATTTCAAAAATGTACCAACTTTACAAATCATGGTTTGCAAATCAGAACTATACATATATTGTTGAGATGGCTTCAAAACGACAGTATGAAAATGTGTTTAATACTAACTACAAATATTCAAGCCTAAAAAGGATCAGTACACTTTCTGTTCACAATATCAGTAAGCTGACTCCGTTGAAATGACATCTTTAGAAGAAAATTACAGGAAACATTTGAGTAGGAAAGAATGAGTTCAATGAGAGTTGAAAAGCAATACTATGTAAATAAAGATGACACCGCTGTGGCCATTTTTGATTTAGAAAAAGGTTTGAATGTACCACAGCCTGAAGTGTAAATTTTCCGCTACAAACTTAAACACCCGATTTATAATTTTACAGTTTTTGACGCTCTAAATAAACTAGGGTTCTGTTATATTTGGCAAGTTCAAATAGGAAAAAAGGTTGCATCGAAATAGGGAGTTCCTTGTTTCAATTTGTCAAGACCGTACATGAAAAAGGTATACGCAAAATTATATTTTCCTCTGATCGTTGTTATGGCCAGAATAAAAACATATACATTTTTGCATTGGATCTTTACATTGCAATGACTCTTCAAATTGACATTACCCATCGGTTTTTTGTTGGTATAGTTGGTATAGCCAAAATGAAGCCAACTCCATGTTCCATGTATTGAAAGAGCTCTGAAAAACGAAGTTTTGTACAGACCGGACTAAATATATATGTAGTAATATCATGAACGCTAAAGTCTCCAGAGACAAATATATTCCTAAAAGAAATGCAACAATCTGAAATCCTCAATATAAAAGACCTCAACTTCAACCCAAAAGATGGCTTCAAGATAAGACAGGAGAAAAAGTATGATGGTCCGATGCGATGGAGGTTAATGTGTCATAATATATAGTAAACCTAACTCTCTGCTTTTCAAATTTGATTTTAATCGGGATTATATTGAATTGCATTACGATGTAAGCAGAAGTAGACAGCGTTGGCAAAACAGGTGTCTAAAACAATTGAAAGTTTTGAATTAAAGCAAGCATACGACAAGCCTCTTCCTATTACAAAAGCTTTATATAATGATCTCCTAAGCCTGTGTAACTACCAAGCAATTCCTCACCATTATCAACTATTTTATAGGAACTTGAGCTTTTGTGATATTGAATCAGATCACGTTGAGGATTCTGATAAGAATTTTTAACTGTAATAGGACCTTATTATAATTTTCATGATTGTGTAATCATGTTTGTGTAATAATTGTGTCTTCATTCCAGTGTCTATTTTTTATGATAATAAGAACTATCGTTTTTTGTCAAACTAACCAAAGTTGTTTCATATACTAGAATGTCCTTTATTTCATAAAATATACTATAATAATCATCATATAATACTTAAGTAAACTATCCGAATAAACAGTAATAGTCATAACAATAAAATTTACGTTACTGTTAAACAATCGAATAACCTAATAATTGCTTTTACAAATGTTCACTACACCAAAAAAATTACACGAATAATAGCACAACACGATTTTACCGTTGCCGTCGAAAAGATGAATTTACACGAATAATATCGCAACAAGATTGTATTGTTCCCGTCAAAACTATAAATTTACACGAACAATATCGTAAGTGACATTATTGACTAGAGTTTGACCTACACTAATATAGTAAAATGCATCCAACTAAATTATAACGAAGCCCTTGGGACTACTTAAATTTTGTTGAAATAACCAGATAGCTAAAAAAATTAGCTTCCATAGGCGATATAAAAAGTCTCGGATACTTGTTGTTTAATGGAGTTATTAAGGAAAAATGGTTTTTTATTTTTCCTGAACATTTACACTTTTACGATTACCGGATTATTCGCGGGGGGCGTCGATATTATGATTTCATAACATTGTTTAAGATAATTCATGGGTACATAGACTCTCCATCTCTTCTCTCATTCCTTAACTTAAATACCAAACCAAGGTCACGCAATCCCCACTCCATAATATTTATTCTACAGGTCTACAAAAATAACACATCATTCTATAATCCTATTGTCCGTATGTGTCGTCAATACAATGAGGTTTCGTCCAGTCACCATAGCACTATTGATATTTTCAACATTAACCTGTATAAATTTCGAAGGAATATTTTGGCTATCCTATGATATTCGTAGTTTAACTGTAGGAATTGTATTTTTTTTTTGCAATTATGTGTTTTGCAAGGGTAACTGTAACTTTATACCTGGTATATACATTTATGTCATTTCGTCCAATTTACACATTTTGTTTGGTGTGTGGGACTTGATATTTTGCTCTTGTCGGTTGTTTTGTGTATTAGATAACTTATAAAAATGCTTAACAATATTTGTAATTGTAATTCGATTATTGATTTTCTTTTTTCATTATTTGTAATTTAACTGTGTAATCTTGCTGTGTTCACATGCTTAGGGATATTTACCTGCTCAGAACTATTATGCTTTCTCTCTTTGTATTATTTTTCTTTGTAAATTTCCTGTTTTGTGTACCATAAATAAATAAATAAATAAATTTGCGAATATCTTCATTACGGATTCTGTCGCGCAAAGAGACTTGGCTCTCTCCATAGCTTAAAAAAACTATCTATTTAAAGAATACTAAATAATTTTAATAAATAAAAATAAAAACGATTTATAAATTAAAATTTAATATACCTAGTAAGCACAGCACCACGCGACCACGAGAGACACCCCCTTCCCCCTCTTCAATGGCACTCAGTTGGACAGCTTACAAGTGACGGTATAGTACTGAAACTTAGAATTTCAATAAGATTTATTTTATCCTAACATCCTACATCTTCTCCTGGTGGTTTATTTGACCCATAAATTTGGTTCACGGGCCTGCAGTCTATTATTTTTGCTTGAACTTCTTATCTTTCAGGAAAAAGTAATATGCGCAAATTCGTAAAAAATATATCTGCTACAAATTATATCTTGAACAAGTTTTTGTCGTTTGAAATATATATTATTGAAAAATGCGTTTTCCAAGATGGTGGCTGAAGAACAAGGATAGCAGCCCTACAACCTTGGGGTTAAGCTTCTAATGACCCCACGCACAACCCAAAAATAAATTGCGTCCTCTTAAAAATGCAACATTAGATCCTTAAATTCTAACATTTCAATTGACTAATACTGAAACTGACAACTATAAAATTTTGTGTCCTTGTGAAAAACTGAGAGTGTGACTGAAAAAGTTAATGATATACTTCGGAACAAGTTCGTAATCTTTGGGGCGAGGTGTTTCATCTGAGTTTCGGGCTAAAGCTGAATGTCACTGGCGGCTGACATTGATCTGATTTTTTTGGATTGTCAAATTGAAATTGTTATCTGTCATTTTGGGACAAACACAACTTCACAACATAAAAATGGCGGCGATCGGGATAGGAATGTGCGAAACTCCCGGTTGTAAATCAATCGCACAATTACAATGTCCGACGTGTATAAAATTAGGCGTTCAAGGCTCATTTTTCTGCACACAGGAATGTTTCAAGAAATCCTGGAAAACGCACAAAGTTATACATTCGTTAGCGAGTAAGTTGCAGTGATTAAGGTTATGTTTCGGTGATAGGAACGACGTAACATTCGGATTCTGTTGTAGAGGGTGAGAGCACCGATGGCTCGAACTTGGAGTACAACCCGTGGCCGTCTTACTCGTTCACGGGCAAGCTGCGGCCGTACCGGCAGGGCCCGCGCCGCTCCGTACCGCCGCACATCGAGCGGCCGGACTACGCCGACCACCCCACCGGCTTCCCGGCCTCCGAACACGCCGCCAAGGGCTCCGGACACATCAAGGTGCTGGACGACGAGGAGATCGAGGGCATGCGCGTCGCCTGCCGCCTCGGCCGGGAGGTGCTCGACGAGGCCGCCAAGTCAGTGCTGTTTTCCTACCTGCCATATCTGGGTTGTCTCTAAACTTCGACCCATATAATATTAATCAATATAAACACATAACAGTACAGAGTGTCTCCAAACTGATATAAGATATTCCTTCTCAGTATGTGTGCTCAGTTATAGAATATGGCATCTATTTACATCGGAAATGATGAAGAGCTGGAAGCTCAAATGCTAGCTTACTTTTGGTGACTGACAATAATGAATCTGCCAGACTATAAAGCATGCTATCTCTTTTAACAATATACCCAGTCTTCAATTTTAAAAATCATTATAGTTGCACCCAAAGTGAATGGTGCTCTGTTTCTATACAGTTGATCAGTACCTTGGAGACTGAGTGGACTCCTAGCTCTCAACTCTGATTAACTCTCCTATCCGTGTTCATAAATCTTTAATATGTAAAAATGTATATATCTGGCCCATGAGCCGGAGTGTGTATGAGTGTGCCGGTGCGGTCGCAGGGCGTGCGCGGTGGGCGTGACGACGGAGGAGCTGGACGCGGTGGTGCACGCGGCGTGCGTGGAGCGCGACTGCTACCCGAGCCCGCTCAACTACCACAACTTCCCCGCCTCGTGCTGCACCTCCGTCAACGAGGTCATCTGCCACGGCATCCCCGACACGCGCCCGCTGCAGGTACCACCCTCCATTCAGTTTTTACCACAATTTAGAATATTCAGATGAATCATTCTTGTCCATAGAGATGTAGTTATCTTTAATGTAGAGTAAAACATGGTTACTGTTCTAGGATTGATATAAAATTTTACTAAATTTGTAATGTTGGGTTTGTGTTTATGCTAATAATAGTCTTATTCTAATTAGTGTGGCTTACTTAAATTCTTAGTAGTATTTCCTTCTACATAAACTGTCATCCCTCTTTTTCACCCTTACAAATTTTTTACTTGGTAAAAAGTGGCCTATAAGTTAGACCTGGCATCCCAGGGGGAGCTACCTTTTCTATTTTCTGAAATTCCAAAAGTCTATGGAGCATTATTACATATTTACTGATCATAATGATTGTTTAAAGAATAAGTGTCAACATTTTGGTGACATGCTCTTAAATCTTACACTCTACTTTTGTGATAAGAACGTCTATGCTGTGTATACGTTGCCTGAGTGGGTTTTTCCAGATGGTTACAGTCTTTGTGTCTACCATCCATGTGTTGCTTAACATCAGGCGAGATGGCAGTCAAATGTAAACCTAAAAAAGTTAAAAAAACTCTATCACTATTAAGAGTTTATTGGTTGCTAGATCATAGAGAATTTTATTTAATCCAAGCTGATATTATGTGACTTGATTTTTAAGATCATGTAACAATTGATTTCAGGACGGTGACATCTGCAATGTAGATGTGACGGTTTACCATCGTGGCTTCCACGGTGATCTGAACGAGACTTTCTTTGTAGGAAATGTAGCCGAAGAAACTAAAAAACTGGTTCAGGTGAGACTCCCCTGCAGGCCCACTAGATGTAATGTAACTACTTCGTATTTACCATGTCCGGAGGTGGGTATTGTTACTCCATAACACAGGTTTGATTCTAGCCTGAGTAACAATGCTTCTCAACCTGAGTTACCAATCTAGGATAGTTATTCTGTATTAATCTGTGAACTTGTAATGTTAGTAAATGCCTAGTAAATTTAATTTCATTTCATTGGTATGGCATGCTGCTGCCAGCCTGCAGCCAGCCTCCACCCCACTGTGTTGTGTTTGAAACTCTGACAAGAACAGCATTGTGACTTGATGGATACATAAACTAGCAGTGCATATACAGAGTAGCCTATGTGTTATTCCCGACTATAATTTGGCAAATTTCAATGATATTTATTGTTCAGTGGTTTGCATTCATGGTATATTATAGTCTGTGGCTATCACAGATAATATGGCTTTCTGTTACTGGTAAAAGAATGTTAATTTATCATGTATGTATTTATAGTTGTTATATTAATATAATTGATCCTTGAGCTGATCCCACATCATCATGCAAAAATGTGGGATTTGGTGTAGTGTAGGTGTGCAATTGCTCATTTAGTGAAAAGAATTCACACTGCTATTCTCATTTAGTGAAAAGAATTTCACACCAATGCCCTATTCCGTGTTACTTGTCCATACTAAACAGAGACAGTATCCATCAGAGATTGCCCACTTGAATCAATAGATATGTAAAAGCCCTGCGCCTCACTACATTGGAAGAGAGACCTATACGAAAAAAGAAGTGACCTGACGAAACAGGAATTGACGGATGGGAAGAGACTTGAGACTCAAAACATTTAAAATACTGAATGGATTTTATAATCTCCCTCACATTAGGAACCTGTACAGATTAAAGGAGCATAAGAGAGACAGTCGGCGTCATAAGTCCCAGTTGTCCCACGCGCCATCACTGACGAACACTGCACATCACATCCTCAGCAACAGAGTGGTTTACAACTGGAACAGGTTGCCTGAGGATGTTATTTCGGCAAAGTCGTTAAACTCTTTTAAGAACAAACTTGACAAATGGATAGTAAAAGACAAAATCATTTTAACAGACAATTACCTGTAATTTGTTATTTCAACACTGAGATATAGGCATATCAGCTAAAGCTGCTCACCTATTAATCAATAAATAAATAAAAATAAAAAGGTATACCTAGTTGTTATCTTGTACGATTCCTGCCTACGAGTAACAAAGTGAGTAGATGAATGTAGAAGGTGTGACGTAGAATAGTGACGTCGTGTGTCTCCGCAGGTGACGTACGAGTGCCTGGAGAAGGCGATCGCGCTGGTGCGGCCCGGGGAGAAGTACCGCGAGATCGGGAACGTGATCCAGCGACACGCGGCCGCGGCCGGCCTCAGCGTGGTGCGCTCCTACTGTGGGCACGGCATCCACCGCCTGTTCCACACCGCGCCCAACGTGCCGCACTACGCCAGTACGTACCCCCCACCCCCCCCCCGGCCTCAGCGTGGTGCGCTCCTACTGTGGGCACGGCATCCACCGCCTGTTCCACACCGCGCCCAACGTGCCGCACTACGCCAGTACGTACCCCCCCCCCCACCCCGGCCTCAGCGTGGTGCGCTCCTACGTTGTTATTATTTCAATATTTTAGTAAAGATTTCTGAAATGGAATGTGATTTGTGTGTGTACAGAGAACAAGGCGGTGGGCGTGATGAAGGCGGGGCACTGCTTCACCATCGAGCCCATGATCAACGCGGGCGGCTGGCGGGACGAGCAGTGGCCCGACCACTGGACCGCCGTCACGGCCGACGGCTCGCTGTCCGCGCAGGTACGGCCGGTGTAACCGGCACATCCGACCACACACTTTATTACCACTCATATCAAATGACCTTGATATAACCGTTCTAGTTGCACCAACCCAAGCTAGGTAGGATACTTCAGCACTCTTACATTGAGAACCAAACCAAGGGTGAGCGTTGCTGGGTAATGGGACGTTATGGAATGAAATAAAGTAAAATCAAAATTTGGTTGTGTTCTGTCGGAAAGTGATTCAGTTTTGACGAGCTGTTCTATGTCACATTCTGTTTTGAAAGCTAGCTGTCTCAATGTGTGTCGTCTGTCACATGAGAGGTGCACCCGTGTGAGGCAGAGCGAAGCTTTTATTTATGGATTCTAGGCCTTCGGCCGCCACTGTCGTGTCGTTGTGCTTACTATTGATTGTTCGACTTATATGAAACAAGTAAATCAAAAGTTTTAGTATTTTATTATTTAAGTGTAGAGTTCTGGCGAGCGGGATGAAGCAACGCGCTGTTTGTTTAGTTCGAGCAGACGCTGCTGGTGACGGAGACCGGCTGTGACGTGCTGACGGCGCGCGCGGCCGGCCGGCCCTGGTTCCTGGACCGGCTCGCGGCCGGCCCGGCCTGCTAGTGCCGCCCGGCCCGGCGCGCGCGGCCGGCCGGCCCTGATTCCTGGACCGGCTCGCGGCCGGCCCGGCCTGCTAGTGCCGCCCGGCCCGGCGCGCGCGGCCGGCCGGCCCTGGTTCCTGGACCGGCTCGCGGCCGGCCCGGCCTGCTAGTGCCGCCCGGCCCGGCGCGCGCGGCCGGCCGGCCCTGGTTCCTGGACCGGCTCGCGGCCGGCCCGGCCTGCTAGTGCCGCCCGGCCCGGCGCGCGCGGCCAGGCCGGCCCTGGTTCCTGGACCGGCTCGCGGCCGGCCCGGCCTGCTAGTGCCGCCCGGCCCGGCGCGCGCGCGGCCGGCCGGGCCTGGTTCCTGGACCGGCTCGCGGCCGGCCCGGCCTGCTAGTGCCGCCCGGCTCGCGGCCGGCCCGGACTGCTAGTGCCGCCTGGCCGCCGGACCCGGCCCCACGATCCCTCGCTGTATGTTCGGTACTCCATAGATTGGTTACACTGTGTGCGTTATGTAAATTGCAAGAAATGTTAGCGAGGTAGGGAGCTCGCCGGCCGGCCTGGGCCCGGCCCGGCCCGGCCCGGGCGCGGGGCGCGGGGGGGGGCGGAACCTCGCGGTAGTCCCGCGATCCCGCGCCGGGCCGCACACGTCATCACACGATGGTGAACACAGTTCGACTGTAACCTGTCCAGCGCGACTGGAATCTGTCGAAACATTGTGAACTTTCACGTCTATAATTTACAATGTACATACCATAAAACAATGGGATCAATAAAATAATTGTTAGCAGGAGTTGACTGACGGATTACACAACTTTCCGGGAGATTACAATTTCGCTACATAGATTATAATCTAACGGCGTTTACATTATAACGGTGACGTGTAAATACACGATCAAACTACTACATGCAATAAATAAATTATTAGAAAAGTAATCTATATCGGTACGACATTTTTGTAAATTGTTACTAGAGAAAGGATTGAAATAAACGATTGTAAATTGTAACGATTTGTTTTATTTGGTTGGACAATAAATATAAATAACAATATTAAATGCACTAAACACTGCTTACATATACCTTATATTCTACATTATAAACATGATATTTACAGAGTATATATGTCGCAGCCGGATCGTATAATCCGCTGTATTACATTACGGCTTGCCGTTTTGAAAAACGGCCGTTTTGTAACGCGGCGGTTTTGTCATTGCGATAGTACGTTCTTCAATACGGCGCGGCGGCCAACGTTTATCCGCTTTGTACTACTGTTTAAATTGTAGGGTGACCATACTTACAAAATATACAATGAAAATTAATTGTTTTAATCGGAAAAAGCTAACCGATTATCTCTTGGCATATATCTTACACTTGTTTTAAACATCTTACCTCTCAGATAAACTTGAAAGCAACTTGAAACTTGATATTGGTGATGGTACACCTAAGAAATATGGTGCACTTAGACATGGGTCTATCATTGAGATTTAACTCTAGGTGGGCTCCCGCCAGAAGCTGTGGTCAGCCCTGAGACCTCCCTTGAGCTTCTGGCTCCCGCATTTTTTATATACACTCTAGGGGTAGTAGCGACAAGACTAGGTGGAGTCGGGGTGCTCCAAGTCGGATCTGGGTCCTTCCTAACCTACCCGGTCCGATTTAGTCTTAGCAAGATGGACGGTGGTAAACCACCCCAATAATATTGTATTGGATTCCGCCGAACACCAGAATCTACAGTTACCTTGGCAATTTAGTAACACACACCCATTTTCAACGCCATGGTTATTGTTATGTCAGATAGCGCCATGAGTGTTAAGAATCGGAACTAAAAATTGTCAAAGCGGCGGCAAATCTTTCGCTTTATTACATTACGGTTAGCTGTTTTGAATGACGTATGGCGTCGAATACATTCCGGCTGTTTTTTAATCGCCGCTTTCAATCTGGCTAATCGTCAAACCGCCGCTTTACAAAACGGCCCTGTTTTTCAAAACGGCTAGTCGTAATGTAATACGGCGAATTATACGATCCGGCTGCGCCATATACACCGATGTGCGCCCGCCGGGGATGTATATACATCGAATACATCCCATAAGTGTAAATGGGTATTTGAAAACGTTAGTTAACGTGCTTAAGGCTATCCTGTTCTATTAATGAACTTAATAACTGATATAATTTAAATTAGTTAACCAAAACACTCGGGAGTGGTCAGTGGCATTAGTAGGTCACGTGACGTTTAGAGCGGAGTAGCGTCCCAACAGAGGCTCGGAGTTGGTTCGTGTGTGCTCCGGCGGTGCTCGGAACGTTACTACAGTTGTCGCTGGTTCGGTTGTATTCGGATAAGAGATGTTGAAGAGATGGTTACTAAAATTAATTCAATTTGTCGAGTTTTGATGAAATAATGACAAGGCATGTCTCGTGGAGAGCACAAGACGACTGGACCGCGCCAGCGGGTTGCGAGCGTCGCACCGGTCGCGGTCGCGGTTGCTGGTTCCTCAAGAACCGTATCCGAGCCTCTGTTGCTACACTACATAAAGATAATGTAAATTACTACGTTTAATTAATTGTACAAGGCTTATTTGGCTGTTGGATGCCGTTGTCAGGGAGGCGTGGGTGCCTATCAGGGTTACCCGGCCACAAACTCCTTTGATTTGGGTTTGGGGGAGCTTAAATAAACTCACGCCAAAAATATTTGGAACTACAATAATCGCATGAAAAAAATATAAATACATTCTGCAAACAAAAACAATTCTTAAATTATTTTTTGCTGTAACTATGTTCTCCATGAATTTTGTCGAGAGGTTGAAAATGATAAAATTTCTCATCATCTTCACACAGAAAATCATCCTCGTCCCTGCCTTGTTCACTCCCTGAAGGTTCATTCAAATACTCGTCTTTTCTTCTTCCAGTTTTTGAGCTTCATTCACAGCTCACGAAAAATTTGTGTGCGGTGCGTCAAAAGAAGTTGTCACTTTAAACACAAAATTACACTCCGATTTTCCTTAGGAGGGGAATTTGTAGGAAATTGGGCATTGATTTTTCCTTAAAATTTTAGGGGATTTGGCAATGGGATATTGCTAACTAATCCTTTGCAGTTCGCGGCAGCGTTAGTTCCCCATTCTGGCCATGAGCCAAAACACCCTGGTAGCACTATAAAGTACTAAATGACAGTAAAGGCGGGCGCGGTCTTTTTGAAATATTCAGCATTCTGGAAAGCCTGCTGCAAATAAACTAACAACGAATGATTTGACGTTGGTACCTACTACATAATTTATGCGTTATATTTTAATCATACAAAGTGGCGATGTAGATGTGAAGCGATTCTCAGTCGATCACTTGAGAGTTAGTCCGTCTGCGCGGGGCGGAGCGACCGGCGCCGGGCTCACGCGGGGCGGTGAGGCGCCGAGTGGCGCGGGGGGGCGGTCACGGCAGCCCGCGCCGCGGCCGGGGCGCCGCGCGCGCGCGCAGCCGCACGGCGCCCCGCGCGCCCGCCGCGCTCGGCGCCCGCGCCGTCTCCGCCTCGCGCTGGAATATTTACACATTATTAGGTAACTTTATCCTAGGAAGTATAAGCCGACGGTAACTCGATAGCCGTAGCGCTTATACAGGCAGTTGGCTGCAAGTGCCCGCTCCTGCCTCCCGAACTTTGGGCTAGCGTAGAAGGCGCAGAGCCCTGCTAACCTATTCCACGAGTAGAGTAGGTACATCTCGTCTCGACGTCGAACGTAAAGCGCCATCATCGTTAAAGTTAACTCGGGCGACCTGGTAACCCAGAAGGGAGTGCCCTACGGACCTCGCGGGTCGGCCGGTGCCGTTGGGGTTGGTCGACAGGTGCGTCGTTGAGGACCTGGTGTGCTGGTGTCGGCTCACTTATTACCATATTTCGAGTCCCGCGACCCAGTGCCAGACCCGTAAC
Organism: Ectropis grisescens; assembly: GCA_017562165.1. Lineage (NCBI taxonomy): Eukaryota > Metazoa > Arthropoda > Insecta > Lepidoptera > Geometridae > Ectropis > Ectropis grisescens. The sequence continues at coordinate 29,543,154 of CM029775.1, forward strand.
CCTAGTTTTTCCTTCTCTTGAGTACCTACCTATAGGTACCTTCTCTGCTCTAGAGACTTTATACAATATGTTTTTTTCCCTCAGCGCATATTATGCAACATCCATCGGGTTCCGATTTGGACAGAACAGGTCCTGCCTGATCTTTATAACCACGTTCGAAGAGATTTACTTCTCCGATGAGGACACTTTCTCCAACATCAGACAGCCCTAAGACCATCACAATGGCTCCAAAATGGTTCATTAGAGATTCCAACCATCATGACGGGGCTGAAACTCTCTTTTCCGAAACCATTTAACGGAGCAGAAACCATGGTTCGCTCCAAGATTCCGGTACCTACGTTGCGATAGCTTCTCTTTCAAAGCTTTTGCTGCCTCAGTTGTTGTGATCTTATTCCACGTCGAAGTGTCCCACATAATTATTTTATTGTCTTGTAAAAAAAAACATTGCACCTGAAACTCAGTTCACCCACTGTATTCTCGGTGTCCCCAATTTTCCCAACCCACTTTGACATTTGAGTCCCCTTCTATGATCTTGGCCATCTCGAGGAACTTGTCGTCCATCATAATTTTGGTGCATCGGGCGTCGAGCGGTAACCATTTGCTGCAGTGTACGCTGCCCTATACCTACTTTTCTGATTTATCTTCCTTGTTGTACGGATTGAATAGTAAACGATTCTTGCTGTCGAAGGGGGTGAAGTCACTTTGCTGCCTTTCAAAGGTCGCTTCACAGCGACAAACAAACCGAATGAGAGCCGACAGGGGACAAGACAGCGGAACCACGAACGAAACGCCTTAATCTAATTCACAACCACAAGTCGAGTCAATCTCAAAAACTGCGAAAACTTCATGCAGTCCTATATACTGGGTAGTGAACCTCGAGGAGGCGGATTCCGCTGTATAATATAATGTCACCTCTCGGGGTCTCGGGTCATCTCCTCCAGCCCGAGTTGAAGACACGAGCGGGCGGAGCGCTGAGCGGGCGGAGCGCCGCACAGTTACAGGAGGAATATCAAGTATACACACCTGAGCCGCGGCGGCCACCGAGCTCGCGTATATCCTGAGGACGGGCTCGCCGGTTTCGTCGATGGCGAGCTGGCTGGCGGGGGGTGACGCCGCGGGCGCGGGGGGGGAGCGGCGCGAGGCGCAGGCGCAGCGGCGCGCGGCGGGCCAGCGCGGCGCGGCGCGCGCTGAACTCCGGGTCCTCGCGCACGCTGGCCGCCACCAGCTGCCCGGCCGCCCCGGCGCCGCCCGCCGGCCCGGCGCCGCCCGCCGGCCCGGCCGCGCCCGGCTCGGCGCGCCGCACGATCGTGTACTCGACCTTCACCGCGTCGTCGCTCTTCGCGAAGGGAACTCCCGGGAACAGCTTCAGAGGCTTCACGTCCCACTCGGTGTCGTTGGTGATTATTTCGTTTCGGCCGAGGTCCTCGTCCAGCTCGTCTCCGGCCGGGCGGCTCGTGGCGATCTCGGGGATTCCAGTCGCAGGGGTGCGGGGCGCTCCGAGTCGGTCACCACGAGCTCGGTCCGGTGCCGGGCGCTCAGGTGTGGTCGAGGAGCCGGGTCGCGCAGGACGTCGACCGGCGCCACCGGTCGCTCGACGCGCCACGGTCGCTCGACCGGCGCCACCGGTCGCTCGACCGGCGCCACCAGTCGCTCGACCGTCGCCACCGGTCGCTCGACCGGCGCCACCGGTCGCTCGGCCGGTGCCGCTGGTTGCACGGCCGTCTCCGCCGCGCGGACGTCGTTCACGGCGGAGTAGAAGCCGCTGGCCACGACGTCCCCGACGCTCTGTCCGACTTGCGCGTAGTAGATCGGGGTTGCGTTGTGGCCGCTCGGGGCCGACGGCTCCACACTCCCGGCGATGTACTGCGCCGCGGCCGGGAGCGGGCGGGACTCGGCCGCGGCGGGCTCGGCCGGGGCGGGCTGCGGGGCGGCGGGGGGGGGCTGCGGGCCGCCGGCGGGGAGCTCCTCGCTCTGCAGCAGCACCAGCGGCGGGGCGCGGGCGGGCGCGGGGGGCGCGGGGGGCGGCGCCGGGAACCGCTGCGCCAGCTGCTGCGCCAGCTGCTGCAGCAGCGCCTCGGCCCCGGCCAGCACGCCGCCGGCGCCGGCGCCGGTGCCGCCGTGCCGCCGCCGGTCGGACCCAGCGCGCCGAACCCTTGGAAACCCTACAAAACATACACATTATCACCCGGTCTCTCCTCACTGTCGTTTAGGTAACTTTGGCAAGGCGATACTTTTTGATGATACGAGATCGAATCTGATGGATTTGCATAATTTCTCGACGAGCAGTCGACTTTTGCCATGTACCCAGAGAGAATAATACTCCACGAATTGAAAAGTCGGAAGGACGGAGGACAACAGAAATCTCGTTAGAGAGATAGAACGAGCGTTCTTCTGTCGACTTTCGTTCAGGATATCGGTCTCGTTCCGTGAGATGTCGTAGGTGCTGCTACTGCTTTGCAGTAATCATTGTGAGTGGATAGTTCAGTTCAGCTCTAGTCAAATTCACAGGTCATTATAATTTATATGGAACTCATTAGGAATTCCTGTCTTAGTGTTTCATCTGTTTATCACGTATGAATGGAATGAGTGGCGAAGAGAGAAGATGTAGGGGGAATGCATAGTCACCTGCACGGAGTATTGTGGGAGGGGGCCGTACGCGGCGGGAAGGGGGCCGTACGCGGCGGGGAGCGCGGGCGGCGGGGAGAACTGCGCGGGGAACCCCAGCGACTGCGGCACCTGCGGGGGGGGGACAGTTAGTTCCTGGAGCTCCGCCGGGCAGGACGTGGCGATGGCAGTCGGCGGTGAAGCCGACCTCCGCCCGACGGGAATCGTGTGGGTTGCTGCTCGGTTTCGGGCTGACAGTGCATTGTTGTATATCAGGACAGGTGTCACTGCTGTAAGTATCATAATTATGTCTATTGTAGGAGATCACATCTTGGTAGACCATCCAGCACGTGGTGAAGATGTGTTCATTATTTCGATCGTATATTGAGCGGTTCCAATTCAAACTATATAAGGTAGTTAATATAATGAGGAGTTCATCTTACCTGTGCCTTCGAGAACCCGACGGGAGTGTCGATATTCGTGATCTGGAAGACGGGCTCGGCGTACCGCTCCGTCACCTCGTACCCGGGGGCGGCCTGGAACCACTGCGGCTCGTTACCATCACCACTGTGGCTCGTTACCATCACACCTCGGTATCCGCGATCGGAACACAAACAACATATGCGTTCACAACTCATTTATTTTGTCACAAAAGATGTATTCTACGAGTCGGCGCTCTGCGATATAAGCGAGAGAACCGAACGGTTTGACATTACAGAGATACCTGTGACTCATGTTAGGAACGTCTCAACGCTCGCCTCGGTGAGGCGGCCGTTCTGTTGCACGGTTGTTGTTGAGTTTATCGGGTGAGTTCTGCTCGCTTGATAGATGTAGTCCTCAACGACTAGCTCAATGGGCTTTTGGAATCGCTTTAGTTTGAAGATAGATTCAGTCATCAATTTCTGCTCCGTGTACATTTTTTGTGGAACAGGCCAAGGATATATTATTTCATTGGAGCTGTTGATGGAAAGGAATATAGGCATTAGGTACCTGTTCGAGCAGCGCAGGCGGCGCGGGCAGGAGGTGCGGCGGGCGCGGGGCGGCGGGGGGCGGGGCGCGGGGGCGCGTCCAGCACCACGATGGGGCGCGCGGCCAGGCTGAGGTCGGGCGCCGGCACCGCGCGCAGCGCGCCGCCTGCGGGCCGAGTTCATCGGTTAGGTACTTCGGCGACAGTGGAGGCGCGGCGGTACGGTCGCAGAGCCTCCGGCCGCCTCGGGGGATGTTAATGCATGAAAATAAATGTAACAACGTCATAGAAATCGCAAGTGTGTCTTCTGAGGTCGCGTGCATTATTGTCAGGTTAACCGAGAGGTATACCCTTAAGGTAGTTATGAATTCCGCGCCCTGGGAAGGACACCCAGATTCCGAAGTAGAGAATCTGTATGAAGACATTACCAAGGGTCTACGTCATACCTCCAGAGCACATATCAACGTTGTTATGGGAGATTTCAACGCTAAAGTGGGAGTTAGTACTGATAGGAAATCGGTCATAGGATCGTACGGTTTAGGTCGAAGAAATGAGAGAGGGCAATGTTTGTCAACTTCCTCGTAAAGGAGGGGTTGTTTTTGATGAACTCCTTTTTCAAGAAGCAACCCCAAAGGAGGTGGATATGGCAGCGCCTCGGCGGACAGACCAAAAATTACATTGACTTCATCATTGCGGACAAAAAACGTCATATTCAGAGATATCTCAGTATTCACTAGGTTTAATACCGGAAATGACCAGTATGAGGCACTGTGAATATCGATTTTAAGCTGGAACGTGCCCGCGTGATGACGTCAACACTCCGTCCAAATCTTCTCCAAACCGTAGTTGGATCTGAAACGTTTCAGCTAAACCGATACGCTACTCTGGAAGCAACAGGAGACGTGGATCAGAACTCGACCGGGTAGTTGAAGTCATAAGAGATGACGGTAAAAAGTTTTGCGAATTGGGACATAGAGATTAATGGCGGAACGACGGACGAATCCCACGTTATCTTCGCCAGAACGAGAGACGCTCAATAAGAAAATTAGCAAGCTTGTACGACGCGACCTCCGATCCGCTAATACGCTCTTGATTGAAAAATCAATCGAGCAAAATCAGGGGTCGAAAGTTTTCGCCAAACCTCTTAGTAAGAGCCATCTGACAAAGATAACTACATCAATATCGTATCTTCCAAGCCCGAAATCCTTTTGGAAGTGGAGAATTTCTATAACCAGTTGAACACATCGCACGCTCCTCATCTCCCACTGGAAAATGAAGACAATAGGGCCACCCTGACTCGCCACCACACGGAAGACCTGCCTGACGTAAGCGTGCATGTATTAATCCGTTCATCGAGTTCTTTTGACTTCCTGTGGGATTAACGGATTCAAATTTCAACCTTGCCATTATTTAACAACATCGATATTTATGGTGACTGGGGACGTATCGAAAATTAGGCGTAGATACTATCTTTGTTAAGATGCTCTTTTGAAATTTCCCTACAAAGGGTCTAGACTATAAAATGTTGTGGAGGGCTACATGTCTCAGCTGAACGAACAAAAAAAGAATGAACGCGAAGAAGAGGGGTCGAGGGAACGCAGGTGTCCTGGGAGCGGCCTTACCGGCGAGCGGGCGCGCGGGGGCGGCGTGCGCGGGCGCGGCGTGCGCGGGCGCGGCGTGCAGCGGCGTCAGCTCGTGGGGCGCGGGCGCCGGGCCGGGGCCGGGGCCGGCGCCGGGGCCGGGCCCGGCCGGCGCGCGCGGCGGCCGCCACGGCGCGCGCGGGCCCGCCAGCCGCACCGCGAACCTGCGGACACAGCAGCCGTACTACCCGCTGCCAACCTGTTCCTCCCTCAACCACGGCCCCATGTTGACTATTGTATATTATACTATCTCTATATATTCATTGCTATCACTTTTGCTTCCCCACCAGGGCTGGATTTAGAGGTGTGGAGGCCCCGGGGCCGGGGTTAATAATCTTGTCTGTTACCTCGTACGTTGAAATACACAAAGTTAAGTCTCTACAATGGACGCCCCGGGGCTAATCTCCCGGGTTCCCTCCCCTAAATCCGGCCCTGTTTCCCACACGCGAACTAAAAAGATTGTGGTACACGCGTCCACGCGTGACAGATTACCGGAGGTAGGTCTAAGCCAGGAAAGGCTCGGTCGTCTACGCGTTCTACGGAGACGCAGATAGAACGTCCTGTGGATGTGGCGTCTCCAACGTACCCTGGGTACGCTGGGTACGCTGGTGGGCGTCTACTACGTAAATTTCAAACCCCGTGCTGAAGCGTCGTGAACGTAACCTCTTGATAACTTCTGCTGACAGCTGCTTCTTTCTTGATACTATATTCTTTAAGCTCTGACGGACAGACGGACACAGACAGTTTTCTCCACACACCCTGCGAGGAGAACCGCCGCGGAGCAGAAACTAAATGTATTTGCATCGCAGTTTGTGGAAGACTAACGACGACAGATTTCAATAATACTGAACATTCCAGCTAGGTAAATATATGCCTTTTTGACATAACAAAGTTGCGACCATGCGCAATCGTGGGGCGCTACTAGTAAAAGTCTTTTTTACTCAATTTATTGTATTTCTACTGGTGCCCCCCTAAATCTGAGGCTGGATACTGGTGACCCCTTCCGAAATTCGAGGCTAGAACCACGCGGTTGTTGTCGCAGAACTTATACCCAATGAAGATAGTCGTGCTGGCTCATTTGTCACTGGCCGTCTCTGCCACGCCCGTCTTCTAACTATGGTCCGTAACTCTAAGGAGCGCGTCCCCAACAACAAGCTTCCGGACACATTTTTTGGACAAAAAATGTACACCAATGCGCCGCATATTACAATAATTTGTGTATGTGAGACGTGTGGTTATCGATGGCTGCTTGTAGTGTTGTAGTGTTTTAAAGATCAGTCTTTTACTACGTCGCTCTTATCTTACGCCACCATATAGATTTCCCACTGCAGACAATAGCGCCGTCCTAGAGCCGCCAGCCCTCGAGGCAGTGGTCAACAAATTGAGCCGCTGCAAGTGTGGTTGAGCTTGCCCTCACTTGATAAGCGTTCGCTCACCGGTGGGTCGGCGCGGCGCGGTACATGTAGAAATGCGGGCGCGCGCGCGCCGGCGCCGGGCCGGGCTGCGGCGCCGGGCCGGGCCGCAGCGCCGCGCCGGGCCGGAACGCGGCCGGCCGGCGCGCCGCGGCCGCCCCCAGCGCGCCGCACACGGCCAGTACCTGCAACAAACACGCGCTCACTATTATATGTCGTCGAGCTCACCGCCGCGCGCCGGCGCCGGCTCCTCTTCTAACTAATACGTTCTGCTTCCTACTGTATTACAACCTCCGCACCTTCGTTGTCTCGAGCTGAGCGCTGGCGCGTGTGACTACACCGCCGAGCGCCCGCGAGGCGAGGAGCGCAGGCGCGCCGGGCGAGGCTCGCGGCCGGCTACAGTTCGTTACAGATAACAGATGGTGCGAAAGAGCACACTCGTACTTACACGCAAATGTACAGAAACAGGTTGCTATGGTCCATTTGCGTAACTTTTCGTTTCTCTGTATATGTTACCGGAAATGTATGAAATCAGGGAATTGTATACAAATCCTAGGAAATGTGTACAATTCCGATACTATGTAGGAAATGTATAAAAAATATTGTTTGAAAAACTATTTAATGCTTAGATATCCTAGGAAATGTATAAATTTCCTCGGAATTGGATATAATTCCAATATCGTATTAGGAAATGTATAAAATGCTTTCTGTAATAAAACTCGTTAATAATTTTTTTTTTATTATCGCACTTATTGAGACAATCGGGTAATCAGTCAAATCGTAAGACAATAAACTGAATATGTTAATATTATCTTACTAAACTGGTAAAAGAGAGACGATCTTTATCCGCACGGTGAATCCATGGAATGCTAGGATCCTAGCATTCCATGGATTCACCGTGCGGGTGCCGGGTCCATCGTGTGGCAGAGAGAGAAAACTCGAGTAGTTCCCGAGACTTGTGACTCAGGGCGTAGGTTTAAGGGGCCCCTTTCTGACGTACATCAACACTCACCTTCACTACTCGGTTTTCTCTCCCTGCCCAGCCAAATCTGATATGAGCCTACTAGTGCAGCTTTAGATACTCGTTCTAGTATAGAACTTACTGCACTTCTGGATAAGCCAAGGTCTTTCAGCAGGTTATAGAGAGATTTTGCTGGTATACCTCTCGCTCCTACTTCTACAGCGTATAAACTAACTACATAGCCGTTTTTTGTTAATTCGTTTAGGAGGTCGATACTTATTTTGTTTCATCGCGTGGTCTTTAGGTATATTAGTTTCCCACGGTACGGTAAGTTCTACAAGGACTATGCGTTTCGTAGCTCTAGAGAAAAGGAAAATGTCCGGTCTGGATGACGAAACACCTATCTACATCCTCTGGGATTTTGTAGTGCTTTTCATATTTATGTGTCCATTAAAATAGTCCAATCAGGTGCTGTACCCAGGATTGAGTAAGGCTTGTGCCTGGAGTTTGAAGTTGAGCCTTCTTTTACAAAGTTAATGTGTCTTTTGTTCGTCGTCAATCACTTTTGGGCTCTAGCTACTGAAAGGCTCATTCATGGCTTCACGCATGATTTCAAGTACTCTGTCATGGCGCCGTGAGTAATGTAGGTATTACTATCTATTAATTTTTAACGTATCACAAAATCAACTTATATTTGTTCTTATAAAATCAAATTTAACATAACCTAACCTATTTTTTTAGTAGAGGGAAAATGCAGTAACGCACTACGTGTCGGACTCTGTGCCAGAATGACCCCCACCGGCTACAAACCCTCCGCAGGTTTCAGCTGTATGGCAAAGTGTCAGAGTTACGGAACCGCTTTCACACTAACCTAACCTAACCACCAATATCTTAAATGTTTTACATTTCCGATTGCTATTTAGGAAATGTGTAAGTATAATTTAATTTATTTCACACGTTTCCGTGCGATTTTACATAGGCATTACATACATTTCCGTTATATTATAAATATAAATAATATATATATAATATAACGTATACATATATATTTCAAAATTTTATTAAAATTCTTGTACGCAATTAACTGGAGTATGTTGTACAAATCCGGACCCTTGCGGTGACAGAGATACCTTTATTTCCATGCGCTGCACGGAATGCATGGAACGACCTCAAAAAGTTTTCACAACCTTTAAATCCAATATTTTTAAAACTCAGAATTTGAGTATGACGAAGTCTACTTCCATCATCACATTTTGCCAGCTCAGCATAGAAGGAAGGTAGTTGACCTCACCTTCATGCATAACAGATACTCGTAGGTACCTAGTATAGTCCGGATAAATTGTCAGACACTCGACACTCCTATCTCAGACAGCTCTCTAACTCCGCCAGTAGCTTATTTTGCTAGCTTATTTTGCTAGCTTATTTTGCTAGCCCTGTGCCCTAGTACCTTATTTTGAGCCCCGTGCCCTTATTTTGCGTGCCCTTATTTTGTGCCCCGTCCACAAATTTTGCAACAAACCTTATTTTGATTTCGACTAATAGAATCGTTTAACATCATTTTTGAAAGTGTTAAGTGAGTTGATACTATCAACATAAAAAAAATGGCCGATAGAAAAGAAAACGTATAACTCAGAATTTGCTAGCTTATTTTGGAAACTACGCGGGTGAATCCGGAGGGCTTATTTTGTTATTTTGATAGCTTATTTTGATAGCTTATTTTGAATGAAATGACCAATGAGAAATCCTAACGCATTTCTGCCCATGATGGCCCATGGCCCATGCCCATGGTCCCGTGTTTACCCGAAGATCTCTTATGATTCCCGAATTCCCGAGCGTGACGCTAGCATTCAATAGGGATGTTAACTCAAATCACAAATTAATGTTTTTGATTTTATGATAGTTTGTAAAACACATTATTATAATTTAAAAATACGTAATAAATTTATTATAAATGATTTTAAATGCTATATTTTTAATCTGTTGTCACTTGACTGGAAATACCGATATGAATTATTACGTCACTAGTCGCAAAACAAGCTATCGAAAACTGACTAAACTGTTTACTTTTCTGCATTTTTATTACAGTTTGCGATCTTAGCGACGACGATTTTGATTGTTTGTATTCAAGTAATGATAAGAAAACACATAAACTGGACATACAGTAATGAATCGCGACCAATGTTTTGCGACTAGTGACGTTATGTCAGTCGTTAGTGTTTTAGCGGCAAAATTCAAATTAGTCTAGTATTGTATATTTACTCATAGAAAACACAAATATTTTGAAATAAAATGTTATTTATTACGGTAAACATGCGTCAATCTTCAAAATAAAGTCAGTTCCGAAAAATTTTTTACATCCCTATTCACAGCCCACGAGAAATATGTTGTGGCGCGCCAAAAAAAAAAATCACTTCAACAAGGTTTTAATCTCGTAATTATTGAAATCTTTTGTTGTAGAGATCGTTTTTGTATAACATCGTTTGCGAACCTTTGGGAGTTATAAGTACCTACCCACCTGTCGTAAAAATTTGCAGAAACCGATCTTCAGAGTAACTGAGTTGAATGAGAACAGGAACGCGTAGTTGAGTCAACCACTAACAGTAAAGCGCATCCCCGGAGCCGCGCGACGGCGGCACCCCGCGTGTGGCGCCGCGGGACTGCCCACTGGTCCCACAGCTGGGATTCCTTCTCGCAAGCAGAAAGTCAATACCATATCCACCACGCCAGCCCAACCCGGGTTGGCGGATGACGAATGACCTCCCAAGATTCTTAGAACATGCCGGTTTCCTCACGATGATTTCCTATGCGTGTACGTGTTTATAAATAGGAGTCGTTTGCGGCGGAGCGGGCTCCGGGGCGACATTCCGTGTAAGTAAGTCGGGGAGAGACGGAGCGCCCGGACCGGTTTGCTCGAGAAAATGATTCTCGGAACCCGGGCCGGGGCCGGGGCCGGGCCGGGCCGGGCCGGGCCGGGCCGGCGCGGTGCTGCGCCCGCTCGACTCAAGCGTCATGTGTGAAATGTCCATCAATATTTTTTTTTCATTTTATTTTATTGCTTTTTGATGTGAAAACTGTTTTTGGTGAACCACATACAGATTCTCCGTGGACTGTGAATTGAGTTCAAGCGTCACGTTCGTAAATGAAAGAAATTTCCTGGTAAACTCGGATGATCTAGATGGCCATGGCCATGTCCACTCCCTCCGGTTTCACCCGTGTATTTTAAAAGTGAGCTATCAAATTTTGAGTTATTAGTTTTCACTTCTATCGGCAGTCCCTACGACAACCAATTTTTTTTTTTAAGTGAATATTTATTTTGGCGCCCGATCTGAATATACATGACTCACTTTCGACTAAAAAGTCTTTTTAGTTTAGTCGTAGGTGACGCGGATCCGTCACGTTGTGAGGTGCAAGGCTCGATCGGGTTCGGGTCGGGTGGACTCGGACCGCCGAGCTACTCTTCACTGCTGTGGCGCTGTATTTACTATTTTGATTTGTGTAGAATTAAAAAAAACATTTACCCTACACATTTTTTTTAATTTTGTCGAACGAAGTTACTGCTTGTTACATGCTGAGAGCGGATATCCCAACCCCTTTTTATTTGGCTTGTCTGGTCATCTGCCAATTGAACTCTTATTCCACCGCAGAGGCGTAACAAGCATTGCCCGGGCCCCGCCCGGCCCGTGCCCCGCCTGGCCCGGGCCCCGCCCGGCCCGGGCCCCGCCCGGCCCCCGCCCGGCCCGGGCCCGCATCCCGCCAAACTGGAAATATCAAACCGTCCGGTTCTCCCGGTCATTCCTACCGCGGACCGGGAAGCTGCGGAAGAAGTTTTTACCATATCTAGTTCAACAATAAAAAAGGTAATATCTTTAAACTCCTATCCGGCTGGCAAAAGGTCAGCATCGGCTGGCATCTCTGATGTTGCAGATGTTAAAACGACGGCCGCTTACCATCGGGTGGAGTGCGCGGTCACTGGCGCTCGTTTCATCAAACAGAAATGAACAGGCACAGGGACTGCCGATACAAGGGAAAACTTACCATAATGTTTATAATGTGCAGGACTCAATCACGATTTAATTCATTGTTTAAATACCTCGACGTTTCCGCAGCGTTACAACCGCCGCGGTCGCGAGTCTTCTCGTGCCGCTGCCGAAACGTCGAGGTATTGAAACAATGAATTAAATCGTGATTAATCCTATACATTATAAACATTATGAAAACTTACCATCAACTTACAATGGTCTTAACAAACAGCAGTAATGTTTCACGATACGTCACTTGTATAGTTACAGGTATGTGTACTGCTATTAATTACGCATGTCGGTGACGAGAACTCACAAGATCTCTTCACAAGCACGCCGCTCCGACGCTGCGCCGCTACATTGTGTATGTCGGCGACGCGAATCCATAGGATATTCCAGAATTCCGTCGACGGTTCTTAAATGAGCCGCGGCGGCACGGAGCGGGTGCCGAGGATTCTGCTCCGCGCAGTTGTTTCGCTGAGCACCCGGCACACGCACGCACACGCAGCCACGCCGCACACGAGTCCGGCGCGCAGCCCGCACACAGCACCGCACACACAGCACACGCAGCACACGCAGCACACGCCGCACACACAGCACACGCAGCACACGCAGCACACGCCGCACACACAGCACGCAGCTCGCTGGACGCACACGCAGCACACCGACCACTTTCTGTACCGCCGTTAATTGACCGATCGCTTCGTGCGCAAACGAAGCAAAAACAAATCTCTCCGATCGTTGTAATTGCTGTTAATGAAGTATTACCGTGCGGCGCCCGCCCCCGCGCCCTGCCTTCCCCTCCTCGTGCGGCTCTGCCGATTTCGATGAGACTCTCACTGTAGGGTGACTACATTTATGGGGCATATTTTAGTGTTCTACATTTCAGAGATATTTACCGTTTTGAGAGCAACGATAAGCGAACGTTTTCAGAGAATGTTCCAGGCGGCGGCTCCGGTGCACCGAGCGACCGTGCTGTGACGCGGCTCCGGTGCACCGAGCGACCGTGCTGTGACGCGGCTCCGCGTTAGACACACTGGTTTGCATAAGTAGTACAATTTCTATGGCAACCCAAGAATGGTCGATCAGCTGGTAGAGTTCGTACGAAAATCGATTTTTATATAATAGCGGTTTCATAAGATTGACGAGACATGTTACCATTTGTGCCTGGTCCACTTCCACCGCGCGCTACCTACGGGGTGGTCGTGGTTGCGCGCGGGAGCCGCACGCGCACGCGCCCGGGCGCCGCGGGTTCACAACACGTGCGGGGTAAGGCTTATCTTACTCATCCGATGAGGCGTTTCCTGAATGCCAAACCTGTCAAAATAATCCATAATTTTGTGCCCCAGTTTTTCAATTTGTTACATAACTTTCAAAAGTCTTCATCGTTCGTAGGTTGGTACTAATTTAATACAAATATGTTTTTAATGATCTCCTACTATGACTCGTACTGTTATGCCGAACACGCCTCCCATTCCACGGACTTGCTGCAGCTTGCCTGTTGATTGTGCCAACTCTTCCCTGCGGTCATTGACTTTCAGACTGAACATCTCCTCCTACGAGGAGCGCGGGTCTCCTTGGAATTCGATCTTCTGGCACTGAACAGACCCAGAGAATATCCGTCACATATATTTATGTACATACACACCGTGGCGTATAACGCTTGTGCCAGCTTCTTGGGAGTTTGCAAAATACGAGTAATTATAAAACAGACCGCCACCGGAGCGGCGGCGTTGTGATACTGCTCGGCGCTGAGGGCACGCGGGCCCGGCCCCGCGCCAGCGAGCTCGGCGCTGAGGGCACGCGGGCCCGGCCCCGCGCCAGCGAGCTCGGCGCTGAGGGCACGCGGGCCCGGCCCCGCGCCTGCGAGCTCGGCGCTGAGGGCACGCGGGCCCGGCCCCGCGCCAGCGAGCTCGGCGCTGAGGGCACGCGGGCCCGGCCCCGCGCCAGCGAGCTCGGCGCTGAGGGCACGCGGGCCCGGCCCCGCGCCAGCGAGCTCGGCGCTGAGGGCACGCGGGCCGGCCCCGCGCCAGCGAGCTCGGCGCTGAGGGCGCGGGCCCGGCCCCGCGCCAGCTCGGCGCTGAGGGCACGCGGGCCCGGCCCCGCGCCAGCGAGCTCGGCGCTGAGGGCACGCGGGCCCGCGCGGCCCGCGCCAGCGAGCTCGGCGCGCAGGGCACGCGGGCCCGGCCCCGCGCCAGCGAGCTCGGCGCTGAGGGCACGCGGGCCCGGCCCCGCGCCAGCGAGCTCGGCGCTGAGGGCACGCGGGCCCGGCCCGCGCCAGCGAGCTCGGCGCTGAGGGCACGCGGGCCCGGCCCCGCGCCAGCGAGCTCGGCGCTGAGGGCACGCGGGCCCGGCCCCGCGCCAGCGAGCTCGGCGCTGAGGGCACGCGGGCCCGGCCCCGCGCCAGCGAGCTCGGCGCTGAGGGCACGCGGGCCCGGCCCCGCGCCCGCTCGCGCTGAGGGCACGCGGGCCCGGCGCTGCGCCAGCAGCTCGGCGCTGAGGGCGCGGGGCCCGGCCCCGCCAGCGAGCTCGGCGCTGAGGGCACGCGGGCCCGGCCCCGCGCCAGCGAGCTCGGCGCTGAGGGCCCGCGGGCCCGGCCCCGCGCCAGCGAGCTCGGCGCTGAGGGCACGCGGGCCCGGCCCCGCGCCAGCGAGCTCGGCGCTGAGGGCCGCGGAGGCCCCGCGCCAGCGAGCTCGGCGCTGAGGGCACGCGGGCCCGGCCCGCGCCAGCGAGCTCGGCGCTGAGGGGCCGCCCCGGCCCCGCGCCAGCGAGCTCGGCGCTGAGGGCCGCGGGCCCGGCCCCGCGCCAGCGAGCTCGGCGCTGAGGGCACGCGGGCCCGGCCCCGCGCCAGCGAGCTCGGCGCTGAGGGCCCGCGGACCCGGCCCCGCGCCAGCGAGCTCGGCGCTGAGGGCACGCGGGCCCGGCCCCGCGCCAGCGAGCTCGGCGCTGAGGGCCCGCGGGCCCGGCCCCGCGCCAGCGAGCTCGGCGCTGAGGGCACGCGGGCCCGCCCGCGCGCCAGCGAGCGGCGCGCCAGAGGGCGCGAGGCACCCGGCCCGGCGCGCCAGCGAGCTCGGCGACCCGGCCCCGCAGCTCGGCCCGGCCCGCCCCGCGCCAGCGAGCTCGGCGCTGAGGGCCCGCGGACCCGGCCCCGCGCCAGCGAGCTCGGCGACAGCAGCCGCCGCCGGTCGAGGTCCCCCTACACCTCGCTGAGGAGCTGATCTCCAGCGCGCGCGTTACGTTTGTCTCGTTGTCACCGAAAACATCACTGGAAACACTCTGCCGTCCGCCGTCCTGTGTGTCTGAACAACTAGAGGAGTGCACTCGTCTTCGCCGATGGCGTACAAACACGGAAAGGAAGGCAATGACCTCCCGATCGACGACCGCGAGAGGCCGCTCACCGGAGCTGCCCCGCGGCGGTAAATACCTTGATAATGAGGGGGATGGTGTTCATGTCGCAGCTCGAGCGTGGGACGCAGGGCTCACGTCCGCATCCCGTGGGGCGCGGGGCTCCTCGGGCTCCTGTGGGGCCGGCCGGGGCTCCGCTCGGCGGCTCGGGCGCGCTCTCGGTCCGCGGGGCGCGGCACACACTCAACTGTCGGCGCGGACGCCGGGGCTACTGAAACGCGAAATAGGTCATCCATGGTCTTATACCTTCCCCCGCCCGCGCGCCCCTCCCCACACCGCCCGCACCTGTACCCCCCACCCGCCGGCACCGCTACCGGTGCGGGCCGCCTACACCGGCCGCGCTAATAGTTCGCATACTCGTAGAATTTTGCAAAATATTCATGATACCTAAATAAAATAAGTGGGTAAATATGAGCATAAAACGAATTAGAGCCGTCACTTTACTGAGAGAGAATACTTTTAGGAAGTGTGACCCGGCGCCGGCGCCGGCGCCGTGCGCGCACCTCCGGCCGGCAGCCGGCTGCCGGGCCCGGGCCCGGCCCGCCGGGGGAGGGCGGGAACGCGACCAACGGTGCTATAATGTCGGTCATTCGACCTGCACACTGCACACTTTCCGAATCGTTTACGGTGAAAACCAATAGGTAGGTGCGATGCACCGGTGAGGAGGCCCGGCGTGTGCACGCTGAGTGGCAGATAGAGGTATGTGACTGTGATACATGGTCAACCTACTATAATGAAATGAATCGCTGGAAATAGAAGTAAATGTGTGAGCATCCAGAGTACCGAGGACCGCGGACGAGCTGTGCGCGGCCGCGAGTCTCGGAGCTCGCAGGGTGGCCGCCGAGGCCCGGTGCTTGCTCAGTGTCTTGTTGGACCGAACCCGCGGGATGCGGGGCGCGGGCGGGGGCTGCATCTACTGATTCGAAAATATTCAGTCACGCCGGTGCGGGCGGGAGCGTGAGCACCGGCCGTTAGGTCCGCTCGACCGGCGCCGGCGCCGGCCGCCGACCCGGCGCGGCGCCCGGTCCGGTCCGGCGGCTCCGGCGCGCGAGTGAGAGTGTGCCGTTTTTCTGGTGTCGTCGACTCCTGCGCACGCGAGCGCCGCCGGCCGGCCGGGGCGCCGCGCCCGCCCCCCCCCCCCCGCGGGCGCCAGGCATATTGAAAGCGAGAGCAATGCGGCAATGAGCCGGGTCCGGACCGGGACCGGGACCCGCCGTTCACTCATACAAAAATACAAAACTCCCTATAATTAGGAGGATTATCCATCGAGCAACTCGATCTTCCGTACAAGCACGGAAGGCCTTAGCTTAAAATATTCTTTAAATCTTTCTGTCATTTCTTAAAAAAGTTGCACATTGCGCAGAGCCGCACTAGATCCATTGTCGATCATACTCACACAGCCAAATCACTAACACAAAAAATAAAGCACCATTCACAAATCTAGCCCCGCCCTCAGCCACAGTATATTATCAAACTCCAATGTCCACGCGGACTTGTCCTGTGGCAGAGGGGAAACGCTGTGTATGCCTACTCCCGTCCTGCTTCCGAGCAGCTCGCTAGGGTTACCATAAACATAGATCGTTTGAGTGGAGTGCTAGGTCGGTACTCCTTATCAATTCAAAATTTGATTTTCAATTCTTCAGTATCATATATGCCGATGTATATGATCATATATATATCATATATGATATCAACGTCTGCCGACAACCTGCGTGAGATACACCTTCAAACCTACGTACACTATTCTCATCATCATCATCAGCTTGTGTTCCTCCATTGCTGGACATACTCGTAGGCATCTCCCATAATACGCCACTCAGCACGATCCTCTAGTCTTAAGTTTCCTACCGCCACCAGCCGCCTTCCGTATATCGTCACTCCATCTAGTCTCCGGGCGTCCTACACTACAGATGTTTCCCGACTCGTGCCATTTCAGGTAGCCGGCAATCGTCTTGGTCGCGGTATTGAGTCGGAGTACAAGTTTATCATCACTCCGCCGATGAGCCGTTCTGGCTCTAATGGTAAAGGAAGAACACCAGTGTGTATCAAGAAAGACAAATATTAGTAGGACATGTATCATCTGGGCGCCATCATCACAACGCGAACTGGCCCAACGTGGGCTCGATTCTCTCCTTGTGAGAGAAGGCCCGATTTCCAGCAATTAGACCATAAAGTGGGCTATTGATGAGGCTAGGCCTATATTCTTCCAAATACCAAAGCACGATATTACCACAAATTTTTGTGAACATTTTTGTATTGTAACATACAGTGGTGGAGCGGATGGGAAGTCCGGGCGGTCTCCAGGGCCGGAGCCCGGGCCGGGCGGGGCCGGCCGTCGTGTGCTCTTCCTTCCTCGTGTCGGGGAGGTGCCGCGGTCGAGGCGAGCCTCCTCACCGGGGCTGGACGCCCGAGACACTGCTACAGGGGAAATTAGGTGTGATCATCAGCAGTCTCGCACCCTGCACTGCCTCGTAGGCCGCGTCCGGACTTCTAGGATCTATATTCTCTGGCTCCGGTCTCCTCTGGAGTCTCCAGCCAGGAGGAGAGCACGAGGAAGAGCTGGCACGTACGTGGTGGATAGGGCGGGCATGGTGACCTGGTGACCTGGCCCACCACCTGGCCTCGCATTTGAAACTCTAAATAGCTACATATTAATTTATTACATGTTTAGTACCTAATACTTGTTAACTATTATTTTCCTTTTTTATTGTAAAGATATTAAAGACTAGCAGTCTACCCTGGCTTCGCCCGTGGTACATATTTAGCCTATGGCAGTCAGGTATCATTTGTACACATCTAACGCTGAAATAAATTTTGAAATCAGTCCAGTTAGATCCAGAGACTAATTAACGCGCTCGAACAAATACACTCTTTAGCCACAGTAAACATACAGTAAAACATCTTCATACAAACGTGCCGCTCTCGGTTTGAATGTGTGCGTGCGCGCCGCGCGCCGTGTCGCCACGCGAGTTCACGCACACGCCAGCATTATGTACGGGGGAATACGGTGACGGCAGTACGGGCTGTGCGCGCCTGTGAGCGCCTGCGTACGTTACATCACCACTCACGTTCTCAACTCTCGCCAACCTCGCAAAAGTGACAACCCTGGGGTTCAACGCAAGAGCAGGCTAATATTTCGGCGGGCGGCCCTAGATAACCTACTGTTATGTATTTACCGTGCTTTAGCTTTATTTCATTGATTTTGATTAATAAGACAAGAACAAAATTAAAAATGTTGATTAACCCCCGACTACTTCGGATTTGTTACTTCTTATCTGTACAACATTCTACTAGTCAAACCGTTTCGTTTGATACCCATATTGTGGTAGTAATTAAAAAAATAATATAATTCGCCATTTTGTTGTGGCGGCTATCTTGGATTTGAAATTTGTTATAGTGTATAGTGTTTTACTACCCTTTCATATTATACCTATATTGAGGTAGCTGGTGAAGAAATATTTTGTCCACCATTTTGTGGAGGCGGCCGTTTTGAATCGATATTAACCAAACATAGCTAAGAACATCCCGCACAGATATTAACCTTCAAATAATAAAACCGCATCGAAATCGGCCCATCCGTTTGAAAAAAAGCTCTACAGTCAAACGGATGGGACAGACAGACATCGACGTCAAACTTATCAAATGACCTTGACTTTTGGACGGTTTAAAAAACACTACATATGTTTTTTTTTATTAGCAACTCCACAGACTCCGGGGTCCGTGACCTTTTTTTTCATCCATCGCGCTATCACAAAATCCGCGTTTGACCACCAACTCACCTGATGGTAAGCGACGGTGTCTAAGGTAGTCGGGGTTAAAAATTTTTAATTTTGTTCTGACGCACGTTGTTTTTTTTTACAGACTCCGGGGTCCGTGACCTTTTTTTGACTTAGAAGGTACCTTTTCACTCTGACCTTGAAAAGTTCTAGATTGTATCTCTCAGGGAACAAGGAGGCCACTCAAAAGCTGTACATACTGTACATACGAGAAAAGTGGATTCAAACCTTTTAGTACGGATTTTGGGAATATCCACAGTGTATGGGTGGTAGTGAGCCGACTTACGACTTGTCCTGTAGTGGAAAGGGGAAGGCAATATCAGGTCGTGCAACTCCGCTGCACACTCTCCAAAATCTTTGAAATGACCTTTGTCATTTGTTATCTATTTTACATTAATCTTGAATTAGGAGAAGAAAAGGAAATAGGGGGGAGTAGGGAACATTTTAATTCTAATTCTAGGCCTATTTTATTTTCTAAACCGCCTCCTCCCGGCTCAGCGTCTCCACCACGACTGCATTTCTGTCTTTGATGGCCATCTGCAAATTGAACTCTCGGATGGTCTTCAGTGTTGCAGCCAACGCTCGCCGAACGAACCGACCGATGGCGTCGTCGGTGTCGTCAGCGTAGTACGTGAAGTCCCTTGTGTGCCGTGAGATTGCAACGACCGCATGGGGCACGCTCTCGTGCAGCTTCATGTTTGCCTTAGTTTTGATTGCGATTACCGACTCTTATGTTAGTCCCTGATCTTCATGGATGGTAAGGATGCGTGACCCGGTGACCCATAACCCTGGTTTGTCAGGGTGTCCTTTTCCTCTTGAGTGTGAACTAAAAAGAGGGTGTTTGGTTGGGTGTTGGGTATTTGCGCTCCCTTATACATTCTCTGCTCTAGGGACTTTACACGGGGCACCGAGGAGTACATACCGGAGTATATTTCCCTCAGCGCATATGCGACGTCCATTGGATTTCGATGTGTGCAGAGCAACTCCTGTCTGATCTTTGCTACTAGGTTCGGGCGGTGATACCTGATTTCGAAGAGATTTTCCCTATCGATATAAGACAATTGATTGACATCTCCGATGAGGACAATTTCGCCAACACCAGACAGCCGTGAGACCATTACAATGGCTCCAAAATGGTTCATGAGGGCTTCATCTACCATGAGACGACTGAAACTCTCTTTTCCGAAATCATTTACCAGTGCAGAAGCCATGGTTCGCACCCTGGTTTTGACCAGGTTCCGATACGGTGCGATAGCTTTTCTCTTAGATATTTTGCTGCCTCAGTTGTTGTGGTGATGATAGCGTCCTTGTCCGTGTCGAAGTGCCTAATCACCCATATTATCTTTCCACATCCTGGAACTCCATTGACCCATTGTATTCTCGGTACCTCCCAATTTTCCCAACCCGCTGTGACACTTGAGTTCCCTTCGATAATCTTGGCCATCTCAAGGATCCTGTTGTCCAACAAAATGTTGGTGCATCGGGCGGTAACTACAATAGGGTCGTTTGGTGGTATCGCTTCTCGTAAACAGGCACTCCCGCGCGCTCTGTCTCTTTCGCGTTCAGTGTCACGAAGCCATTTTCTGCACTGTAAGCTGCCATATACTGTCCTGTCATGGTTCCCTTGATGACCCGGGAAGTGACATTATTGTAAACGGCTGCTTCGGCCTCCTCGAGTTTCGCCTTTAAGAGGCTTTCACTTCCTAGCCTATATGACTGCATGATGTTTTCGCAGGTCTTGAGGTTGACTTGTCGTGTCGCGCTCAGTGTGGCTATGAATTCGATGAAGGCGTTACGTGCATGACTCCGCGGCTCCGAAACCGTGACATAGCGGGGCGGTTCAACCTGCCCCATGTCAGCTCTCGTTCGGCTCATTTGTTGCTGTAAAGCTGCTTTGGGGGTTTACATATGTTTTTAAAATATTAAAATAAAGTTTGTGTGAATTAGAATTTCGAACTTGGAAACTTGAGACTATACTTGAAACTTGTTTTTTCTACTACTTGAGAACTTGATGCCAGCCAAAATATTCTTTGAGGTCATGAAATATGTTGTTTTTTTTACTTTTATAGGTTTACACTTGACCGCCATCTCGCCTGACGATAAACGATGAAGCGGTCTACGATGGAGTGTGTTTACCTAGAAAAAAAAACCGATTCACTCTCGTTTTGAAGACACAGATTGTAACTATCGGGAAACCCCCCATTCAGGCGACGTATGCATTGACGTTCTTGTCACAAAAGTAGAGACAAATTTCTTCGTTCGTGTCTTTGCAACATCAACCATGAAACGATGTCACTTTTTCGATCTGCTACCATTCCGATAGAAAAAAGGGAAAGGTGGTATTAGATCGTGGAGATCAGTCGCACACTCTCCGAAGTGTATCCGACAAAAAATCGATAAGCTAGCAATTTTCCGGCAATGTTCGAGACTTTGCAGTCTTTTACGCACTAGGGTGTCATTGGCTATAAGCATGGACGTATAAAAAAGTCGGACGTAGCCTCGCTAAAACAAAAACTGTGTCACTAGAGTCGGCCACATTTGCACGTGTGCGTTGTCAGGTTGGCACTTGTGCGTATCAGCCTGTATGAGTCAGCGCACACGTGTGTATTATGTGGCCGACTCGATGGACACAGTTTTTATTTTAGCGAGACTACGTTCGAGTTTTTTATACGTCCATGGCTATGAGCCTTTTGGCACGTCACTCGATCGATTCCAGGGCCTCCAGCTGATACTTAGCCGATCCATCCCAAAGGTGCGAGCAGTACTCCATACAGGAGCGAATCTGTGCTTGGTATAACGTGAGCAACTGTTCAGAATTGAAGTACCTTCGCACCTTTGAGAGGACCCCTGGTTTTTTTTGGCAGCTAATTTAGCCTTAGATTCGATATACGAGCCAAAGTTGAGAGTCGATGACAAAGTAACGCCCAACAGCTCGAGATGGTCGGATACCGGCTACCGGCACGGATACACCGCGAAAAGCAGGAGTCTGTTGGAATGGATATTTTTTTGCGGAGAACAGACACGCCTGCGTTATTCCCTCGTTAAACCTGACCAGATTGGCGTCGCCCCATTTAGAGACTGCCTCAAGGGTCAAGTATACCCTACCTACCTTGCAAACAAAGTTTAAGAGCTCCGTATTTTTTATTGTTTTGTGCTGCACAATGGCACAATCTACTTTAGAAAACCTTGTCAGAAGCCTGATGAGGACTGTAGAAAACCTAGTGAGTAAAGTGGACACGCTACAATCAAAACTAGACAAGCAATCGTGTGAGATTGCAAAACTGACTGCAACGCGAAGTGAACCAGGCAACCAATGTTTGATGCCTAATACGACGGCGATTGCTCCTGCTACTGCAACCAAGGAACATCTACCGATACGGACTGCCCGGAAAAACGCTACGGCTGCAATAGCTGAGATAACAAACTCCAAAAAAATCGGAAAACCGAAATTACCTAAAGGACAACTTGTAGGCGTGAGTAGTAATAAAATTATAAATACCCCCAGTGCGGTGTTTACCACTGCGTCAACAACACAAACAACACAAGTATCACCGACATTATCACTAACACAAACATCTGGGGCGACGACACCGACACACTCAGCAGTTCAGCAGACGGCGACGGCTAATGATGATGATGATGAGAGTCGCGGCGAGCACTGGGAGCCGGCCAGAACGAGGCAGCGCCGATCATCTAAACACTCCAGACCTATATTAATTGGCACCGGCACCAGTACCTGCAATGAGGCCCTTCAAGCTGTAGAAAGAACTAAGTATATACAGGCGTGGCAATTTAAAGTTGACACAACCACTGAACAACTTAAAGTTTTCTTAAATAAAATTGTAACTGCAGACTTCTATACAGAAAAACGTGACATTAAATCAAATAAACATTCGTCATTTGTTATCGGAATGCCAGAGAGTGTCTACGGCAGAGTAACTGAGCCAAATGCATGGCCCAAAGGAATTAGATTTGCAAACTTGTTTTTTCGGTCTCGCTCGCTCGTGGAGTCGGCAGCGGAGTGAGAGCGAAAGCGAATGCGGCGAACCCGGCTGCATGCGATGCATTACATTGTGCGCCGGCGACGGAACATTCTGTGGCGGTATCGAGTGGAACACACAATGGTTACATTACGATTTGTCATCGAAACATACGCTCATTAAAGAACAAAACAAATTTGGTAGAAATACAGCTATTAAATAATATCAGATGCGATGTACTCTGTTTGACCGAGCATTGGCTCAAATCGAGTGAAATTAAGTGTATTACTTTAAATAATTTTATGCTCGCATCGCATTATTGTCGATCGACTGTTTTGCATGGCGGGTCGTGTATATATGTAAATAATAATATAAAATATAAAAATTTAGAATGTTACTCGAAGATGTCGATAAAACAAATTTGCGAAATTTCTGCCATCGAACTGGTTGAAAGTAAGCTTACAGTTGTGTGTATCTATAGGTCAAACATAACAAGCACAACGCTATTTTTTCCTGTTCTACAATGCCTGTTCGATAAGTTAGTTCAAGATGCGGGACAGTTTGTTGTTCTAGGCGATTTCAATATAGAATACAATTTGTCCGCCCAATTCTGACCAAAGAAAACTAAGCGATATATTATCCACGCACAACTTAAGGAATATCGTTGATTTTCCGACTAGGGTTGATGGTCGCTCTGAGACTAGCATCGATCATGTGTACGTGGGTGCGGGCTGGGCCGAGCGGCGCGCGCGCGGCCCGCGAGCGCCCTGCTGTCCGACCCCCCTCGCGGTGCGCGCGGCCGTGCCGTGCCGCGCCGGCCCCGGGCCCGGCGCCCGTCGCGCTCAGCCGGTCGTACACTCCCGCTAATAAGTGTAACTTTGTAGCGGCGTTGAACGGCATCGCTTGGGAGGAACTGGCGCTAAAGTATTCGACATCGTCCGAATGTTTGGCTCGTGCACTAGTTAACATTTTAGAAAATAATCATAACCTATGTTTCCCGTTGCTTAAGAAAACTATAATAAACAAGAAAACCGTATGGGCCACGAATGAAATTATTAATTTAAATTTATTATTATTTGACATGAACAAATTGAAATTGACATATCCCGATAATATTGAATTAAACTTAAAATACGATGAATTCCATAATAAATTCGACGACATACTTAGGTATGAGAGAAGTAAATATTACAATGACATTATCGATAAATCTGACAATACGGTCAAAACGATGTGGGAGATAGTAAACTCACAAACTGGAAGAGCTAGGGAGCGTCTGGATTTCACTGAGGTCATTGCTCATTGCTCGGCCTGATGGATCAAATTTTTTATCAAAAAGTGATGCCGTGAATTATGTCAATGCTCATTTTGTAGGTATAGCGGCGACATCCGGAGCACCTCAAGCTGACGTCGCGGCGGCCTCAGGCGTGCTTGCTGCGGCGCGGCCGCCTGTGGATCGCAGTCTTTTGATTAGACCGTTCACGCCACATGAGGTTCTCCGAATACTTACAAAAGGTGTGGCGCGTAAGAAATCTAAGGATGCCTATGGAATTTCTATTGCGTTGCTGAGTTCTGTAGCACAATATATAGCACCTATTCTGTCATGCTTGTACAACCAATGCCGTATCGAGGAAGATATCCATTGGCGTTAAAGCATGTAAAAGTGTCACCCTTGTACAAAGGAAAAGGCAAACAAGAGGACGTAAATAATTATAGGCCTGTCTCAATTATTCCGGGTTAGCAAAATTTTCGAACACGGTTTGAGTGCACGTATCACGGAATATCTCACAGAGTGTCAGTGTCTAAGTGATAGGCAGTATGCATACCGAAGGGGAAGGTCAACGACGTCGCTGGCTGTGGAGTTGGTGCGACGGGTGCTTGAAGCTCGAGAGGGAAAGCAGCAGGTCGCGGTGATCTTCTGCGACCTCTCCAAAGCGTTCGATGTTGCCGATCGTGACGTAATCGCCATTAAAATGAAACATTATGGACTGGACGGTACTGCTCTAGATCTGCTCTCTGACTTCATGAAAGATCGGTGCCAGGTCGTGGTGGGAGATAGAGGCAGAGCAAGATCGCAGCCCCTGGACACGTTTATTGGGGTGGCACAGGGCTCTTCGCTCTCAAATATCATGTTCTCTCTCCTCCTCAACGACCTCCCGGAGAGCATTGAGGACGGGCATGTCTTGATGTACGCAGATGATGTCGCTGTCGTTGTCACCGCACCTGCTGTGGATCAACTCGAGTGGAAGCTGAATGTGGTTGCGAATAGTCTCAATGCCTGGTTTGGCATCAATGGCCTGATGCTAAACGCTACTAAGACGCATTTCATTCATTTTAACCTGGCAGGACGTTCTAATAAACCACTAGTCGTGAACATTGGTGGCACTAACATGAGTCAGGTGGAATCAACCACTTTTGTTGGGTTTCAGCTCGATAGTTCGCTGATTTGGGCTGACCACATTGACATGTTATGCGGTAAGATAGGCCGGGCTTGCTTCGCATTATGGCGTATTTCTGCGATGCTACCATACCATAAAGTTCGGCAGTGTTATTTTGCGTCCGTGCACTCGCTCCTCTTATATGGAGTCGAACTTTGGGGTCGTGCTGCCGATTGGGGGCGTGTCTTCGTGTTACAAAAGAGAGCAGTGCGAGCGATTGCACGGGTACCGGAGGAAACGTCTGCACGTCCATATTTTAAATCGATGGGGATACTTACGGTCCCAAGTGTGATATGTTTCCAAGCGGCAATGTATGCTAGGGACCACATAGACGAGTACGCTCACGTAGGGGACACACGGCCTCAACATCCGTCTCGGCACGCTCACCGGCTCCGCTCTGTACCCTGCAGCCTCACCAAGACTTCTAAGTTGATACACGTCATGGCGCCGACAGTATACAATAGGTTACCGTTAGAGGTGCGTGATGCGCCCACTAGAGGCTCGTTTAAGCGCAAGCTAAAGCACTGGCTTACCGAACAGGCATTTTACAGGTTCGATGACATGAAAAAAGCTGAAAGTTGATTAAATAAACTAGTCACCAGATGATTTATATTATTTATTCAGTGAAATTATATCATGTGTTTTAATGTTTAATTATGATGTGATTTAATTGACATTTTTTATTTAATTTACTCAATACTTTGTATAGAAGTAAGAGTATAATTTATTATTATTTGGAAAAATTGACATGGAATACTTCATCATTATTTGTAAAAATTGACTTGTAACTCATATTGTTATCAATAAACTACTATGACTATGACTATGACTATAAACGCTCGATCAAACTCTCTCTCAGTGCCTGGGTTTGCTGGCTGCTGGCTCTCGCGCTCGATATGTTTGTAGATATTGGTAATTTGGTTAGTCTATTAGTTTACGCTTGACCTCGTAAAACACCGTTTAATAGTTTCGGCTCCACAGACAGATGATCGTAGATTTCAACTGAATTTGCGAAAGAAATTTTGGTAAGTATTCGTGTTCTTCTGATGTGCACAAAGATTGTATTTGGTGCGTAAACTAAGGCCTCGTATAAAGTACGATTAAAATTGGTAACTTGTGGGAATCTCGTGACATTTAAATGCTACGAAGACCTGTTTTTTTGTAATCGGAAGATTGACTTCAACTCTACTGAATTTTCCCATAAAATGATGCCGTAACTGAAATGAAATGAAATGAGGTTTATTTGCGTAAACATATGTAGATAAATTTGGTGTCATTTTTACAATTAGGCCATTATGTTTTCCTCGTGAGAGGTATGCAAAAATTTATTTAAATTACAATGTCATCAGATTGATTACTTATTAAAAGATTAGAATTAAATAATTTAGTCAATTTGGTCGAAAAAAAGAATTAAATCTAGATAGCCAATGTCATTGTCAATCGCCAGAAATTGAAAGGACAATGTCCATGTTTACCCCGTCTAAGCAGTTGTCGTAGATACATGATACATATGAGTTATATACTACAAAATTGGTGATTTTTTGTTGTACTTAATTGAGAATTTATATAACTTTCTGACATTGCAAAAAATAATAATTTGCATTTGTATAAATTAAATTTATCATTTACCAACAAAGCTGAAATTGGAAAATATTGCAATACGAATCGGTACTTACGTTTCGTTTTAGTGATCCGCGATAAATTGAAATTAAATATGGATGTTGTGTTGAGTGTTGATGTACGTCAGAAAGGGGCCCCTTAAACCTACGCCCGAGTCACAAGTCTTGGGAACTACTCGAGTTTTTCTCTCTCTGCCACACGATGGACCCGGCACCCGCACGGTGAATCCATGGAATGCTAAGAAAATCGTCTTGTCTCCTTGCATAATTTCAGTATCAAAAAATTTTTTACAGGGGATTCAATGTATGGGACGTGGGCATTGTCCTTTACACCATGAGATACAATTAATGAATACTGAAATGGATAATTACAATATCGAGTACTACATCATAGTTTGGTGTATTGGAATACCACAATACACGTTCAGATACTCATGTACCGAATAATAGAACCGGTCAAGTAAACTTAATGGAAGGTAATCGTAACTGTAATAATGTATGCACTCATTGCTACGTCTTTTGATTATAACCAACAGTATCGAGTCTTAAGACGTAGACCTACTGTTATGCACTATCAGTAATAATTATTATTGATAGTGCATAACAATTGATACCTTGATTTTTTCAGATTATTATTTCAGAGATATGGCCTTTTCAATTTAGACGACAATACATCATTACTGGTGAAAAGTTAGATTGGTCTACCTTATTATTATTTTCATAATGACCATGTCTGATTTTAAATATAAGAGAACTCTTTTTTGTGTTACAAAACTGCATACAATGGGTTTTGATGATAAGGCCAATAGAACTTAACAAATTTTAGGCGTTTATTTCATTTTATTTATTTCGTATTCAGCCACTGGCATTTAATTATTTTACGTGTAGGCATATAAATATACGACTGTATATTATGTCAACGGTAAATGTATATTAATATACTAGCTGCACCCTGCCACGCTTCGCTGTGGCACATTGTGATGCAAAAATTAGATAAAAACCATCCTTGATGCGGATTATATATTATTCTAAAATTTCAGCTCGATCGGTGCAGAACTTTTTGAGTTTTTGAAGCGTACACAAACCAACATAACGCTTTTATATATAGAGATTACACATTTGTGTTTTGTGACATCCGGTAATTCATAAATGTAGATTAATGTAGATCACAAATAGCCGAGGCTCAAGAATACTGTGTGCCTTGAGGGACTCCTAATTATAATTATTAATTAATGTGAAAACATCACTGTGTCCCGGTTCGAAGTGCAATGTTTCCAGTGAAATTATATGGCATAGAGGGTTAGAGGTAAACCATCTTATATCTCTGGGCGACATCCGCAGTTCAGTGCTCGGCACCGCATGATTTACATGTTCCATGTTGCAATCGCAGGGGCCCCTGCGCTGCCGCGGGCCGCGGGACGTGGGACGTGGGCCGCGGGACGTGGGACGTGGGCCGCGGGACGTGGGACGTGGGCCGCGGGACGTGGGACGTGGGCCGCGGGACGTGGGACGTGGGCCGCGGGCCGCGGGACGTGGGCCGCAGGACGTGGGCCGCAGGCCGCAGGACGTGGGACGCAGGCCGCGGGACGTGGGACGTGGGCCGTGGGCCGCAGGCCGCAGGACGCCGCGGGACGTGGGACGTGGGCCGCGGGCCGCGGGACGTGGGACGTGGGCCGCGGGCCGCGGGACGTGGGACGTGGGCCGCGGGCCGCGGGACGTGGGCCGTGGGCCGCGGGCCGCGGGACGTGGGACGTGGGCCGCGGGCCGCGGGACGTGGGACGTGGGCCGCGGGCCGCGGGACGTGGGACGTGGGGACCGCGGGCCGCGGGACGTGGGACGTGGCGCAGGGACGTGGGCCGCGGGCCGCGGGCCGTGGGACGTGGGCCGCAGGCCGCGGGACGTGGGTGGGCGTGGGCCGCACGTGGACGTGGGCCGCGGGGCCGCGGGACGTGGGCCGTGGGCCGCGGGCCGCGGGACGTGCGGGCCGCGGGACGTGGGACGTGGGCCGCGGGCCGCGGGACGTGGGACGTGGGCCGCGGGCCGCGGGACGTGGGACGTGGGCCGCGGGCCGCGGGACGTGGGCGCAGGCCGCGGGACGGGCCGCGGGCCGCAGGACGTGGGACGTGGGCCGCAGGCCGCGGGACGTGGGCCGCACGGGCCGCGGGCCGCGTGGGACGTGGGCCGCACGGCCGCCGCGGCCGCGGGACGTGGGGGACGTGCCGCGGACGTGGGACGTGGGACGTGGCCGCCGCTGCGGCCGCGGGACGTGGACGGGCCGCAGGCGCAGGACGTGGACCGCAGGCCGCGGGACGGGACGTGGGCCGCAGGCCGCAGGACGTGGGACGTGGGCCGCGGGCCGCGGGACGTGGGACGTGGGCCGCGGGCCGCAGGACGCGGGCCGCGGACGTGGACGGGCCGCGGGACGTCGGACGTGGGCCGCGGGCCGCGGGACGGGACGGGCCGCAGGACGTGGGACGTGGGCCGCAGGCCGCAGGACGTGGGCCGTGGACGGGACGCGGCCGCGGGACGGGACGGGCCGCGGGCCGCGGGACGTGGGACGTGGGCCGCGGCCGCGGGACGTGGGACGCGGGCCGCGGAGGGGACGGGCCGCGGGCCGCGGACGTGGACGTGGGCCGCGGGACGCGGGCGCAGGACGTGGGCCGCGGGACGTGGGCGCGGGCCGCAGGACGTGGGACGTGGGCCGCGGGCCGCGGACGTGGACGGCGACGTGGGCCCGCGGGCCGCGGGACGTGGGACGTGGGCCGCGGGCCGCGGGACGTGGGACGTGGGCCGCGGGCCGCGGGACGTGGGACGTGGGCCGCGGGCCGCGGGACGTGGGACGTGGGCCGCGGGCCGCGGGACGGGCCGCGGCCGCGGGACGGGGCCGCGCGGACGTGGACGTGGCCGCCGCCGGCCGGGCCGCGTGGACGTGGGCCGCGGGCCGCGGACGGGACGGGGCGCGGCCGCGGGCCGCGGGGACGGGCCGGGGACGGGGCCGCGGGCCGCGGGACGTGGGACGGGGCCGCGGGCCGCGGGACGTGGCGGACGTGGGACGCGGGGGCCGCGACGTGGGGGGCCGCGGGACGTGGGACGTGGGCCGCGGGCCGCGGGCCGGACGTGGGCCGCGGCCGCGGACGGACGGGGCCGCGGGCCGCGGGACGGGCCGCGGGACGGGACGGGCCGCGGGCCGCGGGGCGGACGTGGACGGGCCGCGGGACGTGGGACGGGCGGGCCGCGGGCGTGCGGGCCGGGACGTGGGGGCGCGGGCCGCGGGACGCGGGACGGACGGGCCGCGGGCCGCGGGACGTGGGACGGGACGGGCCGCGGCCGCGGGCCGTGGACGGGGCCGCGGGCCGCGGGACGGGGCCGGCCGCGGCCGCGGGACGTGGACGGGGACGCGGGCCGCGGGCCGCGGGACGTGGGCGGGCCGGGACCGCGGGACGTGGACGTGGGGCCGGCCGCGGGCCGCGGGACGTGGGGCCGCGGGCCGCGGACGGGACGTGGGCGGGCCGCGGGACGGGACGGGCCGCGGGCCGCGGGCCGCGGGCCGTGGGGACGGGGCCGCGGGCCGCGGAGTGGGCCGCGGGACGGGCCGGACGCCGCGGGCCGTGGACGTGGGCCGCGGGCCGCGGGACGTGGGCCCGTTACAACAGACCGTGTGCGTCTCGTCACTCTATTATACTGCGTAAGTAAAGTAGATTGGTTTTATTGTTTTTCTTATTCGTATAAAAATACGTCTATGTTCTCTATTTTGTCATAATAAAATGTATAAATAACCGTAGCCTGGCATCTTCTATATTAACGTTACACTGGCGGACTCAGTGACCATTTTTGGAAATACTATTTCCAATTATATCCTTATGGAAGATTGTTGTAGGTAGTCGGTAACTAAACGGTCACGTCCCCTGAGAGCTTCGAGCTGCGCCTGCGCCGCGCCGGCGACCTCCGGAGCGCGTGTGGAGACGCGGGCTTGAAGCACGCACTGGAGAAGTGCTACATGGATTTGCTCCGAAGAGGCCGGCAACATCATCGTTAATGTGCTGCGTAACGTGGATTCATTATTATTATTTACGAGTGCGAGGAGATACCTCCACCAGGTGGGGTTTGTGTTGTAAATGTTGGATTTGAATGCTAATGAAATTTGAATAATAAACACTAACTTCTCACATTTTTAGAAGGTAGAGAACGAGAACGATACGAGATCATAATATGCGCGTAATACATAGTGAGTGACGCGCCTGTCAGGAGCGACACCGTCACACAACCGACCCTATTCTAAATGTATTGCGATGTGCAAACCACTGCCCAGCCTCGCTCGGTGATTAATTAAACATGTCAGGCGCTGCTACAGACATTAGAGGAGCATGATATACAAACATCTAAACATTACCCTTCAGTCGGACGTGTCTGTTGGCGGCAGTACAACTGGCACAGCTGCAGACAGACCTACGCTGATGTTTTTTTATAACAGGTATTTAAATATTGTAGTAATTAATATTAAGAATGTAAATTATGAATGTTTGGAAAATGTAAGAGACGTTAATATTTATGAATACACCCTAGTCGGCCGAGCCCGAGCTGCCGGAGAGTGCCGGCGGATCGCGCCCGGCGGCTCGCGCCCGGCGCCGGCGGCTCGCGCCCGGCGGTCCCGGTGCTGGTGGCCCCGTAAAGCGGCAGGGAGCCCGCATGGGTTCGGCCTATAAATACCGCGGTGTTCACTGAAGCACCGCCTAATGGTAAATAGCCCGCCCGCCTACACATTATAGCATACTGTCTGTCTATTCTCTATTGAAACTAGGTATAAGAGGATGAATCTCCTAGCCTTGTAATTTATCTGAAAACATCTCACTTCAAACCGGAACACTTCTATTTACAATGAGACGCATGGCAATGAACCTAAAGTGACCTCTACTACACCCTACCGAGCTTTAAACTGGGATACTGTAATGTTTGCACCTTACAGCTTGTGCGATAGAGAGTCTGGGAGCAAAGGCGGGTTAGTACTTCTGCAGGCGTTCGTTCGTCTGAATTTAATGTCGGTGTCAAATGATTACTCATACATTTTATTATTATATCCTAACTATTTAACTACCTACAAAAAAATGAACAGCTTGCATGCTGGCAATGCGGGAACTGGAGACCCCTATTACTATCTTTGTATCATCTATTTGTCACCCAGGACCACAAGCTAAATAAATGATTTGATTTGATTTGATTCGAACCCCTGCGGCGGCCTCCGACCCGACGCCGCACGACTCCACTGTTATGGAACATACTCGTACCTACGTCGGGACCGTGGGCTGCGTCGCAAGCCGAGAGTGGATGGGTATCGTTTATAAGCAAGGACGCTTCACCGTAGACCGCAGCGTCGCTTAACATCAAGCAAGATGGCAGCCAAGTATTGTAAACATATATTGTAATATTGTAACTGTAGTTGGTCTTCAGAATGCAGAAGCGGGCAGTACGAGCGATTGTGCAGGTGCCACAGGACACATCTGTCTTGCCATACTTCCGGTCCATGTGTATTATGACACTAACGAGCGTGGTGTGTCTCCAGGCAGCGCTGTATGCCAGGGACCACCCGGAGGAGTACTCAACCTGGGGCACACGCGAGCGCGCCACGGCGCGGCACGCGCACCGGCTGTGCGCGGTGCCTCACCGCCTCGCCAAGTCTGACAAACTTGTGCATGTGGCGGCCACGGAGGTGCACAACAGACTTCCGAGGGAAATAAGAACTGCGTCCTCTAGGGGATCGTATAAATGCAGTGTAAAGCAATGGCTTGTCGAGCAGGCGTTCTACAAGTACTCGGAAATGATGAAGTTGAAATTAACTTAACTCTAATTATACTTAATGTAATTTTACTATGTGTCGGTACTTATAGTACTTATGACATGATTATGATTATGATTAAACCTATGTTTAGTAATAAACAAAAAGGAAGCGTAGGTACTTTAACATTTTGAAAACATCCGAAGAGATTATTTATGTATTATTTAATTCCCAAAATGATTGTTAGTCACAACAAGATAACGAGCAAGTGTCGTATCAACCAGTGCTTACCAACGCCAAGTGTCAGCTGTAGGTAGCTGTTGCGTAACCGCGAGAATGTCGCCTAAATAACAAGTGAAGCACAAAATGGCCACCGCGTAAACATGGCTGTGTGCTTAGATAACGTATATCCTCTTTGGCTGTTTGTGTACACGATTACAGGTTTGCCATATGAAAACATATTGATATCGTTTCTTGTCAACTGAATATTCTTACGTATTCGCATCAAATTATCGTTATTATAGATTTCCTAATAAAGTTTTCCTAAATCTCCTTCTGAATAAAACAAGCTTTTGTAGAGTTAAGTTTTATTCATTATCATCGTCATCTGCACCTGCAGACGTTCACTGACGGACGTGGGGCTCTTTCAAAGAATTAAAGAATTCCACAATGCCGGGTCTTGTGCCGCATCCACCCACCGACTTCCCGCGACCGGGACAATATCATGGGTCCATCGAGTGTCCATCGTCCTACCCTGCATCTGCCGGTTCGTGGTCGCCATTCTAGAACCTTTACTCCCCAGCTGTTATCGGTTCTGCGAGCTGTACGGCCAGCCCATTGCCACTTGAACTTGGAAATTTTAAGAACTATGTCGGAGACCAAAATTCAAAAACAGATTAAAGTGCTGGCTGATCGATCAAACTTTTTATAGTTACAGCGAATTTTTAGAGAGTGATGGCAAAGTTCCCATAAAAATGTAAATAAATAAATTTGACATAGGTTAGTACAATTGCAATAAAGACATTATACTCGTATAATGCTTGACAGTTTTCTGTACAATAATTATTGTAATACAGTAAAGTAGTAGTTTCAAACTTTGAAAATGTATACAATTTGTATGCTCTTTCTTTAGTTTTTATTAATTGACGTGTAATTTGTACTTTGACTTTGACCTTAATTCTTCTACGGATTTCCTCGTTTCGTTTTTAACACGCAGTGAAACTCTGAGAATAGCCCTCTCGATCGCCTGTTGCACTACTTTGAGCTTGTGTATCATGCCAATAGTTAGCAACCACGTCTCAGTCTTTCAGTGCCGTGTGTCATCACTGGTGACGCACACTGGTTGTAGACTGTCGCCTTGAGACTTTGAGTGTTTCCAACGAGAAGATGTGACGTAACTTCCCTAACGCTACCCACCCGAGCTACCCACGGCCCGGCGCGGGTGCAACGTGGCCATTTGATATGATTTTTGTCTTAGCCACGTTCATGTATCTGTCGGGAGATGGTATTGAGGTCGCTGAACATTGTGCCAAATCGTCGGTAAATCACAGGTGAGTGATGTATTCGCCATTAATGTTGATACCATATCTGTTCCAGTTCAAAAGCGTAATCCTCGCTCGAGTGGCGAGGTGCGAGGTGCGAGGTGCGAGGTGCGAGGTGCGAGGTGCGAGGTGCGAGGTGCGAGGTGCGAGGTGCGAGGTGGGCAGTTCCTGCGAGATAACGTCTCCCTGTCTCACCCGTGTTGCATTTGACCGGGTGTATGCTTTGTTCCTGAAGACGGACAGACGGTGGCCTTGTTGTATAAACATGTCGACACTTCGATATAATATGTATAGTTGCTTTGGAACCGCCGTAGCGACACACCCTGGACACTCCACTAAAACTCCATACAACCGCCGCTGTGGAGTTGCCTACTCTTCACACAACTACGCAGATGTCGTTCGTACACACGCGTGAATGTGTGCGTTAGCGCTAGGGCTACTGAATTGTTTTATTGAATAGTTGTGCCCCTTGAGTTCACCTGGTGACGTAGTCTATAAACTTGCTATAATGTTGAGTTACATAAATAGAATGGACCCAAATTATTACACTATTCTAATTAAAAGAGTGTTTGCACAGATGTCTAAATTGTTTCAGAAATGTATGGGTGTTTGTATTGTCGCGTAAAATGAAACGAAACCGATGATAGATTAGATCAGGTACCTAGATATCTATTTCTGTTAGTAGATACACATTCGCATTTTATTTTACACTTACCCATGAAGGAAACTTTATTCGGTCACTATAATTATTCCTCCAGGCATTATCAATCCGTGCTTGGGCACATAAGTTACTGGCTGTGTGAGTTACGAACTTTGAGTTAAAAACGACTTCGTTATTATAAATAAATAAATATTGGTAGACAATTCACACACAACACCATCTGACCCCAAACTAAGCAAAGCTTGTTATATTATAAAGCAACGTTATTGAAAAGTTTCTAATCTTACGTTATTTTATCATTAGGAAATTAATCTTGTGCCGTTTAGTTGACGGACAGCCGTAAACAGCACAACAACCCACCATGATGATATTTCGTTAGGAATTAGATGTTCGATACCAGCCCTTCGTTGAGTGCTCCTAGCGTATCCGAAACGGCCTGAGGGATGAGGAAGCTTGAAATTGGCGGGGGGTGGGGAGTGTCCGTTCTATCTGTATTATCTATTCTATGGTAGCGATCTTAACGCTGCCCAGGGCGCGATCGAATGGAAGTTTCTGGATGTCCACAAACGCTACACAGAGCGGCCGAGTACATTCATATTTACTCGTATTCATAAAAATAATTTTACACGTCATCATTCATAAATCTATTTCATATATTATTGTAATCTATATAATAATATCTATCTAATATTATAAAGCTGAAGAGTTTGTTTGTTTGTTTGAACGCTAGGATCTCGGGAAGTGCTGGTCCGAATTGAAAGATTATTTTTCTATCGGATAGTCCATTTATCGAGGAAGGCTAGGCTATAGAACATAACGCTACTAGGTATCAATAGAAGCGGCGCATGAATCAAGAGTGTAACAAGAACGGGAAAAAATATTCCTTTTGAATGTTTTCGTACCGTGTTTTGACATGACAGCACGTGTCTAATATTTGAGTGATTGAATCACCATTGAATTATTTAACCTTTGCTAATCTTGTTTCTAAATGTGAGTTGGTACGACTAATTTCCGACAGGTAGCGTAGCAGGTAGCTGAAGAGGTTTGTTTGAAAGCTATATTCTCAGGAATGACTGAACCGATTTCAGTAATTCTTTCACCGTTGGATATGTCCGGGATCCCGATGAGTGCTATATAATGTACCACGGGCGAAGCCGGGGCTCGTAGGCTCGCGACTTCCAGTACAGTAAAGACTATGAAGAAGACATAAGTCTATAACGACGAAGGAACGGAACGAAAGGAAAGTAAACGACGAAGTAAACTTTTCACATCGGATAGGAGAAATTGCTCCCAAGTCTTTTTGTTCTGGATTTAATTATTTACAATTATTTTGAAAAGACAGCGGTGCGCGTGGTTTTGAACCCGGGTCCGGATCGGCAATCTCCGTTCTCCCGACTACACCAGCCGTCACTTAAAAAACAGCACCACCACGCTTTTGCTCTACGCATTACTTATGAAGGTTTAATTGAAAAGACGATTCGAATTTAATTAGTTTAAAAATGTCAATAGATGGCGCCACTTGTAAATGTGAATGACGTAGTGTTGGTAAAAGTATCATATCCTAATGAGTACATTATCAATATAGTAAATAAAAGTAAGCTATCTCAATCTCCTGAAAATTACTACGGATCTACTGTCACAATTCTTAAAATTTTCTTAATAATCCATTATTGCTATCCGTGATTGAACATTAGGTACCTACATTACAGTCATAGTTTCGTGGTAACGAAGACTGTTCCATGTCTGTGCCGTGTCTGAGATATGACTACCTATTGTGAGAATCCAAACCGCAGCGACGTGAAGCGTGCCCGCAGCTACCAGCTCCGTGAACGTCAGCGGAGGTCTCGCTGATTCCTAGAATCCTAAACGAGGAGCGTCTGGCGTCCGGTCTGTGCCCTCAATTATATGTTTCTGAGACATTTTTAATTCTTATCTGATAACTCTGGAGATCTCAAAAATGTATCGCAAGCGATAATAACCACAATAGCTGTGTCGGCCGGCGCCGGCGCCGCGCGCCCGTTCGTCCGCCGAGTCCTGCACAGCACATACTAAGCCCATGCTTGCGAGGAGCTGGGAGCGAGGGCAATGAAACCACGCTGTAACTCGTCCCACATCATTTATTTACAAAAATAAAAATACTTTACAGTTTACACAGATATAAATAACATATTTACAGCGCGGTCCGCGCGCCGCCCGGCCGGTCCGCCGGTCCGCCGGTCCGGTCCGCCGGTCCGGTCCGCCGCCGGCCGCCGCGCGGTTGTCACGTTACACAACTATCTTAATGGCATGTTTATGTCATTCCTTACATACGTACTACAATGTAATGTAATTAAGAGTATTTCTCTCGTTAACTTTGGTTGTTAAAATAAAAATATATATTCGGTGTCATGTAACTGCAGCGTCGCTCCTCTCCCTCCGGAGGGCGAGGGTGGAAGACGATATCTTCATCGAAGTGCGGGGGAAGTCTATTTTAACTTCGCAGTTTAAAGCTTCTAGAATTTCGAATTTTGTCGTTTTCTAAATAATTTGAATCAAGTATTGTAGTTTTCCATTGCAGACGCAATCAAAAGTACTCGTACATCTAACTAATGTTAATAATTTATACAACAGAATACAGGCTCGAGTCCGAAGACTGATTTTGCAGCGTCATAGTCGGCGACCGAAGTCGGCCGGCGGCAGTCGGCCGGCGGCGGTCGGCCGGCGGCGGTCGGCCGGCGGCGGTCGGCCGGCGGCGGTCGGCCGGCGGCGGTCGGCCGGCGGCGGTCGGCCCCGGAGAGCTTCGCGCGATGGATGAGGAATGAGCTCCCGAATCCCACAGGGGCGCCGGCCGCGTGACGTCACCGCGCACTCCTCGTCACCAGGATTACCGAGACAGATCACGTGACGTCACCGCTGCGGCGGGACGGTGCATCGTCAGCGCGTGACGTCACCGCGCACAGGGGAACTCCGGACGCATTGCTGAGCGGCGGCCCCCGGCCGGGGGGGCGGGGCGGGGCGGGGCGGGGCGGGGCGCGGGGCGGGGGGGGCGGCACTACGCGTGCTGGATGTAGTGCTGCAGGTCGTCCGCGCCCGCGCCGGGGAACTCTGCGGACAACGGGGGACGGTCACTGCACAGCCGAGCCAGGCCGTGCCGCCCAGAGACTACGGTATTGCTGTCTCTAAGATTTCAAGCGAAAAGAAAAGAGAGAGCAATTTCAAAGCGAACACCGTGTTAGTTGCGCGGTAGACCCTGGACGGTCGGCGACTTGGACACATTGCAAACTTTTTTTTCAGGCGGAAAATAAAAATAATCATGCGCAAGGAAGCCGGCGCCTGGAAGGGGCGAGCCGTTAGATCTGCCCGTAGATACACAACGCGCCGACATCGA
Organism: Ectropis grisescens; assembly: GCA_017562165.1. Lineage (NCBI taxonomy): Eukaryota > Metazoa > Arthropoda > Insecta > Lepidoptera > Geometridae > Ectropis > Ectropis grisescens. The sequence goes on from CM029775.1 coordinate 29,581,314, forward strand.
ACCGAGTTCATACACAGCGAGCGAGGAGACAGAGACAGAAGAGAGGAGAGCGAAGCATGCTTCTGTACAGCAGTATCGGGACGCTGCGGATCTTTCTATTATATCGCATTAGCAGCTTGCGGCCGTTCACAGCTTGCAGCAGCTATCGAAGCGTCTTCTGTTGGCGGCGGTCCCGGGGGTCGGAGTCCGCCTCGCGAGCCCGGGGGAGCCCGGGCACGTTAGTCATGTCAGTTAGGAAGAATGTCCGGGTTAGTCTGTACAGTTCGGTCAACCAGTCACCAGCCAGGGCCAGGGCCAGGCCGCCGCCCGGACCGCGGACCGCTCCACGCACGCACGGACCGCGGACCGCTCCACGCACGCACGGACCGCGGACCGCTCCACGCACGCACGGACCGCGGACCGCTCCACGCACGCACGGACCGCGGACCGCTCCACGCACGCACGGACCGCGGACCGCTCCACGCACGCACGGACCGCGGACCGCTCCTCGCACGCACGGACCGTCCGATTCACGGAAAGCTATCTGCACCGAGTCCGCGTCGCGCGGGACAAACCATTACTCAACACTCGAATATATTCATTGCGTCATGTATTGTTAGGTATTTGTGGTCATTACATATAAAATGGCCTTGTAAGGGCATGGCGACAACTGACAACGGAACGTTCAATTTAAAAGTCGGCAAAATTTTGAATTACTGATTTAAAAAATACTTATTTGTAGGAAACGTAGGCAAATGTGAAATTTAATTCAGACATTTACTCATACCAAGTTACTTAAGTACATTGACAGCTTATTACAGATTATTATAGATTATTATTTTTACAGCCATTGAGTGTGGGCCAGCATTATGCATTTATATTTAGGAAACGAGTCAGTCTGCAATATTTTCAAAGAATTGATTTTATTTGCTAACAAATTTACGGCAATGTCGCGATGTAAGTACTCATAAAATAAAAAAGAAGCAAGAGAAAACGTCATTTACAATTTGAAGAAATTTGGTCAGATTCGGGTATTTAGTTATTATTGTTAACTGTGTTATGATACGAGTATTTATGACGTGATGATTTGGTTTGTGTTAATCTTCTATTTTTATTGTCGGGAACTTTTTATTCAGCCTAAACACGGATATGCCTCTATTTTTTTGAGCCACAAAGAGGTTGTTTGCATCCACACAATTTCCCTAAAAAATAATACCGTATCTGAGCCACGACGAGGGAAACGCATCGTAAGCTGACATACCCGGATGTAGGTCAGACGCCCGTCTTCATTTTTTGACGCATAGGAAAACATAACATTTTAATTATATTTCTCTGACGTTATTTTATTAGATGTTATTAGGAATTATAATCTTTCCATTATTGTGTATTATTGCCACGCGCGGTTCGAGCGGGATAATTCGGTTTTCCTGTTGACGTCACCGGGTCGGTGGTAGGGTCCGTCGGTCGGGGGGGTCGGGGTCGGGGGGTCGGGGTCAGGGTCAGGGTCGGGGTGAACGTACCTCGGTCAGTCAGTCAAGTCGGGTCGGGGTCGGGGTCGGTCACACGAGCACTATCCTGTTCCCGCGCAGGAAGTACTTGTAGTCCGTCCACCGCGAGCCGGCCGGGGCGGCGGGCGCCGGCGCCGGCTGGAGCGCCGCCGGCAGCACGCCCACCTCGTCCTCGCCGGAGCCGGGCTCCGGGCCGGACAGGGGCGCCGGCGCCGGCGCGTCCAGCGAGCGCGCCTGCTGGTTCACGTAGTGCTCCACCTTGGCCAGGTTGAAGTTGATCTTCTGTATCTTCTCTGGCGAGAGTCCGGCGCGGTACTCGTTCGCGAGCGGCGCGGGCGCGGCGCGGTAGTCGGGCGCGGGCGGCGCGGGCGCGGCGCGCTCGAAGGGCGGCGCCGGCGCGCGCGGGTCGTAGGCGGGGTAGGGCTGCAGCGCGGCCGCGGCGGCCGGCGCGCCGTACGAGTCCAGCGCCGCGCTCTCCCAGCCCGCGCCCGGCGCCGTGGCCGGCGCCGTGGCCGGCTCCGGCGCCGGTTCGGCCGGGTGCGCGCCGCCGCCGAACGCGCTCTTGATGGCGCCCACCACGGAGCCCAGCACGGAGCGCGCGGCCTCGCCCGCCGGCGCCAGCAGCAGCAGGCCCGCCTGCAGGCCGCCGCCGCTCCCTGCCTCAACAAACGGCTCCCTCAGCGCACACGCGGCTCGCTCGAAGCCGGGACGCCGAATTCCGGAAACGAGCGATATCCTCCTCGCTCCGTCCGCTCGAGTTTCGCTTAAATACATATAAACAACGGAGCGGGGATTCGCTCCCGCGGGGTCGCTGCGGGGGGGGGGGACACGTCCAGAGCTGTCAGTTATTTGGTTTTTAAAGAATAAAAATGACGCGGGCGGCGCGGCGCCTCATTTGCTCACCGGAATGCGTTGCGCGCATCCGGCCGTCACTCCGTCGGACATATCTGTAATTTGGCTGCGTATGTGTAACGCGGGGAGTGGCCGCCACTCGCCGGTCCGGCCGCCGGTCCGGCCGCCGGTCCGGCGCCGGCGGAGCGCGCTGCCGGCCGCTAATGTGTGTGTTCAGCGCGGCCCACCGAGCTACATGTACACACGCCGTCTGTCGCGGGGCTCATTATAATTTCCGCCGTGTTTTATTTGAAGCGATTTCCATGACACGGGATGTCGCGCGAGCTGCGCTGACCTGACGGGAACGACCCGGAACCGGTCGCCCACGCGCGGAGTCCTCGCCGAGTCCTGCAGAGCTCAGGACGGGGCTGCAGCCCTGATGCCACCACCGTGAACATGGAACGAAGAATAATGTCTTGCGTCGCGAGGCGGGCTTCGTCGCGCGCACATTATCCTTCGCACGGGAAGAGGCTTCTTACGGAAGACAATATTTACGGTTATGGTTTGTCTTCCGGGTTTATTGCGTGGATATCGGACTTCTTGAGGGATCGATCCATACGAGTCGTCATTAATGGCTATTCGTCGGATCGAATGGCTATCAATGCCGGAGTCCCTCAAGGGTCGGTACTCTCTGCGACGCTCTTCTTGTACATTTCAACGATCTGTTGAAGCGCGGTATCTTCGGGCACGCAGATGGTAGCACCGTTGTAGAGAGCTACATATCTAGTGCGAGAGCCAGTGGGCAGCAGAGAGAGTCTCATCGAGCGTTTGATCTTGACCCTTGAGGCGGTGTCTGAATGGGGCGATGCCAATCTGGTCAATTTCAACGAGAGTAAGACGCAGGTGTCTCTGTTCTCCGCTAAAAGGAGTCCATTCCAACTGACTTCAACTTTTAGAGACACACCTCTCTCTTCTTGTGCCGTTTTCTGACCGTCTCTAGCTTTTGGGCGTTAATTTGACATCCACGCTCAACTTTGGCTCGTATATCGAGTCCAAGGCTAAATTATGTAGCTGCAGAAAAACTAGGTGTCCTCTCAAAGGTGCGAAGGTACTTCCAAGTCGGAACAGTTGCTCACATTGTATCAAGCACAGATTCGCTCCTGTATGGAGTACTGTTCGCACCTTTGGGATGGATCGGCTAAGTATCAGCTGGAGGCTCTGGAATCGATCGAGCGACGTGCCAAAACGCTCAAAGGCAACGACACTCTTCTGCGAAACAGACTTCAAAGTCTTGAACATCGCCGAAAAGTTGCCAGCCTATCGGTTTTTTAACGATACATTTCGGAGAGTGAGCTACTGATTTACATGATCATATACCACCTTGACCTATTTTCAATCGGAATGTTAGTAGCTGGAAAAAGCGACATCGTTTCATGGTTAATGTTCCAAAGACACGAACAAAGAGATTTGACTCTACTTTTGTGATAAGAACGTCTAGGCTGTGGAATATGTTGCCTGAATTGGTTTTACCTGTTGGTTACAATCTTTGTGTCTTCAAATCGAGAGTGAATCGGTTTCTTCAGGTAAACACGCTCCATCGTAGACCGCAACGTCACTTAACATCAGGCGGGATAGGGGTCTATATAAGTAAAAAAAAAGTCAAACAACCATAGAGCTTCAAACCTCTCAACATGTGACGTACTCAATGTATACAACACACCGATCATACCTCCGCAATCCGGCCCGGGCCCGCGCTTCCGGCGGTCCGAGCGATTGCCGACCTCAAACGATTACTGGTTTGCTTTCTCTTTCATTTCAAGCAAAAATAGAGAGGGAGAGTATTTTCTAAGATAAGACCATTGTAGAGATGGAGCTGTGTGATAATATCTATTAATATTTATTTATTTCAGTCCTGCGGTGGACCTCAGGTTAGTACATATAAATCAACTGTCGCGGCTTGGCGGCGCGCGCGCCGGTTCCGTGACGTAATGCACTTTCACTGCGGAGGACGCGCGCCCCGCCCCGCGCCCCGCGCCCCGCGCCCCGCCCCCGGCTCCCGCTCCCTCACCCGCCCCGCCCCGCTCCCCGCGCGCTACTGACACCCTTCCGGAAGCGGCCGCGCTCTGACTCTGACGTAACTCGCTCTGACACCCGACACGGCCGCGGGTCGCGGGTCACGGGTCGCGGGTCGCGGGTCACGGGTCGCGGGTCACGGGTCGCGGGTCGCGGGTCGCGGGTCACGGGTCGCGGTCAGCCGTCATTCTCCGCGCGGACACAAATGCACAAAAGATACAAACACAGTTCTAAAGTTGTGTAAAGATCAGTAATTCTGCGAATAGAACTCGTCGGCGGAGCGCTCGCTCGGAACCAACGTAATATTATGTAGTTCACGCTTACGTCACGCCGGCGGCGGCGACGAGACACCCGACCGAGAGCAGGCGGGAGGACTTCCGCAGGGGACGGCTCGGGGCAGGCCCGGGCAGGCCCGGGCCGGGAGCCGGGCCGGGGCGGGTCGATGATTTCGCGTATTAAATTCCTAGTCAGCCGAGCGAACGGACAACGTAATAATACAGGCGGCGGCGGTCGGCCGGAGCGGCGCGAGCCCGGGACCGGCCGCCGGCCCGGCCCGGCCACCGGCACCGGCCCCGGCCCGGCCCGGCGCGGTCGTTGCGCAAGCGAAGCAACTCACCTCGCGTCGGTGATCTAACACATGTCCGCGCATAAAAATACTACATATTTTGTTTTGCAAACGAGTTCCCGCCCCTCGTTGGCCAACGCTGATTGTGGGGTCCATTCGAATTACACGCGCGGTTAGCTGCCGGCACTTGTTTGGAGGTATGTCATCATCGGACAAACGGCCGCTTCCTCCGAGAGGGCACCTGTCCGAGCGAGGCGCCCTCCCCGGGCTCGGCCGGGGCAGCGCTGAGGGCTCTCTGCTCACTCGGCCACGAGTCATGTGGTATGGACATCATGGGACGAAGTTCCTTACTAGATCCATACACATAGGAGCTACAACGAAAAGATGTACCTTTTTGGTGTAGCTCCCATCTCCAACCTGCATGAGAGTTTTTGCTAAAACTTCTTAGACTATATAGCAACACTGCCTATAATTACAGTCGTCCCAGCGGGGTCCATATAGACAATTCACACTTTATAAAAATCTAAGTAAACAATTACACTATTTACACGACACGCCTCACCCCACACGTGTCCGACATGTGAAGTATTCCGTTATTTAGGTCCACTACAAACAATAGAAGGTCCAGAAACATTCCATGGCACGAGACACACGTAGCACGTGCCGCCGCGCGGTCGAGGCACGGGCGGCGGGACCCCGGCCAACCCTCAAACCCGGACCTCGCGCGACCCGCGGCCCACGGGCCGACTCCGCGAGGCGCCCCACGCGTGACGCACGCTGCTTCTACGTCGAACATCATGCAAGTACAGAATTTGTAAATGTACATCAGCAGAGTGAGATAGAACCCAGTAGAGATCGGAGCAGATAATATACACAGATGGAGCTGACGGTGCGGGAGGCTGGCAGACCGAGCCCGGGGCCGGGGCGGGCCGGGGGAGGGAGGCAGGCTCGGAACAGCCAGGAAACAAGTACAATAGACCAGAAGTCATTCAGCACCAGGGAAGACGGAAACAAGCAGCAGCCAGGTCGCCAGCAGAGCCCACAGGGGCGGAGCGGAGCTCACCAGATCTCGTTGACCAGATCGTAATACCGCTGTAAGAGCTCCGCCGACGGCTCCGGCATGGGCCGGGGCGCGACCTCGTCCGCCACTGAAGACATTACTATTAACTCTGAAAAAGAGAATCGGATCAGTTCCCGCGCTCGTCGGATCCACTGGACTTGACACCGAACAGGCTGCTGGCATTGAAGCCGGCACGGGCCGCCGGTCGCCGGGCGCCGGCCGCCGGTCGCCGGTCGCCGGTCGCCGGTCCCGGTCCCTGGTTCTGATTTGCGGTCACACGTGTAGTTGCGTTGTGAATTGCATCATATCGGTCATCTCTAAAGGTACTTTCACCCGAGACTCGAGGAATCACTCGATATTAGCGGTTCGCCGCGCGGTGACGCGTGAGTGGCCGAGCCCCGGCGCCGGAACCGGAACTGATGACTGACAAATAATCCAACATTCACCTAATGTGTTTATTTATAAGAATCATAACGTTTGATATTGTGATTATTCTCTGTAAAACAAAGCAACCGACTTCAATTTACGAGTAACTCACGCAGTAACTATACAAATTTGAATAGAATTAATAACAGAGTATTATACCATAGATATTTGTATTTTAAAATTTTAGTTGATATTAGATAAACTACTTCGTAATTTTCGATATAACTTGCATTTGACCATTCGGCAAGTCTATTTTTGCGAACAAAAATATTATCAAAATCAGTTTGCCCATTCGAAAGATATGATAACGCGAACTGTAGAAATTTAGTTTTGTTTGTTACCTACAAACAAAAATAAAATTCTAAAGTTGAATTGATAATCTCCTTCTTTTTTAAGTCAGTAAATCAAAAGTCAGTTAAAAAGTAACGTGATAGTTTCCTGCTCATTCTCAAAGTTGCACAATTTTGATCGAGTATTCGAGTGACCCCCGACTGCGGGCGCCGCAGAGGTCGCGGCGGCCGCGGGGGAGCCCCGAGTGCGGAGCACCCGCTCCGCACACGCTTTACATAACGTACAAGTTCCGGCGCCGGCGCCCCCGACCCCCGACCCCCACCCCGACCCCGACCCCGGCCCCGCCTTCACTTTACACTCCGTAACGTTGCTCATTTCTGCGTATTCTATTATTTTGTGTTAATTTGATGAATAATTCAGTTCTCGATCATAAATATGTAGTTCCCGCTCGGCGCGCTGTTCGCGTTATTGTCTACATTTTCCTCCTTTCGATTTTCGTATTAGCGATGTATGATCTCCGCGCTGCGGGCTCCTGACCCGCTTCCGTTTCCTCCGCCCGGCTCTCGCCAGGTGTTACAGATACACATCATGACTTGTCTTGTTAAAGTAAAAGTTTCCTGACGCGGTCTTACATATTACCTATTATCATTACGACAGAGGTGGTTACGTGGATGCTCTCGTTTTCGTGGAAACCTCTTTTCTTTTTGAAATGTGTATGTAATCTGTGTCGATAGTGTATTCGGCAAAGGAGCTGAGGACCCATCTGCATCACCATCGGCACCCCCCCCGGGCGCGGCCGCCGGCCTGGGAGCCCCGCGCTGGTGTCCCCCGGCTCTGCCCGGGCTACGCGTCGCTCGGTACTCAAGTGTGTTCCCGGCCTCTTTCTCAGGAATGTGTCCACAACTCCGCCCGCCCGCCCCCGACCCCGCACCCCGCGCGCCGCGGGGCCGCGCCGCTTCCGTTCCGCTGAATGTATAATGAATCTCTTATGTATGTTATTCTTTTATGTTTCACTTACAATCCGTGTTGTAGACTCGTCCCCCCCCCCCGCGTGGCGGGGGACGGGGTGACGTAACACGCCGCCATTCATGTGCACTCGTCCAATAATAAACAATACTAAAACATAGTGTCAATTGTTATGGTTTGTTTGTAATACAGTCATCTCGGTGGTGACGGAGCCGGAGGCGTGTTTCTGTCCCCGCGTACACGAGCAGTGGAGCCGCGCACGGGTCGTTTAGGGTTGTTTGGCTAATTGTCTAATTCGAGTCCGAGCGCGGCGGGGGCAGCGCTGTCTCCTACTGTTACACGGGGAAGGAAATCCGCGCGCCAGGGTGTGTATGTGTGTGTGTGTGTGTGTGTGTGGTGAGGGGCGGTGAGGGGTAGAGGGAGTGGTTACCGTCGAGGGAGGCGGGGTACTTGTGCGCGGCGTACCCGCTGGGCAGCGAGGGCCCCGTGGGGTAGTGCGCGGGCGCCGAGGGGACCCCGTACGTGGCCGGGGGCCCGTACTCCACGTGCGACACGGGCGGGGGCCCGTACACCACGCTCGCTGGAAACACACGGGGCGCCGTCACGAGCTGCCGCGGCGGCGGTGACGTCGGCGGCGGATGTGACGTCACCGAGCCGCGACAACTCCGCACATCGACGAGAAATCATATTATAACCAGAAATCATAGAAACAAGAAAGTTTGTCATATTGTATTTATGTATGTTTGTTATTCTTTCACGGAAAAAATTCTCAAGGGATTTGAAGGAAACTTGGTACACAGACAGATAATAATTGTCTGGAATAACACAGAGGGCTCGGGCACTGCGCGGGCGGAGCCGCGGGCCGCCGCTAATTATATTATATCTCTGTGTAAAGAACACAACTCTAATGCAAATCTGCAGAAAGTGGCGCGAGTTTAAAAGTAGACGAACGGTAAAAATAAATTGCTCATAAAAATTAACATGCGACGGAAACATTCACGCTTTCCAAGCCGGCGCTACATCTGTACCACGGAAAAAGCGAAACGGTTTCATAGTTGAAGTTCAAAAAAACGTCCACACAATGCGTGACCTCATTGTCCTCTTCGAGCAGTCTGATATTTATTTCCACTAATCATATAAACAAAAATAGAGAGATTAATAATCAGATAAAGAAAAGGGCACGGGAATTAAATGACGTGGGTCAGTACTCAGTAGGGCAGGCGACGGACTTTTAGTTGAGCGGGAACGAACTCGTCATACAAATATCCGAGCGCGAGTCGCCGACGTACCGCGTCGGGTGTCTGTGGGACGAGATGGACGGAATGAAGGAAACCTCCTCAAATGGAATAGAATAAAATAAAATAAATGGAAGCTCAGTCCGCGGCCGCCAGCGCGTGACGTCACGTGACGTCAGGTAGAACTACGCCGCGGGTGACACACTCGCTCACTCGGTACCGAGAAGAAGAGCCCAGGTTTGGATGATGTCGGTTTGTAGGTTCTGTTTAAAGGACTCTGATTCCCAAGGTAAGTGAAATTCTTTCAATCTTTGGTCACTTCTGGGATTACAAAAGAACGAAAAAAAACATTGGAAGTCATAAGGACTGCCGAAAGAAGTAAAAAATTTATAACTTAAGCGCACTTTGGAAACTACGCGGATACTACTACCGGAGGGCGTTGCTGGTCGCGAATAAACCTTCGACGCATGGTCGTCTAAATAAGTCTTCTAGGCATGGCCATCTAGAGGTAGACTATCAATAAGATGGCCATGGTTCACCCGAAGATTTCTTTCTTTTACGAGCGTTACGCTTGAGCTTAATTCACAGCCTATGAAAAATTTGTGTGGTGAAGAAGTTTTCGATACAAAAAAAAAGTTTTAAAATACAAAATCCTACGAAATGAAGGTTCATTTTGAATGCGAAATGCAAAACTCGCTCACAGTGCGGCTTCTTCTCGCTGAGCGCGGCGGAGGAGACGATCTTCTTCCCGAGGTTGGAGACGGCGTCCCCCTTGCCGGCGATCACCTTCCCCAGGGAGGAGGCGAGCGCGCCGCCGCCCTTGATGAGCTGCCCCTTGAGGATGGTGACGCCGCCGGTGATGGCCTTCACCGCCTGGAACAGCGTGAACAGGATCGACTTCTTCAGCCCCCAGTAGTCGTACTTCTCCTCGTGCTGCAACAGAGAGAATCGTTCGAACGGCCCCCCAGTGGAGGCCACGTGGCACGTACCGAACACGAGTTTGGAAAGAGAGTTAGCGTAACGAACCCGTGTGCCGCAGGAGGCAGCGCTGCCTCCTGCGGCACACGGGGAAGGACACGCTTGCACTCACCGGCTCGTAGCTGTACCCGGCGTGCTCGGAGCCGGACTTGGCGCTGGCGGACGACACGAGCGCGGAGGCGCGGCCCAGCAGCCCCAGCTTGCTCTGCAGCGCCGGCGCCGCGCCCGCCGAGGACCGCTTCGAGCTGCAACACAGCGCGCGTCACTCACTCGCTCACTCACCGCTCACCGCTCACCGCTCACCGCTCACCGCTCGCGACACGACCACGACACGTCGCTTCGGTATCAACATTTCCGCTAAAAGTCGAACGAACTCGAAAGATACAATGGACTCGAATCTGGTTCAGTGATGCGGCGGGGAATAAATATTACATCACATCGTCGAACGTCGAGTGTATTACCGGGTGTTATTACTCAAACGTAATGACGTAACGGGATGAGGTCACTGCTCTGACAGGTTTCTGCGAACATAATCGCATTCTATGACATGTAATGTCGAACTTTGTGCCTCCGAGCGCAGCACGCGCACGGCTTCCTGGCCTTAACTCAGTACTGAGAGTATTATTGTAGACATTTTTATAAGTATTGCACGTGGCCATCATCGACCGTCGCCGACGGGAGCGGAGCGGGGGAGGCTCGCGAGACTCGCGAACAGGTCGGGGACGACCGCGGGAACCGACATCAGGTTTGTATAAATGGATGGCAACGTAGCCGCTCACGTCTCCGGGGATGAGCTGACGAGCGCAGTGTAGAGCCGGGCAACGGTTTGAACTGTCATCTCCACCTTTATCTAATTAAATGAATCCAGTGAGCACAAGTGGGACATGCAAACCGCAATTACTTGACATCGGTGAATAATGTAAATCTGTATTGCGGTTCCTCGGCCGTTGATAAACGTAATTAGATGGTATTGTGTAATAATCCTGGTGTTGTGAGTGGTGGCGGGCCGGGTGGTGGTGTGGGGGTGGTGGTTTAGTGTTACCGCATGATCTCGTCGGCGGCGAGTCCCCCGGCGAGCGCCTCCAGCTGCTGCGGCGTCATGCGGCTGATGGCGGCCAGGTCCAGCACGTCCAGCACGAGCGCGGGCCGCGGCGCCGCCGCCGCCAGCGACAGCCACAGCAGCGCGCACACCTGCGGACAACGCGCGCCTCAGACGACCTCGACACTGCTCCGGCGGGGGCTGGCCACCAACATCGTGCCTTCCTTCCACACTAAGTGGAACATTATTTTAATTTTTACCCTTTATTGATGTACGTCCAGTTAATGATTAATTAACCAGTGTTATATATAACAACACATTTTATAACAACACTATTCTATCTGGTGATTTGAATATCACCATCATAGTTCAAATCCGACATTTGAATGCAGCCGCCGCCTACTGTAGGCTGTAGGCCGCCTACTGTACTGTAGCCCCTGAAGCAGTCGCCGGTACCGTAGGTAACATTTTAGTATCAGCACGACACTCAATTTACCGTTACCTCAAACCGACGAGTTTTTCAGCTGATGATGTAATTAGTCTCCTCCAGATTACCCCAAAAAAGTCAAAAAACACATACAGAGTGTCGACGGAACTCATAAAACTATTAGTTTTACCTCCGGCTCCGGTTTCCGCCATTGCTTTATAAGTGAATAAGGAAGGCTCGTAGGTATCCGTCGTCGCGGATGATATCAAAACTGTTCCCGGTATAGGTATAAAGGCAAAAGGGACGATATCGATGGATATATAGACCAGTATCGATTATACCAGCAATAATCAAAGTGGTCGAAAACGGCTTAAGTTTATGATTAGTTGCCTACCTATCGGAAACCGAGGCGATGTCTCAACAACTATACGCATACCGGGAAGGGAGGTCTACGACTTTTCTAACGCGTGAAGTGGTTCGTAGTGTGTTAGCATAGTAACCACTCCTTCAATAAAGGAATCCAGGTATGGGTACAACATTTCTAGGGTTCTAGATTGACGCTGCATGCCATGGGAACACCACATCGCCAAGATGTGCGCTCAGGCAAGCAGTGCGTGCGTTGTGCTCCGACGGGTGTCCCGAGCGGTGTCTGCGGATGAGTATTGTGCGTGTTACTTTGCCACAGTTCATTCACGGTTACAGCACGACGCTAAAATAAACGTGTGCGCTGCCGATTGGGAGCGTGTATTCTGCGCCCAAATACGTACCAGACATGCCATCGTTGGCATGTCCATGCAAATACGTCAGACCATATTTCAAAGATCTTGGCATACTTACATTACTTGAAATGTTGATCTAACAAGTGGCTGTGTATGTCAGAAATAACCTAGATTCATAACACGCGCGAGGAAAGATACATTCTTCCAAAATAGATGTGAACCGCATTTTTTGCCACTGATTTTAAATGGTAACTCGGTGCCAGGAAGTCGATAGAACCTCTGAAGCTCTCGTAAACGAACTCAGCATTAATCAACATCACACGGAAGCAACGGACGGCCCCCCCACGGACGTCGCCGAGAGAGCAGCGGGACAGATACAGATACATATTCAGATACAGATACAGACATACATACAGATACAGACATTCTGCGTTGCATTCCTCGTCGCAATGCATGCATCCAGTTTAAAACAAGATTCATCTGATTTAATTTGGAAAATCACACAGTTATGACGTACATTGTTGTATTGATTGATGTAATATGTTCAGCTGGCAACTGGCACACAAAGACAGTATTTTAATGTACATCGAGCAGGACGATATTTACATTAAGTCTGAAATATACTGACTCATGGAGAAATGTATCTAAAGAATTGGGAATAATGTAGCAGGTCTGCCGCGTAACCCCTCCCGCTTACTGCTATGCTTCGATCTGTGACGTCATCTGCCAATTTGCCAACGACTATGAAAGGAGACAACTACATCTGCTTTCCGAAACTGAAAGACAACTACGAGTAAGTACATCTGGTACTCGTAGTTGCCTGCTTCCATCGGCTCCCTCGAGCAAGCAGGGAGTCAGGCGGTGGACGGAGGGTCTACCGCACAGCTAACTATGGCTTAGCTTTGACATTGCTCTCTCTCTTTTTCTTTTCGCTTCAAATGATAGAGACACAAACGGCCAAACTTTCGAATTTTTAATATCACTGGAATCATTACATAAATATAATATATTAAATAAATGACTCAACCAAAGTATTACACTATCTCGTAATTAGTCTTAACAAATTGAATTATAACCTGTCTGACGTTTAAAATTGCATGTAACATGTCTAAATTTACGCAATCTAAATTATTAATGTTACAGTTGGAGCTAATGCAAAATAAGGAAACTTTAATCAATACAGAAGGTCACTCACACAGGAAAATCTAACAGTAATGATGATCCCATATCTGGAACAATCCTTTACACTCCGTCAACGGCATCAATCAATATCTTGCAAATGTTAGATTGAGATTGTTCTTGTAAATTGAAGTTTTACTCTCAAACGGCAGAGACGGCGGAACATTCCAGACGCAACACCGACAGGTAGATCCATCCTCCGACACGAGCTCTAACGATGGCGTTGCAGTAGAGGCACCTATAGTCAGGAGTTATCCCCTAGATCCTAGATTATACGTATTCATAATCCTGGAAGAATGAAAGGTGAAACATAAGCCCTTTTCAGTACATTAAATACAACGTACACGTACGCCTTCAAAATATTTTGGTACCTATTAAATAATCCAACAATAGGCTTAGGTACATTAAGTAGTTAAAAAACAATGTGATGTACTTTCAACGGTTTATAGTAGATATATGGTTTCAGAGCTTGTGAACTATCATCTGATAACGTAGTTAAGGAAGTAGATGTTCTTGGAGACAAATGCGTACCGTTAAATGTTGTCAAAAGTAAAATTCTTTAAACCCACGTAAGTTGAGCATCAACCCGCCACGCGGCCGACGCTGCGGCTCCCGACGATGTGTATTCAGAGGTACCTACAAACCTACAAACCTACACACAGACCGACAGTTGAATTGACAGCAACACACAGGCAATCTTATCGAAAGAGGTAGAGGAGAATACGTTATGATACGAGTATACCTCCGAGAAGTTAATGGTCTGCAGAAAATTCCGCGGCGGCGAGCGGCGAGCGGCGAGCGGCGAGTCCGGGAATGACCACATTTCGACTGAATTCATCTGTTACTACCAGGAGATGTCCTGAAGTCCCGTTTGTTTATTGTTTGTGTGTGAGTGTCGTCGACCGGCGCGCGGGGGGTCACCTGCCCTCGGCCGGCGACCCCCCGGCAACTTAGCTGTTTCTTATTTCATTTTTGCTTCGCATCGAGCTCGAGCGACGCTGTGTTTGTTGAAAGCTGGCTCAGCCGAGAAGCGAATCCATCGTTTGTGGAATATCGTAACTCGAGTGCACGTCCCGCGGCGGCGGCGGGCGGGGGGGCGGGCGCGGGGGGCGCGGAGTCGCCTTGGCAGTGAAAAGCGAAAGTTGTGCGCGCGCGCCGCGTGACGTCACGCCCCCGCCGCGCGCGGTAATACTCCGCCATAACATCGATAACTTTCCGTGAGATGTGTAACTTGTTAAAAGTCGAATGTAATTATGTTGACGTAATTTTCTCGAAGACCGGAGGCCTGCGTCTGACCTGCGCTGTGGGGCTCGGTTCAACAGGACAAAAATTAAGAAATATGTTGCGTTGAGATCGCTTCGTCGCCGTCGCCGTCGCGTCGATTCGTCATTGAGGTCGATTTGCAGTTTCATACATGATCCGTCGAGCGGGCCGACGCTCCGGAAACACTTTCGTTTGTATTTCTCAACGCGCGGCGGCCGGCGGGTCACTCACCACTCCCCGCTCGCGAGCGGCGGCGGCGGCGCTCCCCGGCGCCGCGCCGGGTCATATGCGCTGTGACCCGACACTCTCGCTGTCGCACCGAATCACTATTTTTAGAACTCAAACCATCCACTCTCATCCTCAGCTCCGGTTTGATGATAGCTCGGATTATGCTTGTTAACGGAGTAGCTCGATTTATAGATAGGTATTTGATTTGTTTCCGAGCCAGGGGAAGGTCGTAGCATCGGATTGTGAAACATCACAGTAGTGCGTTGTGTTAGCACCTGCTTGTTATTAAGTTGGCATCCGTGTTTCACGTTAACTTTCTCGTGCACGTGTTATTTTATTCGTATTCTTTGTGTTATTATTATTTTGACATCGTTTTTTCCTTCTGTTTAGTGGTCGAACAAATTTACATCCTAACATCTTATGAAATGTTGAATTGATTTATTGCATTGGAAATGTTATAGCCAAATTATTCATCCTCATTATCGCAATCAGCAAGTACCTAGGTACGTACTCGTAGGTACTTACTAACTGACGTACTTAACTAATAAGTTATTAGGTGGTTATTGTAACGTTTTTTTTAAGTGTAGGCTTCAGTGTGATAACTTTCTTAGTTTCAATAATAAAGAAGTGACAATGATGACTCTAAGGTCAAAGACAATAATTACAGTTGACTGTTCATGCACACACTCACACACACATACAAATTATTGTTAAAAAGTTATATTCTGTTAAAAAAGCGGATGCAAGAACTATTAATTGTTTTTTAATCAATGCTCAGTCGGAATATCGTCGGATGTCCGCGAGTCACGACACCGAGCGTGCCGGTGCCGGTGCCGGCGCGGCGGCATGCGGCAGTCGAGCGTGACCTTCACGTTATCAAAAAAGTTCGTCTCGGCGGGTCGGATCGTAAGGGGGGCGCCGGCGCCGCCTCGCCTGCCTCGCTCTTGACCCTTTTCTTGCCAGAAGAGGCCCCGAGTCCCGGGCGACATAACGTGCGGCGTCCCCTGCCGCGGCCGGGCCGGCGGCGGCCTGGTATTGTATTGGTGAGTCCGCTGCGGTCGGCCGCTACACGGCACGCAGCTATCATTCCAGCCGCGGAATCCGCCGACCGCCGACCGCCGACCGCCGACCGCCGACCGCCGACCGCGGGCATCCTGCGCGCGAGCCGCCGGCGCCTGTCTGCCGGGGGCCGCGGGCGGGCTGTGGGGTGCAGGACTCTTATTGCAAAGCTGATCTGCTTCAGTCAGTCGTCCCCGAGTCATGCGATTCGTAATACAGGCATTCGCTGGAACTGGCATCAGTCCCCAGTACTATCTTGCCAATGTTACGGAACGTAGGTATTGACTATCTGAAGCAGAAAGTTTATGCGTGGGCAAACCGTATTCTCCGCTACAGAGAGCGTGTGAATCGATATCTGAAAAATCGCGACTTCCAGAGTGATCAAAGGAAGGTGTACCGAAACTGGGAAGGATGTCCACGTGTGAACGATGGCAGCTACCGGATGCCAGCGCTATGAAAAACTTCTGGCGCAGCATCTGGTCGGTCGGTGTGTTGTCGAACGCGCGAACTGGAAAAGTCCTGGACCGGACGGATCGCACAACTTCTTGGTAAAGTGGTTTCGATGCTCACATGAGCGTTTAGCAACACAATTTCAAGAAGGCCTCGAGACGGGTTCTCTTCCCAGTTTCTTGACCACTGGAGTCACCTTCCTGCTCCATAAGTCGAGTAGTATCACGGAACCGAAGAATTACAGGCCCATTACGTGCTTACCCACCACCTATAAGCTGCTTACATCCATTCTGAAAGCAAAAATTAACGCGCATATAGTCGCAAATAACGTTTTGGTCTCCTCCCAGAATGGATGTGAGATTGGGTCAAGCTTAGCAAATACCTTTACTTGGCTCAAGAGGTTACCGCCATGTGGAATGTTGATTCCAAGATCATAGTCCCAATAGTCGTGTCGGCAAATGGCCTTATAGCGAAAAGTCTCGACCAACAGATGTTGGTTTTAGAGCCAAGAGACTTTCAAGCAAAGCAAATCAAGCAAATTATTTTCGTCTGGTGGATCGTTGAGACGACTACGAATTTTTTTTACTCACTGCTACTAAAATTGCGTTTGCACAATTTCTTCTTCTTTCCATCTTAGACTACGCAGATATCTGCTATCTCGGCGTCAATGAAAACCAGCTAGATAAACTTGAGCGTCTCCAAAATTGATGTAAAAGATTTATATTTGGCTAGCGCAAATCTGAGCATGAGTACGTATCTCAGTTTCGTATGCAGCTCAAGTGGCTCCACATTTTCCTTCTGCCGAAAGGCTCGTATATTTTGTATCTACTCTATAATAATATATTGATGAACCCCTCATCACCGCGTTTTTTTTCCTTCTGAAGTGATGCGCACTCTTTGCCTCTCCGATCCAAGAATAATTTGTTGCTCCAAACGCCTTCAGCACGCAGCGAACATTTCTACGGCAAGTCTTTTGCTTTTCGGCTACTGAACTGTGGAACGCTTTGCTTGTCAGCAGGCGTCACTAGCCCGTTTAAGTGTGGCTGTAGGGACTGTAAATGATGATTTGCGTCATATCGAAGCCTGGGGTCGATCTTTTGGCCTTACTGTCAACCCCTCTAAGACCCAAGCCATCATTGTTGGAAGTAGTAGGTTAATTTCGAAGATAGACTGGGCTACTCTGCCCCAGCTTGTGTTTGGAGGTGTTACAATCCCTTACAGTGAGCAAGTCAAAAATCTCGGAGTGATCTTTGACAATTGTCTATCTTGGGATCCTCAATTGCAATCAGTCAAGCGTAAGTTGTTTGCCTCTGCTGCGTCTTTAAGACGAATAAGAAACTTTTTACCCACGGCCACTAAAGTTGCGTTAGCACAGTCTCTCCTATTGCCTATTTTAGATTATGCTGATGCCTGTTATCTTAACTTAACCCAGGAACAATTTCAGAGGCTCGAGCGCCTTCAAAATTTTTGTATACGATTTATTTTTGGTCTTCGAAAGTATGACCACATCTCTCAATTTCGTAAACAGCTCGAGTGGCTCCCTATCAGACTTCGCCGGGATACACATATACTCGCTCTTTTGTATAATCTACTATTTAATCCGGTTTACCCCCCTTATCTTAGCTCCCGTTTCATTTTTCTATGTGATACTCACTCTAGTAACCTTAGGTCGTCTAATAATCTTCTTTTGTCCACTCCGTCTCACTCCAGCTCCTTCTATGGATCTTCGTTCTGCGTGACGGCCGTTGCTCTCTGGAATGCACTTCCGGTGGGTATCCGGCGGGCGCAGAGCGTGGATTCCTTCAAGGCTCAGATCAAGAAACACTATCTTTCTTTAATGGTCTGTTAATTTTTTCTATGAAAATGTTTCATTCGTTCTCTCTTTTTACTAATTTCTGTGGATCGCTGTATTTTGGTTATTTGTATTGCTTGATTATTTTTACCTTTTATGTATGTTTATTTTTGCTTTATGTATGTATATGTTTATTTATCACGAATATTTATGTCATATATATATATATGTATGATATTGTTATGTAGTATTTTTTTATTTATTTATTTATTTTTGCTAGCATAAATGACGACATTAGTATTGTATTTCTTTTTGCTGTTACTTTCGCACCATATCCACAATTTGTATTTCGTTCTCTTATTTTTGACTATTAATGGTTGCCTGGAAGAAATCGCTATAAGCGATAAGGCCGCCATTTATGGCACTAGTTATAAGTTTTTCAATTTGCTATTGTTTTTTATTGTATGTGTTCTGGTGTGTATAATAAAGAGTTTCTGTCTGTCTGTCTGTCTGTCTTGTCTCACCAGACAAGCTCCACCGCTTGCCGCTGTCAAACAACTGGTAAATCAATTACATTTGTCTATGGGATCATACAACATACAACAAAGCCACCATATCCATCCGTCCGTATCTTCAGGACCAAAGCACAAATCCGATCCAAATGCAAAAACGGGTGAGACAGGGAGACGTTATCTCCGAAACTGTTCACCTCTGCATTGGAGGATATCTTTAAGCTTTTAAACTGGAACGGATATGGTATCAACATTAATGGTGAATACATCACTCACCTTCGATTTGCCGACGATATAGTCATTATGGCTGAATCGCTAGATGACCTTGGCTCAATGCTCAGAGACCTCAATGCTGTCTCCCAACAGGTAGGGCTAAAACGAACATGGGTAAGACAAAAATCATGTCAAATGCCCATGTTGCACCCGTACCGGTCCATGTTGGAAACGACAGTATCGAAGTTGTTAAGCATTATGTTTTAGGCAGGTCAAACTTTGACAAGGAGGTCAGCCGACGAATCCAACTCGGATGGGCAGCGTTTGGGAAATTGCGTCACATCTTCTCGTCAGAAATACCACAAATCTTTAAGACGAAAGGCGACAACCAGTGTGTGTTGCCAGTGATGACATATGGCACTGAGACGTGGTCGCTAACTATTGGCATGATATGCAAGCTTAAAGTTGCGCAACGGGCAATGGAGAGAGCTATGCTCGAAATTTCAGGTTTCGAAAATTAAAGGTTCTCGAATGGCGACCACGAACCGGCAGACGCAGTGTAGGACGGCCCCCCACACGATGGACCGATGCAATTGTCTCGATCGCGGGAAGTCGGTGGATGGAGGCGGCACAAGATCGGTCATTGTGGAAATCATTGGGGGAGGCATATCGGGGGGAGGCCTATGTCCAGCAGGGGACGTCGGCAGGCTGCAGACGGAGATGATGAGATGTGTGATCATTTACTTGAAATCGTAACACTTATTTAAATTTTATTATAATTTAAATCTCTTTCATAAATCTCCATTGATAAATCATGATATTTATGTATCTATTAGTGTATGGTATACTTATTCGTATTTACGTATTACAGTTATTAAAATTATTAACTTTGCACTTTTCTCTAATAAATGTGAAAAATGTCATGCGTGCCGTCCACGGGAATATTGTAAACTGGACTACGAAGTGTTTGGCTCGGGCTTACTGAAAATAATAAACGTCGCCGTAAAATTGTAAAACCCGTCAGATCACCTACAACAAAGAAGTTGGAAAATTAAACCTACAACCTGACTATGTTAGATTATAAACCTACCTGCCACAACCGGCAGATGTGACCGCCACAATGTCAGAGAGAATAAATAAATAAAAAATAAAATAAAAACACCTACATACAACCTAACTATGTTAGATTAAGCCACGACCGAAGTATGTTTTACCAAATGAAAGAAGTCTCATCAAACTCGATTCACAATTAGCGGAGCAATCGCGTAAATTACATACAAAGATAAAAATACATTGTCCCAAATTGAAAACTTCTTCCTTTTTTAAAGTTGGTAAAAAATTACATATTCCAGCTTCGACAAATAGGACTCTATCACTTAACTCTCTCTAAACGTGAGTCAGGGAAGCTGACTGACTGACTGACTGACTGACTGACTGACTGACTGACTGACACACCGGCTCCTCGCGGGGTCACACGGTCCTGGCAGTCACCAGAATCCGCTTCACCGGCCGACCGGCCGCCGACAACGGAGGTTTCAAAATCAAATTAAAGCGAGTCACGTACTATACAGATATTGACTATCTACATATAAGCGTTTAAAGACTTGATTACGTATTCAAAACATCACACCCTCTACACACATGCGTTCACTCGGAATCCTTCAGACTGCTGAACTGTTTTTTTTGGAAAAGGTTGTAAATAAAATTTGTTCGCGTTTTAAGGAAAAAATCCGTTTATTACTTTTTTTATTAAAAATTGTACCTCCAGGACTCCTAGGTCCATGCTTTTTTTAACATACAAGTATTAGTACCTGGTTGACCGAGCTTTGCTCGGTTTTTTTATATACGAATTACGTAGTGATGACTTACTTAGACCTACTTAGATACGAATTAAATGCGTTTATAAAAGGCTCTAAGTATAAGATTTTCTCAGAACAAAAAGAAAAGTCCCGAGTGTAACCCTCAGGATTCGAGCCGGGGCCTGTTGACTCCGAGGGCGAGCATATTCCGTCTGAGCCATTTAGACTTAAAGAACAGTGGCGAAATAAGTTATCGTATTCTAATGACATTGTAGGAGTTTTTCATTGTCTAAAAACGCGCCTAAAATGATGTTTAAAAAAAACCTAGCTAGTTCGATTTATCGTCCCCGAAACCCCCTGTTTACATAATTTCATGAAAATCGTTCGAGCCGTTTCCGAGATTCAGAAATCTATATTTACAAATATATATTTATACCTACAAGAATTAAGATACATTATTTGCTTTTGGTTATTTTCCTTTGTCTATGTATTATATATTATTTAATCTATTCTGTTTTGAATTCGACGCACGTCTCACTGCACGAGCTGACACGCAGAGAGTTTGGATAGAACGACAAGTACTGAGGTACATGAGAAGCTTCAAAAACACCGAGTTAATATCTTCCAGGTTCTAGCTGATTTCAAATTTACAACCTATTTCCTAAATCCAAGAATAACTTTTACGGAAATTCACGATTTGATTAAAGGTTCCGTAGCAGCAAGTAACATAATACATAAGTTGTTGTAATTCGTTATAACTTTGATCGATGTTTGAATAACAGTGTATTTATGAGGTGCTTACTAAAAATACTTACTAGATCAAGTACTAACCAATTTTCGTTGGAAGTTTGCATAGTAATGGACATTGAACATCATATTTTTTTTTTAGTTTCATCATTCTCTTATTTTAGAAGTTATATGGAAGGACACACACACCCACACACACACAAATTTTACCACTTTGAAAGTGTCACTCGCGCAAATTATTCAGTACCTATAGAAACCTAAACATCATTTCTGAAGACCTATCCATAGACATTCTGCACGTATAGGTTTGGTGAAAAAAAAATTTTGAGTTCCAGTTCTAAGTATGGGGGCACTGTTTTTTTTATATATTTTTGTCTACAATTCTTAATGCGGTTCACAGAATACATCTATTTACCAAGTTTTAACGATATTATAGTCCTTATAATTTCGGAAAAAAAATTG
This sequence comes from Ectropis grisescens, assembly GCA_017562165.1. NCBI lineage: Eukaryota > Metazoa > Arthropoda > Insecta > Lepidoptera > Geometridae > Ectropis > Ectropis grisescens. The sequence goes on from CM029775.1 coordinate 29,603,115, forward strand.
TTGTGACATAAGGATGGATAGACAGACAGACATGACGGACCTATAAGGGTTTCGTGTTTACGTTTTACGGAACCCTAAAAAGTACTAAAATCCATCTTGGATCTACCTGCAGATAAACGTTAGGGCGCGGCGTGTAGCGCGCCGGGAGTCTGCAGGGTGCGCACCCGCAGGTGGCGATCTCACTCTCTGTAGAGCAGCAGAGCTGGTTTGTTTGAACGCGCTCATCTCAGGAACTACTCGTCCGGTTTCAAAAACTCTCGCATCATTTATCTCATATTATTAGTTCGTATGAATTATATTTATAGAGAGCGATATTATAATTATTTAAACTTTGTATACAGCACACAACTAGCTACAGCAAGTTTTTAGAAAGTCACGGTAGAGCACCGATAATGTTGTAAAATTACATTGTTTATTATAATTTGTAAATACTTATAAAATTTACATTTATCATTGTCGTAAAATTAGATTTTAATTTTGTTATGGTTTGAAAATATAAACTTACCTTTTATTTGTACCTCTAGGCTTTTACCACAGTCTAATAGAGTAGTTTTTCTTGATACTGTGCATTTACTTTTGTTTTCATTCTGTTTTGTATCGACATGTGTATTGTAATTACGTACCTATATTAATAAAATACATGTTTGTACTTCGACTACAACGATTGTCGCCGGGACCGGCGCCGGCTCCGGTCCCGGCCCCGGCGACGGCGCCGGCGGGTTTTTGCGGTTGTGCATTGTCTCACGGAGAAACTTTCCCGAACACAACAACAGGGTTCAAAACAGAACCGCGACACTTGACACCATGGACACGATTACTATGATATTATTATGATGTTGATTTGCGTGTTGTCAGTCGAGGCTGGCGGGGGTGTAGGTGCGAGTGGCGCGGCCGGCGCCGGCGCTCACCTTCAGGAGCCGTGCGGCTCGCATCCTGCTGCCGGGGCGGGGGCGCGGGGCGCGGGGCGGGGGCCGGGGCTGGAGCGGCTGCGGGAACACTGCGCGAGCGCGGGGAGCGCGGGGGAGCGCGGGGCGAGCGCGCGGCGAGCGCGCGGCGAGCGTGAGGTGAGCGTGAGGCGAGCGCGCGCGGTCGGAGCGGCGAGACGAGCGTGCGGGGCGGCGGCGCGGTGGGCACTCTCTCCGGCGCCGCGCACTTTACTTTTTATTTAAACCCTCCCCGCCGCCGGCCGCCCGCCCGGCCCCGGCACCGGCCCGGCCCGACCCGGCCCGGCCCGGCGCCGGCCGCGCGGCCGGAAGGACGAGCGATCCTTTCCATCGCTCGAGTGTCGCAAGTCCTTGCCCAACCCGGCGCGCGCGCCGGTCCGCCGCCGGCGCCGGCGACGGGCCGGCCCGGCGACGGCCGCCGTGTTGTAGGGGAAGTGATCGGAACGATTTGTTATAATGGTTACGTATTAGAGTTTAATGCATCTTATCTAGTAACTGGAACATCCATGCGGAAATAAGAAGATGACCAAAAATTAGACCGTAGTGGCACAACGAGCCGTCGCCGGCGCCGGCGGCGGCGGCCGGGGTCAGGGAAAAACAAAACAGAAATGTTTCATTGCGTAATATGTTAATTGATAACCTAGTAAATTGCTACCAAATACTCAAACACTAGCGGTTCAAGCTCGCATAAAAACATACATATTTAAGCATCGACACCTGGTAAGTGAACCATTCATTCCCTCGTAACCAATTTGAAACCTCACTCAAGGAAGTCACTTTATCCAATTTTAAAACTAACTTTTTATTAACCCTTAAAGTCACAAACCAGTTTTTAGTTAAATAAAACAAAAAAAGTATCGGGATTCGTTTATTGGGACTCCAAAGCATATAGGAAAAATAAATAAAAAAATCTCAACGTAACCGTTTAAAAAAAACACATGTATATACAGTACTACTCACTCAACACAACATTAATCTATAGCAAAATATACATTGCTACTTATGCCGAACATTTTGGGGATAAGAAAAAAAAAACAATTTCTACCCTTGAAATGCCACAAATTTATTTTATACGTAATGCAAATAGTACTTGTTTTTTCGCTTTTGCATTGTATGTCGCTAGTAGCTTACTAGTTGAAATCAATGATCAAATTGCTCCTAATCTCACCATCATCAATTTGTTTTGTATAAGTATAATTTGTTTTTTTTTGTCAAAACCCTGTAAATTATTTGTCACAGACAAAAGTCTCAGTCTTTTAAAAGATCTGACTTTTTGAACAGTATAATTCGCCTAGCGCTGAAACTAGTATATTTCTGAAACATACATGTAATGTGGGCAAAATGATACCAAAAAGCAAACATTAGTGCACAAGTGTAATCATAAGTTTGAAATAGGGAAACAGTAAATTTTCGACATAATTTGATGTCATTTGCATGCACCAAATTGTCACACAAGTAGTAAAAACTTAAGACCATTACCACCCAAAACGTAGCAAGTATATTATTCTATACAAAACAGAACAGCTCTAACTGTAGCAATGTATGGTATAATAGACACTCACATAAAACAAAAGAAATATGACAAAAACTCGATTTTCATAGCATATTTCGTGTAAATACACAATTATTACACATATGGTAATAAAACGCATGCACAAAAATGCTGTTATTTTGAGCAAAAATAGTACAATAGGAATATTTTACCTTGATCATCTCACAGCTTTACCATTAGTGTCAAAAAATTGCCAATATAATCTCACTGGCAAAACTTATGTCACTGTTTGTTTTTTAATTTAGATACACTGACGTTATTGTAAACAGTTTCTATGAAAACATCTTGTAAAAAGACTTTAATATTGAAACTATATTTTTTTTATATATGTATAGTATAATCAACAGAATGACTTTAAGGGTTAAAACGGTCGACGAACCTTCCTAGGTTTTTAAATCATGGTCAAATATACGAAAGCAGATAAGAAATGCATCAAGCTTTGATGATTTAGACAAGTAAGTAACCAAAAGCATCAAGTCACAGCTCCCGTGGACAGTACAAGCTTTGCTTAGTTTAGTTGTGTGTAACATGTCCACCAGTATTTGTTTAATCAACGACGACGCGCGAACAATGCAAAAATGTGTTGTTGTGTTTGTTTGTATGTACTTTCTTTTTAATGCAATTTTATTGCTCTAAAAGGATTATGGTAGCTTTAGCAAAAGCCAATGGTAAAAATATCAATATGCTATGGTACATATAATGTATCTTCCTGCCACTATTTTGATGCGGCTTCCCGCCACCCTCACCCCTTTGAAATTTGAAATCCGAATTTCAGTCAACTAATAAAGTGACCACTTTGCTTTTAGTAACCATTCCCTAAAAATAAAGTTAAAGTCAAAATATTTATTTGCCAGTTAACAGGTAGGTTTACGTACTAATGTCAAGTCAGCCATCCCTTGTTTAAGCTCAAAGTGTCGAACTCGCACGTGTCGGCAGCCCGAGCCGCAGCCGTGCCGTCAGGGCGCCTCGCGCCGACGGCGGCGGGACGCGGCCGTGCCGTCAGGGCGCCTCGCGCCGACGGCGGCGGGACGTCGGCCGTGCCGTCAGGGCGCCTCGCGCCGACGGCGGCGGGACGCGGCCGTGCCGTCAGGGCGCCTCGCGCCGACGGCGGCGGGACGCGGCCGTGCCGTCAGGGCGCCTCGCGCCGACGGCGGCGGGACGCGGCCGTGCCGTCAGGGCGCCTCGCCGCCGACGGCGGCGGGACGCGCGCCGTGCCGTCAGGGCGCCTCGCGCCGACGGCGGCGGGACGCGGCCGTGCCGTCAGGGCGCCTCGCGCCGACGGCGGCGGGACGCGCCGTGCCGTCAGGGCGCCTCGCGCCGACGGCGGCGGGACGCGGTGCCGTGCCGTCGGCGGCGGACGCGGCCGTGCCGTCAGGGCGCCTCGCGCCGACGGCGGCGGGACGCGGCCGTGCCGTCAGGGCGCCTCGCGCCGACGGCGGCGGGACGCGGCCGTGCCGTCAGGGCGCCTCGCGCCGACGGCGGCGGGACGCGGCCGTGCCGTCAGGGCGCCTCGCGCGCCTCGGCGCGCGGGACGCGCCGTCAGGGCGCCTCGCGCCGCGGCGGACGGGACGCGGCCGTGCCGTCAGGGCGCCTCGCGCCGACGGCGGCGGGACGCGGCGCCCGTCAGGGCGCCTCGCGCCGACGGCGGCGGACGCGGCCGTGCCGTCAGGGCGCCTCGCGCCGACGGCGGCGGGACGCGGCCGTGCCGTCAGGGCGCCTCGCGCCGACGGCGGCGGGACGCGGCCGTGCCGTCAGGGCGCCTCGCGCCGACGGCGGCGGGACGCGGCCGTGCCGTCAGGGCGCCTCGCGCCGACGGCGGCGGACGCGGCCGTGCCGTCAGGGCGCCTTGCGCCGGCGGCGGCGGGACGCGGCCGTGCCGTCAGGGCGCCTCGCGCCGGCGGCGGCGGGACGCGGCCGTGCCGTCAGGGCGCCTCGCGCCGGCGGCGGGACGCGGCCGTGCCGTCAGGGCGCCTCGCGCCGACGGCGGCGGGACGCGCGTGCCGTCAGGGCGCCTCGCGCCGACGGCGGCGGGACGCGTCAGTCAGGGCGCCTCGCGCCGACGGCGGCGGGACGCGGCCGTGCCGTCAGGGCGCCTCGCGCCGGCGGCGGCGGGACGCGGCCGTGCCGTCAGGGCGCCTCGCGCCGCGGCGGCGGCGCGGCCGTGCCGTCAGGGCGCCTCGCGCCGGCGGCGGCGGACGCGGCGTGCCGTCAGGTCGCCCTCGCGCCGGCGGCGGGACGCGGCCGTGCCGTCAGGGCGCCTCGCGCCGGCGGCGGCGGGACGCGGCCGTGCCGTCAGGGCGCCTCGCGCCGGCGGCGGCGGGACGCGGCCGTGCCGTCAGGGCGCCTTGCGCCGGCGGCGGCGGGACGCGGCCGTGCCGTCAGGGCGCCTCGCGCCGGCGGCGGGACGCGGCCGTGCCGTCAGGGCGCCTCGCGCCGGCGGCGGCGGGACGCGGCCGCCGTCAGGGCGCCTCGCGCCGGCGGCGGCGGGACGCGGCCGTGCCGTCAGGGCGCCTCGCGCCGACGGCGGCGGGACGCGGCCGTGCCGTCAGGGCGCCTCGCGCCGACGGCGGCGGGACGCGGCCGTGCCGTCAGGGCGCCTCGCGCCGACGGCGGCGGGACGCGGCCGTGCCGTCAGGGCGCCTCGCGCCGACGGCGGCGGGACGCGGCCGTGCCGTCAGGCGCCTCGCGCCGGCGGCGGCGGGACGCGGCCGTGCCGTCAGGGCGCCTCGCGCCGACGGCGGCGGGACGCGGCCGTGCCGTCAGGGCGCCTCGCGCCGGCGGCGGCGGGACGCGGCCGTGCCGTCAGGGCGCCTCGCGCCGGCGGCGGCGGGACGCGGCCGTGCCGTCAGGGCGCCTCGCGCCGGCGGCGGCGGGACGCGGCCGTGCCGTCAGGGCGCCTCGCGCCGGCGGCGGGACGCGGCCGTGCCGTCAGGGCGCCTTGCGCCGGCGGCGGGACGCGGCCGTGCCGTCAGGGCGCCTCGCGCCTGCGGCGGCGGGACGCGGCCGTGCCGTCAGGGCGCCTCGCGCCGGCGGCGGCGGGACGCGGCCGTGCCGTCAGGGCGCCTTGCGCCGGCGGCGGGACGCGGCCGTGCCGTCAGGGCGCCTTGCGCCTATAAAAAACCGATAAGCTAGCAATTTTGCGGCGATGTTCAAGACTTTGAAGTCTTGAGGGTTAAAAAAAACAGTTAAGAAATTAAGTCTTGTAGAATTTTAATTCTTGCATTGGTGTCGTCGTTAAAGAAACTCTCAGAAGAAGAAAAACAAAAAACTGATTCACTATTGATTCGTAGCGCCGGATCGATCCCAGCAGGTCCGCCGCGCCGCCGCCCCGCCGCCGCGCCGCCGCCCGCTGCCGCGCCGCCGCCCCGCTGCCGCGCCGCCGCCGCCGCGCCGCCGCCCCGCTGCCGCGCCGCCGTCGCCGCGCCGCCGCCCCGCTGCCGCGCCGCCGCCGCCGCGCCGCCGCCCCGCTGCCGCGCCGCCGTCGCCGCGCCGCCGCCCCGCTGCCGCGCCGCCGCGCCGAGCCTCGCGGCGACATTACACACCCACTTACGCGATTCTCACAATACAAACAATTTGAGCATTAAACAGGGCGAGACTGCGCGGCAGCCACGCGACTCTCGCCCCTGTGGCGGCGGCGCAGGGCGCACAGTGGCGCGGCACGGCGCGGTGTCACATCGCCAGATCTCGGGAGCGCGCGCGCGTCACAGCTCCCGCACCTTGCCCAACCGACGCATTGTGTCGCAGTTGCGAGACCCGCACTTCGCACCCGCACCCCGCACCCCGCACCCGCACCCCGCACCCCGCACTCCGCGCTCACGTCAATTTAAAAAAAAATTAAATTAAATAAACCACTTAAATTTACATTAAATTAGAAAAAAATAATCTGCCACAGCCGAGCCACCCCGCAGGCGGCGCGCGCCGGCGCACGTCCCCGTCTCTAAATAAATCAAATAAATCAATAAACACGTGTATCATACGATAATTTTTAACACACTTGTGAACAAAATAATAATAAATAAACTATTTTCGTACAAAAAATTAAACCGACTTCAAAACCACAAATAGCCACTCAAAAGCGAAAAATAAGGTGCTAAGTAGGTGCTAGCCAAGTCTAACAGGTACCTAGTGGATAGGATATGCCTGTCTACCACGTGCCTATATAGTATGTTTGGCTTGACTTGCACCGACTTCAAATAGATGAGTGAGTAGCACTTGTAATAATGATATTAATTTAATCATAATATAATTTATTGCATAATATGGGTGAGTATATAAGTAGGTACCGTGAAACATGCCAACTTTGCCCGCTTTTAAAAAGAAATATTAATTATTTATTGTTTTTTCTATGAGCGCTTGCGTATTTTTTTTTATTTGCTGCATCTCTAACATGTGCATGGATTGGCTTATTAAGATTTTGAAAAAGTTCACATATTTTCCAGCTTTTCATTGATTTTGATGCCGGGCAAAGTTATCTAGACTTTTAGCCAACATTGCCCACGTGTTTTTTTTTACTCAAATTTAGCCTTTATGCCAATGAGAAAGAAACTAGCTAAAGGATTAGGGCAATGTTGACGTTACCTCTAAACCCTTACCGATGACGATCCAAGTTTCTCTATTAAGTTAGTTGGCAAAGTTACCCTGACAATTTTTCTATATTCCATACAAGACAAAAGTTGCGATGTCAAAATGTTAGGGCTGCCAAAAGCAAGTATTTTTAGTAGGTAGGTACAAAAAACAAAATTAGAATATTAATGTTTATATTTTTCTCAAAAATACAAACAGCTGAAACTCTTATACATATATAAACTTATTATTATAAATACTAATATCAAAATCGAGTTCAATCAACGTTCGAAATGAAGTAGATATTCCAAATATAAAAATAGTGATAACCAAGTTTTTCCTTTCAATCAGTGAAGAATAAAGATAGGCTTATACGATAATTTCAGTAGGCGTATTAGGAACTTATTTAAAAAAAAATCTTAATAATTTGTATTTCAGCTAACTAGACACTTAAATACATATAAAAAATATTATATTATTTTTGCTCAATTATATTTTGGAAAAGTCTTAAAACTTTAAATCTAAAAATTAAACCGCTAACCAGTTAAAGTAACCAGAAAAAACAGTTTTTTCACAATTAGGTACACAAAAAAGCTATTTCTTATTTTAATTAAATTATTTTTGAAAAACAGTCTTGTGTATTATGCGACTATAATAAATTAATTTAACTTTATTGTATGTTACAACTACTGAAATCGAAATAAAATATGATGAAGAACCTGGATCGTCTGACAGGTTTGTTTCATCGAGATTGATAATATTTTCTGCTAGTATGTCTTTTAAAGTTGTGGTTAAATTGTCAAAATATTCAGCTATTTCTTGGGGTCCCTTTTCAGCTCTTGGTTTTGAAATATTTTGAGTATTTCTTACAGCCAATTCATCACTATGCCTCGCCAAGAAAGCCTGGACGACCGGGAATTTTGTTCTTGAATTTGTCGTCTTGTGATTTTTTTAATCATAAATCATATTTTCGTGAACCATATTCAGCCACAACTTGCAAATCTCAATTTTTTTTTTCTCTTTTTCAGCGATTAAAACGGTAGGATGACCAACAGAGTTTGTATGAACCTTTGTAATTTTATTAATTATCGTCCGTCTTGGGATATCAAATTGTCGTTCAGCATCTCTGGAAGTGATTTTTTCGACTCTACAATATACTCTATAATTCGTTTGCTACAACATACAATTATATAAACTTACCATCGTATTCGCCCTGAATAAGAATTCAGTTCAACCTTTTTTCAAAAATTTGCCCGCAAAATCACCCACCACGCTTAACAAGCTGCAACAGGATACTAAACGGAGTTGGCTTGATGCGCGATTCTCAGAGATGCCATATGCCATACGTAAAACCTAATTTCTTCCAAAGTTATCAATATTGCCGTAATACATAATATTTTTCTTATAGAAACGGTTTTCCATAATTAGTGTATTTTGGGCAAAGATACCTCTGTAGGCAAAGTTGGCATATTTCACGGTATATTAAGAGGTTGGTACAGTTATTTGTATCGCAGTATTTTGAGTGCCTATTTGTGGTTTTGTAGTCGGTTTCATTTTTTTGTACGAAAATAGTCCCAATTTCGTTAGTGACAGGTTCGAGTTTCATAACTTTTGTGAAATCTACAATTAGGTACGTCATCCAGAAAATTGTATGCAAATTTTAGTTTTTGCTTCATATTTCAAAAATCACTTGACCGATTTCGATAAGATTTATATGGGACTATTCGGGAAGCATACCCATCCGAACATAACAAGAAATTTCAAAATCGGGGGGTTCTCGAGAAATCAGGTAACTTTTTTTAATAAAAGTATCCTATGTAACTCATAATCGGCATTGAGTACATATATACTTTAGTTATTTGTACTCAATGATAATCAGCTATCTGGTATTGAAAGTCCCGTTAAAATCAGTAAAACCGTTTCAGAAATTAGCTGAAACGTACAGACAGACTTTTTGTTTAAGAAATTGCCATAGATGTACTCGTACTTTCCTGTGTATTTAGAGAAAACTTGGAATTACAAACAGACATTTCAATTTTGTTCATATAGACAGATAGATAGCTCTTCGTTACTGTTGCTAATACTACCTTTACTACAAAGTACTATCTGTTATTTAAAGTCTAAGAGTGTTTAGGATATTATGAAAAGCATAATTAATGCATTAGAATGTATCACTTAATAGTCATTGACAGAGTAATATGCCTTTTCTAGAAAAAACACCTTTAATTTGCGTTTACACAAATGTTTCACATCTATCTTTATTATTTCCTTTGGCAAGTGGTTATATACCATTGGAGCCATACATTAAACACTATTGCTGAGTAATGTTGTTTTACGATCAGGTACCTTTAGTTTACATCTGAGTCTTTCTGATTTCATATTAATATTAATAAACAAATTTAAATTACTTCGAACAAACATTAGATACTCATAGATATACAAACACTGTAACGTAAGAGTTTGCAATTTTTGTAAGTCTGTTTTGCCGCTGGTTCTTTGATGCAGCTTGCAAATGGTCCTGACACGTTTCATCTGTGCTCTGAACACTCTTTCCTTCTTTGTGCTGTTTCCCCAAAATATAACGCCATAACGAAGCAAGTAAGTAGTTTTATTGAAGGGAAAACTTCTTTTGGTGCGCCTAGACAGATTTTTTCGTGGGCCGTCTAAAATTGCTAGTGAAACGCTATTTCCGAACCACGCAATTTTTTTAAAATTGGCCATGGATACACTAGACATTCAGCCGCATGCTATTCTCGTGTTGATGTGCTTACTAGGTAGGTATATTCTAAATTTCAATTCTTAATAAAAAATTTAATGATTAAAATTCTTTAGTGGTCTTTGAACAGTTAAGTATTTCTTATTTTAGTTACTTAGTCTTATTATACTTCTGCCGTGCGGTCTTAAGCGCACACATTTTTTTTAATACGTCTTAAATTCATTAAATATAAAATCACTTGTTAAAACACTGATAAAAGTAACAACGAACCAGAAGAACTTTTATATTAAATACTTTGTACTGTGTACAACTATTTAAGTATTATATCAGCTATCTGGCCACCATATTTGGCTATTATTTATATTATTATTTATATATTTAAACTGTGGCGTTTTTCAGCAATCTGGAAAGACGTACAACTCATTCCTTTGCCTAAGAAACCTAATCCTACCTCCTTTTCCGAGTATCGACAAATATTCTTCCTTTTCTGTCCAAAGTCCTTGAGCGTCTTGCCCACTCACAAATCAACTGATTCCTAAACAAAGGTTCAAACAAACATTCGCAAAGGTATGGATGGCAGGCTTACTGTTCTAGCTTTGCTAGATTACAGTAATGCCTTTAATGCCGTCGATTTCGATATCTTGCTGGCGACGCTGCGCTCTATTAACATATCTCCATCAGTAATCAATTGGTTTCATAGTTACTTGTATGGCTTGTATGCATAGTTACAGCGTATTCGCCTCGACGATGTACTATCGTCTTGGTGTAGTACTAATGCTGGAGTCCCTCAAGGCGGCGTGCTTTCACCAATTTTTTTTGTTTATTTTTTTTATTTTATTTAAATTAGCCACTCCACAGACTCCGGGGTCCGTGATCTTTGTCATTACAATTATATATTATTATTTTTTGCACATATTTTGGATAAGGAGAAGAAGAGGCAAATAGGAGGGAGTTGGGTACATTTAAAATCTAATTCTGTGCTCGTCTGTAGAGCCGATCACTGCCGGCTGGGATTCCGCTAGTAATCGACTCGACATCGAGTGTTTGCCTAATTGCCTTTTGCCATTTGCCTAAGCTGCCTCCTCCCGGCCCAGAGCCTCCACAACGGCCGCATTTCTGTCCCTGATGGCCATCTGTAGGTTGAAATCTCGGATGGTCTTTGGTGATGCAGCACACGCTCGCCGCACGAACCGACCGATGGCGTCGTCGGTGTCGTCAGCGTAGTATGTGAAGGTCCCCGTGTGCCGTGAGATTGCAACAACCGCATGGGGTACGCTCTCGTGCAGCTTCATGTTTGCCTTGGTTTTGATTGCGATTACCGACTCGTATGTTAGTCCCTGAGCTTCATGGATGGTAAGGATGCGTGACCCGGTGCCTGACCCATAACCCTGGTTTGTCAGGGTCTCCTTCTCCTCTTGAGTGTGAACTAAGAAGAGGGTGTTTGGTAGGTTGTTGGGTATTTGCGCTCCTTTATATCTTCTCTGCTCTAGGGACTTTATACGGGGCGCTGAGGAATACATACCGGAGTATATTTCCCTCAGCGCATATGCGACGTCCATTGGGTTTCGATGTGTGCAGAGCAACTCCTGGCTGATCTTTGTTACCAGGTTCGGGCGATGATACCTCATTTCGAAGAGATTTTCCCTGTCGATATAAGGCAACTGATTGACGTCTCCAATAAGGACAAGTTCACCAACACCAGACAGCCTTGAAGCCATCACAATGGCTCCAAAATGGTTCATGAGAGCTTCGTCCACCATGAGGCGACTGAAACTTTCTCTACCGAAACCATTTACCAGAGCAGAAGCCATGGTTCGCACCCTGGTTTTGACCAGGTTTCCGATTCGGTGCGATAGCTTTTCTCTTAGATCTTTTGCTGCCTCAGTTGTTGTAGTGATGATGGCGTCCTTGTCCACGTCGAAGTGTCTAATCCCCCATGTTGTTTTTCCACATCCTGGAACTCCGTTGACCCACTGTATTCTCGGTACCTCCCAATTTTCCCAACCTGCTTTGACGTTTCCGTTCCCTTCGATGGTCTTGGCTATCTCTAGGATCTTATCGTCCAGCATAATCTTGGTGCATCGGGCAGTAACTACAATTGGGTCGTTTGGTGGTGTCGCATAAACAGGCACTCCCGCGCGCTCTGTCTCTCTCTCGTTCAGTGTCACGAAGCCATTTTCTGCACTGTAAGCTGCCATATACTGTCCTGTCATGGTTCCCTTGATGACCCGGGAAGTGACATTATTGTAAATGGCTGCTTCGGCCTCCTCGAGTTTCGCCTTTAAAAGGCTTTCACTTCCTAGCCTATAGGACTGCATGATGTTTTCGCAGGTCTTGAGGTTGACTTGTCGTGTCGCGCTCAGTGTGGCTATGAATTCGATGAAGGCGTTACGTGCATGGCTCCGCGGCTCCGAAGCCGTGACATAGCGGGGCGGTTCCACCTGTCCCATGTCGGCTCTCGTTCGGCTCATTTGTTGCTGTGAAGCTGCTTTGGGGTCTTTGACGTCAAGGGGTGATGAATGGGATGTGATTCGGAGTACGCTCCTTTCTGCTGCGCGTTGAAGGCAGTCACGAACGCCGTGTTGGTGCCTCGGCTGCCAGTTAGATTGGCTGAGGCTTTTTCCGCGGCTGCCTTCTGCTGTGCTCTTTCGGAGCCGGTTTGGATGGTCGAACTAGGAACAGGATGTCCCCAGCTATCGGTTGCATTTGTTTGGTCGTGCGAAGGGGCTCTGAGGAAGCTCAGATTTTCTCCCCTGTCTTCGTATACGACAATCTCATGATGTTTAGAGGCCTCAATGCAACCCAGCCGGTCTGCGACTTTTGGCTCTTGAATATTCGATTGCCATCGCATCCACGCTTATCACCCGGGGTGCTTCACCTGCATTTTTGCTCAGATGTGCGAGCAGCGCACTTGCCTGTGTGAAAGGCGTCCGACCTTCCGAGTACTCTATTAGTGCAATCGTTTTGTTTTCGATCGCACCAACCGAAATCGGTGGCCGTCTACCTCGCACACCGGCATGGCGTCGTAGGTTTTCCGCTTCATTGTGACTTGCGGTACTCCCATTGAGCAGGCAAGACAATCCAGGTGATAAACGGGCTCGTTTCCGTTCCCAGGCGAAGCAAAAGCTTATTCCGAATCTTTCTTTGTTGCTGTCCATGAAGAGAGCCACTCCGCGGATACGGATCCCTGCTTCTCCTCGGTCTGCGTTCTCCAGTAGTTGTTTGACGGAGATGCTCTTCGAGGAGTTATGTTGGGCGGAAACCGTATGCCACGTGGCGTCCACAGACAGCGGGGCAGGGTGTGGTGGCGATGGAGGGCGCGTATTTGAGTTAGTGGAGTTTCTCATGGCCGCTATGCGGAATGAGCTCTCCATGAAGGATAGGAGCCGTGTTCTGTTGTCTGGATCTACTAAGATGTTGTGGAGATCCGAGACAACCAGCCTTCTGTCGATCATAGATTCGAGCTCATGTCTTGCGACCATGAATCGGGGACAATCGACTAGCACGTGCCAGACCGTTTCGGGTTGGTCGGGGTCACACTCGCATGCCGGACTGTTCTTGAGCTTAAATCTGTACAGGTAATCTGCTATTCCTCCGTGTCCCGTCAACGCTTGTACCTGGAAGGGAGCCAGTTTCGTGGTTCTCATCACCCGATATGCGTTTGCTATATCACCACTTCTCTTCGTAATTTTCATTAACTCAATTTCTCACAATCTTAATTCTTCCCAACACCTTTATGCAGATGATCTCCAAATTAACTCTCAAGCTCGACTCTCTGATATTAACGTTGCTATAGACATGGTGAATGCAGATCTACAACGTGTTGTCTGCTGGAGCAACTCTTTCGAATTAAATGTTAACCCCCTCCAAAACTCAAGCAATCATAATTGGTAGTCCCTATATGATCTCCAGGGTCGACTGGTCTTCCATTCCAAAATTTGTCTTTAACGGAGTCGGAATACCTTTCAGTGAATCTGTCAAAAACCTTGGCGTGATTTTTGATCGCACGTTGTGCTGGGAGCCTCACTTGAAATCTATCAGTTCCAAACTGTTTGCATCTGGGGGATCTTTGAGGCGACTCCGCAATTTTTTACCCACTTTTTTACGCACATGAAGGCTCCTGTGCGTTCAAAAAGTGTTCTAATAATTCAAGAAACTCAAATAAATCTAATAGAATTTCATTTCATGCGCAAGTACAGTATTTAAAATTATTTTAAATATTTTCTAATTACATACCCGTAAATATTTTAAAATGGCTACCATCACCGTCACTGGTTAAACATCGCCGTGTGACAGAGAGAGAATAATACCAATTATAACTAGCGTGAGCGAAATAGATGTCTTAGACAGAGACAGATGTCACAGACGCAGTTTGTTACCAATGTTAAGATGTTCAGGGCCAATCTTGAGTTCAACAATCTTTGATTTAAAAGACATTTTTACTTTCTGCAGCAATGCCCATCTTCGGCCCCTGAGATCAAAAACTAACTTGTTACTGCAAACACCACCGGCACGTGGTGAAATGTTCTACGGCAAGTTGTTTGCGTTCCAGGCTGTCCAGCTGTGGAACGCCTTGCCTGTGACCACTAGACAAGCTCCATCGTACGTTATTTTTAAGGACCAAGTAAAAGAGATCTACTTGTCGCAGTCATCACCCGGTTAAAGCTGTTACTCTGTTTAAATAATGTTTAATAACTATTTATATATCGAAAACTCATTGTTGTATGTATTAGTATATTCTTATGTTCGTATTTATGTATTAGGATGTAAAGTTATTATATAAGTAAGTATGTTAATGTATTATTTGGTATTTTAGTTTTTATAACTACTTTATCTTTAATTGTAGATGTACATAATATAAGTATCAACCACTCGGTTGAACATCTACAAAAAAACAGTTGTTTTTGTGTTTCCCCTCCTCCATATTCTCAAATCTCTCATTCCATCCTATGGTTGCCTGGAAAAGGTCGCTTTTAGTGATAAGGTCGCCAATTGCTACTTGATTTTGTGTTGTTTAAAGTGTCTTTTGCTTATTACTAAATTAAGTGCAATAAAGAGTTAATATCTCTCTATCGATCATATTACAAGCTTTGCTTAGTTTGGGGTTAGATGGTGTTGTGTGCGAATGTCCACCAATATTTATTTATATTACTCGCTGCTACGGAAGCCTTCATGGGCGAGCCTGCCTCGTACTTGACCACTTTTATTTTATTGAAAATCGGAGCACATTTTCCTAAAATGAACTAGATTTTTTTCTGAGAACTAACTAACCACAAAGATATTTACAAATAAATGAGGTCGGTTAGATCACTTGGTTATACACTAAATATGTTATTACTAAAGGATTTTCCGTGATCTAAAAACTTACCACAATTAATTACATTATTTAAGTAATTTTTCCCGTCTCTATTATGTCGGGTGTTGTGTCATTTTGTATTAAATAACAGTTATTGTTGTTGATTTTTTTAAACGCAACTACTTAATTATTGTGGTTGTTACGACTTTAAACCATGAAACAAGCTATGTATATCTATATCTATACTTATAATAAAACTGTAACGGGTCGATTTCTGTACATTGAAGATATTTTGAAAAATTTTTTTTTGGGGCACTCCATAGTCGATACTGATGGCGAAACTGCATTTTTTTTCTTTCATGTCTGTCTGTCTGTCTGTCTCTCTGTCTGTCTGTCTGTCTTTCTGTATAGGGATCATGCATCACGCCGAAACTACTGATTCAATTCAGCTGAAACTTGGCATGATTTTAGTTTATACTAAGGATATTGCTGTAGGCTACTTTTGATCCCCAAATTCTGATCGGTTTTCTTGCCGGAGGGGGTGAAAGTCAGAATGTGTATTTGGTTGTAACTCATGTTTGCGTTGTTTAATTTCATTAATTATTTTTTTGTTAGAAAGAACACATTTTTTGTATTGTCCCGTCAAAATTTGAACAATATCGGTTTGTTGGTTCGGAAATTACACAAACATTAAATAATAACGACACGCGCGGCGCGTTCGGTACATACTAACTTCTAAGTATTCTGTGTCTCACAGACGATCCACAGAATATCTAGATTCTAGAAAGTGCCCACGTGATCGCGTCGCCTTGGATAACAAAATGATTGTCAAAATATATTTTCTGTGGAAAAACAAACATCATTCGGTTATAATCGACTTCAAACAAGGAGGATGTTCTCAATCGGGTTGCATGTTTTTTTGTTTGGTTTTATTTTACGCGATAACTCCGCTAATTCTTAGTTGATTTTGATAATTCCTTTTTTGTTTGGTAGAAAATACTTCAGAGGTGATCTTAGATATCGAAAGCAGGGAGGTAGTTTTTCAAATATCAACAAAAAACTAAAATCCGCTTAGATTTATCTGTACGACATATTATGTAGTTATACCTTCTTATAAAATTTAGTCGAATGACAGAATTAAATTACCTACCTGTCATTGAAGTAGATTTTTGTATTTTGGAAAAACCTATCAGCATAAACAACCCATTAAATGTTCCCACTGCTGGGCGTCGGGGCCTTCTCTCGCAAGGAGAGAGACAAGGCTATAATCCACCACGCTGGCCCAGTGTCGGTTGGTGGATGACATATAACTTAGAACTTAGATTATAGGTAGATTTCGGTTTCTTCACGGTGTTTTCCTTCACCGTTTTAATTACCGGCATTACGAACATGACTCTGAAAAGATAGTGGTGCGCGTGGTTTTGAACCCTGGGTCTCCGGATCGACAGTCGCCGTTCTCCCGACTAGGTCAGCTGTAACTTACTAGACCAGCCGTAACTTATTAGACAAGAACAAAATTAAAAATTTTGATTAACCCCCGACTACCTTAGATTTGTTATCTGTAGAACATTCTACTAGTCAAGCCCTTTCATTTGATACCCATATTAAGGGAATTGTGAAAAAGGAAATGTAATTCGCCATTTTGTGATAGCGGCCATCTTGAATTTGAAATTTTTCATAGTGCAAAGTATTCTACTAATCAAGCCCTTTCATTTGATACCCATATTGAGGTAGTAGTGAAAAATATTATATAATTCGCCATTTTGTGGTGGCGGCCATCTTGGATTTGAAATTTGTTATAGCGTTTAGTACTCTACTAGTCAAGCCCTTTCATTTGATACCCATATTGAGGTAGGTTGTAAAGAAATATTTTGTCCGCCATTTTGTGGAGGCGGCCATTTTGAATTGATATTAACCAAACATAGCTAAGAACACCCGCACGGATATTAACTTTCAAATAAAAAAAACCGCATCGAAATCGGCCCATCCGTTTGAGCTCTACGGTGCCACAGACAGACACACACACAGACAGACAGACAGACAGACAGACAGACAGACAGACCGACAGACAGACAGACAGACAGACATCGACGTCAAACTTATAACACCCCTTTTTTTTGTCGGGGGTTAAAAACGTATTATTTCAATCCAAATACTGTTTAAAATTTAAAGGTAGTGTTCAACAAGCTTCGGTGACCGAAGCAGACCGTTGTTAGGGTTCCGTGCACAAAGGGTAAAAACGGGACCCTATTACTGAGACTTCGCTATCCGTCCGTCCGTCCGTCCGTCCGTCTGTCACCAGGCTGTATCTCAAGAACGGTGATAGCTAGACAGTTGAAATTTTCGCAGATGATGTACCTATTTCTATTGCCGCTTTAATCATGGCGGAACGTATCAAGTGATCGGGTTGAAATTTGAAATAGAATTAGATTACAGTCTGGAAGAACACATAGGCTAAACTTGCCTATGTATAAGTACTCTATGTATTACGTAACAAACATCCAAACAGTGACATTCATAACATTTACAGGACAACGTTGGAACGGCTGAACATATTTGGATGGAATTCGAAATACACGTAGTGTGAACTCAGAAATAGCAAATCGGTTACTTATATGTTACTGTGACGTAGGAAAGACTAAGCAAATTTGGTAGAAAATTGAAACAGAAATAACTCATAGTCTGAAATACCACATTTATGTATTTATTACCGATCAACCTGAAAAGAAGCATGGGCCCTAAGGAAACAAATATTGACTATCACGTCAAAACGGCACTACGATATGGGTTGACATACGAAACACATATAGTTTAGAGTCTAAAATTTCACATAGGCTAATAAGTCTACATTTTCATTTAACTCCATATTAATATAAGCATATATTTTCGTCAGGAACTTGATGTGATGGTAAGGTAAAAGCCAAAAATGAAAAATATATTAATATATGCACCCGTTTTGGCGTAGATAATATAGGTGATTTGCGTTCACAATCAAAATAACAAGCAACATAATATTCTCATTAGACGGCGCTAATGCCAGTTTAAATCTAAAAGCACTAAAGGGCCATTTAAATCGATGTTTTGCTATTGTGGTAGTATTTTTTCTTTCATCACTAGGTGGCGTTACTGGTATTCTAAATTGTACTAATAAGTTTTGCTGCTAAAAGGATTATGATGCCAAATTTGGATTCTTTCGTTCTTGTTTTTTTTTCTGTGTTACCTACAATTAAATTCATACATTAACATTTCACTAGGACTTGGCTTAGATTTACGGGTTCAACTTGCTTGATTATCATTAAAACTCAAAATTTTAATTATTTTGATTCCACACAGGCTTCGTTCAAAATTTTACGCCGGCGAAGTCGCGGGTGACAGCTAGAAAACAGCTTGCGGATAAAAAGAAATAGGTAAGTAGGTATCAGATCATGCACATTAGCTTCAGACTTTTCATAATGTATCCTATAAAAGTCCTACAATCTTAACACTTGCGGCTATGTTCGATACTACGAAACCTTACTAAGTATGTTTGATTTTGTTTAAAAAAAGAAAAATAAAGATGATAAAATTAAATAAATTTTTGTGTGGAAAAACAAATTCACTCAAACTCAAAGGTTTTTCAATTACTACTTATCCAAATATTTGACGTACGATACTTCCAATTAATGTATAAGTCAGTAACATCTGCTTACGCGAACGAAGTAGCGGGTTCAGCTAGTATATAATATATATATATAAATCAATACCACTTTTCGTTGTAAGTGAACTCCTCCTAAACGGCTGGACCGAATTGAATGATTTTTTTTGTAATCGTTTGGGCAGGGCCCTGGATGGCTTAGATTCACAAATCAGCCCGGTAGATGCTGCTGCAGTTGATATCCAGGTTATTATCCGAGCGAAGCTGGAACGGGCCGCTAGTCTTATATAACACTTACAATGCTTTACTGGCCTGTGAAGGCTAGATTAAGCGTTAAGTACATATCTTTAGTTTTTGGACGTAGTTGGGATCTCTAAGTCGAAGTCAAAGTTCTTTATTCTTAGATGTGCAATTGACACGTCAATTGGTAAAAAACAAAACTAAGAGCACACTTTCTAATAGTATTCATTTTTTAAGTTTTAAAATGAACATTTAATTGAACGATGAAAGAATACAACGTGGCAAAGTAACACGCACCCGACACTCCGCAGATACTCGTCCAACTATACAGACTTCGGGATATTCCTCTTAGCGCAAAGTAACACGCACCCGACACTCCGCAGATACTCGTCCAACTATACAGACTTCGGGATATTCCTCTTAGCGCAAAGTAACACGCACCCGACACTCCGCAGATACTCGTCCAACTATACAGACTTCGGGATATTCCTCTTAGCGCAAAGTAACACGCACCCGACACTCCGCAGATACTCGTCCAACTATACAGACTTCGGGATATTCCTCTTAGCGCAAAGTAACACGCACCCGACACTCCGCAGATACTCGTCCAACTATACAGACTTCGGGATATTCCTCTTAGCGCAAAGTAACACGCACCCGACACTCCGCAGATACTCGTCCAACTATACAGACTTCGGGATATTCCTCTTAGCGCAAAGTAACACGCACCCGACACTCCGCAGATACTCGTCCAACTATACAGACTTCGGGATATTCCTCTTAGCGCAAAGTAACACGCACCCGACACTCCGCAGATACTCGTCGAACTATACAGACTTCGGGATATTCGTCTTAGCGCAAAGTAACACGCACCCGACACTCCGCAGATACTCGTCCAACTATACAGACTTCGGGATATTCCTCTTAGCGCAAAGTAACACGCACCCGACACTCCGCAGATACTCGTCCAACTATACAGACTTCGGGATATTCCTCTTAGCGCAAAGTAACACGCACCCGACACTCCGCAGATACTCGTCCAACTATACAGACTTCGGGATATTCCTCTTAGCGCAAAGTAACACGCACCCGACACTCCGCAGATACTCGTCCAACTATACAGACTTCGGGATATTCCTCTTAGCGCAAAGTAACACGCACCCGACACTCCGCAGATACTCGTCGAACTATACAGACTTCGGGATATTCGTCTTAGCGCAAAGTAACACGCACCCGACACTCCGCAGATACTCGTCTAACTATACAGACTTCGGGATATTCCTCTTAGCGCAAAGTAACACGCACCCGACACTCCGCAGATACTCGTCGAACTATACAGACTTCGGGATATTCCTCTTAGCGCAAAGTAACACGCACCCGACACTCCGCAGATACTCGTCGAACTATACAGACTTCGGGATATTCCTCTTAGCGCAAAGGATATTCCTCTTAGCGCAAAGTAACACGCACCCGACACTCCGCAGATACTCGTCTAACTATACAGACTTCGGGATATTCCTCTTAGCGCAAAGTAACACGCACCCGACACTCCGCAGATACTCGTCGAACTATACAGACTTCGGGATATTCCTCTTAGCGCAAAGTAACACGCACCCGACACTCCGCAGATACTCGTCTAACTATACAGACTTCGGGATATTCCTCTTAGCGCAAAGTAACACGCACCCGACACTCCGCAGATACTCGTCTAACTATACAGACTTCGGGATATTCCTCTTAGCGCAAAGTAACACGCACCCGACACTCCGCAGATACTCGTCTAACTATACAGACTTCGGGATATTCCTCTTAGCGCAAAGTAACACGCACCCGACACTCCGCAGATACTCGTCTAACTATACAGACTTCGGGATATTCCTCTTAGCGCAAAGTAACACGCACCCGACACTCCGCAGATACTCGTCTAACTATACAGACTTCGGGATATTCCTCTTAGCACAAAGTAACACGCACCCGACACTCCGCAGATACTCGTCTAACTATACAGACTTCGGGATATTCGTCTTAGCGCAAAGTAACACGCACCCGACACTCCGCAGATACTCGTCTAACTATACAGACTTCGGGATATTCGTCTTAGCGCAAAGTAACACGCACCCGACACTCCGCAGATACTCGTCTAACTATACAGACTTCGGGACACTCGTCTTAGCGCAAAGAACGCACTGCTTACTTTAGCACACATCTTGTCAATGTGGTCTCCCCACGTCATGCTGTGATCATCATCATCATCATCAGCCCGTGTTCGTCCACTTCTGGACATAGGCTTCTCCTAATTTCAGCAGCAATAATGAATAATTTAATAGCAGCCGTCTTTCGTATATCGTCACTTCATCTAGTCTCAAGGCGTTCTACACTACGCCTACGTTTATCGATTCGCGGTCTCCACTCCAGAACCCCAATGGTTATCGGGTCTACGACAGATGTGACCGGCCCACTGCCACTTTAGTTTGCTAATACGCTGAGCTATGTCGGTGACTTTGGTTCTCTTAAGAGTTACTTCATTGCGGATGCAATCCCTCAGAGAAACCCCAAGCATAGCTCTTTCCATAGCACGGTGAGCGACTTTAAGCTTTCGGACCATTTTGACTGTCAGTGTCCACGTTCCAGCACCGTAGGCCATAACAGGTAGGACGCACTGGTTGTACACTTTGGTTTTTGTTGCAAATAAAACGATGAGTTGGCTAAAACCGACTTTATTTCGAGCATACCCTCGTATATCAACTTATTAACAACACGACATTTTCCCCTTTAAGCATTTTAAAATTAATGGATTAGGCGCATCATACTTAAGTTTAAAATAAGTACCTGTGGGGCATTTCACGCCAAGCGGACAACCAAAAAAATATGAGGTCGTGAATTTTGTTCATACTCTGGTCAGTTATACTTTTAGTAGACGTGGGTGTGATTTTTTTCACACAATTTTTTTTTCGTTTGATGCTTTATCACAGAATAGATATTACTGCTTTATTTCCGCGTTATGAGCTTTTAAAAATTAGCTAAAAATGAAATTATGTTGTTTTCTATGCTTCTTATTTGTATCAATTAACTATTAAAAAAACTAAGTAGTGCTGTTTCTAATAGTAAAAGGGTTGTACTTTTAATTATTTTTTTTGTCGATTTCCCAATTTGAATTATTTTACGTATTGTAAACCGGAAGTGAAGATTTCAATTCGATTTTTGAGTAACTTCGACAATATTTTTTTTTAATATGTTATCCTTCAATTATAGCTTTAAATGTAGTAAATCTGTACAAAAAATGAGATCTCTCACAGTTTACGACTTAGAGCAAATAGAGTACATACACATCGCTAAGAGCATGTTCAAAGCAATCAGTTTTATCCGCTAAGATGCTAAAAAACTATCCTATTAATATTTTATTCCTTTATTATGATATACCGAAAATACAAAATAAAGATTTGTTTAAAATAAAATAGAATTAACATGAAATTAAGCATTTGTAATAATAATAACAAATTCAGAAGTTGAAACTTTGACCGCTCATAACTGGGCGCGTTACTATTTCCTAATTTTGTTTTAATATGGCTCTCTATGGTGATGGGTTATCTTTTCCTGGCAATTAACAATTATTTTTTTTTAAAGGTGTCGAAGTTACTCAATAATCGATTTGAAATGTTCACTTCTGTTTTGCAATACGTAAAAAAAAAACAAATTTCGAATTTTATAATGTTAATTAAATTTTATTTTAAAAAATCGTTTATTTTTATATTTACGCATGTCATAATATAGGAATAAAATATTAATAGCGTAGTTTTTTAGCATCTTAACGTATAAAACCGATTGCTTTGAACATGCTCTTAGCGATGTGTATGCACTATATTTGCTCTAATTCGTAAATTATGAGAAATCTCTTTTTTTTGTGAAAATTTACTACATTTATAGCTTTAATTGAAGGAAATAATATTTAAAAAATATATTGTCGAAGTTACTCAAAAATCAATTTGAAATGTCCATTTCTGGTTTACAATATGTATAATAATTCAAATTTAGAATTCGACAAAAAAATTAAAAAGTACAACCTTTTTACTATTAGCAACAACACTACTTAGTTTTTTTAATAGTTAATTGATACAAATAAGAAGCATAGAATAAATCATAATTTTATTTTTAGAATTTTTAAAAGCTCATAACTCGGCAATAAAGCATCACACGAAAACAAAAATTGTGTGTACACACCCACGACTACTAGAAGTATAACTGACCAGAGTATGAACAAAATTCACGACCTCATATTTTCTTGGTTGTCCGCTTGGCGTGAAATGCCCCACAGGTAAGAGTAGTTGAATATCTCTTGCATCACCATTTATACCTTGAACTTTTACTGGTATTGACACAAATGAGCAGTACCTAACTCTTTTATGGTTAGTTTTAGTTACACTGAAAAGTACAATCTTTTAAAATGGTAGTTATTTCTATTTTTATTAAATAGGACCAGGAACAATGATACAAACTTTTACAAATGTTATTTCCTAAATTACAAGTAATTGACTTCCCTTCACAGTATGCACATTGTTGATCACAAAACGACCCGGTTTCTGAAAAGTAGGCTACTAACAGTGAACTCAACCTATTTTTGATTATCGACACTGGTCTATTCCCGTCAATATCGTCCCTTTGCTTCTAAATATCGAGAACACTTTTGATATCTTCAGCGAGACGGGTCCGAACCTGCCCCTGTAAGACACAACCAATGTGGCAAGATCCGGAGCCAGAGGCAAAATTGCTAGTTTTATAAAGTAGAGTTTATGCGAAATACCTCATCAGCTGAGAAACTGGTCAGTCTGAGAAAGTGGCCGGTTGGCCCGCAGATTTTTTTTTTATAAACGGTAGCAGCTTCAGATTTAGGCGCTCCAAAAGTAACAGCTCCATTTAACAATATAACATTTTGGACGCCGTTATGGTCGTTAATAGAAAAACGTTATTGGAATTGTACATTTATTATTTTTCTGTAAATTGTATCTCCAGAGAAGCAGCTTTTCAGATAATGGAGCTTTTGAACGGCGCTCAGATTGGCATTGTTATGTATCAAAGACTCGAACATGTCGTGGAATGTCTGCCATTCTTCATAGCCACTGGAAAACTTTGGTAAGTATATTTGAGGTAGTTTGACTTCACACAGTTTCCCTGAAGTATCAGTCGTAGAAGTCTTCGAAGATACTGAAGTAGACTGGCGTAACTGTAGATCATCGTTTTCGTTTTGTAATCAGTATACATATCTTCGCCATTAGAGAGGGCGCCACAGTGCTACTGTTTACATCAGCTCCGTACATTTCGACAAAAAATAAATATAATTAGTTCTAAAAAGTGTCTATAACCTTTGGAAACGAGTATTAGTGTCCGTAAATCACAGTAGTCTCTGGTAAAAAATGAAAGATCTAGAGCTAAACACAAAAAATAATGTGCAACATCGTAAGGGACAAAAATACTGTACGTTTGCGACGGTTATCAAGAACTGTGAATAAAAAGCAAAGTGAATCAAAACAACTACCAAGACATTTAATTCAATGAGTGGGGGATTGAAAAAACAAGTGAACAACACAATAATAGTTTTAGGTTAACTTCTGGAAATGTCGCCATTGTCTTGCTTCGGTGTTTTACTATACTCCTAGCGACATCTATTGGAGAGTAGAAAATCTGTGCAGCTAGCACAATATCAAACGTGTTTTCTCTACTCGTCGCAAGACAGAGCTACTTACCACAATTCTTTGCTTGTACACACTCTGAAGATCTATTGTAAACATGGATGACATAAAAAATATGTTAAAAGCAATGCAAGAAGAAATAAGGCAACAAAAACTTGATATGAGGGTTTTATTCGGAGTCGCTGAAAACAAAAGAAGTTATTGGGATCTAGAGAAAGAAGTCTTAGACATATCGAATAGCATACATAATATTAAATGTGACAGCAACAGTCTTGAATACGTAAGAAGGCTTGGAAAAACGGGAGAAAAAGCAAGACCTATAGTTATAACATTTACAACAATGGGGGTTAAAATAAAAATACTGAAGAACAAGAAAAAGTTTGAACAATTAACACCTTACTACATCAAAGAACCCACCCTGAAATACTCGTGAAACGGAAGGAACTCCAAAAAGAAGTCAACAATGAAAGAGAACAGGGTCGACTGGCAATTATAAAATATGATAAAATTGTTATCCTCTAAAATAGTAATCAACAATCTGAAACCCAAACTATGGATAGGAAGAAAAGAGCTCTACCATACTCACCGGAAACGACGGCACCGAAATATCAAAACAAACAGGAAAAGCAACCGGCAAAAATAAACAAAAATAACAATATAAATAACTTCTTATTAAAAAAATATCAATTTTGCAATTTCACTCAAAACAAACAACAAACCAGTGCAAGCTCTCAAGATCTAATAAATACACAATAACAATCAAAACAGGCCTAATCATCTCTTCATCTCCCAACACGGCCAGTCACCGCGGGAGATTACGACTGTAACCCAAAACCTGAACACAACCTGCTTAATACTATTGGAAGAGGCCTATATCCGGAGAGGAGGCATGCTCTAAACATACTTCTTTACACAATTTGTAGTATTGTATTTACATCATTGTAATGAGCATGGAAATCAAAATGGCTTTATTATTATTACACATCTTCGACTTATGTGTACACATAAGTTACGAATGCTGCAGACGGAGGGTTCGAAAGGAAACTAGAATTGCTTAGAACGAACTTTACTGTACTTAAACTCACATTAAAATACATTAAAACTATTTAACCTAGACGCGAATGCGTTCGATGTGAGAACGACACTCACATCATAGGATCTTGAGCCTATCTAACTTAGGTGCGAATGCCTTCGACGATCGAACAACACTGACTTCATTATTGAAATCAGCTTTGATGAAGGGTTATCTGGGGCACAATTTAAATAGGTGCGTCGGCGAATTGTAGTTCGCACGAGGCGGGTCACTGCTGATGCCGAGTTCTGGTGAATTTGCTGACTTGAACCTCGTGATGGAATGCAACTCACGTTGTAGGGACATGAGCAGGTACTGGTACGTAACAGGTGTCTGTCTTCCGGGCGGTCTGATGCTTCGCAGAACTGCTTGCAACACGGTGGGAATCACGCCACCGTCTCCAATTGAGTAATGTTGAATATGACTTGTTGGTCAGCGAAATCCATGTAGCCGGGCATCGTAACACATATTCCTCAAATAGCAAAGTTTTGATTTATGTGACGGATCTAAAGAAGTAGCTATCTCATTTAAGAACGACTCCCAAAGCTTCTCTAATGACTCGATTTTTGTCTCAATATAAGTTGAAGTAAGTCTCTCTTTCGGTGATTTTTTGTAGTTAATTTGTGATTTCCTAATACAATCCAGTAATTCTTCTTGCCTTCGAGGGCGCGCCTTAAGCAATCATGTAAATCGTGTAAATCTCTGTACAACCTAGCGTATTTTTGCAAACTAAACTCCGATTTTTCTGAGTATTTAAAACTTGTAATTTTTTCGCGAATTGAACTCGTATCTTTTCTAAGTCTTTAGAACTTGTATTATTTATGCACTGTTTCTCTATAGTCACTCAACTCACGAAATATCACAAGTCCATATCCATTCCCGGATTTCGGCACCAGCTTGTTCGAAGAGACACTTCACAAAGCAAATTAAACATTTATTAACATGTACTTAAAACTCAAGTTATTAGACACACTGTAAATGACGTGTGGAGTGTGAAGTGGATTCGGCTGCGCAAACGTTTGCGACTTTTAACTTTACACTAGGGCCATCTAGTTCTATGCTCAAGAACTATGTTTCATATTATTGTTTTGATGATAATGTTTGGGTTTAGACATAAACCTAGTTAACTTTCGGGAGCGCGTTGAAATGTTTTTAAAAACTAATTTAAATAAAACTAACTACGTCTAGATGAGCCGAAGAGTATATTGAGACTGCCTTTGCTTATTACAATTAGCCTTAAAGAAAACTTATAATCTAACCCAGACGCAACTATGCATTTCTGGGTGGCATGGCGTGATGTCGCCTGATCCTGCGTAGGCGCAAACGCTAGGTCAGCAACTTATGCAGGTTCTCGGGAACATAACGCCTCCCCCCTCAGACCCGAAGTTATTGGAAAAGGATTTTCCATATAACTTCGCTTCTACATTTTCCTTATCCTATTTATGTTATTATATGTACTATACTCTAACTTAATACTAATGTTGTCTCTACAATACGCAATTCAAATACTTGAAAAGGGTGAGTAGAGGCAACGAGCTTATATTTAATTTAAGTATGTAGTAAAATTGGATTTGCGTTCACATTTTCAGGGTCGTTTACATTAGAATTGATTTTACGTAATTTTCGAACAAGTGGTATAAACTTTTTCCAAATGAGGTACGCCAAGCATGACGATAACACTAAATAGAGAACACTTGTGGCTATGCCAAGGCTTTTCACTTCACTTAGATTTGGAACACTTTTCACACTCTTTTTAAAAGGTAGTTGAGATGCTGCACTTCATCTAGGTTGATATCTTGCAGGTCTATAGGTTCGGCTTCTTCTGTGGTATTATCTGGTAAGGCAGGTAAGTTTACAATAGGTAAATGGCTGTACAATTTCCCAATTCACGGAAATGGTTCGCTCGTAAACGAAGAGCATCAATTATAACATCACATGGTTTTGGATTGTAATAAGGTATGTCCTCTCAATGGCTCTTGGGTGACGTCATCGTCACATTTTTGGGTAAGTACTTTTGTATATTTGGAGAATATAATCCAGCTGTTATCTGAAATTCTCTGGACCTTTAAATCTTCTGTAGTAATTCGGTGTGCAACACATTTTGAGGGGTGTTGTTGGTACTGCATCAATTGTTCAACGCAGGTTTCTCTGGAGTAGGGGCAATGTCGTTCTCGGAGCACAAATATTCCTTGGCAGTTATCTCTTTGCATTTTTGGGCAATTGGGCGATATCTTTTCTCATCCTGGAGTAAATAAGGATATTGGGGAATAATGGTGAAGGTATCGGTAGTAGAGTGGTTGAGCATGGGTAATGGGTACAATTTATAATATACATAGCATTCCTGTTCTACAAGTGGTACATCTATAATAAATCTTATGTTACTATCCTTAAGGTAAGTTTTGACAGAAAATGTTTCCTCTAAATTAATTAAATTCTGGTCATTTACTGGATACATGAGGTTGCCGTATGTACTTATATCTTTCAACAACTTTAGGATTTCTACAGAGTCTATTACAGTTTTATGTAGTACTGAAACCTTGCTGAGGGCTAAAGCTGTCTGTACATCGCTGAGTTTTGTCGAAATAGAGCGGAAGTTACTTATAAAAGATTGAATACATTTATAATGTGGAAAATTACAAAGTCATCATTATCTCTAGATTTTATAAATTGTTCTATTTTGTTAACTCTGTCGTTCAATATTTTTGTATTTTCTATTACCATTTTAGACGAGTTTACTATGTGATCCAGCATTTCAGAAATAATAGTAATTTTACTAGAAATGGCTTGCTCACGGGTTTTAGTGTCCGTTATCAGTTGTTCGAAATGGATGGCGTCGTCATTGTCTAGATTTCCTGTTATTACTTTAATTAAGGAACCTAGAGGGTCAATAAGGCCACGTTTTACCCGCTTAGTTGGCATTAGTTGCCCTAATTTCTCTACAGCCTCGTCGCGGATGTACTTTATTTGGGACTGGAAGTCTTTTAAGTTACTGACAAGAGACGAAGCATTTTTAGAAGACGATATTTTGGCACAAAATTTAGAGTACTGTTGCGAATTGAACTGTAGATCGGATGCTATGCCTTTCAGATCTATGGTTTTTATTATAGACCAGCTGTCGACCTGTACAAAAGCACGGCCTTGTTTAACTGGGAGGAGACCTGGGTTTTCATTTACTTCTTGAAGTTGTAGGCCCTGGCTCAGGAACCCTCGGGTTTGCATCACCCATATCACCACCGCCAGGAGGGGGCGCCACCTGCGGAGGGCGTTTTATATTTTTAACTGGGACTTTAGTTTCTCTATCTCGGACTTTTATAGGTAGTACATTATGTTCCACCTCACCACATACTATTGCTTTTTGATATTTTGGCTTATCTTTAGATTGTCGTTTGTTAACCGCCTTTGCGTACAGAGTTTGACCCTCTTGGAACTGTGGTCCTATCTCGCCACCGCGTTTTTCTCTCACCGTTTCTTTCTTACTTTTCATTTTTGCCGCAATGTGTTTATACAATTCTTGAGTTCGTTTTCGGTGGTCCTTTAATAGCTGTTGTTTGTATGCTTTATCGAATTCCACGTCAAATGTAGAGTTAAGCTCTGTGTGTCCGAATACTATTTCAAATGGGGTTAAATCTGTAGCACTGTGTATAGTATTGTTGTATGCCATTATTGCATAAGTCATCCTATTTGTCGCGTCTGTATATTTCACTTCATATTTGGCTATTCTGTAGATTTCTATTATAGTAGAGTGAAAACGTTCTACAATGCCAACGGAGTTTGGATTATTTGGTGTTGTTATGTGTAGTTTTATTTTGTATAAATCTGTAAGTTCTCTGAGAAGTTCGTTATTAAACTCAGAACCCGGGTCACAACTTACTCTGCGTGGGATGCCATAAAAACTGAAATATTTAATAAGGGCTCTCACTACCTCTGGTGTAGATCGAGATGGTATTTCCAATGCTTGGCCTAATTTACTAAATGCGTCGACTATGGTTAAATAGTGTTTTGATTCTATTGAAAAGACGTCCATAAATACTTCCTGAAAGGGCGCGTCTTGAGTGTCTGTTAGTTGGAGTACTGGTTTAATTGGTTTCCTGTCATATTTAGTTGTCCTACATTTGTCGCAAGCATTGATAACGGCGGAGACCGTATCAAGCATATCTGGCCAGTAATAATTTCGCTTAATTCTTTTCACAGTTTCGGTGATTCCACGGTGGCAAGTCTTGCCTTCGTGTAATTTTTGTATAATCAGTTTTTGTTCTGCTTCATCTTCAATGTTGATTACCCGCTCAGTACATTCGTAGAAATTAATTGAGCCTTGCTTGAAAAGGGTGATTACTACGTTACTGAATTCCCGACGGTGTTGTGTTGTTTCAAAATAAATGAAGTATTTTATTTTTGGTCTAATATATTTCTTTAGAAATTCGCATATTAGATCTGGTTTGCCGTGAGGAAGGAAAACTTCTAATATTTTCTGATGCTTGGTGGAGATGTCAGTTACTTGGAGGTCGTTAGTAAATTTATGGAACACAAGTATTTGGTTTGGTTTTGTATCTACGGCTTCTTCTAGAATTGGTATGCCTAGTGACTCTAAATCTTTACCGGAATGTATAGTTTCTGTCGCGCTTGAGCTTGTGTCTGAAGGTACTAATAAGTCAGGCTCCTTTCTCAAGATTTGGTCTATGGTGTCGGTGTCTGAAATTGTAACAGGGCTGTCGGTTGCTGTTCTCTCAGAATCTGATATTGATATGGTATCTGAGTGATCTTGTTCTTCGGGGTTTACAATCATTGATCTGTTGTCGTTGTCCTCGGCGGTAGTTAGTGCATTCAACCTAAGTCGGGAGAGGGCATCCGCGTTAGCATTAAGTTGGCCATTTTGTGCTTTATGTTGAAATCGTACTCTTGAAGGCGAAGTCGCCATCGTGTCAGTTTGCTCCTGGCTCTTTAAGTTGGTACAACCAAAGTAGAGGTTTGTGATCGGTAACAATGTCAAATTTTCTACCGTAGAGGTACGGTCGGAAGTGTTTAGTGGCCCATATTATAGCCAGTAATTCTCTCTCTATGGCACTGTATCTCTTTTCTGTTTCGCTTAGGGTTCTGCTGGCGTAAGCGATTGGTAAGTCAGATCCTATAGTCCCTTGAGAAAGTACTGCTCTAAAGCTACCTCAGAAGCATCGGTGGTTAATATAAATGGTTTACTCATGTCCGGATACTGTAATATAGGTGCATTAACTAACAACTCTTTACACTTCTGGAAGGCTTCTATATATTTTCTGTCTTCTCTACGGTTTTGCCTTTTCTTAAACAAGCGGTTAGCGGTTGAGTAATTCTTGAAAATCTTTTATGAATCTTCTATAGTATCCTATGAAGCCTAAGAATCTTTTAATTTCGGTCTGTGTTTCAGGGATCGGATAGTCTAACACTACTTGTATCTTGTCGTTGTTTGGTCTGAGTCCGTCTTTCGTCAGCGTGTGTCCTAAATATTGGACTTCCTTGCAAAGAAATTCCGATTTGTCTAATTGGACCTTGAGGTTGGTAAGTCTCAGTCTATCGAAGACGGCGCGTAATTTCTCTAGGTGTTCACGGAGCCCGTTGGAGTAGATGAGTATATCGTCAAGGTACACAAGGCAATGGATACCCTGTAAGCCTCTTAATACATTGTTCATTGCTCGCTGAAAAGTTGCCGGAGCTGTCTTGAGACCAAATGGCATTCGGAGGAATTCGTAATGCCCGTTTTGTGTGGAGAAGGCAGTTTTCTGTCTATCTTCTTCTGCTATTTCTATTTGGTGGTACCCAGACGCGAGGTCTAGCGTCGTGAAATAGTTGCTTTACCTAGTTTGTCAAAAGGTCGCAAATATTGGGGAGTGGGAATCGGTCGTCAGTTGTGATTTCATTTAGTCGCCTATAGTCTATTACCATGCGATATTTCACCTGGCCAGAGGCATCCGACTTCTTCGGGACTAAATGCACTGGGGCACTCCATGGTGAATGTGACTCTTGTATCACATTATCTTTGAGCAGCTTTTCAACTTGGTTCCTAATTTCTTCCGCTTGGGCCGGGGCTTGTCTATATGGCTTGATATAAATAGGATTGTCGTTAGTCGTCCTTATGTGGTGTTTGACCTGGTTGGTGAAAGTTAAGGGTAATTCTTCACTATAGAGTATGTCCTTATATTCAGTGCACAGTTCTAGTATAGCGTTTTGTTCTTCTGGTGGTAAGTGATTAAGTCGTAATTTTGTCAAATTTTGGGTGAGTATTTGGTCAACTTCTATGTCTGTTAAGTCTGCCGTGTTAATTTCACATATGTAATTTTCATCTGTGAGTTTTTGGACTTTAAAAGGTTTCGTTATTTTTAAAGTTATGTCGGCGTCAGAAGTATTTTGTATAACGGTGGTCGCATAATAATTTTCACATTTCACTAGGGCTGTAGGCATTCGGATTTTTGAGTCGAATTCCAAAAATTTAGGATAGCGTCCCTTTTTCGAGATCTACAGGCAGCTCTACACGAGTTTCAGTGCGCGCTTTGAGATTAAATAAGTATTCCTGGTCGTTCCAAATCGGGATATTGGCATGTTGTGTTTTTAAAGTTTTGTCGTTCAGGTCTATTTTAGCCTTTAGCTTCACTAACAAATCCCAGCCAATAACTCCGTCATACTTGGGGTCAACGTCATAGATGAAGAATTTGTGATACATGTCCTGGCTGAAGGCCTTAAAGAGTGGTATGTCCGCTACCTCTGTATGAGAACTAGACGCGTGCGTGCTTGTTACTTGAAACGGTTCGTATCTTTTGTACTGGGCGTAGTACATATCCGCTTTTGTTGGGCTGATAAAACACCTGCTACTGCCGGAGTCTAACATGAATTTGCCATCTATTTCCGTGATTTTTATATAGGGTAGTTTGAGGGCGGCATCATAATTTAGTTCGATTACCTCGAAATCTCTGGGTCACTTCTACACGAAAATTTTCCAAATTTGTTTCTTCCCTTATATTATCATATTCCTGCACTGGTTCTTGCACTTCCATAACAGGTTGTGGACACTCCCGGTTGGGTCTGCGTAATAATAATTCTGCTCTTCCTGGTAGTTGTTGTCGCTGTATTCGTACTCGTTCGGGTCGTCTGTTGTTCCACATTCCTCGGTGACTATTTCGTTTATGGGTAGTCTTGGCACTGGTTGTGCGGCAGTCCTCATCGTCACATCGCTAGAAAACGGTTGAGGATGACGATAGCCTTGAGGCTGCGGCGCTCTGTAACCGAATTGTCCCGGCTGTGGTCTAAATCCGAACTGATTTTGTACTGGAGGTCTGTAGCCCATCTGTTGTTGGGCAGGATGCTTATAGCCAAATTGCTGCTGAACCGCTGGCTTATAGCCAAATTGACCGGGCTGTGGTCTAAAACCTAGGGGTTGTTGGGTCGGAGGCCTATACCCAAAGTGCTGTTGTGGTGTAGGTGGTTTGTACCCGGATTGATTTTGTGGCACTAATGGCCTAGCTAGCATGGGTTGTATAGCATTCGGTCTGACTCCAAAATACGGGGTCGGAAGTTATTATTTGGGGGTTGCATTATTGCCTGAAAGGCTTGAGGCTTCGGATCCAGCATGGGTGGTTTGGGTGCCTGGTTGTGAAGCAACCTGGACCTCATTAGATACTGCTCGTGAAAATTAACTTCATCCATCACAGTTTTTAGGGCCTCTTCTAAACTGGTAGGGCTCTTTAGTCTTACTATTCTCACTAGGTGTTCCGGCAAATTATATAGGAAAACATTGAGAGCTGTATTATTATGGATGATGGCCTTTGCATGTTTAACTTCGTTGGAATTAGTGACATTAGTGTTAATTTTGGAAATTAAAATGGCTCTTACATCCTGAATGCGGCTACAAAAATCAAGGTATGACTCATTCGATTTAATTTTAATGACTCCAACTCTATGGCTACACACTCTTCGCTTCTATGATCTCCGAAATGCTGAATTAGTAGTGTTTTGAAATCGTCATAACTTTCAAAATCACCCCTTTCGCTGATAAGGGCGGCGGCTCTACCTATGACTCTACTAGTTATTGACTGCATTATATATTCATTGCGTTGAGCAACGCCTTGAAATTGTCTGATTACATACTCGCATTTTCTGAGAAATAATGCGAGCATTTTAGTGTCCCCGTTGAATTCAGGGATGAGTTTAAGCATGTCGCGCAATAAGGGCGGTGCTATTTCGTTAAGCTCAGTCATTTTGCTGTTAAATAGTTTCTAGTTATACTACTTATATACTTACTCACTTAATTACTAGTGCAATTATAGTTACCGTTTAAATGATGTTATAACCTAGCGTACTTTTGTGCATTCGTAATCACGAGTACGTATACCTATTATATTTAATTATCTAATTGTGCAGTTCTAGTCACAGTTTAAATCTAAAAATATAAAATAATTGTGCAGTTTTAGTCACAGTTTAAATCTAAAAATATAAAATAATTGTGCAGTTTTAGTCACAGTTTAACCTATGTAGAGACCTGTGCAGTTTTAGTCACCTGGTTCTACAGCTTAAAACTAGACAGTATTTCATGGATAGGATGGGAGGAAACGAAGGATTTTACTCCAGTGAGTACTCTGTTCGCTATAACTTACTTGCCCATCTCCGTCCGGCTCCGGTTAACAAATTTCTTTGGTTCGAGGATTACCACTGCGGCCTTCTTCCGATTTGAGGGAAAACCGCTGTCACTGCCAATCACGAAGGTACTAACACTTTTCAAGCACTAGTCACGGATTTTACGTGGTCGCGATAGCAGCGGCTGGTAATCCTACCGGCTGCGCCAGTTAACTTTCGGGAGCGCGAGAAACTGTTTTTAAAAACTAATTTAAATAAAACTAACTACGTCTAGATGAGCCGAAGAGTATATTGAGACTGCCTTTGCTTATTACAATTAGCCTTAAAGAAAACTTATAATCTAACCCAGACGCAACTATGCATTTCTGGGTGGCATGGCGTGATGTCGCCTGATCCTGCGTAGGCGCAAACGCTAGGTCAGCAACTTATGCAGGTTCTCGGGAACATAACGACCTATCTATCTGTTAACTAACAAATAAATATGTATCGCGGTAACATTCTTTCATTCGTTTCTCATCGACATCAGGAGGGCCTTATCATGGCATATAGGATCTTTATCGTGGGCGTCTATCAATGGGCTAGTGTTAATTAATAATGGGCTAGTTGACATAACCAGGACAAACATCCAAACTTGATGAACAGCTGAAAAAAGTTTACAGATGGCTCAAGACAAGAGTGCCTGGAGGAAGGTGGTCAAGGACGTCGATGGTGGTCACGACCCTCAGTAATGAGGATACGACCAACAAGAACAGAACATAAATGAAAATCATTAAAGTCTTCATAATTTTCTAAACATTATGGGGAAATATAAATATTGACTTGAACATTCAAAGCATTTACAGCGGCTATTAGTGAAAATTTACTGCCAGACTCGTCTTTTACAAATTCGAAGACGTTCCATATGGGGGTAAGCTTTAGATGGTTTCGTACTCCCATGTGCTATAAATATTCAGCCCTATACTATAAATATAATTATTGTAATGTTTCAGACATATTTAAAGTTTAATTGGATTTCCTGTTGAGATCGTCATCGTTTTCCTCGGGGAATTCGTCAACTAATTTTTAAGTCTTCAATCGTTATTGTTTGAAGTTTCAATGTCAAACAAGAACGATTGAAGACTTGTAATGTGCGGTGTAACTCACGACAAAATACGTTTTTAATTTGGTTTTCGTATTAACGGGTATCACAGGTACTTGTTTGTCAAAATATTGATCACTGCCACCACAAATTATGATAAAAGTATTAGCGGAGAAAACTTAGTGATTTTCCCAATCCTTTTTCCCGACATCTACCTACACGCGCTGCTCAGAGGGAGAGGAACGGGAGTAGTAGCTCTCTCCCGGCCGCGCCCGCCGGCACACGACCACACGACGCTGAGCGCGGGGCGCGGGGCGCGGGCGCGGGCGCAGGGCGCGCGGCGCGCGGCGCGCGGGCGCGGGCGCGCGCGGGCGCGGGCGCGGGGCGCGGGCGCGGGGCGCGGGGCGCCGAGGTGAGCTGTCGCGTGACGCCCGGGAGCAGCGCGCGGAGGCTCCCACACCAGGGATTACAGCGCTACCGTCAAAGAGAAGGCGAGATCAATGAGGAGTAAAACGTATCAACAATTAAGTAAGACTCTTATTATAGTGCGACGACTCGGCGCAGGGTCTGTGTCTGCGCTCACACGAACAGCCGCCACGCTTCGCCGAGCCATGGCCGGAGCACCAGCCGCAGCGACGCCGCGCGCGGGAATCCCGGCCCCCGCGCGCGCCGTGCGCCGAGCGCGGTGACGTCACCCCGCGCGGCCACGTCACCCCGCGCGTGACGTCACCCCGCGCGGTGACGTCACGCGCGCCGTATATACCCGCGCGGCCGCCGGTCGTCGGCACTCGCATCCCGTCACTCCAGACTTCCAGAACAAAATCACTTTATTCTGTACTTATAATTATTTCGGTCGAAAATGAAGTCAGCATTTGTTCTCACGATCTACGTTTTGGTAAATATACATTTGGATACTAATGGCTCGAGCGGCGGTCGATCGAAGCTCTCAAAATCGTCGTCTCGCAAATTCATACGTAAATGTAAATTAAAAGAACACTGAAAAAATCAAACATGTCGTTTGTTCATTTTGCGATTATGAAATTTCCAAAACTCATAGAAAGGACCTTTGACTAACAATTATAGTTAATTAATATTGTAATAGGTATCCATGAAAACAAAAAATGTTTGATTTAAAATTTTCACCTCTAACCGAAGTCACATTTTAAAATATGTTGAAAACCAGAGCGCAGCATCCGCGCGCAGCCACCGCTGCCCAAATTGCCATATTAACCATTTTCCTCAAATCTGCGTGTGAACCGTCCGCCGCGGTCCGCGGTCCGCGGTCCGCGGTCCGCAGGCAGTGTAGCGCGGTGTGGTCCACAGGCAGCGGGCGCGGCGCCGGGCGTGCTGCCGGGCGTGCTGCCGGGCGTGCTGCCGGGCGTGCTGCCGGGCATGCCGGCCGGCTGCGCGCGCGCGCTGCTCTGCCACGAGCCGCACGCGCTGTACCCGCACGCGCGCATCCGCGCGCTGCTCGCCCGGGTAACTCCCCGCACTCCTGCACTCCCCGCACTCCTGCACTCCCCGCACTCCCCGCACTCCCCGCACTCCGCACACGACCCTCGCCAGGAAACGCGCATCGGGCTCCAATGATAACATTCATAACATAATTATAAAAGTGGTCAAGTGCGAGTCGGACTCGCCCATGAAGGCTTCCGTAGTTCTTGTAGTTCATTGTTACTTTAATCAGTGTTTTGAAAATAGTGAATTTATGATGTAGAGATTTACTACGATAACATACCCGCCCCTTGCCCCCCGCACATCGCCCTTCTCCTGTTTTAGAAGTTACAGACATTTTACCACTTTGGAAGAGTCTCTCGCATACTATTCAGTTTAAAAAAAAATGTGTTAGGAACCTCAATATCATTTTTGAAGACCTATCCATACATAATCCACACGTATGGGTTTGATGGAAAATACACCCCTAAAATTTTGGGTTATTTTAAATTTTTGTATGAAAATCTTAATGCGGTTCACAGAATACATCTACTTACCAAGTTTCAATAGTATAGTTCTTATAGTTTCGGAGAAAAGTGGCTGTGACATACTGACTTACGATCGGACAGACAGATAGACATGACGAATCTATAAGGGTCCCGTATTTTGCCATTTGGCTACGGAACCCTAAAAGTAAAGTCAAACCTCGTCGTCGAATCTCTGGAAAGACAACCGTGAAACGATGTCGCTTTCTGGAGCTATTTTACATTTCGGGATCTCGGATATAATCTCCGAACGGACGTCACATCGTCGTGAATTTCCATACGTATATGATACGTGAGAGATAGAATCGAAAGCTTCAGATAAATCTATAGAAGTCCGGTGCTAACTTACTGATCGTTCTTAAGAAATCCATATATTCGAATAGTTCGAATGAATTGAATCGTTTCTCGTGTTGCAGCACAACGTGTCGCTGTGGAGCGCGCGGCCGCGCTCCGTGCTGCGCGACGGCGAGTGGGACGGCGAGCCGCAGGACGACTGCCCCGCGCACGCCACCGTGAGTACCCGCTCGGCCGCCCCCTCCCCCGCCCCGCCCCGCCCCGCCCCGCGTGTGACCCTCGTTCTCTCGCGCAGCTGGAGCCGATCTACGAGGTGGTGTTGGAGGGCGAGGTGCGCGCGGTGGTGCAGGCGCCGCGGCTGCGGCAGGCGGTGCGGCTGGAGCGGTGCGCGCGGCCGGCGCGGCTGGCGGCGGGCACGGCGCACCTGGCGGCCGCGCTGCTGGCCGAGCACGACGTGCGCTGCGAGCAGGCGCGCGCCGCCGCGCCGCTGCTGTTGCTGGCGCGCGCCGGCGACCGCCTGGAGGCGCGCGCCGTGCCCGGCCTGCCCGTGCACTGCGCCTGCCGCTACCGCGGGTACGCGGACCCCGCCTAGCGCCCGGCCTGCCCGTGCACTGCGCCTGCCGCTACCGCGGGTACGCGGACCCGCCCCCTAGCGCCCGGCCTGCCCGTGCACTGCGCCTGCCGCTACCGCGGGTACGCGGACCCCGCCTAGCGCCCGGCCTGCCCGTGCACTGCGCCTGCCGCTACCGCGGGTACGCGGACCCCGCCTAGCGCCCGGCCTGCCCGTGCACTGCGCCTGCCGCTACCGCGGGTACGCGGACCCCGCCTAGCGCCCGGCCTGCCCGTGCACTGCGCCTGCCGCTACCGCGGGTACGCGGACCCGCCTAGCGCCCGCGCCCGTGCACTGCCTGCCGCTACCGCGGGTACGCGACTGCGCCCAGCCTGCCCGTACTGCGGGCTACGCGGGTACCGGACCTCGCCTAGCGCCCGGCCTGCCCGTGCACTGCGCCTGCCGCTACCGCGGGTACGCGGACCCGCCCTGCGGCCTGCCCGTGCACTGCGCCTGCCGCTACCGCGGGTACGCGGACCCGGCCTAACGCCCGGCCTGCCCGTGCACTGCGCCTGCCGCTACCGCGGGTACGCGGACCCCGCCCAGCGCCCGGCCTGCCCGTGCACTGCGCCTGCCGCTACCGCGGGTACGCGGACCCGCCCAGCGCGCCCGGCCTGCCCGTGCACTGCGCCTGCCGCTACCGCGGGTACGCGGACCCCGCCTAGCGCCCGGCCTGCCCGTGCACTGCGCCTGCCGCTACCGCGGGTACGCGGACCCCGCCCAGCGCCCGGCCTGCCCGTGCACTGCGCCTGCCGCTACCGCGGTACGCGGACCCCGCCTAGCGCCCGGCCTGCCCGTGCACTGCGCCTGCCGCTACCGCGGGTACGCGGACCCCGCCCAGCGCCCGGCCTGCCCGTGCACTGCGCCTGCCGCTACCGCGGGTACGCGGACCCGCCTAGCCCCGGCCTGCCCGTGCACTGCGCCTGCCGCTACCGCGGGTACGCGGACCCGCCTAGCGCCCGCCCGCCTGCCCGTGCACTGCGCCTGCCGCTACCGCGGGTACGCGGACCCCCTGCCCAGCGCCCGGCCTGCCCGTGCACTGCGCCTGCCGCTACCGCGGGTACGCGGACCCCGCCTAGCGCCCGGCCTGCCCGTGCACTGCGCCTGCCGCTACCGCGGGTACGCTACCGCGGCCCGTGCGCGGACCCCGCCTAGCGCCCGGCCTGCCCGTGCACTGCGCCTGCCGCTACCGCGGGTACGCGGACCCCGCCCAGCGCCCGGCCTGCCCGTGCACTGCGCCCGCTACCAGCGGGTACGCGGACCCGCCCAGCGCCCGGCCTGCCCGTGCACTGCGCCTGCCGCCACCGCGCGGTACGCGGACCCCGCCCAGCGCCCGGCCTGCCCGTGCACTGCGCCCGCCGCTACCGCGGGTACGCGGACCCCGCCTAGCGCCCGGCCTGCCCGTGCACTGCGCCTGCCGCTACCGCGGGTACGCGGACCCCGCCTAGCGCCCGGCCTGCCCGTGCACTGCGCCTGCCGCTACCGCGGGTACGCGGACCCCGCCTAGCGCCCGGCCTGCCCGTGCACTGCGCCTGCCGCTACCGCGGGTACCGCGGGCCCACGCCCGGCCTGCCCGCACTAGCGCCCGGCCTGCCCGTGCACTGCGCCTGCCGCTACCGCGGGTACGCGGACCGGACCCCGCCCCAGCGCCCGGCCTGCCCGTGCACTGCGCCTGCCGCTACCGCGGGTACGCGGACCCGCCCAGCGCCCGGCCTGCCCGTGCACTGCGCCTGCCGCTACCGCGGGTACGCGGACCCCGCCTAGCGCCCGGCCTGCCCGTGCACTGCGCCTGCCGCTACCGCGGGTACGCGGACCCCGCCTGAGCGCCATTCCGCCGCTGCGGCGCCAGGCCGCCTCTTCCCACCGATTCGTATCACAGTTAAGATAGGTTACGAAGACGTTCGGAGCGGCGATCCACCCCTGGTGTTACGATGACAGTATTATTATGCATCCTCCGGTGACAAGTGCGGGCGTCGTCGTCGCGTCCACGTAGTGTTAATATTAATTTCTCGTTTACGGTACGTTCCCGCTTCGTCTTCCTAATAATTAGTTTAACTGTTAGCATATTTTCAATCATAGTGATAGTAATATTTCATGTGCCTAAGTAAAAAATATTGGTCAGTCATAGGAACTACCGATAGAAGTGAAAACTTATAAAATCAAAATTTTATAGCTTATTTTGGAAACTACGGAAACCGGAGGACGTGACTATGAGCATGGCCATCTAGAAATCAATCAAACGACCAATGGGAAATGCTGACGCATTTCTAGATGGCCAATGGCCATGGTCCCGAGCTTACCTTAAGATTTCTTATCATTTCCGAGCGTGACGCTGCAATGCAATTCACAGCCCACGAAAAATCTGTATATGCCGGGGCACATACTTCTGTGTACTAAATATCGGGAAATTGTCAATAAAACAAAAAATACAAATTATTCATCTAAATTTATTTTATCGCCTTCAAAGTAGGCTCCATCGCTTGCAATACATCTCCAACGCTTCACCCAGTCTTCCATACATTTTTCATAGGGTATTTGCGGTATGGGCTTTAGCTCCTTCAGCGAATTTTCTTTTATGGCTTCTATCGACTGAAAACGTTTTCCTCGAAGTAGTAATTTTAACTTGGGAAATAAAAATAACGTTAGAGGGAGCCATATCAGGTGAATACGGTGCTTGGTCGAGAACTTTTGTTGAATTTTTCGCTAAAAACTCTTTCACTATACTGGCTGTGTGTGATGGTGCATTATCATGGTGCAGCATCCATGAGTTGTGTTGCCACAAATCTGGCCGTTTTCGGATACTCTCACGCAAACGCTTCATGACGCCTAAATAATATTCTTTATTCACTGTTTCTCCCTCTGGAAGGAATACGGAGTGAACCACACCACGGTAGTCAAAAAAAACTGTCAGCATCACCTTGATTTTGGAGCGACTTTGCCGCGGGTTTTTTGGGTTTCGGCTCGTGTTCGAGACGCCATTCTGAAAACTGATGGCTTGTTTGCATGTCGTACTCATAAACCCATGTCTCGTCGCCAGTTATTATACGTTTCATAAAGGTCGGATCCGTAGAAGCTCGGGAAACCATGTCTTCAGCGACATGCTTTCGCTGCGCTTTTTGAACAAAATTGAGCTCTTTTGGAACTAGTCGAGCGACGACGAGTTTCATGCCTAAAATGTCAATGAGAATGTTGTGGACGGACTTAAAAGATATGTTCACCTCACTAGCCAACTCTCTCAGACTCACACGTCGATTTTCGAGCACTAGCTTCTTGATTCTGTCGATGTTTCCTTTGGTCGTAGCGGTTGAAGGTCTACCAGAACGAGGCAAGTCTACTACTACTTCTCGGCCTTCTTTAAAAGCCTTATACCATTCATAAGCCCATGTTTTTGATATACACGATTCGCCGTAAGGCATATTCTTTATTCAACAATATTTTCCATTGTAAAAATCGCCGAGAACTCAAAACTATGACCTTCAAGAAGTGTAGTTTAAAACAAATTAAATGACAGATCCCGCTCAAACTTTGCGCGCTAAATCAGTACAGGGCTACCAACAGGCAGTAAAAAAATTAGAACGACCTTTTTACACGGGTCTTTTTATTGACATATTCCCGATACTTTTTACAGAGTAAGTACATCGGTTGCAGAAACTTACATGCTCTAATATATTTTACATCATTGTCGTATTTCGTTTCTTTTAAGTTATTTGCTTTAGAATAAGTAAGTATTTTAACCTATAAGCAAAAATAAAATGATATGAGTAAAAATTAAATCCTTTTTTTATTTTACTAGCAGCCCCGGCCTCGCTGTGCCTAAGGTTTTTGTTAAATGACATTGTAGATAACTATTCAAGGGGAACGGTAGGAGATCGTCAGCCATGGGGATCACCATGTTTTTTACATGAATGTTACTTATTTGTGAAAAAGGATGGTGACCTCCATTATTGATATTGTCGCTTTCGCTTTCTTGCATGGAAGGTAGTCTGAGATTTCATATAAGTAATAAATACTCTGTAATGTTATGTTATTGTACTTAATGTATTGGCGGTAATTTTATTTAGACACAGCATTTGAAAGACATCTGAAAAATATTATAATATTATTCCTAATTTATATAAACATACAATTCTTATTTTTTATTGCAATTTCAATTGACTTGTTTTATGTCAGAATAAGATTTTAGACAAAGCCCCTATACAGCACAAGTTGTCTATTACTAAAATCAGTAAAATTAAATTATTTTTGTCATAAACATGTATGTAGTAGAAGGAGGTGGAAGGTGGGTATTGCTAAGGAGGTATCTACCTGCCATCATTTTTAATTTTTTACTAAGAATTTATAAAAGCATTATTATTATTATATATTATATATATTATTATATTTATAAAAGAATTTTTAAAAGCAGTAGGTACCTATTTCAACGGATCTAAGTAGGTACAAACATATCTTGTACATCAAATAAAATTGTAATAATGTGACGAGTCTGTGTAGTGGCGTTCATAAAACATATTTTTTGTAATTATAGTGTTAGTGGTATAAATAATTATATGACTGACCACTGTCTTGACTTAAATTTTACAAAAACAAAAATCATACAATTTAGACCCCCACAAAAATCACCCCTTGACATTAACTTTTGCTACAATAATAATAGATTAGAATGTGTAACTACGGCTACACTACTAGGTTTAGAGCTTGATACGCATTTGAATTGGAAAAAACAGATAAGCAAAATAAAATCAAAATTGTCTAGCTTTTCATATGCATTAAAAGAACTAAGGCGGGCGTCTGACCTAAATACAGCAATAACAGCTTACAATGCGTTTGCTTCGTCGTGGCTCAGATACGGTATTACTCTTTGGGGAAATAGTGTGGATGCAGACAGCCTCTTTGTCGGCCAAAAAAAATGTATCCGTATCCTGGCTAATATATAAAAACTCCCGACACAGACATAGATAACTTTCACAAACCATATTTTATAAAATTTAAAATACTCTCTCTTACTTCATTATATATTTTAGAATGTTGTAAATTTGTTAGAAAATATAATGAATTCTGCGATAAATTTGCGGACCAACCTCGGAAGACTGCACGAAACATTAGATCTCAATATAGGCACAAACTTGTTGAACCTAAATCCCGGTTAGAAATGCATAGCGCTGGCCCACACTCAATGGCTGCAAAAATATACAATAAGCTACCAAATGACATAAAAGACTTGGAAAAAAATATCCATTTTATTGAATGTCTAAAGAATATATTAGAGAATAAATGCTATTACAAACTACAAGACTATTTTCAAGACAATTTTTATGACCTAGAAATGAGACGTTCCGATGCCACTTTTGCCATACCCTTATAGGGCCATATGTAACGAATACAATAACTATAATCACAACACATGATTGTACTGTACCTACATATGACGCATTAAGTTACGGCACCATTTTATGGGAAATTCAGTAGAGTTGAAGTCAATCTTCCGATTACAAAAACATGACTTCGTAGCATTTAAATGTCACGAGATTCTCACTCTTTCTAGTATTCCCACATATTAGAATTATGCAAGTTTGTAAAAAATAATAAAGTTACCAATTTTTATCGTACTTTCATACGAGGCCATAGTTTACGCACCAAATATAATATTTGTGCACATCAGAATAACACGAATGTCAAAATTTCTGTCGCAAATTCAATTAAAATCTGCGATCATCTGTCTGTAGAACCGAAAAGTTCGTCTGCTCTCTCATTTCCCTCGTGTCCAGCGTGAGCTTTTATCCAGTACGATCCACGTATGATCCACGAGGAGATTGAGAGAGCAGGCACCAGTCACCCCTTGTAGTGCCGATTTTGAGTCGCTGTAAACTCCGAAAGATGAGCCTCGGCTGCCAAGTATCTCCTCTGATGCTCCGCGGATAGCTAGAAGCTCGGCCTGGTAAACGGAACAATATGACGGCAGTTTGAATTTTTTGTATTTGGTTTCGGCGGCATCACTCCTGAGATATAACGGCGCGCCGACCTTCCCTTCAATTTTACTACCGTCAGTATTATATTCGAATCGGATGGTGGGATTCGTTTAATTGCTCTTCGTTTACCAGGCTTTCAAAATGCAGCTCAACGCGCCTCGCCGGATGTGACTGTAAAAACCGCTCTCCGCTCGATCTCCCCGTCCTCCGGTATCACTGAGGATAGTCCCCTCTTTACCTCGTAAAGGGTTGCAACCTCTTGTACTCTGAGGTCCAATATAGGACCTCAGAGTACTGAGGAGTATCCCGGCCAGCACCAAAGACGAGTTTAGGTAGACCGTGCGG
Organism: Ectropis grisescens; assembly: GCA_017562165.1. NCBI lineage: Eukaryota > Metazoa > Arthropoda > Insecta > Lepidoptera > Geometridae > Ectropis > Ectropis grisescens. The sequence continues at coordinate 29,647,683 of CM029775.1, forward strand.
TGAGCTCTACACAGTTTTTGAGCGAGCGGTTTGAAACCCGCGTTGAACCGCATTCAGTTGCTTCTGCACACACTTTTTCTTAGCAGCCGAGGTCCATACCGCGGCGGCATACAGGATGACTGGCTCCACAACCGCGGTGTAGATGTTTCTTACTACCTCCGGGTGAAGCCCCCAAACGACTCTTGTGCCTCTTGATAGATGTTTATAGCCTTTGTGCAGCTTTTCGCTACATGGGTGTTAAAAGTCAGCTTTTCGTCTATACAGATCCCTAAGACCCTGACCTCTTTCGACACATTAACTGGGGTGCCACCCATGTTC